>OZ026590.1:12012335-12607335 GCA_964020215.1 Aurelia sp. 3 sensu Dawson et al. (2005)
ATTCTCGACTTGAAAATATTGTAATATATGGAATAGTTGATTTATTTTGATTTAGTCAAAAAGTAGCAATATTTGTTTGGTGTTATCGTCTTAATGCATCTGTTACGAAAACGAAATTGAATTGTAAACATTTCCTTTGATTGTTGTGATAGCTTTCGCTTATTTGAATGAAAAGGATGATCATTTCTTTAAAAATATATTGGTCCCAAATCTTTAGAAAGATTTTTTTTAAGTTCTATTACATATTTCCCTAAACTGAAAGACTTTAACCGTATTTACTTTTCAATATTTCTACCTTTTTTGAAGCGTGAATACAGTAGTGTCCCACATGTTAGAAACAACCTTTCTATTTTAGGTCTGATACGTTTCTCATAAAATGAGATAAACTTACAAATCAACTACTCAGAGATTAAGTTTCATATTACAAAATTATGCGCTGTCAATCAACTACTCAGACATGGCCTCAGCATAGGTTCCAAATCTTGAAATCTGCGAAAAAAGGCGGATGTAAAATTCAATGACCTATTTCTTTAAACTCAATGGCTTCAAAGAAACTTTAGCCACTTTTCCATAATTCTATCGTTGGACTTTTCAGAAATCTTTAATGTTTTTTCGAAATTAAGCCTGGTTTCCACATGATCGTAACAGTCGGCGACACTTCGGCGACGTGTCCCCGATCAGTCGGCGACATATGGAAACAATCACTGTCATGATCATATGGAAACCACACTTTAAACTCATTTTAACTCTTTCGATGCGTCCCCGTACCGTCCCCGTCTGATCGGCGACGTCGGCGACGTCCTTCAGAAAGTGTTCCCATTTAACGCAAACGTCCCCGATGTGTCCCCGAGCCTGTCTCGGCGACGCGTCGCCGACTGTTACGATCATATGGAATTATTATTATTATTATTAACTATTTATTTAAAGTAGGCATATACATAAGTAGCAATAGAAAAGCTAATTCAAGCCTACTACAAACTAAAATTTTTTAAAAAGCAAAGAAAAAAAATATCTATAATTCAGAATAAATAGCTATGAATATACATATGTACAGATTTTTACAATGCTTTTACAGAATTTACAATGTTTTAAAATTTTCGATGCAACATTTATCCACTCAAGAACCCAACCTGAGCCACGAATGGTCTACACAGTCTACAGTTGCATTCCTCTCCTTTGCAGGTTTTTATTTTCCTTTTAAAGCTGGAGAGGGTATCTGATTGCTTCATGTCATTGGGAAGAGCCTGCCATAATCTACACCCCAGAAACGATATCGTCTCTAAGCCATAACACGTAGTACGTGCTTGTGGCAGCAGTAGATTATGGCAGCTTCTTAAACCATAAGGACTGTGTTTTTCGACAAAGATCTCCTTCATAAAACTAGGATTAAGTTCCCATTTTGTTTTATAAATTTCAGTCATTAACAACTGTAAATTCCTAATGTGGATTGGGACAGCATTGTCTCTGAGTAACATTGTATCAAAATCTGATCTCATATCTTTGTAAGTTATCCGCAATGCCCGTTCGTGAATACGATTAACTTTATTGTTCAGTGTTCTATCGCAGAACATCCAAACAAGCGGACAGTAGTTGAACTGGGACAAGATAAATGCTTTCATTACTCGCTTTAGTTGTTCAGTGTCAAGAAAGTGAGAAATTCTTGAGAGAGCATGTAGCTTTTGACCAGCCTTTTTGCAAATAGATCTTACTTGCTGTTTAAAGCATAATTTTTTGTCAAAAATCACTCCAAGCAACTTTTTTTCCGTGCTCTCTTTTATGGTTACCCTTCCGATATTTAAAGAAATTTCATTACTTTTATCCCCAAATACCATTAGGTGGCACTTGTCCTCATTCAACTTCATGCAGTTGTTTGGAAACCAGCTTGCAATTTTAAGGGCATCACTTTCTAATGTTTTAACGACACTTTCGACATTACTATCGCAAGCATATATAGTTGTGTCATCTGCATAGTTACATATTTCAGCATCTTTCACAAACATGAAGAGATCATTGAGGTATATGTTAAACAGAAGAGGTCCCAAGACCGAACCCTGCGGTACACCTATCGTCGTTTCTCTCCATGTGCTGAATGACCCATTTATCTTTACCCTCTGCTTCCTCTCATTGAGATAGCTATGGATCAACCGCAATGCACTCATACTGAAACCGTAAGCACTTAATTTTGCAATCAAAAGCTCATGATTTAAGCAATCAAAAGCCTTCGAGAGATCCATGAGTAGTGCTCCAGCAAGACCCCCTTTATCTAAGGTCTTTTTGCAGGTTTCTATGAGTCGTACAAGTGCATGTTGGGTTCCATAGCCCTCTCGGAATCCACAAAGAAGAGGAGACAGGAAGCTAAGGGCATGAGATTTTATTTGACTCTCCAGAACTCTCTCGTAAATTTTGGACACAGACGATAAAACCGTTATAGGTCTATAATTTTTCTTGAGGAAGGCATCGAGACTTTTGAAAAGAGACGAAATCTCACCAGCTTTCAATTCCTTTGGAAAATAGCACTCTGATAAATTAGAATTGAAAAGTTGTTGGATGAGGACAGCAAAAATGTCTGCATTTTGTTTGAGGATCTTGGCAGGAATGCTGTTTAAAGGAGATGCCTTCTTTGAGTTCAGTTTTTGAATCCAGGTTTTGGAAACCAGGCTTTACAGTCTATTTAACATTTCAGCTTCTTTTATGATGTGACGTCATCAAATTTCTAAATCACAAACAAGAAGAGTGACAGAGTTTTGCTTGATACCATGTTGTAGGCATCCATAAACTATGGTTTTGTTGAAAATTATTTGATCTTTCGTCAACAGGTTTAGAAATTACGATAGTTTTATTTTTTTTCGGGAATTTTCTTGAAGTCTTGAAAAAGAATAATACTGTGATTCTGAAAATAATGAAGATTTCAGAAAAGTCCATCGGCAGATTTACTGTAAAATAGTTCAAATTTCTTTGAAGCCGTTCAGTTCAAAGTAATAGGTCATAGAATTTACACCCAGCTTTTTAAAGATTTGAAATCTATTCTCAAGGTCTCTACGATACAATTGTGATATGTTATTTTGAATTGTAGTTGTAAATTTTCACATTGAGGAGATGCTACAATCATTCCGGAAAAGTGTTTTTTGCCAAGTATGCATGCGAAATCGTAATTTTCATTTTAATGGGCACAGTTCAATTCAAAAGGAAAACTAAAATAATCAAAGGTTTCAAAACAAAGTTTTTAAGTTAAAAATCAAAATTTTTTCACACCTGAACCAGTTTCTTACGAAATGAGGTATCATTCTGAAAATCATGGTATTTGTTTCTTAAATTTGCGTTTCTTATATGCGGGTAAGATTAAAGTGTTTTTCTAGCATAGGGCTCGAATCTTTGCAAAACTTTAGAATTAAATGTGTAAAATGCCATTGCCTTATTCTTGCAAGTCAGTAGATCGATGCGAACTTTAGGTCGTTCGCCATAATTTCAGAAAGAGCAACTTCGATATCATCATTATTTTTGAAATTACAGCTTTTCTACGTTTTATGAAAGGGTGTACCAGAGGAGGTATCCGGAGCTTTGAAAAAGATTGAAAGCATCATAAATTGTAAACTGATTGAGGAAATTTAAAATGACCAATACAAGAAATACTCCGTTTTTGACGATCTACAAGATGGTAGCAAGCAAAGTCTGTAGCTTCTATGGTTTACAATTTTGCATTTTGATGACGTCACAACTTCAAAACTAGCAGAAATTTTTTAAATGCCGTAACTCTAAAAATATTGAAGATATCAAAAATGTTCTTTCTGGAAATATTGCGAATGGCCTAAAGTTCCCTTCGATTAATTCAGTTGAAAGAATTAGGCAATAACATTTTACACATTCAATTCGAAACTTTTGTGCAAAGATGCTGTTTTTCCTATGCTGTTTTTCTACTACTTTAACTCGATTTTAACCGGGTGGAAAAACCAAGAACAGAGTGAATTTTGATGAAATTGAGCTATTAGCTAAAAAAATGGATTTCTATTAAATAACTTGCTGAAATGGGCTAAAAATTATCCAAATACTTACTTGATAGCACTAGCTTGAGATTTCGTATAGTTTCATATGAACATTTGTGGTTTATAATTGATTAGCTAATGAAATGAGGGCAGATCGATTGAATGGGAAGTTGTTTGCTCATTAATAATGGCTAAACACCATCATTTTCGCATGCATTGAGTGAAATCAAGGACTTTCATCAATATTTCAAATCGTTACATGATTTTTCATACAAAAATTACTAATTCATTAGAAATATAGGACGTCATAAAGATTATGACATCGCAGAAATTGAAAATGCAGACGTCTGCAAATATAGATAATAACATATCAAATGAAAGCACTCATTGAGACAAATCGATTGGTATATATATTCATGAGATATAACACAAAACAAAGAAATTAGAGCCATTCTAAGGATTTTCTTTGTGACCACTTTCCAAATATGGGCATCTTGTAGTCACGTGGTTTAACAATAGAAATCGAAAGTTTTATTTTGTGATTGCCAATTAAATTTTGACGAAAGTTAGGAAGTTTCAGTGCTATAGCTGTCATCATTTAGGAGCTATTAAAGAAAGTTTGGGAGGGTGGGCGAAAAACGCACCCCCGCCCGTTTGAATAGGGTAAGGATTCTAGGAAAATTTGAAAAAGCCTGAAACAATTGCATTTCTAAATTGTTTGAGTAAACATAGAATGATTTCCAAAAATACCCTGGCTACAAATGTCTGCAAGATGTTATCAAGTTATATTGTCTGACACTGTTCTGATTTAAGCTTTAAAAATTTGATGATCTCACATCCTCAATTGAATTGAAATGTACCGTGTAAAAGCTTTATTTATGTTTATGTCCCCTCTCTATCAAGCCCCTATCTAAGCCCCTCACCTCAGAGCCAAGATTTTAAATGAGCCCCCTATCTATTAACCCCCCCCCCCCCCGCTTAAAATAAAATTCCAGAAATTACCAAAGATTTTTCTTTCATTTAGCTTAACAACCTTACATCTTCATTTTGATGTAGTCTACAGGGTGTCTCAAAAAAGTAGTTCGCCGTTTGATTAAATGCGAAAAAATAACGATATGCTGAATGGATCTTTGGTCAAGTCACCCTTTTCCTGAGATTTAAAATTAATTTTTGACACAAGAATCTTGCAAATCCGATAAAAAATCATGGGGTTACAAGCTTTTGAAGTTCAAGTTTGTGCGAAAGCTGAAACCAGAGGCCTCGAAATGGCATTTTTGGTAAAAGTCCCATAGGCAGTCGTTTCTGTTATTTTTCAATTGTTTCAGGGCGAACCAAGCGGGATTCAAACAAGTATTCGATAACCTAACTGTCAAGCATATGGATGCTTTGAGGAAACAGATTCAGTCTCTCGCCGATTTTGTTTTGAACCACTGTCTTTGGACCTATGCAATGTTAAGGAATTTTGAGAATGATCGCAAGAAATAATTTACTTTATAAGTCGTATTTGGTTTGCTCTGGTATCAATGAGAGGTATGACATTGGATAAGCTTCTCTTACATCCGTCTTCGAGCTTTTTGCAATATAAGTAATCTGGGGGGTCTCTGGTTTCGGCTATCGCATATTTTTGATTTTCGAGAGCTCGTAGCTCAGTGAATTTTCAACCGATTTGCACGATTTTAGTCTCTAAAATTATTTCAAAATCTTAGGAACAGGATTATCTTTCCAAGAGCCTGTTCATGTTGTCTTTATTTTTCAATATTTAATCAAACGTCGAACAATTTTTTTGAGACACCCTGTAGCTTAAAACTGTGCCAAACTCATAAAATTGTATGTTGAATCGGCAAAATATGGAATAAAGAACTGAAAAGCTATCATTCGTATCCATGTCATTTGATTTTGTGAATAAGCCCCATGAAATAAGCCCCCCCCCCAACTTAGGGGTTTAATAAAGCTTTTACGGTAAGGATTGGTTGTAATGTCGAAAAATATCAAAGATTTTAGGAAAATCCAGTGGCAGAATTTGTTCAAACCATTCAAGTTTAAGGTCATTGGTCAAGATTTTACTGTACGTCCACCCTTTTAAAGATTAGAAGTCTATGATGTTATTTTTTATTTATTTGACGTATCAGCTCATCAATTTAACGACGTAATCAGTGGTTCTATTCAATCAAACATAATTTTTGGAAAGCGAATGAAAGCTGAGAAAAGCGAATGAAAGCTGAGTCAGCAAGACAAGGATTTGCAAGAAAGAAGTACCTGAGAACCTGAGAACTGGAGAACCTTTGATCAGATATTTCTGCGCAAGAAAGTTAAGGCTACCTCTTTGGTTTAAAGACCTACTTTGTGCTAGATTTTTCGAAAGTTTTTACTAGAATTGAAGGGATAGGAGCAAGCATCATAAGGATTGAGCAGAAAGTAAATCTCTAACTCTACACAATGGAGAAACATTTAGACGCTCCAGGAGTGTTGGAAGAAGCAAAACGAAGGCATATTTTTGCTCTAGAACTGCAAAAGAAGTCGCTAATGCAGGACATTTCATTTGCACAGCGAAAATTAGTTCACAATTTTCAGTATAAATTGAAAACGAGTGCATTGATGGCAAAGAGACATCAAGCATGGATGAATGAGGCAGAACTTGCAAAGCGTGGATCGTGGGAGAGGGGACAGGTAGAGAGGCGTACCAGAAAGGTTGATAGCTTCATGGCAAAACGAAACAGCGGCCCTTGGCTGAATAAAGAGCCTAGAAAGTCAAACAGAAGACCCAAAACAGCTGGAGGGAGGACAGCTGAGTTTCGCAGGATAGACGCACGTGATGACTTAAATCAGAGAAAAATCATTTCTGCGGGCAAGAAATCTCACACTTTCGATAAGCAAGGCGCTCCAAATGAGCACAGAAAGGCAGATCAAGGATCATCCATTTTGGATGAACATAATGGAAAATCGTCAAGTAAACAAGCGGCTCGCCGTCATATGGACCAGCCTAACAGTAATGCCTTGGAAGAAAATGGAAAGGGATATTTTCAAAAAAATTTGAACATAAGATCAACAATAAACAAACAGAACAAAGAGTTATTTGGTTATTTTGGTTCTGGTCACTCAGACAAAAACAAAGTTGTGGCTCAAAAGTCTATTAAAATTGATCACAGAAAGCCAATCGCTTCTCTGGAGACCGGCCCCAAAACCAAAGACCAAACAACGGATATTGAAGAGAAAGGCAAATGTATGAGTTACAGAATTGATGGAAAGAAACGAGAATTTTCCGAGAAAAGAGAGATGGAGATTCTGAAGTATCGTGATTGTGAGAATAACAGTGATGATGAAAAGAAAAGACCTGGCAGTAGAAGTCAAAATACATCAGATAGCAACTGGCAGACAAACGACAGATCAACATCTGCACGTATCAAGCAACGGCAAAGGCGTAATATACGACCTCAAACTGCTCCAAATATTCATAGTGATCACCAAAATGATATCAAAGCAGATCTAAGACGTAGAAGAAAGACACTGAGCACCGCTAAAACAAACGATACCAGTCATGGGAGCGAAATGTCATGCGAGCTTAGAAGTTGGATCTGCGATATACAACGAGATGTGGAAAGAGTTCGTTGTCCTGAGAATAATGACAATCATGGTTCTGAAATCCACATAGAGACGAGGTATAGCGAAAACTGCCTGAAAAATAAGAAGTACATGGATTCTGCTCTGGAGAAATTTGAAGCTATATTCAATAACATTTATGTAAATGATCATGATTATAGTTTTCATACACAAAGTATTGGTCCAGTAGAAAAGCTTGACATTGCTTCACTTTATTTAAAATCAGCAGTCGCTGACTCACAGAAGCATGGGAAGCAAGCATGGAATTTGAGAGACCCTAGAAATAAGAAACTACAACCTAACATATTTTTGTAAGAATTTCATTTCAGGGAAATTCGATGGACCCTTGTTATGTGGCTTAAATCATTTTTTGAAAAGCTGTAAAGTGGATGGCTCAAAATATGGTAGTAGTTTTGATTGCATCTGGCGTCTACTGGACGTCTTGAAATCAAAGGTTAGAATTTGGACAAGAGATATTAAATGTATTTCTGCCATGAATGAAATTAATGAATGGGGCTTGCATTCCCGTTAATGTTGTTTGCGACCGCATTCATCGTGTTTAGATTTCTTGTAAACGCATGGGCTGTAATGGGCTAGAATGGGCTGTAGGCCCCTTTGAATTTGAAATACACGTAAGACACTTCGAGTCTTCATTGTTTATTTCGTGAAAAAGAAATAACTGTAGCTGCATTCAATATTCCATATACGTATTTTTTATTAGAAACCAAGAATTTGGGCCAGTAGGGTGCCGGTGGTGGTAATCGGACACTTAAGGAAAACTGAATTTTTATACAAGAAAAGTATATGGCAGACAAAAACTAAAATCATCCAGTAAAAGAACAGCCCTTTTGACATATTTTCTCAAACAGTTATGGTTTCGACTTTGCCTGGTTTTTTGGGGTTGACTTTTTTCCTGCTGAGCTCAGCGGTGGTTTTCGGACAACGGCGGTGGCTTTAGGGCGGTAAGTTGAAAATGCAGAGTATGCAAAGAAATCGTTTCCTTGATTTATACTTTGGAATTATTCATTCTATAGGCTTATCTGCTTAACTTGATGTACTCTGAAAAACTGCGACCTTTTGTCTTTTCTTTTTTTTACAACAAAACCTACAGGACACACAAACGACACAAGTTAACAGAGAATAACTCTTGGATTTTCCAAAATAAGATATTGATATCACTTGTGAAGCTCTTCAATATATTATAAAAAGCGAACTAAATTATAAAAAGGAGGTTCAGGGGAAATACATATCCTACATGTTTTAAAGCAAAATGAAAACGATTCTTATCAGCCAAATATTCACCATTACTTTTCACCGGGATGCGTTGGTTTTTAAATCAAATTCAGTTATACTCTTATTTGAAAATTCCCCGGAAGATGTTTTAGTATGAAGCCTTATTTAACGCCAATTTATGCAATTTGAGAATAATTAGATATCTGTGCAAAAACATATTCTTCTGAATGAAAGAAATGGGCAGGTTACCTGAAGAGGTCAATGACCTTACCCCTGCTAGTGCTAACGTATACTTTATCGAATAGCAGACAAAACTTTGATTTAAAGTATCAGATGCCAAAGCATATGCATGTTGATTTGCTTTTTGCACTAAAACCTTCCTTTTTGTTTGCCAAAAAACGCTGTGGGCAATGGACTCAAACGGCAACTTCGAGCTCGACAAACAGTTCTCTTCCAGGGATGATTTGCTGGGTGTCCGAAAGCCACCGCCGTAACGTTTTCCGGGCTATCGAAACAAAAAGCCCTGCCCCCCTTCAGTGGGAGGTTTTTAAGCTTCAGTCGCCTCCCTAAATTTCGGTCTCATGTCGGACATTCTATCTCTTTAGTTCATTTTAAATTCTTGACTCTTTTTGCTACGAATTCAAAGCTTCGTATGAAAGTAACATAAAAGTAAAATCTTTCAATAGGGCACAGGGAAACCCATAAACCTTCCAATTTCACATTTATCAGCCAATGGTGTTGCCGAATTCTCTTCACAGGACCGGAAATAAGCTCTTTGAGACGAATTTTCGAGTACCCTAACGAAAATAGCAAAGGCTCCAAATCTTTGATTGGCTGACGCACAGACACACCCTAACGATTTTCACACCTTGAAAGCCAATGTCGTTCGAGAATTGGTGATCACATGACGAGAAACGCCCCTTTTCGCCGGTTTTTACCCCTTCCCTCTAAAAAAGCCCGGTGTAAAATCTGTTACAATATTTTCGAAATCTTTTTTCTCGCACGTGTTCAGCAAGCCTGAGAACACATTTTCCTTGCGAACTTTCCTGATGTTCCAAATATTCATAAAATTACGCCATGTTGAAATCGATACAAGCGTTTTTACTGTCTATACATAGGCTAAAAACATGAGATGAAGCAAATATTTCGCAGATATCAGTAAATTTGACATTCAAGAACAGCACATCGTCAATTTCAAATATCCTTAGTCACGTTGGCCTAGTTTGGCCAAGGAATGAAGGCCAAGTTTGTGGTTCTTTTTACGAAGAATGGAAATCAAAACGTACCGAGAGTTGCCACGAATGCTTATCAATCCCTACTGCATTTGTTTAGTGTATGCAGACAAACAATTATGCATTAAAGTAATCATGAAATCCTTCTCCTCGCAGCCTCAACTCCCAACACTTGCTATTTTTGTCTTCAAAACAATATGACGAAAGTGAAATTGACATCTTCATAAAACGGCGCGAAAACAACTCGTCACGTGGGAGGAAGCTCAACAGTTTCTGACTTTTATTTGCAAGGTGGAACAATTTGGTTCCTCGGAAGGGAGAAAAAAATTTTTCAATTGAGAATTTTGGCCAATATTTCTAATGCTTTCTGCTATCACATGGCACTGGCTCCTCGCCTCGCATTGTACTCCTCAATGCTCGAAATTGATTCGAAAGTGACTTACTGGCTAGACGAATTTTTCCTTATAAGAAACTGCTTATAAGAGACTCAACTCTCAGATCGCCAAAAGATTAAGAAACTCTAGTTCTAGTATTGGGACAATATAACTTAAGAAGCTATTTATTTCCACAGAGGATATCCCTGGCATAATTACTCTATTTTCATTTCGTTCCTGTATCATGTTATTTGGCTTATTTAGGCGCGTGATTTCGTGATTTTGATATTTTCGACCAGTGAATTCGTGATCGACGACTCCGTCGTGCAGCGTGATTTGCCAAAAATTTGGTCGTTGTTTCGTGAAATAGAAATTTAACCCTATCTGACCTGGGCGATTTGAAACACTCAATGCCTGGGGGGGGCGGATTCTGCCCCCCCCCCCCTGTTTATCTCTGTTGTTGCTTGAGATATGGCAAGCAAATTTGGTGCAAAGGTTGTTCATTTTATAAACAATGAATTTTTGAAACAATGGTTTAATTGACATTGTTGTTGTTGTTACTGGAGCACAATTTACATTCTGATGTCATATGGCGTCATAGAATTGAAAGTGTGTCAAAAGGCCGTAAATCTTTACTTTTCGTAAAGAAATGAAATATATAGATCAAAATAGATGTAACCTCATAGATTAGACTTAATTGGACCAATTAAGAAGGATTAAGAGAGATACAATGTATATTTCTCACAGAGTGTGGCACGAAAACTTGGTTATCATGGAGACAAAGCTAAAAATAGAACACCAAAATTGTTACAGTTTCATTGCTGTATGATAGAAAGTTAAACTTGCTAAATCTCAGAGGCATTCAGCAAACACAGAAAATCGTATGAATGAAAATGTACGAGGGGGGGGCGGAATCCGACCCCCCCAGGTCAGCTAGGCTACGAGGGGGGGCGGAATCCGACCCCCCTCCCCAGGCACGTAATTGCGCCTTGAACTCTTACGAAAGATACCGTTTCCCGACGTTGTGAAGTTTTTTGGGAGAGTCTGGTACCCAGGGTATGAAGGGTTTAGTCTCAAAAATTTTCCGGACCCCCATTTGTCTCTGCCACACTTTAAAATCCATGATAATACCAATCTGCGTGCCCCTCGTGTGTTAGAGCTGGAGGATTCTTAAACTTTCTGCAACGTGATCGTGAAAATGCTGTTTTGTAGCCCTTGATGGCGTGAAAAATGCAAAATCGTTACGTGAATCCGTTATCCAGGGGTACTATGGGGGGGGGGCTCTATTTGGAAGGTACTTGAATGAATTCTAAACGATGGCAAAGCTTAAACAACTTTGAATGTTCAGGGAACAGGTAGTGAACACAGAGAATATTATGGAACCATTCAGAAACTTGTAAGAAACTCAGTACTGAAAATCTGATAATTTAAGAAACTTTCAGTACTGGCCCAAATCCTTGGTTTCTTATAAAGAATACTTGCATATCAACTATAAGTACTGCATTTATGCTTAAAGCAGGCAAAAATTGCAAAGCCTAAGGCACTACTACACGTAAACAAGTTCACAAAGGCTTGGATTTCCTACCCCTGACACGTACCATTCGTTTATTCATTCATTCTTCCATTCATTTATTCATTCATTCATTCATTCATTCATTCATTCATAGATCAATTCTCTCAGGTGTTCAGAAGCATTACCTAAACCTTTACACTAACTACTTTGTAGCGGAGATTCTTAAATTTGAGCTCAATTCTTCAAGTGAAGTTTCCAGCAGAGTTTCCCAATTTTCATGAAACAAAAATTCGTGATTGAAGAGGACTACAAAAAGGAAAAAATCGTTAAAAAATGATACATCTTAGCATGTTTGTATAAGCTACGCACTCTTTGGTTGAAACACTTTGTAACTCACGCAGAAGTTGAAATGTTTCTCAACCTCGAATCGACCTATGATCACATCTAGTAGGGTTTCTTTTTTGCTGGAAGAGACTACTAAAATTTCTAAAACAGTTTCTATAATATGAAAACAAGTGTATTGTTCTAATTTTGGTTGTAATTCTTGCTATCATATAACTAGAAAGTTTGTGTTATTTGGAAGAAATGTACGCCGAAATCCATACATTGGGAATATTTGATTCAGATACAGTAGTCGTACACAGGTGATCAGTAACTGAAACAAAGGTCAATCTGAGAGCACATCACATTTGTCCGATTGTTTTGAAACTTCTCAATATCTACAAAAAGTTTAAATCAGTCAAGTTCAATTAGCCAAAACATTCAAATTTGTCATACGCAAGGAAGAGCAAGGGTGTTAGGACACGGATGTTTCAATTGATTATTTATTTACCTTGTTTTGATCCCTGTGTCTTGTTTTGTCTTGTTTTCTGTTCTGTTTCGTCTTCAACTCAGCGTGCCTAGGCCCAACCGCACTCAAGTTGTTCGAATACAGATCCCTTGTATTTTGTGTCTTAGTGCGCCTTCGCACAAGATAGGTTTTAAAACCGAAAATGTGGCTTTTCGGTTTTAAATCCTATCTTGTGCGAAGGCGCACTAAGACACAGAAATACAAGGGATCTGTATTCGAACAACTTGAGTGCGGTTGGGCCTAGGCACACTGAGTTGAAGACGAAACAGAACAGAAAACAAGACAAAACAAGACACAGGGATCAAAACAAGGTAAATAAATAATCAATTGAAACGTCCGTGTCCTAACACCCTTGGGAAGAGAAGGTCAAAGGAAGGGTAAATTTATCAATTAGATTTATTTTGGACAAGATGCTTCGTTCTTGGCTTCATAGCAACATTTCTTATGCTGTAGCTTATTCATTTTGTGACATAGAAATTCATTGAGGACCATTCACATACATTTCGATTTATGTGTTGGAACAAGTGAAAATTAAGTGAAAATGTGCCGAATAATTACTTTGAAAATAAACAAGTTTCTTAAGTTATATTTTTCAGCATTGGATTTTCTTAAATTTTTGCCGATCTGAGAGCTGAACTTCGTATATGGAGTTTCTTATACAGAGAAATATGTGTATCTTCTTAGTCCAGAGACGTACAAGAAACAACAAAATGATGAAGAAAAATCACGATTTTAGTATTGAAAATATCTAACTTAATACATAAAGCAAACAAATTTTGAACTGACGAAAAATCATCAGAAAATTTCGTGCCAAACTAGATGTGAAGTCTCTCACTTCTTTGAAGCTTACGCCATAATGGAAGCAACAACATAATGGACTTAAAGGGAATCGACATAGGTAAAAGCTGGCCCGGGCCAGGTCAAAAATAAAATCATTCGTACTCAGCAACTTAGATGCATCCTGCTTTATTGTGTGGCTAAAGAAACAATGGATTTGTGGGCGTTTCTCTGGCCTATTTATAGCAGTTACGAGATATAGCTGTGTCTATTCCCTTTAATGGCAGCAGATTTCGGTCGGAATACTTAACTTTTCTTGAGAAGAACTACAACTATGCCCTAAGTCCCGAGAATCCCATGTTCCAGAGATTTTAGCCGAGTCGATTTTCCGTAGGAATATGAATGAAGCTGTTTGGTGAATCAATTGAAAGTAGGTTGGGGGATTTTCGATGGGCTTGCAAATATCTTTAATCATTATATTTTTCAGTTTACTAGTCAGATATAAGGAAGAATACCGACACCAGGTATCACAATATGATGATAACCAAATAAATCACACACGATTCTATCTTTGGTATTGTTTATTCGACCAAAATTTGATAATAGGGGTCAATTTGATTTTTCTTCAAAATTTCCATCGAAATCTCCTGTAAAAACAATGTATTCCCTTTTCTAGGGAACCATTAGAGAAATTGTTGAGCTTCCTCCCACGTGATGAGTTGTTTTCGCGCCGTTTTATGAAGATGTCAATTTCACTTTCGTCATAAAATTGTTTTGAAAGATTTTATGATTACTTTAATGCATAATTGTTTGTCTGCATACACTAAACAAATGCAGTAGGGATTGATAAGCATTCGTGGCAACTCTCGGTACGTTTTGATTTCCATTCTTCGTAAAAAGAACCACAAACTTGGCCTTCATTCCTTGGCCAAACTAGGCCAACGTGACTAAGGATATTTGAAATTGACGATGTGCTGTTCTTGAATGTCAAATTTACTGATATCTGCGAAATATTTGCTTCATCTCATGTTTTTAGCCTATGTATAGACAGTAAAAACGCTTGTATCGATTTCAACATGGCATAATTTCATGAATATTTGGAACATCACGAAAGTTCGCGAGGAGAATGTGCTCTCAGGCTTGCTGAACACGTACGAGAAAAAAGATTTCGAAAATTTTGTAACAGATTTTACACCGGACTTTTTTAGAGGGAAGGGGTAAAAACCGGCGAAAAGGGGCGTTTCTCGTCATGTGATCACAAATTCTCGAACGACATTGGCTTTCAAGGTGTGATAATTTTTAGGGTGTGTCTGTGCGTCGGCCAATCAAAGATTTGGAGCCTTTGCTTACGAAAATCAAAATGGACATTCGAGCAATAAAGATACAGAGCTGTTTTTGCCATGAGTCCATTCTACAGGCCCTACTCTACTTTTTTTACGCTGTGAATTTCAATAAAGGACGTGTTTCATTGGTAATTCCAAGCCTACCAAATTCTGAAAACGGTAGACTTTGCAGAGAACGAAACACAGTGCCCCATCAAACGCAAAATTCTTCTAAACAAAAAGCGAAAAATTGAAAGTTGAAGTTTACTGGTGCTTTGGAAAAATGGTGATACAAAAAAAAGAAAAATCACAGCTCTTCAATTGACGTTATGCTCACAAATAAACCTAGCTGTTTTCAAAATACTACCGTTGTTGAAACTGGTCTAAGTGACTTTCATGGCCTTGTCTTAACTTTGATGAAAACACACATTCCCCGTCTCAAACCTAAAGTGATCAAATATCGTAGTTATAAGAAGTTTGAACCTGAAAAGTTCCTCCAAGATGTAAAGGATATAGACTTTAAAGAAGATTTAAATGATGCGGATTCGTTTCACAAGAATATTTCATCTGCTTTCCGAGAAATTGTAGATCGCCATGCACCTTTAAAAACAAAAGTTCAGAGGGGAAATACTGCCCCTTTCATGAATCAGCAGTTACAAAAGGCAATTTATACCAGATCGAGGCTTAAAAAAAGACTTAATAAAAACCCTACGGCAGAAAATAGGACTAATTTCAAAAAGCAACGAAATGAATGCGTCTCTTTGAGAAAGAAGGCTATCAAGAGCCACTTTAAAGAAGCAACTAAAAATGGCATCATGTCTAATAAAGAATTTTGGGATCTTGTTAAACCTTTTCTTTCAAATAAAGGGGGACTCACGAGTAGCGATATTTCTCTTGTAAGAAATGATACCATTGTAACTGATGACCAGGAATTGGCAGAGATTTTCAACCATCACTATGTAAATATAGTAGAGAAATCTAGCGGTAAGAAGCCTATTAGCCTTGCTAAAGACATTGGGATTTCTGATGATCGCCAAATTGTTCGCTTGATTCTTGATACGTATAAATACCACCCTAGTGTGCTAGCTATTATTCAAAACCCAGAGCAAGTGATGGACACTTTCACTTTTCAAGAGGTAGAAAATCAGGAAGTTGCGCATCTATAAATGGTAAAATGATCAAATCTGAGGAGACCGTAAAACTTCTGGGGGTTACGTTGGATTACAGACTTGATTTCGACCCACATATTTCAAATATTTGCAAAAAAGCAGCAGCACAATTAAATGTTCTTAAAAGATTAAAGGCATTTATTGGCTTTAAGGAAAAACAGATTCTTATTCAGAGCTTTGTTTATTCAAATTTTAATTACTGTCCCTTGGTGTGGTATTTTTCATCTTCAAAATCACTACAGAAAATTGAAAAGATACAAGAACGCGCTCTAAGATTTCTCTATGATGATCATACCAGTTCGTATGACGACTTGCTTTTGAAGTCAAATAAATGCACGATGCTTGTTGCTCGCCAGAGAATCCTTTGCATTGAAATTTTCAAAACAGTAAAACAATTAAACCCGCCTTTCATGCAGAACATATTCAGATTGCAGTCTTCACATTATTCATTAAGAAATCCAAATAGCTTAGCCCATGTTAGGCCCAACCAAACAACATTTGGGTCAAATAGTCTGTCGTGTATTAGGCCACAGATTTGGAACGGCCTACCAAACGAAATAAAGTCAGCAGAAAATCTAAAAAGTTTCAAGACTTTGATAAAGCAATGGAATGGTCCCATATGCAAATGTAGTGCCTGTAAATCCCTACCACCTTAGTTGATATGTATTTTAGGAAATATTTAGTTTGTTTATTGTTATTTCTTTGTAATTCGATTTGGATTAGTTAACTTGTATATATTTAAATAATGTATATATTGTTAGCTATTGTAAATAATCGAATCAAAATAAAGTTACACACACACACACACAGGCTAGGCCATTTCTCAAAACCTCTGGTTTCGGGTGCACAGTAATTTTGACTTTCCGAGCTTGTATCTCCAGTGTTTGGTGGACGATTTTTCAATGCAAGGTATGTGATTCTAAGTTGAAGATTGATAAATTTAGCTGTCCATTCGGAGAGTAATGATATCTTATCGTTTCGTTTCTTGTTCCAGGCAAATGGGGGTACTTTTTTGAGACACCCGGTATTTGGGTTGGGAATGAAGGAGGAATCTGGGCTCTGGCTCCCTCCAAACTTGCAAAATCGCAGTGTTTTTTATGAGAAAGTTCCTATAAAGAGCTCAACTCTCACATCGCCAGAAAGCACGGTATTGTGTGAAAGTTACAGCTTGAAAAACTATTGATTTACAAAATAGAATTTCCACTCCTTCACCTGTTTCCTGAATCACATTGGAAGGTACTACCGTTATGTCTAAGCATTGGAACGACTGTTAAAACTTTTTTTTTGAAATGTTCAGGAGACCACGGGCAGCAAAGAATACTCTCGCGTTGAGGGAGACCAAACTCCTTGTTTGATTCAACGAGGAAACACTTCCAATTTTGGCCTAGTTTGACCCTCCTGCTCAATTTGCAACGAGAAATACTGGCTCTGGCCTTGCATACCTAGACCACCGACCATGGGCGGTAAGAGACAACTGTGTTGGCCTCCACCAAGACATCACAAAGAATGTATTTCAATACTTTATATCTTTTCTTCTCCTTGTCAGTTTTGGTCTTGTTCGTGCATCAGATCAGGGGGGGGGGGGTTCTTCCATAGTAAAGGTACTGGGGATGTGCCGCCCGCAAGGGTATGCTTTTTCAAACCTTCTAGTCTAGCCAAGGGTATACTTTTTGCCAATTTTAGTCCATTTAGTCTAGCCAAGGGTATACTTTTTGCCAATTTTCGCCCATTTAGTCAGGGCAAGGGTATACCATTTGGCAATTTTGGTCAAAGAAATGTCAAACTTCGGTAATTCCTTTAAAGAAACCCAAATTGTTTTAAAATTTTGGTCCTTAGAATGCAAAAATTTGGCAAGTTTAGTCTAGAAAATGCCAACTCATGGCACTTTTGATGTAGAAATTAGTCTAGCCAAAGGTATCATTTTCAGGAAAATTGGTCTAGCCAACGGTGCCATTTTGAAACCGTGGGCGGCACACCCCTGCCCGAAATTTAGCGGAGAACCCCCCCCCCCCCGTGGATCAGTGCTCTACGCATACTCTTCAATTATTATGAAGCCTCCTTCGAAGGGCTTCTAAAAAGAAACAATGAGCAGACAGTGCACACAAAAAACCTCCATAAGCTGATGACTGAGGTCTTTAAGTCTTTAAATCGCCAAAATCCAGCGTTCATGTTGGATCTATTTATAAGAAAGGAAGTGACTTACGACCTCAGAGTAAAAGACCTGTTAGGGCTACCTACAGCTAGAACTGTTTTAAACGGCTTAAATTCAATTGTCTTCAGAGGCAGTATTCTTTGGAACGCTATATCTGATGAGATAAAGTCCAGTCAATCTATAGCCTCGTTCAAACGTAAGATCAAGGCATGGGATGGAGATGATTGTAACTGTAATATCTGTAATTAGCTGAAACTGTAAATATTGTATTTTTGTGAATAGTTGGTTTGAATTAGTTGCTCTATTCTTAGAGTAAACTATGTTGTTATACCCAACTTTAAATAAATTCTTTATTATTATTATTATTATTATTATTATTATTATTATTATTATTATTATTATTATTATTATTATTATTATTATTATTATTATTATTATTATTATTATTATTATTATTATTAACGAATAAAAACAAGACTGCTTGTGTGAAAATTTTCGATCTTACGTAGATCTTCTTCAGTCACTAAATACGTGTGTTCTTTAAATCGAATAGTTAATAAACGTTCAACGAGAGAATGTAACATTCTATT
Organism: Aurelia sp. 3 sensu Dawson et al. (2005); assembly: GCA_964020215.1. Taxonomy (NCBI): domain Eukaryota; kingdom Metazoa; phylum Cnidaria; class Scyphozoa; order Semaeostomeae; family Ulmaridae; genus Aurelia; species Aurelia sp. 3 sensu Dawson et al. (2005). The sequence continues at coordinate 12,031,125 of OZ026590.1, forward strand.
ATAGAAGAAGAGTTAAACGTTCTGCTGAGTTATAGAATTTAAGTTTCTAATAATGTGGCGTTATGAAATACACTTTAATTTCGTTTTGCTAAATAATTTGCAATGAATCCGTCCTAGCTCATTACAGCTACTATTTAGGCCCATTGGTTCGTGAGTTCCAAGCCTGGACATCCATTGACTCTCTCTGTGCATGAGAGCATCAATGCCCCCTTCAACAATTTCCAAGACGTGCACACGTAAGTCCCTATCAAAGCTGCACGAGTTACTGTCGTAAAAATGTTTGCTCAATTCCGTCGCTGTTGGGTCGTGCTTCGCGTCACTCCGATGTTTGTTGAAACGATGTTTGTTGAAACAAACATCGGAGTGACGCGAAGCACGACCCAACAGCGACGGAATTGAGCAAACATTTTTTACGACAGTAACTCGTGCAGCTTTGATAGGGACTTACGTGTGCACGTCTTGGAAATTGTTGAAGGGGGCATTGATGCTCTCATGCACAGAGAGAGTCAATGGATGTCCAGGCTTGGAACTCACGAACCAATGGGCCTAAATAGTAGCTGTAATGAACTAGGACGGATTCATTGCAAATTATTTAGCAAAACGAAATTAAAGTGTATTTCATAACGCCACATTATTAGAAACTTAAATTCTATAACTCAGCAGAACGTTTAACTCTTCTTCTATAATAGAATGTTACATTCTCTCGTTGAACGTTTATTAACTATTCGATTTAAAGAACACACGTATTTAGTGACTGAAGAAGATCTACGTAAGATCGAAAATTTTCACACAAGCAGTCTTGTTTTTATTCGTTGTTAACTATTAGCAAGCAAGGCATCTCGATCAATTCTTTCTCCATTATTATTATTATTATTATTATTATTATTATTATTATTATTATTATTATTATTATTATTATTATTATTATTATTATTTTAGTGCACTCCATGCTTTTTGCCATCATATACATTGATGCAGTCCTCCATGCATTCCGTTGGTTTTATTTTAGGTATTGTCCTTATGGGTTTGTCCTTCTCTTTACTATTCTCGTAGGAATTGTAAGCACACACTTTAGTTTGTTTATCTCTATATGCTTATAAATATAGCCCCTTGCTTTTTGAAAATTCTGTATTTTGATTATGAAGCACAGCGTTTGCTTCGAAATGTCAAACAAAACATGTCTTAGTCTTAGTAATTAATTTCCTTATAATTGGATTCGTCTACTGATGGATTTGTCAACTCAACATCTTACTGAAATGTCAACCTAAATTTGTCTCTGTCCCTGCTCTCTGGACTTCGTCGACTATGATTGGAAAGGACTGAAAATAAAAATTTAAAATGATAATCGTCACAATCTTGTTTCTTCGAACCATTGATTTTGCGCATACATTTCTTCGAATGCTTCTCATGAAGATGACATTAAAGTAAATGAACGGAGATATAGCGACATACTCTAAACATAGCACAAAAGAACGGCAGGCGCCACTAATCTTCTTATTGTTTTCGAAGATCGAAAACATCAAATACAATAGGTTATATTTATATTGCCCAGTCTCCTTAGCTAAGTTTGCTTTCAACCCCGTTGATTTACGGCCAGGTGAATTCCGCGGAAGCCGCGGAAACCGCGGAAAGCGCGGAAACCATTGTTCTCATGTGAACAATAGCTTCCGCGGAATCAACTTTCCGCGGAGTTCACTTTCGATGTAGGGCCAAAGTGAATTCCGCGGAAAGTTGATTCCGCAGAAATTTTTTGCCATTCACTTGAGCGAAATAGAAGAAACTGAAATAAACTGACCATTTCTTGCGACCTGCCACCGTAATTGCGTGAAACATTGCTTTACCTTCCTCCCCTATGGGTTTCTTCATGAGCGTTCGAAGTTTAAACTCATTTCATCAATGAACGATCTTTTATTTTCATGCTACGGAAAAGCTAAATATTTTCCGCGGAATTCACTGTAGCTGTAGGGCCAAAATTCCGCGGAAGATCGATATCGCTGAAAGTTTTATAAAACAAATTGCTTAATCGTGGCTCTCGATGGCTCATTTGATTGGCCAAAGTTCATGCGATATGAAACTGATCACATGAAATGTATTGTGCTATAACGGGTCTTTTTGTTTGTTTGGAGCGGCACTTGCACTGTATCACATGGTTCACATGGAGCATGTCGCTTTATCATGTATCAATGAAGAAACCCATAAGGGAGGAAGCTAAAGCAATGCTTCACGCAATTTCAATTTTTCAATTTTCAATTTTTTAAACACGGTAGCCCCGTCAGTTGATCAGCAACTGCTTTTCAGGGGGCCGTGGCAAAATCTAAAAACCAAATTAAAAAGATGTTTCATGAATGATAAAAAGAACACGTGTTTCAATTTTTTAGTCTTTGTTTGAAGGTGGCAAGGGAGGGTGCCTGTTTAAGATCAAGTTCGAGCTCATTCCAAAGCTTAGGTCCACGAAAGGATATAGCCTTTTGCCCATTTTTAGTTTTCCGCAGTGGTAGCGAAAGATCAGTTTCAGTATTTCTTAGTTCTCTGACATTTCGAGTTGAATTTTTGACAAACAAATTGGAAAGGTACTCAGGTACGAGGCCATTCAGAGACTTGTACATGTTAGTAGCAGTTTCACTTCTAAAAATTTCACTTATAGTTGGCCAATTTAAATTATGTCTTAGTGTCATTTTTAAATTATGTATCAGTGCAATTACGGTGGCAGGTCGCAAGAAATGGTCAGTTTATTTCAGTTTCTTCTATTTCGCTCAAGTGAATGGCAAACAATTTCCGCGGAATCAACTTTCCACGGAATTCACTTTGGCCCCACATCGAAAGTGAACTCCGCGGAATGTTGATTCCGCGGAAGCTATTGTTTACATGAGAACAATGGTTTCCGCGTTTTCCGCGGTTTCCGCGGCTTCCGCGGAATTCACCTGGCCTTGATTTACTTTAAAAGTACTTTGAAAAAATCTATAAATCTGGTACCAAACAAAAAATCAAAAACAACGCACGCAAATTACGACTCTTGATGTTGATGGGAAAAGAATATCAAATGATGAAGCTATCGCAGACCATGTGAACACCTTAGTCAAGACCTTAGTAAGAAAATTCCTGTCACATAGAACCCGCTTCTTGAGGGCAAATATTCCGTAAATCCAGAGGGAACACGGTTTCACTTTCAACTTGTAAATTCAAGCCAGGTCGCCAGTGTCTTGGGGAAATTCAAAACCTCTATGGGTTTTGGCATTGACTGCATATAGCCAATCACTTTTTGAAGATTGGTCTCCCTTTGTGATATATTTAATCTATCAATTGCTACAGGAATTTTTCCAGATTCTTAGAAAATTGCTAGGGTTGCCCCTATTTTCAAAAGTTGCCAAACCGATTATTATTATTAACACTTTATTTACAATGTTGGCATAAAAAAGGTATCAAATAGCTACACATGCATAAAAAATATTTACAAGTATAGCTAATAAAAGCCAACTAATTCAAATAGTAAAAACAGAATGGATGAAAATATCAAACCTAAAACCTATATAAAACCTAAAAGTGGTATAAAATTTCGGCAGAGCCTACATTGGCATTGGCACTCATTTCCTTTCCAAGCTTTGATTTTGGTCTTAAATTCAATCAAGTTAGTTGAGTGTCTAATTGAAACTGGAAGTGTACACCATAACTGTGGACCCCTATATCGAACAGTTTCTGAGCCATACATTACTGATCTCACTCTTGGTAAGTTAAAATCGCGATCATTTCTGAGGCTATACTGGTTGGTTTGTGGACAAAATATTTCTTTCATAAAAGGAGGATTTAAGCCATGCTTTGTTTTGAACATTTCTATCATTAACACCTGTAAGTTCTTCTGGTGAACAGATACACTGTTATCATGTCCTAAGAGATCTTCAAAACTAGATTCCTGATCTCTATACGTTATTCTAAGGGCTCGCTCGTGCAGTTTGTTGATTTTAGTATTTAGTTTCCTACTGTGGAACATCCATGCCAAAGGGCAGTATTGAAACTGGCTATTTATGAATGATGTCATCAACATCCTTAATTTAGCTTGGTCCATATAGTGTGCAATACGTGACAGAGCATATAGCTTGTTGCTGACCTTTTTACATAGATTACTTACATGTTGCTCAAAAGTAAGTTTGCTGTCTAAGGTAACTCCTAGCAATTTTTCTTCAGTACTATTAGCAATAGTAGAACTGCCAATTTTAACCGAAACAGAATCATCACTCATATTTCCAAACGTTAATAGATGACATTTGTCTTCATTAAGCTTCATATAGTTGTCAGAGAACCATTTGATTGCATGGGCGGAATCTAGTTCTAACCTAGCAACAACATTATCAGTATCAATATCACAAGCAAATAAAGTTGTGTCGTCGGCATAATTGCATACATCAGTATTGTTTAAGGAAAGAAGCAAATCGTTGATATAGATATTGAAGAGAAGAGGTCCAAGGACAGATCCTTGAGGCACTCCTAAAGTAAGTCGCTTCCATGAGCTAAAAGACCCATTGACCTTGACCCTTTGTTGTCTGTTATGCAAGTAACTATAAATTAGAGACAATGCATCGTGACTAAAGCCGTAGGCATGCAATTTGGCTATAAGGAGATCATGTCTCAGGCAGTCAAATGCCTTAGAGAGATCCATCATGACAGCACCAACTTTCCCACCTACGTCAATACAAAGTTTAGTTTTTTCCAAAAAACGTACTAAGGCTTGCTGAGTGTTACATCCTTTGCGAAATCCACATAATAGTATGGACAAATACGGTTCTATGTGTTCCTCCACTTGTTTGACTAGAAGCCTCTCGAAGACTTTTGAAACAGTTGGCAGAACACTAATTGGCCTGTAGTTTTTCTTAACTGTACTTTCTTTTTGTTTATGAAGTGAGGATACGTCTGCACACTTAAGCTCATCAGGAAAAGTGGAGCTTCCAATGCAATTATTAAATATTTCCCGTAAAGGTTCGGAACATATATCAGAATTATTCTTAAGAATCTTTGGCGGTATATTCTTGAAAGTTGTGGCCTTCTTGGGATTGAGCCTTTTGATTTCAGTTTCCATTTCCTCTAATGAAACAGGGTTGAAAGTGAATGATTCTACATTCAAAAAGTGGCTCTTAATTTTTAGTATGCTGGGATGATTAGAGTATTTTTGTACCGACTTTTCGATAGGATCTAATATGCCCTCAGTGTCTGAAATATTATCCTTATTCTCTTTTATACCAAGGGACTCTGTTACCGTTACAAAGTAACGATTGAGAATCTCTGCAACTTCAATATCATCAGATATAATCTCATCATCTTCGACTAAAACTATCTTGTTATTGCTCTGACATTTGTCAGACAGAACAGGCTTCACTGTTTTCCAGAATTTCCTATTATCGGTGACCAAATTGATATCTAACTTACTGTAGTAGTCTTTTTTAGCTTGCCTGAAAAGCTTAACGCAACGGTTACGTTGTTTACGAAAGTTGTTCCAATTCTCAACCGTTCTAGAGTTGTTATGTTTATTCTTAAGTCTAGAACGCAACATAACTGCTTTGCGTAAAGCTCTCGTCATGAACGGGGCATGGTTTGCACGTACATATTTCTTTTTAGTAGGGGCATGTTTATCTAACACTTCGTTGAATACATCTTGAAATGAATCATAATCAGTAGGGTTGGTATTACTCATAGCCTCACAGAGATCTCGTTTGAAGTCTGATTCTTTGAAATTTTTGTAACTTCTATAGTTTATGACAGATGGGCCTATCTTCTGATATTTTGTTTTTAAAACGGTAAGAATCATTTTATGAAAATCAGAGAGCCCTGTTTCGATCGTTGTTGTACTGTGGACACTTTTGTCACGGTTGGTCAAAATAAGGTCAATGCATTTAGGGTTCTCCGACTTGAAACAAGTTGGTTCTTTGATCATGCTCTTAAGACTATACAAATCTAGAAAGTCCTTTAATTCCCCCTCATTTACGGTCATGTTAAAATCACCAAGAATAATGAAATTCTCAAATTCCCCACTATATTTGTCAAGTGCCCTTCCTAAGTTATCTAGGAAAATCTCTTCTGACTGGGTTGGTGGACGATACACACTAAGCAGAACCCATTTCTTTTTATTCAAATTGACTTCTAAAGAGATACACTCTATCCCTTCCGCAAACGTGAAAGAGTCAAGTTGATGGGCGACAATGCCATTACGAATGTAAACTAGCAATCCCCCACCATCCTTGGTTCTATCCAAGCGGAGAGGGACAGAGTAGCCATCAATAACAAACTGCTGTTTTGGAAATGAAGAGTCGATTTTAGTTTCGGAAATCATAAGGATATCAATGTTTTGAGAATTTATTTCTGAAAGTGCATCTAATTTGTTTCTAATTGAGTTGATATTAAGATATCCGATTATCAGTCGGCCTAAGTTTTTTAAACGTAGTGATTTCAGCGCAGTTTTTGCATCAATGTTATCGTTTTGAAGCGGGTCCGTGGGATTTACCGAATACCGCCGTGAATCACTTTCTAGTCAATAATGTCCTAGAACTTTCAAAAAGTTATTTGCTAAAATACGTGTACCCTCTGGATTAAGATGAAGTTTACTTCTGTTTAAATGTGAAAAAGGCTTAATATTGTCGTTATCGATGAATGGCAGGTTGTTTCCTTTGCAAAGCTCCTTAAGGTGACGGTTGACATCAGTGACCTTCCCATTCCATTGATCACCTCGCTGCACAAGGCTTGAGACATAAATTGTATTCTTGCTTGTTTTCATAGCACTTGCAAGATCCAAAATTTCAATTGCGATTTCCTCTGGAGACTGTGAACTTCTGATATCGTTCGTGCCACAGTGCAAAATAATTTTCTTCGGGTTTCGTTTCATCGTGGGAATAGCATGGCTATTCATATGATCAACTGTCGCTCCAGAGTAGCTTTGAACTTTTATCTTTTCTTCACCATTAGTTGCCTCTGTCATTTTAAACCCTTTAATATCTTTGACTATCGAGTCTCCAATGATTTCAGTGAAATCTTTTGGGACTGCATCATTTCTTGTCGTGGCATCATTTTTCCTCTTTATATTCCCTTGCTCCAAATTCCTTGTCACAGTTTGTTTTCCCCTGATAGTAGCAGGCCGATCCTCAGGTTGTTTTGAAATACTGAATGGCGCCTCGTTGGGCCCGACTGCATCTCCCACAGACAACGCAGGGAAGTCCAATTCTTTATCCCCGATCGCACCAAACCGATTCATGTGGATAAAACCAACATCATTTGAGGTAAGTAATGCCACATTTTTTGCTTTACCAGTATGCTTTCGCTGTGGATATCTAAATTTAACTTCTTTTGAGTATGTTGGGATGGTGGGGGAAACAAGGTCTTCATCGTCATCGCTCCAAATCGACCGTGGCAATTTTGGCTTCGAAGTTTCTACATGTTTAACACTCTGCAGGATCAGTTCTTTTTTCTTCAGTTCTTTCCTCAAGGCTTCGTTTTCAGTCTTTAACATGGCAACTTCTTTTCTCAAAACGTTTTCTGTATCAACACCCGTCGGTTCACCCTATGATCGGTCTAATTACAGGCCTATACCTGTTCTCCCTGTTCTTTCTAGAAATTTTGAAAAACTGATCTTCAACCAACTCCATAAGTACCTGGACATAAACAAACTCTTGATTTCGAAACAGTCCGGTTTTAGACGCGTTTACTCTGTAGTAACAAGTCTCCTGTCATGCACCAACGACTGGTATAAACATATGGATACGGGGAAACACACTGCTTTGGTGTTTATAGACCTTAAAAAAGCGTTTGATAGTGTGGATCATGATGTCCTGCTGAAATAGATGCAGAAATATGGAGTTTCTGGTATCGAGCTTGCCTGGTTTACTTCATATCTCCAAGACAGACGGCAGTTGTGCCCCGGGGGGGGGGGGGGGGGTACTTCACTATAAATTCATACGGGGGTGTGCGCCGCAAGGATTTCTGTTACGACCCAATCCCAGAAATTTGGTCCGATATTGATACCCAATCCCAGAAAATTTGTCAGACATTGATACCCAATCGAAGAAGTAACAAAAGCAATTCGACGTCAAAAGGATAAGGGATAGAGGGCTGGGAACGGTTATTTTGGTTCCAAGTGGCCATTGGAACGAGTTTCTGATCTGAGGACATTTTTCAACACAAAAATACTTGAAATCAGTTCACCTGAAACTGACCACGTGTTGCTCGAAAATTTATCCAGTTGTACTTTCATTCAACACCCATTACAGAATTTTGAGTAACCCCCAATCCCAGAAAATTCCGAGTGAAAGTATACCCCAATCACAGAAATTTTCCAGTAAAAGGATACCCCAATCCCAGAATTTTCAGGCCAAAAACTACCCAAAACTGGCGCACATCCCCGTCTTACCCAAAGTGAAGTACCCCCCCCCCGGGAGTTGTGCAAGGTCAATGGAGTTTCTTCACGAATAGAAGAAATACACTGTGGTGTACCACAGGGATATTGGTTTGGGCCTCTTCTTTTTATAGTGTATATGAATGATCTTCCGTTTTGTCTCGAGAGCTGCCAGGTGACCATGTAAGCTGATGATACCAGCATCTCCTTTGCGGCAAGAACAACTCTTTACGGAAATGGCTCCAAGGCAATAAACTGTGATTGAATGTCCTGAAGAAATAGGCGATGGTTATTGGATCTCTCCCCAACCTTAAGAAGATTTCGACGAAACCAGTGGAACCTCCCTCTTTTTCTATTGGTGGCTCCGAAGTCGAAATTGTAGATAACGTCAAATATTTAGGGGTGCAGATTGATGAACATCTAATTTGGGACGAACATACCAATTTTGTACGATCGAAGGTCTCTCGTGCAATTTGATTTCTTAGTTATGCCAAGAAGCTACTGCCCCAGGACGCTCTCTGTAAACTGTGTCGTGGTATCGTTGAACCGCAACTCCGCTACTGCTGTTCGGTCAGGGAGGCATGTGGGAGGACTAAGTTGCAGGTGCTGCAATACTTAAATTCCGTGCAACTAGAATTGTGATCAACAGTAGTTATGATTCTTCTGCTAGTGCCTTAATAAAAATTCTAAATTGGCCTACCATAGCGGATATAATAAAAGTAGAGACAGCTTGTATGGTTTACAAATCAATAAATGACCTTAATCCAGACTACCTGTCAGAAATTTTTGCAAAAAACTCGACAAGCCGTAGGAAAAATTTGAGAAACACGGCAACTGATCTCCAAAATCGTCAAGTTGGGGCGTATAATGGTCAACGAGCTTTCTCATATCGTCGTGCTGGAGTCTGGAACCACTTAGATTCGGATGTGAAGCAGGCATCCTCATTCAAAGCATATAAAGACGCTTTGAAATGATTTATTTTTGCTGTTTCTTTTTTATATTTACTTATTTATAGGGATTTATATAATACATTTAATTTTTTTTGAAGATTTTATGCACGGCCCCCTGAAAAGCAGCCTTTCTTGACTGACAGGGTAACAGTGGGAAAAAATGTAAGATGAGAATGAAAATGAAATGAAATGAAATGCTGGCCTCAGCGCTCGACAAAGCGCATGCGCAAAATCAATGCAATGTGATGGCGAAAAAAGTGGAGTACATTGATCTTATGCAGTGGAACTTGTCACTAATATTAGAACAAATAAAACTGACAAGGAGAAGAAAAGATATTCAATATTGAAACACATTCCTCGTGATATCTTGGTGAAGGCCAACAACACAGCAGTCTTCTGCCGCTCATGATTCTGCAATCTTCAATGAAGGTAGCCTGCGTGCAGTCTTTCTTTTGGAAAGACTGCACGCAGGCTAGCGTGCACATAAAAACCCTGGGGAAGTCATAATCGCCCAAGCTTTGCGGCACGGCACCTGAAGAAGACCTTCCTGCAAGTCTTCCCTCTGTGTAATTGAACTAGCAATAGTAAATACTATTGTGCCCCTTGTCTTCCCTGGTATTCGACTTGATCAGAATGAAGTCATGAATGAGTTAAGAGAGATAAAACTTCTCTGCTTTCACTTTTCGACTATTTATTTTTCAAGCAATAACAATCGAAATACTTTTCCTAGACTGGATTCTCCTGGCTGTTTGCAGTTTCATTCCGTTCCCCGTTCCGTGTTTTGACGATCGCGAACCAACATAACTTGCTGTCATCGCAAGATAATGTTGACATAGTGGCAACGAAGTGCAAAGCCTTTTCAACGAAACAGCGTTAGCAACAGAACAGAGCAGTCTTATTTGGTGAATAGTGAAATTTGTCAGTCTGAGCTGTGATTCCAAATTATGGAAATGGAGTACATAGGAATAAATGGAGATTTTGTGCACAGCTGCATGGAAGCGATTGGATTTGGCAAGTTTCACGTCCTTATGTTGCTCTCTCTCGGTCTCCGGTCCTTTCTGCGGGGTTCGTCGAACTGCATGTTATCAATCATGCAGCCTTATTTACGCTGTCATCTGAAACTCAGCATATTTGCAGCGAGTTGGTTTGGCACTGTACTTGCTATTGGTAGACTGTTTGGGGCAGTACTTATTGGTAGAATGGCTGATAAATATGGTCGTCGCAGATCAATGCTCTGTCTGTTCTCCCTACATACGCTATTGTCACTGCTTAACGCCCTGTCTTCAAGCTACACCATGATTTTGATTACACGCTCTTCAATAGGCCTTGTATTTGAAGCAGTAATGTTGATTTACACATATGGAATGGAGTTATTGCCGATCAAGAAGAGGAATTATTTGGCAGTTATTGATGGCTTCTATGGGTTTGGTTTTCTATTCGCCATTTTTTCTGCGATGGGAATTTTAGAAACTATAAACTGGCGATGGTATATGGTGGTTAATGAAACGATGCCAATTGCTATATGTACTTTGCTTGTTGCCTTTCTTCCTGAGTCCCCGAGGTACCTATATTCGAAAGGCTATGTACAAGAGGCAGTAAAATCGCTGGAGAGAATTGCTGTAACAAATGGAATTAAGTTGCATCATGCTGTTTCTGAATCTGAAATTAGGAATGAAGATGTCTCATGTATGTTTGCACAAATGATGGAAGAAAACTGTGGGCCAGCTTCGCATGGGAGAGCCCAAAGTGATTCAGCTGTGATCACAGAGCAAGCCGCCGACGAAAACCACAAAGAAGACAGACCAAAGCGGGAAAATAAACCTCTAATTTCTGTCACAGAGAAGCGCGTTCTTCGGGCCCCTCCAGGAGAAGGGAATGATGAAAATACAGTTCAACGACAGTCAGAAAGAAGGGAAGATAGAGGAATTGACACATCTTTGGGAGCAGAGCCACAAGCAACGGCAAACACAATCTTGCCAAAATCAGAGCTATATAAGAGGATCGTTATTTTAACATTTTTGCGTTTTTCTGTGCAAGTTGTTGGTGGTGTATTTATGTTTGGTTCAATGCAGTTTAAAAATCCTTCTACCGTCATTGCATGTGGAAGCTGTTCAGCAAACATGAATTACAAATTCGTCATTACGTTAGCAGTGGCTCTGGAAACTGGTTTCCTCATATCGTTTTTCATGAGTGGGAAGTACAATCGAAAATTTGCACTTCAAGTGATATTTGCTGTCCGTGCATTACTGGCGATACCATTTTATTTCGGAATAAGCCAATGGATGAAAATCCCGTTCTATTTCACTCTAGCTGTTTGCAACTTCTCTGCATTCATCATAGTGAATATTTATGCATCTGAAGTAATACCAACATCCCACAGAGCATTGGCAACTGGTATCGAAAACACTGCTGGGAACGTTGGACTATTCATCGGTGACTTCTTTGCACTTTATCTTATACATGTCAATTATTATGCCGTCCTTGCAGCTCTCCAAGGTGTTACAATCGCTGCAATTTTAATCATATCAGTATTTGTCATTGACACTAAGAATATTCCCCTTTCAGATTCCTAATAGTCAAGTCGCACTGTGATCCAGAGCATCGAATTTAACCAAAATTTGAAGTTTCAGATTCCTGCTTGATTTTGTGCTTGAGATATGCAACCATAACCTAGGGTTCATGTGGTGCAAAAATTTTCAAGATCAGTCAACCGAAAGCGAAGATATTGATTTTTTAAGTTGGGCCTTGATCAGATTTTTGTTTACATGACCGGCAGAGACATGGCACTGTTTTGACGGCAAATTACAATTCCTTGTATCTAGCATCAGACTTCACTGATCTTTTTCATTTTAGTCTCTTTCTGATCTTCTAAATATGTGCTTTGAGGCAATGTAAAGCATTCTAAATTATTTTTGCCTTTTTAAGACCGTTTTTAGATCATTCCACAATGGCGCTTTTCTAAAAAATTATTGTCTTCAATAATTTCAACAGTTAGAAACGCCTTCCTAACAAGTTTCTACCAAAGGGCTGGTGCCAATTCGAACCCAACAATCTCTTATGACTATTTTCATTTCACAAGTCTTCAATTTGATTTCTAGATTTTTGCATATGATAACCACTAAACTTTAACAGACATCCAGTGAAAGGACCAAAGGTGACCAGGCCTTACCTGCATGTTGAAACAATATAATGACTAACATTTGACACACTTTGCAAGGCTTCATTTGTTAAAATTCATGCAAAATTAAAAAATTGTGAATTCTTTTAGGGACAAATGGCTGCAAAATACCATTTTGGCCTTTAAAATGTTGACTTGAGGCTTTAGCAGGCTTTAAGGGCAAATAAATGGCATGCCTTTGATTCTGCATTTGTTTCAAGGAATTGGAAAAGTTACCGTCAATTGGAAAGCTCTTTATCTAATTTTTCTCCACGAAATGTGCAAAAATGTTAAAACCATGTACAACGCTTGTAAAATTAAGATCGTCGTCAAAATTTTTTGGAGGTGAATTGGCACCAGCCCTTTGGTAGAAATTCGTTAAAAAGGTGTATATAATTGCTGAAGATATTTTGAAGAACATAGCGAAACATGCTTTTTTTGTCTTTCGCTTTTAATTTTACAATTGATTTGTGAAGACAATAATTTTTTTGAAAACTGCTGTGAAATGATCTTCAAATGGTCATAAAAGGGCAAAACATTTTAGTATGCTTTACCTTGCCTCAAAGCACACATAAGAGGATCAGAATGAGACAAAAATGAAAGAGATCGGTGAAGTTTGAGCCCAGATACAAGGAACTGCAATTTGCTGTCAAAACAGTACCATGCCTTTTCCGATCATGTAAACAAAGATCTGATTTAGACCCAACTTCAAAAATCAATATCTTCGGTTGATTGATCTCGAAATTTTTGCAGCACATGAACCCCTAGGTTATGGTGCATGTCTCAAGTCTAAAATTTTATTAGGATTGGGAACTTTATATTTTGGCATTGATGTGATAAAAAGGGCCTAATGGATCACAGTGAGTCGTTTGAGTGAAAAATACCATGTTATCTAGAAAAAGTTCCAACCTTTGTAAATTCATCTATACAAAAATTTCATGGTTGCAAAATGACTGAAAAGTGGCCGAAAACATTGATCAAATGATAAAGGACTCTTGGCACAGATCTCTAAAGAAAGTGCAATTGTTCATGGGTGAGAGATATCCACTGCACATTCATTGCCGTTGGACTGAAAATCTACCGTAATTGTTTGAAAATTGATGTCGTCGAACTCTTGAGAGTGGTGAAACGCCCATTGCGTATTGTTCTGCGTAAGGAGAGTACTTACAATTTTGATCAATGTCTTAGGCCCATATTCAGGGCATGGTCTATTAAGGTGACTCTGCAACACGCTTTGATGAGCACGGAAAGCCGGTTTTCGGAAATGCTCCTCTCTAACTTGTTAATTGCTCTGCAACCAATCTTGCTATCGAAATTCTGTAAACGTATGGAATTGCTCATAATCTTGACAATCGAAAGATATATTTAACAAAACTGTTTGTTTTCACGGCTTTGGAGACGGCTCATTTCAAAATATTTTACTAGCTTCAGAAGAACTTCACTTTCCACTCTGCTATTCTAAAGATTTAATAAAGATCTAATCTAAATTATTAATCTAAAGATTTTATGGAATAGATTGTCAACGGAGTACCTTGTAGGTCTTCGAGAATACCATAACACAACTAAAGATGGAGAAGCGTTACCAGAGCTGGTAACTTTGGTATTAATCATTGACACTATCATCGAACGACGTTTCTGGAAGTTAGCCAAAATCTCCAGTTACATAAAGGAGATCATGTAGTTCGAGCAGTTAAATTAGATGCAGTGTCTCAAAAACGGAAGATTGTCATGGAAAGACCACTTCAAGGAATATGTCCCTTAGAGATATAAGCGTAAGTAGGAGGACAACATATTCAGCAGGAAAAAGTTCAAGAAAAAGACGTCAGACCATGAAGAGTAGCAGCTTTTGCAGCTGACGAGTTATTAAAAGTACATTCATAAGTATTAAATCAAGAGTAAAGGCCCTTGATTTGGGGGAGTGTACTGAATTATCGCCTAGCCCCCTGGACTCAATTTTGTTTTTGCCTCGTTTTGACGTTTTTCTTGAGTTGAAGTTTTGTTGTTGATCCAAGATGGCTCTGCACTTGCACATACGTCTATTTCATTCGTGAAAGTATCTTTTGAACGTGCGGGTTAAGATATTTTTCGATAGTGGAATATATTGCAAATTTCTTTTGTAATGTAGTGTTATTTGATGTATTCTATCACAAGTATCATGTTTGGATGGAAAATGTGCTCCAAATTTAATTTTATCGTGATTTTCCTGATTTTGGCCAATTTTGCCGCTTGTCTTGACCACACAAAGGAAAATGCTGACATGAGCAAAAATTATGGCGCTTTTTAGGTTAATTTTGATATTTACAGATAGAACATGCCTGTGGTTCTTAGCACACACAATTTGGTCGCTCTAATTATTACCAGTCAAGAGTTAGAAAGGGGGGCTTTTTTGCCCCCTAACCAAAATAGGACTATCAAATAGCACAGTTACTTTAGGGTTAAAGTCAGTATTCCTGACATCTTGCAAAAAAATTTCTGAGTCAAACTGTTTGCAGCTACGGTAGTTAACAGTTCTTGGTTTTAGGCGAGGTATGTGTATTTTCATTACAGTTAACCCTAATCGATATGGGCTTTTGTCGAGCCACCATTTATGGCGGGTTCTTTATACCCCCTCTGAAAACTGCCTCAGACTCCTCAGAATTCAATACAACATGGCACCGTTACAGATCAAGTAGTTTCTAGCTTGTAGCGCAGTTTGGGTGTGGCTGCCACACCTTATGACGTCACAGTGACGTCATGAAGTTGTATGGAGCGTCGTTTGCGTCTTTATTACAATTGATCTTTTTATATGCTCTTTGTCGATTTTGTATGGCAATGCTTTACATTCTGTGTGGTGTTTGTCCATTTTAAGGTCAAACTAATTTAATTTCAATTGGTCTTTTATTTTATATGGCCTTCTCATTTCGTATGGCGTTTTCAAATTTCGTATGGTAATCAAAATTCTTTATGACGTTTTGAATTGCATATGATCTATTTCATTCCGTATGACGTTTAGAATTTCATGTGGTCTTTATAATTCCGTATGGCGTTTCGAATTTCATATGGTCTTTATCATTTCGTATGGTATGATGTAGTGCGGCATGATATGATGCATTGCGGCATGGTGTGATGCATTGCGACTTTCAAGAGCTTGGCGGGCACGTCTTCATGAGCAAATAAGCATTGTTGATCCATGGGGGCTCGGCCTAAATTTCTTTGCACAAAATGACAAGTGACAACATCAGATGGGTTGCCGCAAGAATCACAGGGGACGGGTGGGCTGTCACAACAGTTACAAATTACATTAAAGGGAATAGACATAGGTATATCTCATAATGGCTATAAATAGGCCAGAGAAACGCCCACAAATCCATTATTTCTTTAGCTACACAATGAAACCGGCTGCGTCGAAGCTGTCGAGTACAATAGATTATATTTTTGACGTGGCCTGGGCCAGCTTTTAACCATGTCGATTCCCTTTAACCCCAATAACGACACAACTATTTCACAGTCATGCAATATAAGATAACGACTTACACCCATTGGAAATAAGAAACCTCGGGCTAAATACTCAGTACTCGTAAGAAACTTGCAAGTTTCTTAGAAGGATCCATAATGATCTGCACCCCCTCCCCCTTGCGAGTGAAACGGGCAGAAAACATGGGTATATCTTACTTTATGAGGGCTCTTATTTTGATTTGCATTCAGCGATATCCACCAGGAAAATAACACGAGAAACAACTTATCTGTTTGACAACAACTGTATCGCTGTTTTAATTCAATTACAACGAATGATATCAACAACATGCCCTGGGTATCAGAGCCTCAAAATATAAATCAAAGTTAAATTGGGAAGAGGAAATGACTTTTTCCTTTTTATTATTTTTTTGGCTCTGGTACCCAGGGTATCAAGAACAACGTTCTTGCTGGCCTGAAAACTTTAACTTATCTCCTGTTCTCTTCCTACTCCTTTGAAAAAAATCATCTCCCTCGCTACACATGTCCTGTTTTTATCAAAATTTGCTAGGGGTAAACAAGAGGGTGGCAAGAGCCCCTACACACTAAGCCTTGAGGTCCTGGGCCAGATTACCCCCTGGCCCCTTCTCGGGGACCTAGTGCTGACCTCAGGCAATAAGCTTTTGCCCTCGTCTAAAAAGCGAGGAAACCAGCCAGATGTTAAAAGATTTTTGGCAACACTTCTCCCATTAAAAAATAGAAACATGTCAGAAACTTTTGGTAGCATGATGGCCCAAAATTTTAGAAACTGCCTAAAAGCCTTGGAATTTAGTTTCTTTCAGAACAAATACTGTACGTCTATGTTAACGCCGGGTAGTTTAGGCCAAGTCATGTGGTATTATTCGGGATCTTCAGAATAGCAGATCCGCCCAGTTTCAGTATTTCCCCGCCAAAGCTTAAGGGTCGCAATGCATCATACCATGCCGCAATGCATCATATCATGCCGCAACGCATCATACCATACGAAATGATAAAGACCATATGAAATTCGAAATGCCATACGGAATGATAAAGACCACATGAAATTCTAAACGTCATACGAATGAAATGGATTGAAATAGATGAAAAAACGAAATTTAAAAACGCCATACGAAATGAGAAGGCCAAATAAAATAAAAGTAAAGACCACTTAGAATTAATGAGTTTGACCTTAAAATGGACAAACGCCATACAGAATGCAAAGCATTGCCATACAAAATCGACAAAGACCTTGTAAAAAGGTAAATTGTAATAAAGACCCAAACAACGCTCCATAAAAGTTGCAAATCAGTGAAAATCAGGCTTCCAAGTTAAATTTGAATTTAAAGAAGGTTTTGCATGAACATTTTGCCGTTTTTGGTTCGCTTTAGCCACAAATTTGATATGAAAAGATAATTTCATCGAAATTGATGATTTTGGAGTGATATTTTGGCAGAAATTAGCCAATTTGAATGACGTAATTTGTGCAATTAATTTGTTCTCGGTAAAAATAGACAATAAGAAGCTGCAAAGTGGTGATACCCCATTATAAACGTATCATTGAAGTCTTTTCAATTGAAAAATTTCGAAAAAATTAAAAAAATTTGCTAATTAATCCAAAATGGCGGCCATTATGACGTCATCATAAAAAATGCTGCAATCATCAAATTGCAGAAATTCCGGTATCATTTTAAAGCTCTTCGTCTACTGATTCATTTCGTGTATAGCTAATACTTCATAATATGATCAAATCTTTCCATTGAAATCATCAAAAACAATTATTTCTTTGCTACCTGCTTCCAAATATGGGCATGTCACGTGACCTGTGAGCTCTATTGTTTGAAAATTTCTTGGTGAAAATGTGGCAAATAGATACTTAGTAAAAGTCAGGTAGGTTTGGTGGACATAGTTGGTGTCTTTGAAAAACACGGCAAGAAAAACCTCGAGGGGAGGGTGGAAAACACCCCCCCCCCATGCCGATTAGGGTTAAGACCATACCATGGAAGTCACTCAGGCCAGTTTCAAAAACTGACGTATTTTGAAAACATCTGGTTTTATCTGTGAGCATGACGTCAATTGACGAGCAATGATTCTCCGTGAAACAGGTTTTATCCTTTACCAAATTGGATTGTCCAAAAAAATCACAGAACGAAGTCAACTTTGTATATCCTGGATGATGAATATCATGAGTATCAATGTTTATATCTCTAAAAAATGGCGTTTTCGAACTATCTACAGGTATGATCATGGAAAAATTTTTAATATTTTACATAAGCTTTGATAGTCTGAATTGCCAACACTGCGGTGGAACATCATTAGGATATTCATTTACTTGTGCCATTCTTGCAAAGACCAGACCAAGGAATCACAGAGAACTATTTCAAAAAACGAGACCAAGAAATCACAGGGACGTTTGTCACTGTCCTTTTCACCTTGTGACTTTACTTTGACACAAAGAGTTATTGGATGAACAGTACATTTGCAAGATTGTGGTGACCAAAACCATGTGCAAAAAAAGCAGGCCGTTTGTTTTTCCATGAAACATTGATAGGCAACTAGTACTCAGCCGTTGTGTACGCAAGTTGGACTTTAAACAAGGAAGTGGAGGACATGTTTCGAAACAAAAAAGATACATCTAAAGATATGCCACCTAAATTTCATTTATTGATTGACTGATCTATTTGTTTATTGATCTACTTGTTTACATATTTGTCTATTCAGAAGCTGATAAACAAGCATTAAAAAGCTTGCATTGCTTTATGCAAATATAAAAGTTTACAATGATTTCTACATCTAACTATACGTTTCTAATTACTATACAACACTACAGGCACGATACCATGGGGAGCGAAAGACAATGACTACCCCATGGCCAATATAAAAAGACATGCAGCGTTCAACTAACTACGACTACACTACAAACGATTGAAAGCTAATGGATAATGTACTAGATTCTGTTCCAAACCAGACGTCAGGTCAAGGTTGCAATGACTGGAAATGATGTCGCAAGCACAGCTCATTTCGGCTCATTTGTTGCAGTAGATGAAGGGCCAGACGTCTGATGTGGAAAAGAATTTACAATGAAAAATAATGTGTTACGTTAAGGGACTTGGTGGTTGCATGGTTCTCAGGTTGCAAGAATCTCAATCAAACCGACCAGTTTCATGGATAAAACTTAAAGTTAATTCTAGTATGCTTCTATTCAAGTTATTAGAAAGGACGTTATCGCCATATAACAAGAGCTGGGTCAAAGCATCATTTGAGAGATCGGCAATTTGTACGACTGGTCGTAATAATTCAGCAATTCCAGCGAGAAGATCTTGTCGTTGAACATCAAATGAAGGGCAGAGCAAAAAAAATGTGCTCTGCATCCTCAATCCCATTGCTTGTTGGGCACATTGGGTTTACGGTATCCCTAAGATGATGCTCGAATTTGTGGAAATTCAATTTGCTGAGACTAACCCTGAGTTGAGTGAGATAGGATAATCCTTTTGGATCGTGAATTCCAAAGGCAGATTTCGCAGGGGGGCGGATTATCGACAAAAGCTTTTTCTTGAAAACAGCAACAGAAGGTGCATTTCCTAATTCAGGTTCAAGCTTATTCCACTCAGATAAACTGTTTGGAGAGAAGCTAGACTTGAATTTTTCTGTCCTCGCCTTTAATCTCCCAATGACATCCTGGTTACGAAGACGGTACTGTGACTGAAGAAGAGGGGGAATTGGATCTACTGTATACTCAGGGCTAAGATTGTTTACAAACTTATAGAACAAAGTGAGGCGTCTACTCCATCTTCGGGAATTTAGTGACTCCCAACCAAGTTCTGTGTACAGCTTCTCTCGAGATGTTCCCCTTCATGTTCCTGTTACAGCCAAAGCAGCAGAATACTGAACAGACTCCAGCTTTTTCATTAAATTTGGTAAAATGAAATTTCCACTGAAGTCACATACTTTACCAGGAATATGATAAATAACATCGTCATAGTCCATGTGGGATCGAACATAGAGCTTATATATTTCGTTTAGAGTATGCCTGGACAGGTATTTGGAGGGATATTTCTGCAAACCAATACCTTTCCTTGTCTTAGAGATAGCTGATTTGATGTGAGCTGAGAAGGATAGTTTTGAGTTCAAGATTATTCCTAAGTGTTTATGCTCATCTACTTTCTTCACAGGTGTGTCATTGAAAAGGATCACAGGATGATCAATTTCAGATTTCTTCATTGAAAATTTTAATTCAACGGCTTGTTTCTGCGGATAAGGATTAAATGACATTCTCCAAGTGTAAGCCCACTGACTTATTAAGTCCAAGTCATGGTTCATATCATTGGCTGCTGTATTGGGGTCTTCTACCACTGTGAACAGTGATGTATCATCAGCAAATAACTTAGCATTGCACTTCAGGCCTACGGCTAGATCATTTATATAAACAAGGAAAAATGATCGTCCCAGAATAGAGCCCTGAGGCGCCCCTGCTGAAATATCTCCCCAAGTAGAACTCTGTCCATTCAGCACAGTCCTCTGCTTTCGATCCTTAAGAAAACTTTGGATTAGAAGAAGTTGTCCCGATACACCACATCGTTTTAACTTATAGCTTGCATGATTTTATATGAAGGTTTAGTGAAGGTCAACGACAAATACCCGCTTCAAATAATGATGAAATTTCACCAAATTTTTTGTTGGAAAAATTTTGGGGAAATGGACACTGTTCCCATAATTTTCCAAAGGGGAAATGAAAATTTCCGTTTCTCTTAATTTTCCCATAAAAAAACTTGTCCATTTCCATTAAGTTCCCATCCAAGAACTATGGGGAAATTTTTGTATCTTTGCTGTGACCTTTTTGCTATTCTACAATAAACCTTTTAGCTATTCTGAAAAAAGAATCTCAATCGAATGATGTTTTGCTACAATTTGTTGAATTTTCGAATGTGCACATTGGAAGCTCTAACGCCACGCATTCGAACTTTGCGTTTAAAATGTATAAAAACAATTCTCGATCCAGGCCCTTTTCTAGAATAAGGAAAAGGTCTATTTTATGCGCAAGATTCGATTTAATGGTAAACATGCACCAAGTCTACTTCGTCATCTGTAATAATTCCCTTTTTCTATTGACGAAATAGACTTGGGGCGACTCTAATTGAGTCTAATCGAGTCTAATTGTGCACACTCGAAAATTCTTCAAAGTGCATCAAAACATCATTCGATTCAAAATTTTCAGGTTCTTTTACAGATTATTTAAGAGATCTATTAACACCGTTTCAATCAGCCAAACCATTCTACTGAGGATGTGTCGATTCTTGTCCACTTATATGCATCTAAAGAGAGAAGAAAAACATCGTACAAACAGATCATTTTCTAAAGTTGAAACATTTTATCCTTCAGGACTCAACAAGTAAATTACATATCTCCAATGAAATCGATTCATACACTTCTTCCCTTTTCTCAATCCTTTGTAAGTTACTGTTCTAACCTTTCGAATCTACTCTTCTTTCGGCTTCATTAGTGTTTGTTCTATTGATGTATGTTAAGAGGCTATGCTCAACACGTCTTGTTGCGTTCAATTCGCATTAAAGTGCTACTAGATTCCACTTCATTTGGTTGTTCATCTGTACACGGCCGACAACCCATCATTCGACTTCCGTAGCCTCGTTCTGATGATAATAGTATTTCTATAGGAGCATAATTTTTCCCCAACTTTGGCCTGATTTTTGCAAAAGAAATATATGACCTGTATCAACCAACCTGAGCAAAACTTGTAGCAAATTTATCAGAGATTTTGTTCACCCCAAAGTTGTTTTCATTCCAAAAGTTTAAATGACCGGGTATCAATTGTTTTTGAAGACAGGTCATAAATTCTTCTGGTAAACCCCATATATGGTATTGGTTCACCCTTATTTGGCACAACTTTTCCAACATCAAACAGGTCGACGAGCCGCTTCGGGAAGAAAAATTTCTTGTCACGGGACTGAATTTTACAAAATATGACACTACTACTTGCACAATCTAGGAGTTTGATATTGTATATTCAGCTGTAAGATGATGGATGATATATACATGAATGGTAGACTAAGAGAGTACTTCTGAGCCGCGAGAGAGCATAAAATGTTGGAGCGGAGCGGTTAGCTGACTGGCCTAACCAAAATGAAGGGAACAAGAGATAAACCTGGCCAGCGCCTAGTTGATAGGCTCACAAACTCCAATAATAAGCAAGTTATATTTTACATCACGAAAAAGGCAGATAATTTTTACGTGGCTTAGGACGTTTCTTTATTCTATAACTTGTCATTTCTGCAAGAAAATACACTCCTAATGAATCAGATCAATTTCTGTAAAATTTGACGAAGCGATAAGCAAATGAATGGCGTGCAAGTTGAAAGAAGCCCTAGAAACAAGATAAAGCCAAAATTTCTTGGGAGAAGTGATTTTCGCATGGAAATATGGATATAATGAGATAAAATCGAAAAAAATTGGATACCAAGGCGGCAGAAAGCCGCAAAAACGTTGAAAAATGGAGATGGAGACAGACTGGCCTAACCAAAATAATGGGTACAAAATTCATAGTTAGTCCACGCCTTTTTTATAGGTTTCATAACAACAACAAAAAATATACCAAACTTTAGCTCAAAAGAAAGAGAAATGAATTCTGCATGGCATAGGAAGGGTTTCTTTCTCATAGGACGTAGCATTTGGAAGAAAATTGGCCTTGAATGAAAAGTGAAATTTTGGTAAAATTCGACGAGCGGAATTGCAGCAATTCAACATGCAGGTGGAATGCAACTCTAAGTTCAGAAAAAGCTACAGAATCACAATTTAATTGGTTTTTGGAAGAAAGTATGAATTTTGTTCCCTGAAAATGCCAACTTATCGATAAAATAGAGAACTTATGACTGAGAAAGAGACAAAAAGTCGAGGTGGAGACTGGTTGGCTTAACAAAAATAATGGGTACAAAATTCATAGTTAGTCCACGCCTTTTTTATAGGTTTCATAACAACAACAAAAAATATACCAAACTTTAGCTCAAAAGAAAGAGAAATGAATTTTGCATGGTATAGAAAGGGTTTCTTTCTCATAGGACGTAGCATTTGGAAGAAAATTGGCCTTGAATGAAAAAGTGAAATTTTGGTAAAATTCGACGAAGGGAATTGCAGCAATTCAACATGCAGGTGGAATGAAACTCTAAGTTCAGAAAAAGCTACAGAATCACAATTTAATTGGTTTTTGGAAGAAAGTATGAATGTCGTTCCAGAAAATGCCAACTTATCGATCAAATAGAGGACTTATGATTGAGAAAGAGACAAAAAGTCTAGGTGGAGACTTGTTGGCCTAACAAAAATAATGGAATTGCAAAGCGAAGTTGATCCGCGCCTAATTCAAAGGATCTGAAACGGAAGCCAAAAAGATGCAAAGTGCCATATCAAATGAAAGAAAAATGAATTTTGCATGGTATAGGATAGTTCGCTTTTCAAATAAACTCGTCACTTCTCGAGAAAACAACCCTGAATAAAAATCATGAATTTTCGTCTTACGAAACGAAAGAAAACTCTAAAGGGAGTCTTACGATTAAACACTTCTTGAAAATGGGTAACTTCATTTCCAAATTATCCCAAACAAAAGAAAACTAAGTTTGTGAAGACTGTTCTTCCAAATAAAATCAAACATCTTTGGAATATCACAGCAGATGGATAAGAAATTCAAAGATTAATGTTGAGTTGCAATCCCGGGCCTACGAGATTTTCGTGAAATCGACGAGGATCTGCTTACCTGCTAGCATCCATAGCGTTTGTTTCTCTGCTTCCAAATCATCAAATTCTTCAATTTTTGCACAGTTTTTATTACTAAACACGCTCAATATCAGATCTTACAAAAATGAAATGTTTTTTAGTGTGTACGCGTGATGAAATCAGGAAAAGGGCGCGCAAAAATCACATGACCTCCACCTGCCTCCACAGCTTCGAGGATTCAATGTGACGTCACACGTCAGTAGGGGTTGTCGGGCGTGTCTGTAAAGTGAAGGTGAATCTGAAGTTGTGGTCTTTGAATTCAACCGTACGGAAGACCTAACAGGATCATTTGTTGATCATCTTGTGAAATAAATAAAACTTCGGTGGCAGATGTATAGATAGATACCTCTTACTCCTTTCCATGTTTATTTTCTTGAAAACCGCTGCTTTAGGCATGCGCGATCATTTTAGCCACCAATGTATCAGAACAACTTTGTGGTCCGCTTTGTTTAAACCCATGCATTGATTACTCGAGTGTTGATTTTCCTTTGTCTACGATGTACGATGCTAATCGCTTTGAATTTGCGTGTTGATCAAAGGCAAATGATAACATGTCCATGCTATCTTTCGTAATTTGGTTTACAGTTTTCGTATATCTTTTTGCAACAAAGGCAGATATTGTAAGTCGAGAACCTCCAAAGACTCATTTTCAAGGACCAATCAGACGGTACACAAGAGAAGAAGAAAGAAAAAACCCGTGAAGGGTTTTTGAAATTTCACCTAACTTGAAGATAGGAAGCAAGCCCATGGCCGGAAACCACTAAAACCTCATTTTTATGGGTCAATCAGACGGCGAATAAGTGAGGAAGGCAAAAGTAACCGGTGAAGATTTTCCTAAATTTTACCTTCCTTCTTAAAGGACAAGTCCGGGGTTGGTATAATTGTTGATTATTCAAGAGATTATACTGTTGTGAATGATGTGTAGTGCTCTTTTTCAATTGTTTTCTCTTTTAATCTGCGAAACTACATAATTCAATCTGCTAAGAAGTGCGAAATGACGTCATTTTGTATGACATCACTTCACGTTGACCTGAACGAGGCTGCCAAATGTAATGATATTATACCACCCACATTGACAGCTTATTTATCGTGCATTCACACACTCGTACAAAATACAAAATAGCGACGATATTTGGCCTAACTTACGAAGATTAATCGTCCAATTGATGAAAGTTCAAGGCATGAAATCTTGGAAAGAACTGACGACTGGTGTTCTGCAGTTGGTAAGGTTGCTTTTGAACAATAATTTTGTCAACACCGGACTTGTCCTTTAAAAACGCAACCAGAACGAATCACTGCTTAAAATTTCCCGATTTTTTTGAAGCAATCTACTCTTCATATGTTTGGGTATCGAAGTTTGGATGCCAGTCAAAATATCTCCTGATTCCAAGGAGTTATGACGCCTCAGTTTCACGACGATTGTTCGTTTTCAGCATTTCTGGGCTTCCGGCATCCTTAGCGCACAATTCACCCCTAAAAAGTCTTCTACAACACATCTGAAACATCACTAAATTCCCATAAAGTCGATACCGTGGGCTTGGGGACCTTTTATCTTGCTTCGCAGGTGCGCAAATCTGACTTGTTTTCTTTGGTGGCCGAAATTTGGCCTAGCTCTTAAATTTTGTGTTTTGACATTGTGTTTTGGCTCATAAATGTCAAAGGTATCCACACCTTGTCATCCTGTACTTGTGTATCTACCAGACTGTGTTTAGTTTCAAATTTACGATTTTCTTCCACAAATAATGCAGTAAACATTGAAATAACATGATAAACATCAATAGACGATTACGGAAAAGATGGCGGACCTCATTTCACGCAATGCATGATAGGAATATGCCCCCTAGCAACGCATAGCTACCAAAACTTACAACTGCAGCATAAAATCTTGACGACAGCTACAATAGATTTAGGCCGTCGCAACTTTATCGTGAAATCTACGAGTAACATTTTGGTTTCTGCCTCATATACTGTCTGATATGTTTCTGCGCGCAAACGCTGATCACTAATCACAACATGCGCTGCGCTTATGACGTGATATATTATATTTTGACATCTTCCAACCTCTTCCCCAGGCCTTGAAACGTGCAGAGCATGTTGTGATCAACAAATCTGACAGATTAATGAACATGACAGATTTATGCTAATGTGCACAAAGTGCCATCTCTTAGCTTGCCTTAGTTGTCGGCCTTAAAAACGCGTTGCAAAGGCAAGCAGGCAAGTCGAGAGCAAAAGCAAAACTTTGGGAAAATATGCCGAAATAGCCGTCGATTCACCTGGTAATTTTTGTTTTTATCTTTGACTGATGTTTTTGATGAAAGAGCAATCTTCCTTAAGCACCCAATTACCACCACCGGCACCCTTGAAAGGAATTTTGGCTATTAAGAATTCTTTATCAGCAAAAATTTCAAGGACTGATAAGAAATTCACTAGCCATGTTTGGTCCTGATTTCTTATCAAAATGGCATCCATTGGTGGAAATCCATCCAAGTGACTCAAGAAAGAAAGCTTTAATTAACTTCAAGCACAGAACAGTAGATTAAGCTATGAAAAACTGCGATATTAGGGAGTGGTCATAAAGTATCTGCTATATGGGGGTGGATGATTTTCCAAAAATCTAGCAAAAAAATTAATGACCCCATCCTGGTTAGCCACTGAACTAAACAAGAGTAGGAGAAAAAAAGAAATGAACAGATAAGCAAGTGTCAAGAGGAAAAGTAACAGAAAATTTTTTTGTAGCATTTGCAGCCGTTGCCAAAACTTTTATGGCCCCATAAAATACATCTGATTATTTTTCATAGCCCCAAAAAGTCATGGCAGAATTTTTCATGGCCCATCCAAATATCATCCACCCCCATATAACAGATACTTTATGACTGCTCCCTTAGCACAGCAAGAAATCTCTATCACATTGCTAAACAGCCTAAGTATCTGCTGATACAATGTGACTTTAATTCCCAACTGATAAAATTAAACATAGAATTGAAACTTCACCTAGTCTCATGCTTAATTTGATCTAATCTACTTAGTAACAGACGGGAAATTGAACGGAATTCTGCGTGTAGTTGCTATCGACTTTAAAAGAATATAGCAGCGAGAAAAGCATGTTTTTATCTTATTTTCAACTGTTTGCAGGTTGTTCCTTGTGTTAGTGACAAAACAGCACTTGTAGCCTTGAAATTGAATGTCGTCGGTTGACTGATGTTTAAACATTTTTATGACTACACAATCAATTTGATTTGCAGAATGAGTTTGAAACACACGTAGCCGTTGCTCTTTAATCTGCACTTCATTTTGTTGCAAGAGTTCCTGCTTTGAGAAATTATATTGTTTGCAAAAGGGATTTACAGTATCATTTTTGTTAAGCAAGTAAAGACGAGTTCGAGGGAACATGAATCTAGCAAGAGGAGAAGGCTTCCTGTATCGAGAAATTGCATCGTTTACCCAAGGGAGTTCGGCACTTTTTTGCAAGGATGTTAAAGGGAAATGCGTTGAAAGAGACTTGAGGAAACTTTTATAATTTTCTGTCAAAGTGGAATTGAATTCATGGAGAAACTGTACTATTATTGAGCTATAATGACACGAGGAGAACTCGCTTTCGCAGCTGCTGAACATGACAGATTTATGGTTATTTACACAAATCACATAAATAGATCTAAGTATCAACTATTTTGCTGAAAGTTTTCAAGAACGTTTTAAAGGAAATGCTTTTTACAAAATAGAGTTAAAGAGATGAAATTATCGGGTGTTTTGCATACAGTCTTTGATAATTTTTCAAGGAAATTCTTTCACAAAATTAGCCCAAATACATCAAATCATCCACTGTTTTGAAGATTGTTTTGAAGAAGCATTTGATGAATCCTCTCTGTTGATGAATACTAAGGATGCTCCATTGATGCAATATGCATGAAATGTCAAGAAGCCGTCATTCGTTGATGTTAAATGCATCTTGCCTGTGATGAAAGACTTCTGAAATCAAATCAAAAAGTGGGATTTTCGAGTTTTGGAGAAATATCTGTTCTTCAAATAATAACAAAAAATGTTTAAGATAAAGCAAGAATTTTGAAAATGCTTGACTTTGTCGATGCAATTTGTTGAAATATGAGATTGCTCTTGAAGAAAAGTTTTTTTCATTTCCTGAATCCGTTTGTCTAATTGAAGCGAAGTTTCAAGAGGTTCCTCACCATCAGTATGACAACATCTGGATGACAAAGTCTTGTTGAACCAGAAGTAAATCTCGAAATAAACAAGGAGTTAATCATTGATACTAAATGAACTTTACTTGTAACGAAAAATTTGCCTCCTCAGATGAGAGAAGTTAGTAGTTAAGTAATTGTTCATCTTGACAAGAAAAGCGTCATGTTGCTAGGAAGATGCATTTTTCTTGGCAACCAAAGACCACCAGTTCAACTAAGAAGAGCTGCCATTATATCTATCATGGAGAATAGTTAATTAGCAGTTGTTACATCAAAGAAAAACTTCAAGTCAATTCACAGAGAGCCTAGTGAAAGACTAGCAAAAAGTTATCGATTTGACTTCATATGATCAATAATTCTCATTGGGTTACTTCATTGACCTGGTTTTCAACTAAGAATGAAACGGGTAGAATCTACAATTTTGCTAAACAAATTTTCCGCACAACATCTGCCACTGTAATTAATGCGTAATATGATATCACCTCTAATAATCAGCAGATCGCCATGATTAATTTATGAGCACCACATTGGATAAAAGATTCATATTGATTGCCCCTTGAAGTTTATAATCATTGCAAGTTGAGAAGGAAGAGAAGAGAATTGACAGCAGAAATGATCTTGAAATTGAGGAGCAAAAATTCCAGAGCTGTGATAAATGTACACAGGGATTGAAGAACAAAGCAATGTTTGCCAAGAAACTTCTACTGCCTAATTCGAGAAACCTCTGAACGAAAATCTCTGCTCTTTTATTCGGTCTCAAATCTGCATCTATTAATTGATCGTCACACTTGTCAGTGAGCTAATTATTCAAAATGTTATCATCAAGCAACTAAACAGAACTGGTCTAACAGGACAAGGAGTGAGGAGAAGAAGAAATTCAAAAGCACGAGAAACTTATGAACAAAAATCTTATCGCTGCAACTTAATGTCAAGCTAATTAATCAATGAGCCAGTTAAAGAAAGTTTCAGACAGAAATAAACCATTAAGTTTAAACAGGAAGCAGGTACTCATAAAATGGAGAGACTATTAGATGCACCAAGATTATATGAAGATGCCAAGCAAAGGTATATTCTTGCTTTAGAGGCACAGCGGAAATCACAGACTTTAGTCATTTCAAATGCGCAGCGAAAATTAGTCCATAATTTTCGGCAGAAATTGAAAACCAGTGCAACAATTACAAAGAGTCATCAAGCGTGGAGAAATGAGACAGACATTGCGAGGCATGGTTATCGGAGGAAGGGGAAGGAGAGGGACAGAACTGCAATCATTGATGGTTTGCAGGCAAGAGGAAACATTGAGAGGCCTTTGCTAAATGAAAAAGTTTGGAGATCCAAACTAAGGCCTAAAACTACTGGAGCGACAACAAATCAATTTTCAGGGCACTTTGAAAAGGAAATTACGCAAAGTTTGCAGCAGCTACCCAAGAATACGGGTAATGAACTCGTACTGCGAGACTTCGAACAGAATACCAATGAAGTAAATGGCGAGATGAAAGCAATGATAGGTCAAAATGAAGGCAGGTTTCCAAGCAGGATATCTCGTAGAATAGACTTTTTTCAGAATGTTCCAAAGAAACGTGGAGAACAAGATCGAGAACTGCTTACCTCAGATTTAGATCGTTACAAAATGTTCAGTAAATCGAACATTGATACTTATGCAGACATGCCTATGAGCAATGAGATGCCAAGAAAAGGAAAAGAGCACCGCGAAATTTATGTGAATGTGCATGCACGGAATCAGACTGTGACCGAAGAAAAGCAATTTAGCTCTTTTGGTACTGGGCATTTAGAAAGATGTAAGGTCGTTGCTCCCCATGTTGTTACTAATTACTGCAGAGAGATGATTGTCATTTCAGAGCGAGATTTTGAAATGACTACACATACAAGGAATGCAGGAGAAAGAAGAAGACGAAGTAATAAATATGAAGGACGAAAACGCAAGGATTCTGGGAAAACAGAAACAGATTCAAGCTGTTTGAAATCTAGCGACTGTGAAGGAGAAGAGGATGGCTGGAAAAGGCCTAGCGTTGGCACTCACTTATTAGGTACCAATACAGTGAAAAGCAACTCCTCGACATCTTTGAGCTCAAAGCAACAATGGCAGGACAAGAAACGATTGCAAACTGCTCCAGATGCTCACAGTACTTCACAAAATCAGACAAAAGGACACTTAAAACGCAGAGGAAAAGCATTGAGCATCGTTGAATCAAGCGATTGCAGTAATGGAAGCGAGGAGTTTAGAAACAACAGAATGTCATATGAAATGAGAACATGGATTTACGATATAAGACGAGATGTTAAGAGAGCTCAGTGCCCTGAAGCCGATGGCAACCACGATTCTAAATTATTTGAAGAGCCTGAGTGTAGCCATTGCTCTCTGACTAATGAGAAGTCCACGAAAACCAGCGAAGCTCTGGAGAAATTTGAAGCTATATTCAATGACATTTATATACATGATCATGATGGTTATGATGCACAGAACGTTGGCCTAGTAGAAAAGCTTGATACTGCTGCACTTTACTCAAAATCAGCAGTTGCAGATTCACAGAAGAGAACGAAGAAAACGTGGAATTTGAGAGACCCAAGGAATCAAAAACTTCAACCAAACATTATCTTGTAGCAATTTGTATCTTTAAAAAATGTACATTTGAGTATGTGCTCTAGCTAGCTTGTTTTTCAAAGTTTCACGAGAGGGTGGCAAGTTTTGACAGAAGTTTCTGCATCAAGTAATACACGTTGTAGAAAAGTGCTGTTTCTTTGATAAACTATCTTTGTTTAGAGGGATTCTGATATCGCGGTTCACAATGAATGTTTTAATTAGAATGAATAGCTTTGCAATGGCTTTTCCATAGGAAGCCCAGACAGTCTACTGAACAATAATAAGTTTACATTCGTAAACTTGTTGATTGTATAATACCTTCGTGTTATTTTTGCACCCCTCCGCGGCTGTGCTGATTCATCGATACTTCTTTATCGTTCTGTTTTGCAAAATCTACGGTCAGGGGATGCGCTAACACAGAATCTCTTCGAATAGCACTGTTCTATTCCAAAAGGTTGAACGTAAAAAAGAGGTGATGTACAAAATAGAACGATTCGTAATCCTTCCAATCCTTCCAATCATTTCAGTTCCTGTGTGAATAGGACGATGAAGTGTAGAACTGGTCCAAATAACGGAAGGTGCATGCAAGCAATGGAATCGAGAACTGTATTGCAGGATTTGGTTGGTTTGAACCTTACTTCTACGGTTTGAGCTGTCCAACAATCCCCAAATCTATGGTACCATAGCCTTTCTCAGTGGGTTCAATAAGTATCAATGGTTGTTTCACCAATTTAGTTTTTTTGTGAGCACTGGTGTCTAACGTTCAAATGTTGGCTGCAAAGACGTTTTTCAGTGGCTGTTCCGAAATGCTGAGGGTATCAAGTCTTGAAAATAATTGATGTTATGTTACCCGATGCATCTCTCTACCACTGTTTCCATGTATATTTCGATCATCAGATTGGATATAATAATGTTATTGCTATGTTTTGCAGAGGCTCTCTTCTTGGTTTTGTCGCAGTATTATAAATTCAGAGTGTTCTCGGGTAGTTTTCAATAAGGAGTTAAGAAACATCGAATTAAGAAATATCATCATTTCCTTCGTAAAAATAGCTTTAATCGAATATTCCACAGCTAGCAGAATTGTGTGAATGCCCCAAATCTTAAATGAAAATAATTTTATATCATTTATAGCTTTGGATGATATTCAGGATATGAGTGTCTACTAATAGGATAGAATCTGCAATGAAATGATATTTGTTAGGGTTCTGTGGGAACCTGATGCAAAATGATGAGTTTCCGAACAGCTATTCCTGGACGTAAACCATCAGATTTAAAAGGAATGCGGACGCGCGACGAAGTTACGCCGAGTAGGCCTAGTCTTTCCTGAGATCCACATATGGAAACTGGGAAGTAAAAGTGCTCGGTTCGCTCGTACTTAGACCTCACTTATACATTCTTAGTTCGTGCGTAGTTCCTTTTGTAAGGCGACATACGTCCTATAAAGTATTCATCATTGGATGTGAAATTAAATTAGAGCAATTATGGCCAGAAAAAGTTTACATATCTAGGGATTGTAAGCTATGCGGCAAAAAATGCGAAAATCAGACCTACCCCTTTCTATCTTGTGTCTTAACTTGAGACCAATTAATATATATGTTTTTCCCCTTAAAATTCACTTGAATGCTAAATTTGGTCCCTGCAATTTTTCTAAAAACTGAAACACGTATTCTGATTCTATTTTGAGTTTGCCCATTATTGATGCTCTAAATCTATCCAAAAATACACGTCTTTGACTCAGCTGCACACCCAAGAATAGGAGAGGGGAACCGATGGCTGTTTCCCTTCATGCAAATTGGGTCAAACATGGTGTCTGGTGAAAAAGGCAAAGATTGGTTTCACATATCTATGAAAAGGGGAGCTGCTGCTCTCAAGGTATGTTGCGTACGTTGCATCCTTGGTATAAATTAACAAAGAATATCGTCATGTTCTTTTTGAGTGGCAGAAAACTGCCATTTTTGGCTATCAAAACTAAATTTGATACGAGAATCGTCGTTTCTTTTCAGGTGTCAGCGGGGTTGCCGTTCTAAGACGGAAACATTGAATTTCTAGGTCCTTTTCTCCATAATTCTTTGACACTTTGCTGTTGAGTTTTTAACGGTCAAAGTTAGGGGTAGTTAGT
The DNA here is from genome assembly GCA_964020215.1 of Aurelia sp. 3 sensu Dawson et al. (2005). NCBI lineage: Eukaryota > Metazoa > Cnidaria > Scyphozoa > Semaeostomeae > Ulmaridae > Aurelia > Aurelia sp. 3 sensu Dawson et al. (2005). Next base: position 12,063,740 of record OZ026590.1, read on the forward strand.
GAGCCACTGAATCCTTGGATCGAATGAGCCAAAAAGTTTTAATCAATAAATGAATCTTAACTAGGTATGTTGTCAACGAAACACGGCATGTTGATTGAAGATTGTATTGTTGGTGCTACTTTGTGAGATGTTGATGGGCCCAAGCTTGAGGGAAGAATTTACGGTAACACTTTACATTGTTACTGTCGTCACATGATCAGAGTCAGAACAATGAAATGTTAAAAATTTATTTTCCTATCAAATTTGACTAAAATTCATAAAGATCGGAGGTTATATTACTTGTTGTTTTATAGCGCAGTGTAGAAAAGTTGGTGGGGGAGGCAAAAACGCCCCCATATCACAAATAGGTTTGCGGCTTTGCCGCTCCATCTTAGAATTATGCCTTTTCGTCCCTTGTTTCCCTGCGTTCTTTGACTTGCTGATATCACAACAAGGGACGAAAAGGCATCAGTCTAGCTCCTACAATCCTGGACAAAAGCTATGAGACGACAGAGCAATTTGATGCTTTAACGGGTTCAAAGTGCCCCCCTCCCCCCGTATCAATGTTGTTTGAGGTTGGAACGCGTCGATTGTCACCAACGTACATTCAGGAATCATTGTTGAACAACATTGATACGGGGGGAGGGGGTTTGCTAAGCCTAAATCCTTTTTATTATTGAAAATGCGGTTGAAAAGCTTAAAACGCTACTAGTCTCATGGGTGTTTGGAAAACTAAGACCCCGAAAACGAAGACCTAAGACCTCGAAAACGAAGACCTCGAAAACGAAGACCTCGAAAACGAAGACCTCGAAAACGAAGACCTCGAAAATGAAGACCTCGAAAACGAAGACCTCGAAAACGAAGACCTCGAAAACGAAGACCTCGAAAGCTAAGACCTTAAAACCAGAGTTTCTTAGAATTTTTGCCATCTCAACACTATATCGAAAATTATATCTTTTATTTAATGTCTCAATGCTGTGTTCGTCATTTCATCATGCAGGGAAGAACTTAATTGAAATAGCTAGTGATGGCTCGTCGTTTTGATGACTATTTTCTTATTTATTAGATTACACTTTCATGTAAATGTTTTCATGTAAATTTTGAAATAGGGTGCCGAAAATTATTCTATCATCTCTGTCATTAAAAAATCTGTCATCCCTTTCCCCAGTAAAAGGATTTTCTTTTTTTATATCATCATTAAAAAATTTACAAATACAAGATACTCACTGCACTACTTACAAAATACTCTACGATACTACAAATACAATACCACGAGGAGCAAGATATCATGTCTACCCCGTGGCTTTGATAAAAGGAATTGAAAATATTTCTGCTCGATCAACATTAAAAAGTTTTGGTGTATGTCCGGAACCATTTTCGCGGTCTTCGTTTTCGAGGTCTTCGTTTTCGAGGTCTTCGTTTTCGAGGTCTTCGTTTTCGAGGTCTTAGTTTTCGAGGTCTTCGTTTTCGAGGTCTTCGTTTTCGAGGTCTTAGTTTTCGAGGTCTTCGTTTTCGAGGTCTTCGTTTTCGTGATTTTTGTTCTGGAGAAACTTAGTTTTCGATTTCATCTTCTGTTCACACTGCTTCTGTTTATGCTGCCCGTTCACATTGCTCCGTTTTAGTTGGTTAAAACTGCCCCAGCGCGTTTTCCAAAATGAGAATATGCACATTTTGGAAGGCATCCTTGGAAACGTCCGCTCTTACACGTGCTGGTATAAGAAATTAGTGTTAAGATGGCAAAAATTATAAGAAACTCTAGTTTTTGAGGCCTTAGCTTTCGAGGTCTTCGTTTTCGAGGTCTTCGTTTTCGAGGTCTTCGTTTTCGAGGTCTTCGTTTTCGAGGTCTTAGGTCTTCGTTTTCGGGGTCTTAGCTTTCCAAACACCCCTAGTCTCATAACCTTTTGTCCAGCTCCATCATCTCCCGCCAAAATAGCCTCGTTTCGAATCGAATAAAACAACAACAACCACCACCACCAACCACACACCCATTTCACACATACAACCACTTCACCACTGTAAACAACAACATTGACAACGATGCAGAGGAAGGAGTGAACAAACATATGGTCCATCTCTGGTTTACGTACAGCAACAAGAAAGAAAACGGTCAGTGACACTCGTATTCATTTACATATAAGTTTTATGAATTTGTGTCCAGGCCTTACCAACTTTCATCATTGGGGCCTTCTCGGGCGGGTGCCTCAACCGCCAAAATTTGGGCTCTTTCCCGTCAACCGCAAGAAATTTCAGGCTTTACTGGGAATATTTCGGTAGGGGAGTGGCAAATCGCACCCCTAGTCCATTTTAGGTGTGTGAAAGATAGGAATCAAATGTTTCAGCCGATTTTTGCTCGTGGCCGGCCCATGGCCGGAAACCTTCAAAACCTCATTATCACGGACCAATCAGATGATGAATAAGCGAGGAAGACAGAAGAAATGTGTGAAAATTTTTCTCAACTTTACCTACCTTCATAAAACACAACCAGGACAAAAAACTGCTGGAAATTTCCCGGATTTTTTTGAAGGAATCTATTCGCCAGATGTTTGGGTATCCAGATTTGGATGCCGGTTTAAATACCTCGCGGTTTCTCAAAGTTATAGCCTTTCCAAAACCGATGAGGCACTCAACCTTAAACAATAGAGACTCTGGGTTAGAAACAATGGCAATAACAATAGTGATTGTTTTAACAACGATCCCAGAGCGGCAAATATTTACGTTTCCAATTGTTCTTGCTATTGTCCTTCCACCGCAGTTTCTTTGGTTCAAGATTCAATGCCCCTTCGATTTCTTTGTGAACTGAAGAAATTTGCTTCGGTTAGTTCACACGTTTCAAGTCATATGGCAATACTCTTGAGAAACTTCTGTATTATACTACTCTTTGCATTCATGGCATGGTTCGAAATTAGTAATTAAATTGAAAGGAGGTTTTATCAAGAGGCTTTATCACCTGACTTGAAGTGGCGTAAACAAGGCTTGGCAAGCCTCGGCCGATGTTGCCAAATAGAAAACGCTATATCTCCACCAAACTGTGAGGTATTTAAACCGGCATCCAAATCTGGATACTCAAACATATGGTGCGTAGACATCTTAAAAAAAATCTGGGATAGTTCCAGCAGTTTTTTGTCCTGGTTGCGTTTTATGAAGGTTGGTAAAGTTGAGAAAAATTTTCACACATTTCTTCTGTCTTCCTCGCTTATTCACCATCTGATTCGTCCGTGAAAATGAGGTTTTGAAGGTTTCCGGCCATGGGCAACGAGCAAAAATCGGCTAAAACATTTGATTCCTATCTTGGTGTGTGATGGAGTGCAGTTGCAAACCAATACTTGATTATATACTCGAGCCTTTGATCATGCAAAAGAAAAGCCATGGGTAACAAAGATGAAAGGAGTACAAAACACTCTGTTATCGGTTTCAAGCAGGAATATAGATGTTTCAATGTTCCAATAAAGCGCTTGATAAGGTACATTCTTTGTGCTTGAGAGTTTTGACACGACGGTGTTTTCAAGGAATACCACAAAGCAGAAGAACTCAAAAGTTTCAGGAACATTTTAGAAGTTGGGAGCAAAATGTACCATATCATTCTCAACTTTTGAATTAGAGCATAAGACCATGTCTTAAAAACTCAGCATTTGGAAATTTTGTGAAATATGGATATCTCTAGCCTACTACTATTGGGGATGACTACAAATGAATTTTTCATCTTCGTCACCCATGGCTTTTCTTTAATGACCATTTTCATGAGATCATTGGAAATTTAGCAAAAAGAAAATAAGCTCATTGCTGTTATGGGTGACTTTAACATTGACCTGTTGAATTATGAAAATCACACTGCTACAAATGAATTTGTCAACATGATGTTCTCCTATCACTTCCAGCCATCAATCCTGCACCCAACACGTATTACTGACACTTCCTCTACCATCATTGATAATATTTATATAAATAATGCCACTGAGAGTAATATATGCAGTGGCAATATACTATCTTTAATCTCTGACCATCTTCCTCAGTTTGCTATCTTGTATGATAATGCCCCTGAGTACAAAACTTCATCCTACTATGCCTATGATTATAAAAACTTTAATGAAGGCAAATTCCTTTCAGACTACAATGATATTGAAAGATCCTTCCTTAATGACAATGACATTGATGTGAATCAAAAATTTGAAATTTTCCTGTTTAAGCTCCACAATCTTGTGGACAAACATCTCCCCAAGAAAAAATTATCAAAAAAGGCTCTGAAACTCAGAAGTAGACCATGGATTGATTCAGAAAATGATTAAAATTAGAGATAATCTATTTCATCAGTTTGAATTAACAAATTCTATGAATGACCTTCAGGCCTACAAGCAATTTCGGAACCGTATTGTGAATGAAATTAGAGAAAGCAAGAAAAATTATTATCATCATTATTTTGATGAACATAAAAGCAACATGAAAATGCTATGGAAAGGAATCAAGAGCATAATTAGTATAAAACCAGGAAATGGTGAATCAATCTCATGTTTAAAGAATGAGGATGGCACAAAGATTTATGACCCAGTCAAAATGGCAAATGAATTCAATAACTATGTCATTAATGTTGCCAGTGGTATTACAAAGAAAATCCCAAGAACTCCAAAATCTCCTCTCGATTATTTGACCAATCCCAATTTAGATTCCTTCTTTATCTCCCCTTGCACATCAAATGAAGTATCCTCTCTTATACAGTCATTCAAACTTGGTAAATCAAGTGGACCAAATAGTATTACTGTCAAGCTCCTAAAGATTCTTGATACACCCATCTCTAATGATCTTACTCTCCTCATCAATGAATCCTTTGTATCAGGGATATTCCCCAACAACCTAAAAATTGCCAAGGTGATACCAATCTTTAAGAAAGGGCTTGCCACACTAAAGTCAAATTACAGACCAATCTCTCTCCTCTCTATCTTCAGCAAAGTCCTTGACAAAGTAATGCACCAGCGTCTCTATAAGTTCCTTGAAGTCTGTGAGGTGCTTTTTCCCATGCAATTTGGCTTCCGCACTGGTCACTCAACTGACCATGCACTTATTAGTCTGACTGAAACTATTAAGTCATCTCTTGACAAGAGCAGGTTTGGTTGTGGAATTTTCATTGATCTCCAAAAGGCATTTGATACAGTCAACCATGACATACTCTTAAAGAAACTGGAACATTATGGCATCTGAGGGACAGCACTTAATTGGTTCAATTCTTATCTCTGTAACCGTAAGCAGTTTGTTTCTGTAAATGGTCATTCCTCCTCTCTATGTGACATATCTTGTGGTGTTCCCCAAGGATCAGTTCTTGGCCCACTTCTGTTTCTTATCTACATCAATGACTTACCAGATTCATCACAATTTTTCTCTTTTTTCCTCTTTGCTGATGACACTACAGTAATATCTATTGTGAATCTGATGATCTAACATTACTGGCTAGAAAAGTTAATAAAGAACTAAAGAAAGTAAAAGTATGGCTTGGCTCAAATAAACTTGCACTTAACATAGGGAAAACAAACTTTGTACTCTTTCACTCCCCCCAAAAGAAATTGACAGGGGACATCAGGCTTAAAATTGGTAAGCAGGATATCCAAAAGACAAAATATGTTAAGTTCTTAGGAGTACTTATGGATGAACATCTTTCTTGGAAGCATCACACAGCTGCGAGCTTTGTAAAAAGCTATCTAGAACTTCTGGCATTTTCTTTAAAGTATGGCATTACTGTCCACTCCCTATGCTTATCTGTCTCTAAAACTCCCTGTTTTCTTCTTTTCTCAATTATGGCATTGCAGCATGGGGACTTACATTCGAATCTTATCTAAATCCTCTATTCCGGCTGCAAAAAAGAGTCCTTTGCTGTATCAAATTTGAACCGTTTACAGCTCCCTCTGCCCCAATTTTTCAGTCATTAAAAATTCTCAAACTTGAGGATACTCTGCATTTGAATATTCTTATATTTACAAAGCAATAAACAGGTTATCTCCTCCTTGCTTTCACAACTTTTTCCAACAAACTCAACTATCCATAAGATTGGCACTCTTCAGGCAACCAGAGGTGATCTCTTTAAATCCCTTAAGAATACTACACTTTATGGTCTACGAACAATTCAATATTTTGGCTCCAAACTTTGGAACACTCTTCCACTTTTCATACGTGTTGCTAACTCCGTTGCAGTTTTTCGGTCCAAATTGAAAACTCATTTCCTTGACACATACTGAAAACTCACTCATAAAATCATCCTTGTTTCTCGATTAAATGATCTCCCAAGTTGATTTTCTTCCGTCTATTCAGGAAAATCTGGCAAACAGTTTGTTTTGTTTTTATTTTATTGAATTATGTTGTTGTTTTATTATTTCTACGGGGGGGGGGGGCTCTCTCTCGATTAGTTAACCCATTTAGAGGGCTCCTCCTCAATCAATCAATCAATCTTAAATACAATCATGTAAAGTTTCTTTTTTGTAATCTTTAATTCTGATTTATTTTTATGTGTAGTACGGCTTTCTTGTATGTATTTAGGTGTAGTGTATTGTGTAGAATTGTATTTAGGATTGATTGGTAATGAAATAATCTGAATCTGAATCTGAATCTGAATCTGAGTAGCCTTGTTCATTATTAGGATATTCCAGCGTTGAAATTAAGTATTCTGTCAAGAGATCTGTCACACTTCTTACTCATTTTCTTGGAGATGTTTGGCTAACTCAAACTCTCAGGATGTTTGATATCTTGAAGATTTTTGTCCCACATCTTGAACATCTGTGAATTTTCACACCTGTCCTTCAACAGGCCAAACTTTGTGAAATTCCCCATCAAAATTAGCCAAGACAATGCTTCTAGTATTTCCCCGTTTTTATGACGAGCCAAGCCAGCAGAAAATTTTTCATGCTTTCTCGTTTTGGTGAAAGTGCATGCTGAACCTCATTTAAAAGACACATACCAGTATTTTTTCATAAGAAACTGTTCACAAGAAACTCTCTGATCGCCAAAAAATTAAAGAAATTCTATTCCAGGGAAAATGTAACTTAAGAAACTGTTTTTTTTCAATAAAAGCCATCCTTAACATAGCTTTATGTTATTTGCATTTGCTTTCTGTATTGAATTACTCGGAAGGTACTTGAGTAATGTATAAACATCGGAATGGCTTCGAAAAACATCATTTTGAAATGTTCAAGAGGGAACCGGCAGTGAACATGAAGGTTGTTATGGAACCTTTAAGAAACTCGTAAGAAACTCTGATCATTTTCAGCGCTGGCCGAAGTTCTTGTGAAATGTATATGTATTCTAAAGTTAGTTGAATTACCAAGAAAGGAAGTGGTCTCTCAAGAACAAACAGTAGGTCGTTATTTTACATTCTGCAGGATTATCTTTTGTAAACAATTTAATGATAACTATCAAATCATTAAGGATTTTGGAGTTAGGACTTCCTTATTGGCTTATTGTTACAGAGAAATAAAAGATTTCAATCCTCATTTGGAGAGATAAGGCATGTGATCTATCGCACTCCTTGGAAAGAGAAGGTGTGCACCAAGGCATGCAAGAGCGATCGCACGCCATTCACAGTAAGGTCTGAATTTTCTGACATATTCTGCGACCGTCAGTCTTCTTTGGTACGAGGAGTATTCTTTTCAGGATAGCTATTTCATGTAAATGAAGCAGGAATCCTAAGGTGATATGTCTGATTCTACCATTTGCAATGACCATCTTGTAAGACTATGCGAAGGCCATAGTTATCCACAAAATAAGCAGCAAAAAATGGTAAACCGTTCCTTTAAATTCCAATTTTCCACAACCGGATAGTAAATACAACAAGCGTAACACCACACTGATTTTCTTGCAGCAGTCATATTCCTGATCCAAAATAAGGCTGAATCCACCCAACCGCCACACTATGATAGAGTCCCTTCACTGGCATGCCCCTCCCTTTCGAACAACTTTCAAAAAGGGTATACACCTCAATTGGAACTCTATGGGAAATCAGATTTCAAATAAATTGCAACAGTAAAAATGTGGTTTATTTCCTGTCACATAAATCTCTGCAAAGAAAGAACCACCTACGTCAAACCACCAATTTTTGAAAATGCACGAACAACTGCATTCCTTTGTCTCATTGGGAACTTCATCATGCAATTATCCAAGACATGTCCCAAGAATGTGGAGGACAGAGGAATAAAAACCCCAAGGAGCCTCACTTCAAAATACTGTATATGTTTTTATGGAGCTGACTCAAAATTGTTAACTTATGAAGACAGTTAATCAAAGCCAGACATGCAATATTGAACTAGCATTGAAACCGCACATCAACACCAACACCAACAAGTGTAATAAATCCATTGTCACCAAATGTCTATCTATCTATTTATCTATCTAAGGTACTGTACAAAAAAACCTATCAAATAGGTTTTACGCACAGGTTGGGTTAGTGGTTGGTAAATTTATGAACAATGCTAATGATACTACTAATGAATAGAAAAAAGAACTAATACAGTATGTATACCTAAATTTGTGCCAAATCACTGTAATTTTACCTTTTTTATCCATGGTAGCCCCTCAGTTGAGGACTGCTTTACAGGGGGCCATGCTAAAGTATACAAAGAATATTCAATTGAATTAATGTAACAAAATAAAACTAATTGATTACAGAATTACAATTGTTAAAAGAAATTTAAAAAAGAAATACATTAATAAAAACCTAAAGGGAGGTTTCATTGATTCTTTGAGAACAGATAATCATTTTATGGCTTTCATAAAATCGGACATAGTAAGTGGACATAGTAGGCAGGGTTCTTTTAGTCTAGATCAAAGGTATCATACAACAACTGAGGCAGGGCCTTGAGATGGAGCAAAACTGGAGTAAATCATAGGCGTCCTTAGATTTCTGAAATTAATATCACTTATAATTTTAATTTCGATAGACTGAGAGTGGTTTGAAGAAAAATGTTAGACTTGGGATATGATCATGCACCATCCACTTACAGTGATTGGACTATCTGTTAATTATTAATGTAAAAATAAGATTTGTTTAAATTGAGTTCTGTAAAAACGTCATGTCTTGATGATGTACCCAATGTTGAATGAGAGGATGTCCAAAAATTTTAAGCTGCTGAAAATAAATACATTCGTTTTTACGTGAATCTAAGAACAAAAGCCCATATTGATGGCACAGAATTCAAGGCTATAAATTGGTTCCCCACAAAGAGTAGGATAGATCAACCTGTCTGTGTCAATGTAATAAATTTTTTTAATGGAACTGCCCCAGATTACAGTACTGTGAAATTTCCATTTCACAAAGGTAGCTATGGACAAAAATGCCTATCTTTTCTAGGACCGAAAATATGGAATGGTTTTCCATCAGATTTAAAATCAGCAAACAATCCTAATACATTCAAACATAAAATCAAAGAATAGAATTTTCCAAAGTATGCAAAAGAGGAAGATGACATAATATATTCGTCTACTAAGACCCCTCATCATCACTCCCAACCTGTTTGGTCTTATAAATCGTGTTTTGTACTGAAAACAACTACCGTACCTTCCTATTTTCTTTTCTTTCATTTATTGTTATACCAGCACCTCTAAGAGGACCGTCATGGAAATAAGGTCAGCTTGACCCTTTAAGCTATCCCTGCCATTGTAATTGGGCGTGTTTTCCTTCTATGTTTTTAGCCTTTAATGTTTATATATTGTATTGTATCTATTTTTATATGTATTATAATAAATTGCAAATTTTATTGTGGCCAAAATATACATACATATATACATACATAGATCTTATTTGCATGTCTGCCAATGATGAATTGAAACCATGTACTTAATCATAATGTGCCTAACCATATACCTGACAAAAGAAGTTAGAAAGGTCTCAGTGAGCTACAGCTTCGTTTTTTGCATCCAAATCTCTTGCCATTTCTCCAAGGGGGTATGTTGCAAGTGGACACAAACTTTTTTAAGAAGAAGTAATCCAAGGAAGGGAATGGAAAATACCACACCTACTAACCTTCTTTAGTAGATTTCCAACAATTATCCAATAGACATTAGACAATAATAATTAGACAATAGATATAATTCAGAAAATCATTTAAAGACACATTTGATGACTCAACAAAGCAAACATGTATTCAACAAACACGACACTTCAAATTAGATTAACTTTATTCTTTGTATTAGCTATGTACTGTATGTTGTTGCAGCATATGGTAACTTTTCGAAAGAAAAATTGATCTATTAATCTACTGTCATTTTTATTACTTTGATTTTGTAGTGTATGTACAAGTTTAGCTGCATACGAGCCCGGGGGGGGGGGGGGTTACTTAGTATATTTGTCCTACGGGGATATGCCGTTATTCAGGGTATCGTTTTCACCTATTTCTTCTAGAACAGGGTATCAAAAGAAGGCAAATTTTCTGGAGAAGGTTGTCAAAACATGTCAAAAGAGGAAATTTTGTTACAATGTGCTAATTCTTAGTCCAATTTTTGTGTTTTTGAGTATACTTTTCAGCGATTTTTTCTAGAACAGGGTATCATTTAAAGGTGAAAATTCTAGAGCAGGATGAAAAAATTTTTTTTCGTGGGCACATCCCCGTACAAATTTAGGTCAAGTACCCCCCCCCGAGCATACGAGGCCGTTGAGAGCCCAGCTTGGGCCCTGGAGTGATCTATGGGAATGGACCCCAGTGGGGGGTTTTGGGGTTTAGCCCCCATGAAGGATCTTGGTGATCACGCCCTCTATATCTTAAATGCTGTGTCAAGGTTATGCAAAATTTGTATTTATGAATCAAGATCCTGTTTTATGTTACGTACTTCTGTCTGGTTCACACCAGGTTGTTGGAGTCGCTTGAGTAGTCTATGGGAGCGAATGACTCAAAAGGCCAAAAAGATTGCATGTGTACGGTAACTCAACAATCCTACGACCCCTACGACAGCAAAAAGTTACTCGCTGGGATAGAGCCAGTTTTTATAAAATAGAAATATCAATACAATGGTCTGCAACAACTATACCCTGTAAAACTGCACTGCAGAGATTTCTTGGAATAATTAATTTTTATGGGACAAAGTTTTTACGGGCCCCGGACCTTTCATCCTCTCTATCCCGCCCCTCTTTCTCGACGGTCCCGGCTGCATAGGAAATTATAATTCAACCTGCGAATAGCATATTCAGCTAAATCAAATACCAATTCCAGTTAACAGCTCTTTTCATTATTCATTTTCAGCAGTGGCGGACTGGCAACCATTCTACCTGCCGGGAAACGCAACCAAAAGGGCGCCAGTAGGTCGTCAACCTGCTCAACTGTTGGGTCAGTGGCACGGTCTCCACGACTCTGTGTGGCGGAGGGTCAGTTGTTTTCAAAATAATCTCATAATATCCTTTCGAACCCCTGACCTGGAGGGCGAGATTTCGAGCGACGGGTCAAAATGGGGGTGTGGGGGCTTGCCCCCAGAAATTCTTAGAAATACACAATATATAGAATTTTGGAAAATGCCCCATTATGAAAGGACTGCTTTATTCATGATTTGCTCTTGAAAAGTTTCTTCTCATCTCTGACTGCATTTGTGACGTTGACGCAGGTGGTAATAAGTGTTACGATGTATTGCCGTCAGGTAATACGTAACTGTTGAAGTTAGACCAAAGCTCAAAACCTACTTTTCAATTTTTGAGACACTATATTCCAAGATTTTACAAAGAAAGAAACTTCTGCAGCCTAGGAAGCGAGATTCATTTTGCTTAAAATTCGTAGGCTTCAACGAAATTTATGACTAAATTCCAGCCCAAGAGTGATTTCTACATTTTTGAAACTTTTGTATATTTCTGAAAAACGTAGAGGATGTGGATTTAGTCCCTGCTAGCCTATGGCTAAGCTGTCCTTGCTTTTACGCTACACCTACAAAAACCATTTACAAAATATAAGTTGTCAGTACATCAATATGACAAGACGAATTATAGTCACGCATTGAATATGTACTTGAAGACTGTAGACTTGTCAGAAAGTTATCTGATGACATCATCTGGAGAAACAGATTCCGAGAGATCCCTTTCACAGCCTATCCACATGAATGCCTGGAGTTTTCCATTTCGCAGAGTTGACCTTAAGCGTGTTTTTACTTGCTTTAGCTTAGTGAAAGCTCTCTGGCAGCACATTTTTGTGAATGAATGTGTGAGAAAGTCTTCATAGGCTAAGAGAAGGTTGGAGAATGCTGATGCATCTAACGATATCTGTACAGCATTCTGTAACAGCAAAGCAAGCACTGCTTGCAGGTTCTTTTGTGGGCAACTCGATTTTCAAGGATACCTTTCTCCACTTTGTCTGCTGGGTTCAATGTCGCAAATTCTCTCTTTTCGTAAGCTTCTTCCAAAATGCTTTCCAAGGCCTGAATATTATCAAAATCATCTGGAATCGCTTTACTTAGATGCTTGAATAAAGATGAATGAAGCAAGCTCAGCCGTACAAAAACGGCAGATACACCGACAAGTGATGAGACCTTTTCCAGGCATTAACTGGTATTCCGGTTTCATGGAGCTCTTCAAATCGATTGGGGTCATAACAAGCTGTGTCCCTGATCAACTCTCAATTTGCAGAATGGGGCTCCATGATGTACTCATTGTTATCTGGATAACACGTCTGAAAATCTCTACATAAAAGCTCAGAACGACATCATCTGGGAAAAGGGAATATTTTGGAATACCACCAAAATGTGCGGTTCTTTCAGATAAGTGAATTGATGGCTGTAATCATTTTTAGTTCAATTCGATAATTGTTTGACGTTTAAAAATAACAAGTTTTTGAAAAACAACTTGAGGCCAAGGGCGCACCGGGAAATTTCCCGGTGTCCGGGTGGGCTAGTCCGCTTCTGATTTTCAGTTTCATGCTTAAAACTTGTTTGCAAGTTTAGTGATCAGGACCTGATCAATGATGCCCATTATTGGCTTTACTCATTAATTTGGATAGATAGATGATGTAGAAAGGGTGGGATATTATCTTAACAGTGGCGGATGCACGTAAAAGAGGGTGGGTGATTATCATAATAGTGGTTGATCCGTGCCAAAAAACAACTTTTATTTCAGCGCACTTGTGCCTTTGAACTTACATTCTGTTGAGAGTGAAAGTGAACATAGTTTCATTTGAACAAATTTTCATCCCCTTCCCTGTAAACGCTGCGAAAGTTCTTTCGTCACTCTTTTGCTGTTATCAGACTTCAAGAATGAGGACAAACATTGTAATTATCATTTGTGTTTCACTGGCAACATCCATTGCAATTTATCACATTAAAGACTATTATCAGAGATGCAGTGATCATCACGTAAAACAAGTGGTAGGTATCCTTTTCACTGTTGTTAAGGTAACCTTGCTCTCTGCTATATGAGCTGGTAGTTCCATTTTACAAAAAACTTCTCATAAATTATATATTTGATCTCTCAATAACATCACAAAATGGCAGAATTGATGTTATTTTGCACTGTTCTGGAAATCAAAGATACACAAATCACAATGAATGGTCTGATCATGGCCACTGCGGCCACTCCCTAACAAATTTCTTTATCAAACTTCTCTGCAACAGACATTTAGCAGTTCTGGAAAAGGATCTGGATTAAGTGATCTTTCCATGCATTTTTATTCAAATTGCTCAATAGGAAGGCATTTCAGCTTTATAATCTCTGTTTTTAGACCCCTTTCACACTGCTCCGTTTTCAGTGTAAACACCAAAAAGGGAGACATTTGAAAACGCTGCACATTCCTTTGTTAATAGGCTGTTGATTACAATGGCATTCAAAGTGGCCATTGCATTGGCGCCTTTATGACAACTATTAACAAAAGGCATTGTTTTGAAAAGGGGAATAGCAACATAGCTTTGCTTGAGCAATGTGAACGCCTATCGTTTTCATCGCGTGTTTATTTGAAAACAGAGCAACAGAGCGGGCAGCGTTTTCATCAACAAAAACGGATAGAAACGAAAACGGAGCAGTGTGAACGTAGCCTTATAGTTGAAAATTCATTATATTTGCATAAACTGCATAGAATTTTCTCTGAATCCAGACTCCTTATAGCTAAAATGTCAAGAAAAGATGATTTATGTCAAAAGCTATCAAAACTCAGTTGTTAGTTTTTAACCAATGAAATGTGAGATATTTTTTGGGCTGTTTCTGGTCTTCATTTAAATCACTTGTGCACATCTCTGATCGACTTTTCAAGCATTTTGCCAATTTCATGGTTCTCTTTACATTCCTTCCTTCTTTGCATTCGCTAAGCACCTTGCGGTTTGAATTTTCTTAGATTTACTGTGATTTTTCAGAAGTCCCATCTCTTGAATCACTTGTAACCTTGAAAAGAAATGACCCCTCAAAGCCAGGTAAGTTTTGATCCATGTTTTGTTTTGTGTGAATTTGTGAAATCATATGCATCAATTCTACACAGGAATTTTTCAAGCTTTTGCAGTTGTGGGAAAATCGAAATTGTCGCTTCGCCCATTATGGCCACAAGGTTGACAAGTCACACTGCACAGCGATGAAAAGTTTTAATAAGAAAATCAGTTATTTATTAATTTTTTTATTATTTTTTATCATTGAGTACCTTCATTGCAAAAATTTCAATAAGACTTACCCCAAACGTCGAGTTTTGGCAATTCAAATACATGCTTTGACTTGTTGTCAATCCTGCAACATCCCTTGTGAATGCACAGAGAGCTTTGGCGTACGTACCGAAATTGCAAATAAATTCATTAAAATGCTGCGTCATTTTGGTCTTCATTCATTTTCAAGTCGACGAGGAAGATTTGTTGCCAGGTTTATTGCTATTTAGAACAAATTTGGTAAGCTGATGGGTACAATTGGCGATAAAAATAGCAAATAGCAGCACTTCAGACTTCATGGTCTTAAATCTGAATTAGAAATCACTTTGCTTCCATTTCATTTTAGTTTTCTTCTCAAGAGATGAGATTTCTGATTAATCGCAATAAATCTAAAATTTCAAACTGCAAGGTGATAAGCGAATGAAGAGAAGGAAGGAATTTAAATAGAGTCACGAAATTGACAAAATGCTTGAAAAGTGGATAAGAGATTTGCCTCGAGTTTCGATGCTAAGAAACTGAAATTTCAGTGAAGGTCAAATCATGATAAAACTGATGTCAGCAAAGATCTCCCGCAATTGCAATTTCATTACTATTATCTAGTCCATGAAATCCAATTTCTCTGGCTAATCAGCAATAATGGGCGATTGGCAATAATGGGCGACGCCACTACGGTAATAAC
Organism: Aurelia sp. 3 sensu Dawson et al. (2005); assembly: GCA_964020215.1. Taxonomy (NCBI): domain Eukaryota; kingdom Metazoa; phylum Cnidaria; class Scyphozoa; order Semaeostomeae; family Ulmaridae; genus Aurelia; species Aurelia sp. 3 sensu Dawson et al. (2005). The sequence continues at coordinate 12,078,954 of OZ026590.1, forward strand.
TGAATGTGCTTTCTTTCGCATAGTGCCAAAATTACAAAGAAGGAAATGCATCTGGTCTCGTTTGTGATGCTCTATGCTCAGTTCAAGCTGTTGAAGTTCAAAAATGTCTATCTGTTGATGCAAATAAAATTGTATTAAAAGCATCAGTTAGTAACCGTTCAATGATTCTCAAATACAGAGAAGAAGCAGATGAACGCAAATTGGTAAGCAATGAAAATGGTGAGTTGCACTATTTCTCATCTTACAATGATTCTGGCTGGTGTGTTAAATATCTTGGCAACTGTGGGGACATATATGCTGTAGAGCCTGTTTTATATACTGCTGGTCAGATTTTCGGCGCTGCTGATTTGCTAAGTGACTTGTTGTGGATACCGCCGGTCCCATCATTTGTAACAGATTTCTTCTCCAAATTCATGGCAATGTCAACGAACTTGAAATCGATGTCCAAGGTAATGAGCAACATTTCTGAGAAAATTTCGACTTTTATATTCTTGAATTTCCGTCAGCTCCATGCCCCAACTTTTCAAGAAAAGATTGAATTTGTGAGACAAATGTTTTTGATGCTGGATCGGCTGGCAAGATCAACTTTTGGAGAAGCGTTGATGTGTGACGTTCATCTAGATAATTTTGGCTATACCACAGATGGAAAAGTAGTCTTAATCGATGGGGACCATCTTTATTATATAAATCAGGTGCAAAAAATTTTGTCTCAAAAGAACTGCACTGATGACAGTGACTGTACCATTGGTGATTTCACTGACTGCCAGTCCAATTGCGATAGAACCTCTAATCTTTGTACCACTAATGTACCACTTAGCAATGTGCGAGTTGTTTCTAACGTACTCCTATCATTGATATTTTATCAACTGTCTGATGAAGAGCATGCGCGTGTTATAGAAATAGAGAAGATGCTGCAGGAATTTATAAGCATTAGTCAATATTCTGTAAGAGGAGAATTGAATCAAATAGACAAGTTGTTAGATTTGATTGATATAGTAAATTATAACAACTAATTATAGACAAGTTATTTTACTTGATTCACAAATTGGACCATAATAGGTCATTGCAAGACGTTGCGATGGTTATAAGCAAGTTAGATTTTAGATGAAATGTTTCATTTCTTGCTAAAATCGACACGGTAGCCAAAGAATGTTTGAAAATTCATAACAATCTGAAATCGATCATTTTTATCAAATGAATTCGATTTTCTATCAAAGTTAATTAAATTGAAAGCATGAAATAATGAACAAGAGCTTTCTTTGAAACCCTGATCAGACATCTAATATCAGACAGAATATAAGAGGGGAGTCAATAAAAATGCCCGGCGTTTGAAGAAATCTTGTTCCCTGAATATCAAAGCATTGATATTGAAAACTGTCTTGTTTTATCCCGATATGTCAATTTGGGTTCAGTAATTTACGCAGTTTTAATCGGAAATTCCTTCCCAATGAAATAGGAGATTTTTTGCAGAATCCCCCTTTGGAAAACCTGCAAAAATGAGTGAAAACACCAGCAATATTTCCCATTGCTCTCCTTCCAAGCAATAGTGACTCCAGGATGTGTTCATGTTTTTCATCTTCTTCGGAGGATGGAATCCCCCTGAATGGTCATTCACACTAGGGGGAAGGCTTTTCAGCCCACCAATAGGACATCACCTGCTAAAGCGTGCTGAAAGTCATCGCTGTGCGGTAAACACAACAGGGAAGCTTGTAACGCTTTTAAGGTTTCTCGAAGGGAATCTTTTTAGCAAATCACTTACAGAATCTGAACGGAGTGACCGACTTTAGCCAGGAAAAATTCTAAAAATAATTGAACATGCTAGTTATTTAATCAGATATTGCAAAATATCATTGCTTTCATACTGAGGGAGCATTGGCCTTTCAAGCGTGGGGTGTTTTTTTTGGCTCACCCGGTAGAATAGTATCCTTTAGCGTTTATTTCTCAGAAGCGTAGTTGTATGTTAGTTTAATGTCGCCTGTCATTTTTAGTGGCCATGTGGTAGTCATTTTCTTTCGCTCCCATTGTATCGTTTTGTGGTGTAAGGGACCGGTCATTAAGTATCTGCTAGGGTGGGCTGGAGGGAAAATTGAAATTTTCTCAAAATATTTGGTGGCCCAACCTGAAAGAAACTAAGAATTTTCGTAGCCCACCAATCATGTGGGAAAATTTTTCATGGCCCATCCTTAGTGCCAATCTTGGAATCATAAAATGAGACAGCGATGGCACCAGGGGCGGGCTAGAAGGGGTTACAGCCCCCCTCCTATCGGAAGCAAATAGCAGACACTTCTGTATCATTGAGAGCAGAGCTATTTGTTGTAGACTTATTACATGAGCTCTTCATTCATTTTCAGATTCCTATTTAAAATTACATTGAAATGCAGGACTAAGGTAGTAAGTCTAAATGCATATTGAGAGCAACACCAACAAAAACGAAGCTGTGATTATGGCCTAAATTTACATGCACCAGAAAAGGACTCGGATGAGATGAGATGAGATGACTATGAATTCTTACGAATTTAGTAAACATTTTAGTGATCTGGTTGCTTGTTGGAGGCAGCTTTGGTAAACAGACTGCTCAGACGACAGCTTCCCCAAACAGCAAGTCTCAGCGCCGTACAACACAACTGGAAGGGAAAATTGGCCAGGTGAATTCCGCGGAAGTCGCGGAAACCGCGGAAAACGCGGAAACTATTGTTTTATCGTAAACAATGGCTTCCGCGAAATAGATTTTCCGCGGAATTCACCTTGGAATTCGGAATTCGCCGAAGTGAATTCCGCGGAAAGACGATTCCACGGAAAATATTGGCTTTGAGTTGAAATTTCAACGTCAAGGGTCGTTTCGCCTTATCGAAAAGCGCACGGGATTTTTTAGCACAAGAAGATCATGGATTTTTAATTGCTTATTCTTGAAAACAGAAAGGTTTTTGCGAAAGGTGTACGAGATTGTTTGGGCCCCTCGGTCAAAGCCAGCAAACTGAAGTCAATAAATATGCAAATATCAAGTTTATCATATGTCTCGGTGAGATTGCGATGATCAGTTCGATGGAAATCACCTTAACTTCCAAAGAAAGATTAACTTTTGCCACTGCGTTGCTTGTTTTACCGTCCATACCGACTTAGGCCCAGGCCTAGATGTTAATCCATGACGATGAACAATGGCGAAGTCTATTTCATTTTTTCATTTCATTTTAAACGTTTTTATACAGAGAAACAATTCAGAGTAATGGAAACCTGCTTTAATTGGCCCTGTGAAAAATAAAAATCACCCATTTTGGCATGGCACGTGGATACCTGTACCGATATTTAAACGAAGTGAAGATGGAGAGGCTAACTTAGACTTGTGGTACATAATTTTAAATTCATTATGCTCTGGAAAACGCCAAGGGGCATTTCACTCCCAAAAACTTTCGTATACCTTCGGAAAAGGACTTCTTGTTTCGAGCAATATCCATTAAAAATCTGCAAAAATCAATTTGTTCAGATGAACGTCGTTAGCTTTTCGAAAAAGTGAAATGCCCCTAGGAATATGCAGACTAATACGAGTAAGCTTCGATACAAAGCTTTCCGCGATATTGATTTCCCGCGGAATTCACTTCGGCCATACAGCTAAAGTGAATTTCGCGGAAGCTATTGTTTACGAGAAAACAATAGTTTCCGCGTTTTCCGCGGTTTCCGCGACGTCCGCGGAATTCACCTGGCCGGGAAAATTGCATATCTGCGGTATTGATCGATAGATTTCCTGCATCTTCTTGTATCAGAAGATTTATTGTTGGAAATTGTCCAACACTTTGGAGCCACACAAAGAGAGTGCAAATACAGAGTTTGAAGTTCTTGCAACATGAATGATGCTGTAATTGAAATGTTGATTAAGGATTGGTAGCTTGTGGGTACAAGAAATTTCGAAAGTATCATGAAGAAATCTCCACCAAAAAAGGGTCAGGGAGGTAATAACTGAAATTCAGAAAGAAAGATGATCGAACCCTGAATTGGCCATCAACCCAACTGGGCCATCATTCTATCATGTCTGTAACAGCAACTATTTCTGGCACTATGTATGATCATGGTTGTTGATATCCCCCTTTTTTCAGGGCGCTTATTGCAACACTTTCCTAATAAGCTCTGGGGACATTGTTGACTATAAACTATTGAAAACACTTTTATTTTCTTTGAATCAACTTGTCCTATGCAGCAAATTTTAATGGTAATTAAGTCAAGAGTACTGAAGCAGATCTAGAAAATGAGTGGATCTATCAGTGCTCAAAAGCTATTGTGAGGAAAATCATTAGAGCTATTTTTCCAGAAGTTAAGCATGTTGAGATTAACCATAACTAAATTGTGTATTGTACATTTGTATGTGAATTCTGTTAATGTTCACCGCAAGAATATTTTTCCAAAGCTTCCTCCAAATCTACATTTTGCCATAACCCTTCCTCCAAATTCCCACTGTTTTACAAAGCTTCCTCTGGTTCATGACTGTTTGACTGTGATGGTTTCTGGACTATTGTGTCACAGTGTAGTATAAATATCTCGAGCAAATGTTTAAATTTACCCAAAAAGGCAGGCACAGCTATCTGAATCAGAGAGGACTAGTTACAAAGATGATCTACTGTTTATAAAGTTTATCACCAAACAGATAATGTATGATTGTTTGAAAAAGTTCATCTTTTGATAGACTATGCTGTATAAATCAATGTATTTGTTTCATGGCCCACCCAAAATTGCAAAAATTATTTGGTGGCCCAACCCAGGGCCGTAGCTACATTGGGGGTGGAGGGGGTGCGGCACCCCCCCCCCTGGCCATATCTCAGTCGGCAAATCAAGGAAAAGTTACACTCAGTCGGCAAATTGAGAAAATTCCTGAAATCTGCACGTTAATTTAGCACAAACCAGTCGGCAAGTCATTTGAACTGCAATTAACAAATCCTACTTACTTAGAGACATCTTGGCACGATTTAAGGCAACAAAAGCATAACACTTTTTGCTCGCTACGCTCGCATATCGATACATGCGTCAGTGTATTATCGTAGTACCGCCTATGTGCAGGCACGCACCTTTATTAAGTCCAATGAATCATATGATCCAATGAATCTGACTTAGGCATCTCTTCAACTTTATATGTGTATTCCTCTATTTAGCACATAATATAGATTAAATCGATCATTTTCAAAAAAATTGATAAGTTTGAGTATGAGGGAACTCTTTGTGTGCTTGTGCTCTTCTAAAAATTTTCAGCTTGCTTCGCTCGCATTTTCTTCGTATTCTAGGTATTCAGTAAAATGCTCATGAAAGGGAAGAGTGGAGCCACACTTCCCTTGCATGAGCATCGTTGTTCTTTCTAGACTTTGATCAGAGTTTTAAAACAAGCCAAATTTCAAGTTCGTCTTCTTGTTTCCTTTGGGCACATTCTTGTTTTTCCTAAGAGTTTGGGAACGTGCAAATCGCGAGATATTAGCGACGAGTTCATTGAACTTGGCCTTTCTATCCTTAGGTTCTGAAATGGTTCTGGGCTCCTTGGGCTAAAAAATAGCGTCCACAGCATTCTAAAGGATGTGGACTACAAAAAATTTTCCGGAGGCAAGCCCCCGGACCCCATTTCTGCCCCTTTCATTCGCAATTTACCCCTTCTAAAGGCAAGAACCTGGCTACGCCACTAATGGAGAGGAACCTGAGCCCCTCAACAAGGAGTATGTGTGTGTGACAAGAAAGCAACGCTCAAAAGCCATGCCCACCAGTCGGCAAACTGAGAGCTTGCACCCCCCTAGCTTGACACCTCTAACGACGGCCCTGGCCCAACCAATTTGTTGGAATTTATTTCATGGCCCATCCACATTCCCTCCGGCCCACCCTAGCAGATACTTAATGACCAGTCCCTAAAACAGTAATAAGAATATGTATAGAAGAAAGTAGGTTGTTAATGTAATAATCTATATGAATGCAAAAATAAGAGGATCAAGTTTTTCATGCCATCATAGAAGCATTTCTTAGCCTTGCTTTATCGATTATCCTACAATGCCATGAAAGACGGTCATAAAATCTCTTTGCTTTCCGTTTTATCCAAAATTACTTGGTGTTGACTTCAAAGGGAAACCGCGCTAACCCCCATGACGGTCCATGCGCAATAGTCACATGACTGAATAAAAGTTTGCCATTAGTTGAGTGCCAGCCTTTTTATGCTGAACACTATGCTGAATAATATAAAGTAAGTGTGAGAAGCTGCAATGAGAATATATGTTTTTTATGGAGCTGTACTCTCGCGTATCATGATCAAATCTTTTTCGGTCAAAACTGTTTTATCCTGGAAAAGCGAACTTAGAGCTTGATATTTACTGCCTTGAAATTAGCGAGGTCATGCTGTACGAACGTTTTGGTCCATCTTTGTAAAAAAATGAATTCTGAAAATGATTTTTAGAAAGTAAAAATGCTGACAAAATACCGGGTGAGTCAAAAAGGCGCGGCGTTTGAAATGCTTCTGCTTCCTGAGTATGTAAGCAATGATATTTGCAAGATCTTATTTAATAGCTAACTTACTCAATTATTTTTGGAATTTTTGTTTGCGAGAATCGGTCACTCCGGTCTGATTCTGTAAGGGATTTTCTAAAACGCGTTCCTTCAAGAAAAATTTAAAAAGTGCTAAAATGACGAGCAAGCTACGCTGATATGTTTCCCTCACCTCCCAACGATGTCTTCAGTACTCTTTAGCACGTGCATTCCTCTTAGGGGAGTGGAAAAGTCCTCTCTCTAGTTGATTAACTTATTCAAGGGGATCCCATGCTCGCTTGAGGACAAAGAACATGAACACATCCAAGGGTCATACCCAAGGGGGTAACTTAACTTGTCCATGGTACGGGGTTGTGCCCCGTTCAAAGGTGCCTCCATTATAGGGTCCGAATTTATGGGTATGTTTTCCAATCATTTTTTCTATTTTCCAGATTTATAGGTATGCTTTTTTTTGTAAAAATCAATTTATTGTTGAGATTTTTTGACATTTCCAGAATTAAGGGTATGATATTTAAAAATTTCTTGGGATTTATGGGTATATTTTTAAAAATTTTTGTCCGGATTTATGGATGATACTTTTACGATTTAAATGGCACAACCGCGTAGTTTGAAAGCTCTGACATGTGGTTGCTGATTTATTGAAGAGAAAATGCAAAATAAGTGGTTACTTCAAAAACAGCTCTTCTATTGTTCTCCAGCAATGTCAAAATCAAGTGAGGTTCCAAAGAAATGGTTCTGGCACCGTATTTAGAATTCTTTAATCATTTTGAAGGGTTAGCAGTGTCTTCTATTCATAAGAGAGCACTTTCTATCTTTCAAAATTTGTGGTGAAAATTTAGTATACCGAGTCCTTTCTTTGAAAACTTACTTTGTTTTGACATTGCTGGAGAAGAATAGAAGTGATGTTTTTGAAGTCACCTCTTATTTTGCCTTTTCTCTGACATGAATGAGCGACCACTTATCAGATTAACTCATACAAGGTTTTGAACTCTAATTTGAAGTCTGACCTATGCAACTGTCTAAAAAAAACCGAGATAGTTGAATCTACAGCTCCCCTGCAACAGCCACACAAATGGGGTACAATTTTTTGGGACACCCTGTTTGTTTTATAGGGTCAAAAGCCTTTATAAAGTCTGTGAATCGACTGCATTGACGTTTCCCCTATTGATGTAAGTGTACTAACTATCAAAGTATCCGTGTCGCGAAGAAGTGGATAAGAACCGAGTGAGTCAAAAATGGTAACACGTTTGGTGGGCTCTTGAGTAGAAAGTATGAGGCCGATCTGCATGTTAATCTATGAATCAAAATGAAAATTTTATTTGGTAAAATCACACATCTTTTAGACGAGGAAAGTAGAAAGATGCTGACAAAGGGTTTGTAAAAGAACAAGAATTCCATACTTAATCGTGGTCCATGATTTACCTGCCATTAAAATTAAAGGAAAATGCAACCGTCAATTTCAGAAATAGAATTTAATTTTCAATTGCAAGTATCCCGATGACCAGAATCGAACGTGGGATGTTTGTTTCCATACAAAACTTTTACCTACATTTATCTGAATTCTGGGTCAGAAAGATGAGTGATTTTATCAAACAAAGGTCCACATCCAGTTTAACCTTTAACTGACAGATTAATATTTCACTTTTGAATATCGGTCGCCATTTTATTCCTCAGCTCGCCAATTGTGTTAAATTTTCTTTACTCACCTGGTAGGGTTGTAGGCTGGAAGGCTGGAAGGGGAGGATTGTAAACTTTGATTCAACACTAAGTTTTCAGGAATACTTAGATTTCCTATTTTTTATGAGAGTGGTGAAGGGAGATCCACAATTCCAATTTTTCGTGCATATTTTGAGGTAAATTGGAGTCAGCCTTTGCATATATACAGTCAGTGACCTCATCCTATATCCAAACGGATGTTTGTACCATTGATTTTTTCTGGTCTCTGTTCATCATTAAAATTTCAATTTTAGTAGACAAATCCTTTGTGTTGTCTCGTTTTAGGCAAATTCCAACTCCCATGTACCCGCCTCAGAACATTCTTTTAAGGATTTTGGACATGAACATTATTTACAAGAAGATTTAAAAGCTCTTGGTTACCGGCATGCATAGCGATTGTTTGCTTTCTTTTTTGTTGATTTTATGGACGCCATTCAATTTCATATTTGTATTTATATTTCACTTTATTTATTAAGGAAGGAGACCCTTCAGCCACGTGGCTGGTTTTCTACTTACAACATATAAATTGAAACATCTAAAAACTACTTAAGTACAATAGATTTGATATATACAAGTAAACCGTCAAACCTAACAATGAAAGAAGGAAAAAGTACATAAAAAATTTAAGTGCAGTGTTACATATATGAGGAGAAATATGCCGCGTCTGAAGTTTCAGCGATCTGCTGCTGAATTCAGTGACTTCACAAAATTGTTTTCATGGAGCACCAAATTAGGTCAATGTACGACGGTCACCGAAGAACGTTAGTGTACTTGACCCCTTGTTCATTTGCGATTATTTTTCATGTCTTTGTCATTGTGAAGTCTCGTTATGATCACCAGTAGCCTAACGAAAACAACCTCGTTCGTAAGCCCCAAAGGCACTCTCCTTGCCACTCAGCTGAAGATACCTGCCCTCGGAGCCAAGTTGCGTGGAAACATCATCAACATCGTATTGTTCATTCGAAATCGATGCATCCAGCATTATATTATTATATTACTTTTATTTTTACTAATTGATTAACTATTGACACTAATTAATATGATATATGATAGAATTAAAGATTATTTACATAATTACATGCATATGTTTTGTTTCTAGCTTGTGTTTGATTTCTATCTGGAGAGAGCGTTCAAACTTTGTGCCGTTCATCTTTGTATGAAAATGGATCGATTTTGCTCCGTTTTTTGTCTTGCATTTACATTTCGAAGGGATTATAAAACATACCACGGCATAGGGATCGTGAGAGTATCTCGTTTGATTATTGAAAAATGTGAGGCCTGCAAGCTTGAAAGCTGCTCAAATTATTCCAAATTTTTAGCAGATAGATAACTTCGAAAAGGAAAGCAGGCTTCAAAGAAGTGAAGACTAGCTTCCAACTAATGAAGTTTGTGGTGCTGTTTTCACAATTCATCTTCACGAAATCAATTTTCTCACAGCTTTATTTGACTCAATTTATGGTTTGCTTACCATAACACCTTACTTTTGCAATTATTTTATTGCTTCAGATCTGATTGACAATTGCTACCTATCCTTTGCCTGCTCATTATCACTAGGGAGAATACAAAGAGCAATTCTATGCAACCTCTTACAGTTTTCTATAGGAACCTTTAGAAAAGTTATGGAGATTTGCACCAAAACGTAACACGATGGCGTCATGTTTTCTGCGCAGTTGTGATATCATAATGTATGTATGAATAGCGGACCATAAAACACGTATTGTTTCCAGTGTAAACAGCAACAACGGAGACATTTTGGAAAACGATGATTTTATATGTAGATATGGTTTGGTTTTCTTCGTAATTGCTTCGGCTCCAACTGTTTTTGTCTGCGGAGAAGCTCCATTAGATCCTTTCATCTCCAATATTTCAGAATTCGTGCTTTGTGGCTTAGACTGCGTTCACACGATGCCGGCAGATTTTGAAAACGATGAAAAATGTGACGGATAGGCCTCCTGTTCACACGAAAACGGCACATTTTTTGCCGGCAGATTTCGAAAACGGTAGATTTTGAAAACGGAAGCCTTACCGGTATAAATTTGAAACAGTATCGTAAACAGATCCTTTTTCAACGCTTTTGGATCAAGACTGGTCGATTCTTAGGGTGTAGGTACTTTTCTTTAGCATCAAAGTACAGGAACGAGTTTTTACTATCAATTTTCCTACCGTTTTCAAAATGTGCCGGCATCGTGTGAACGCAGTCTTAGTCTCTTTCCGAAAGATTCTGAAGACTCACGTGCTCAGAAGATATACTTGCATGAAACGTTTTCGAAATATGAATTTGTTTATGTCCCATACGTTACAATCAAAGATAGAGTTATCATGTGTCATACGGTGGCGATTTTGGCGCCTGCTGTTGCATTTTGTGTCATAACTTCTCTCTTGCGTACGACGCGACCAATATATCTTTGCAGACTGCAGAATTACACCGTTGTATAATCCCATGATCATGATGTTGATTTCGGTGTCTCAGTCTTCTTGGGAGAATTTCTTTCACCGTAGCTGATCAATCTGGGCAAAGACAAAGAACTTTGATAAAACATAATGTAAATAGCGTCTTGCTTCGAACTGAAATAGCGTCTTGCTACGGGGTGAGTGGCCGAGCGGCTTATACAGTCTTCGTCAGGTGACTGAAGGTAAGCTTGGTCGAGTGAGGTCCGACTCCGGATGGGTGACCTCGGAGGCCTGACCTCACAACTCACCTCGTCGTCCTTCGGAAGGGATGTTAAACTAGGGGTCCCATGCCTGGATGCGGCATGCACGGTGGGCTTAAATTAGCTTTCAGTAGTTAGAAATCCTGACCAGCCCACTCAAAACAAATTGAAAACAAACGAAACAAACAACTGTACATTTGCTCTTCATGGCTACTGTTTTAAGTTTCCTCTGAAATGCTGTAGATGTAAGGTCAAGATGTAAGTTTAGTTCTTATTCAGATTTTGTGCCCCTTTTGCCCGTCTTACACCAAAGTGTGCTTCTATGTTGGATAAGCACTGGGATGTCCCAAAACAGTAAATACAGGGAATACTTTCGTTGCTTGATTCTAATTTAGAATTTGAAATATTCATAATTTGTAGCTCCATGCAAATTAGATTGTGGTAAGTAAAGTTCATCGCTGTCGAAAGTTCAAATGTCTAAGGCTCTTAAAAACTTAGCAAAGTTGATTTGAAAGCGTTAGCCTGCAGGGACTTGCTGGCCAGAACAATTTGTAGACTCAGTAATGCTAATGATATGCAATTAAAGCCAAGTAATGGTTTGGGCACGTTTAACCACAGGAATTGTGTGTCACTGACTTTAGGAAATGACATTGCTGCCTGAGATACGAAACTTTGTTACGATGAATGTTATAGGAAATGCTACGTCACAGGTTGGTTAAGTGCAAATTGTAAAGCTTGATCAAACGAGCCAAAAGTTCAGCCAACAACGTGTAGCTGTTGGCAGTCAATGTTGGATCTTATGGCCTTAAAACTGGTGGTGTGGCCAAATGGTTAAGGCGCAGTGTTTCGAATCTTGTGGGGTCTGTTCAGCCCACTGGGTGGGAATCGAACACCGTCGTAGGAACTGCAGACCACAAAGCCACCAGCCAACTTAGCTGTCCACCCTTTTGATTTCGATAAATGAGTACTCAGAGGTAACTCGGAGGGTACGAGTCATAGTGCCACCGTAGGCCCACATTAACTGTATAGCTGCAATATACCCAGCCTGCGTATTAACAAATAAACATTGATTGCTTTCTGGCTTGCTGCTGGCCACTCTCGTTGGATCGTTTGGCCTCGCTGTTGGCAGTTCGACTGTGCAAAATGTTTTGAGATTGAGGCTTGAAATCCATCATCAATGCTGGAAGTCCTTGATTTGAATTCCTATTTTGAGAGGTTCGTTTGGTGACGTTGGATCGTTTGGCGCGGTCACACAACAATACTTCTGGCCTGCCAACAATGTGGCGAAACGATTGATCATTGGCAGCTAAGAACTGTGGCTTGGCCAGGTCGTAACTATTGTTCGCATAAAGTTATCAACTGGTGCATTGCCTTGGAAAATAGTCTTTTAAGATATGTCTTTGTAAGTTATGCCTTTGTTGTCTTGTTGCCACAAGAGACTGGTTATGCTATTGATAGGCTGTTGTATTAATTTTTCATTTATATTGTATATATAGTATAATTGTACATAGGCTTTTAGATTATGGTTTTTTTATTGTAGTCATATTTTATTTTAACTGTATATATATTGTAATTAAGTTTTTTACCGGAGGGTCCCTTGAAAAACGGCTTCTGCCGAAGGGCTACCCTCTTTAAAAAATTCAAATATCAAATATCAAATATGTATCAATTAGTTTCTCAAAAATCGTCGCAAATGCTAAAAAAGAAATTTATACCCTGTTTAATAAAAATACGAAACTTTATCACAATGATTACGGTAAAAGTTGTGTTTAGCCCCCTCTCTATTATGCCCCAATCTCTAATAAGCCCCCTGTGCTAAAGTTTTAGATAACCCCCACAAGTCTATTCAGCCTCTCCATTTATATCAAATTCCAGAACTTACCAAACACTTTCCATTTATTGCGGCTTGCCGCAAAATATTCTCAAAGAATGAACACGTTGCAAGGTCGCAAATGCTAAAAATGTTCGAAATGTATGTGGAAATATGGCAATGTCGCCACGCAATCATGAACTCGTCAGAAGCGGTGTCAACGAAATTTTCTTAAGCCGTCTCTTATTTTAGGGAATGCAATTGAATCCGTCTTTTCTTTCAAAAGACGACGGTCTGATTCGCTATTGTCTTCAGACGGGGGTGGGGAGACGGCATTGATTATGTCACGTTGTGCCAACAGAAGTGACGTGACTGCAATAATGAGCAGTCGCGAGACGGGTAGGGGGAAGGGGGAAATGCATCTTGTATGTCAAAATAACCAGAAATTCCTTTTATTTACTTTCATTCCATTCCATATTGGTGCAGTTTGTTTTCACTTCGCAATAAAACGCCGCATTCCCTAACTAGTGTTATAGCTAGTTTAGCAAAAATGCTTCCATATTAATTTTGATATGGTTTGGCGATAAAAACTATTATACATTTTACTCATAAATTTTATGTTGAATCCGCAAAATATAAGATAAAGTAATTGAAAAGTAATCATATACAGCCTTAAAACTTGATTTTGTTAATGAGACTTCCCTCTCTTTCAAGCCCCCGTCTAGAGTATCCAAAATTATATAAGCTCCCGGGGGCTCAGAGCTTTTACGAGATAAATATTAAATGGTTCTATGCCGCAGTAGACCCTTTTCACAATGACGTCAGTTCTTTTGAAATTCTTCCAAGAACATCACTTGCCTCGATTTAATGTGGATCGAAATCTCAAAAGCGTGCATTGCTCTCAGCAATGCATGAAATTGTTTTGTATGTGTAATTGCAAGATAATGGTACGATGTAGATTTCTCGCTGCACAGGGAATCACATCTTTTGCCTCGAACTGAATGGATCTGTTGTGTTACCATACGATTTTTAGCAAATTAGTAAAAATTGTCGTAGAGAGACAACAAGAAAAGTATTCTTGAAAGGAGGCACTAGCTACACCATTTCTGAATTTCTGACCCCTTGTCTTCGGCACCCTTTGTGTAGGCCTTTGTCATATTGCATGCTGAGCATGGAAAGCCTGACTTTTCGAAAAGGATCAGTTCCATTAATCCTTAAAATCATTTGAGAAGCATGAAAGTCTGTTGAATTATTATAATGATATCAGGAGTATTCATGGCGACCGATATATGTATTAACCACAATTTGTTTGCTACTAGCTTCCACAGAACCGATGTTCACTATCTTATGCCGACAGAACTTTTTACTCTGTCTTGTGAAGTTGAAACAGTAACTCCTCTCCGACTTCGCAGGCAAAATAAAGTATCTTCTTCCTACTGCGGATGTCTCAAACCTTATGCCTTCGTTTGAATGATTGATGTCTCAAGAAATTTGTGGCCTCATTTGACTGGCTACTATGGTGAAGTTATGATTTCAGTTTTTTTTTCACTTTTCTAACTGTTGTAAATGGAACCCAGGAGCGACTCCCAATAAGTAAGTGACGGGGGGGGGTGGGGGGGGGGGGTCGGACATTTATTGGGTTTGTAAAACGTTGTCTAGCATACCTTTGGGTACGCTATTTGGTGCATAATCAGTATGTTTTTGGAGTTGCTGGTGAGAAAATTGACAAGGTGAGTGCCAGGCTGAGTTTTTCACCAAAATATTGCAGGGCTGTTGCCGAAAATGCTATAAAACCTCTAGTTTTCATGTACAATGAAGCTATGATTATATTTTTAGGGTCTAAAAATGTCCTATGTTTTTGGGTCGAGTATATTCTTTGGGTCTAATATGTCCTAAATTTAGTACCCATATCCCCAGGGGGGAGGACTTCTATTGGTTTGTGACAGGGAGGTAAGACAGAGTATATTTCTGGAAAACCAAAAAATGTAAGGCTTTAACTTAGGGTTTGTAACCTTCCGTGAGAAAATCGTAAGAGTGCTTGCATTGTTATGGTACAAGAAAATGCAAATCGGAGGTTGTTAAACCCTGGAGGGTCCTATGATTTTTCATGAATTGTTTTCTATTCATGATATATTAGAATTAGACTAAATTAAATGTGGTGTTACTATGCCGCTCTTAGTGTAAGAAGACACAAGGTCGCCTGACATACATCTGGTAATTTGGCCTACAGTTGGTCATCTGGCCTACACCTGGTCATTTGGTGTAAGAAAACAAGATCATCTGGTCATTCTGTTATCATTTCAGATAAAACCACCAGTGGTATTCTTTGAGATTTTGCATTTTTGAGTCCAGAATCTTGCTATCTTGCTCTGCGTGCGAGGTTTAGTATAAAACAACTTCTCACACTCATTTCTGTCTTTATTTTTAATTTTCGGCCATATCAAGGATTTGAATTCAGACCTTTGAATTCGAGCCCTGGACAGAACACTGGATCCTGAATCTCTTCTTCAGTGTCCGTTAAAACCTGGGGACATTTTTGTGACAGACAACTGTAAAGTATGGAATTGGAATTCTACTTACCCAACGATCATGGATGGTACAATCATCAACATTGCCATTATGAGAAAGCAGAGTCCTTTGAAATCAAAATGGCGAACTGTCAGTGAGTATAAGGAGTTGAATATTGCAGCACCAATCAGAGTGCAAATTGTTTCGACCGTTGCAACAGCAGCGAACAGTGCACCTGCAGGAAAACAAAGCATTACGCAATGTTACTTTCTTCTTAGTCTCTAAAACCTTGTCCACACAATGCCGCAAGAAGAGAACTGCCTGACAATCTACTGGCTTTTTTTTCGCATTTTCGCTTGCATTTTGCAATTTCATTGGAGTCACTCAGATTGTATCGCAACTTTTGCAAAACTTGACTTGTCAATAATGTCAGAGAATTTGCCTTTTTCAAGCTCTATTGTGCGCAAAGCTCCCCATCGACAGAAGCTTTACCTCATATGGCCTAAAGTGGAAATGATCAAAATGTGCCGTGCCTAGATAAGATTTTATAGGCCCAGGGTAGAACCATTGAACATTTAAACTCATTAGCATAAATGAAGTTTTTGTTGGCCTTTAGACAAAAAGGATACGCTGTGGTCTATGGTTTTAGTGGCTTTAGTCATGTTTTTCAGAGACAGATTCACTGTGATCCAGCTCTTTAGAAATCATGGAATAAATGTCAAAACACAAAGCCTCTCAAATGCAAAAACCGTTAAGCTCATCTTAAAGAGGACACTCTGAGCTATTCAGAACAAAAATCCGTATTTAAATTGGACCAACGAGTGCAGAGAAGTTGCAGTTTGAAGTTGACCAAAATTGTTATGTACTGTTTTTGTTTACATTTCCGGTCTATCAATTTTGAAATGAGCCTAAACCAAATATTTCAAATTTTCATTTCTCCAGTTGTATTCATCCGATTTCGATAAACTTTTTTTCAGATTAAAGCTCAATGTCTGCACAATTAAACAACGTATGAGTTTTATGAATTTACGTTGATTTATGTCTTTATTTGGCACACATTTTTCAAGGAGTGTTTTTAGCAGTAAAGCAGCACGAGACCTGTAAAATTCTTCTTTCCTAGTGCAAACAAAAAAAGTGAGGAAAAAAGAGTCTTAGAAACTCATTTCCCATTAAACTTTAGGTATCGATGAAGATTTCTGCCAACGGGTTCGTTCAGATTCGTTCAGGTAAAAATTTTATAGCAGATATAAAAAATCGTGTCATTTAGGCCCATTTGTGGTATTTTCTGTGATTTTCCGTTATGGAAGGTATGTTTTGTTTCTAGGTGCTTCTACTGCATAATTTTTGGTTTTCATTGCACAGTTGTAATAGCAAAGGTTTAAATTGTAAATAAAAAGAGGAATTATTTCATTATTTAACAAGCACATTAAGATTTAAGTGGGTCCAACGTGGTTTATGAAAATCAAGCCGACTAGCATTTTATATCTATGACTTTGGGTACACTATGCCCTCGTGCAAACTCACCATTCGATCGATTAACTATAGTTCATTTCATTTATGTTTGGAACAAGAGCTTCTTCTTGGTTTGGTACATAGATAGCCTGACTCTTACAACCATGAACGTGACACTTCACAATGCATTCAGTCTAGCTTCGACTAAGGCTGGTACAAATTTGATGAACATCCAGACAAAGATGCCATTGACATTTGACGACAACAATTTTTGTTGCGGCTGTGACGATTGCTTTTTCCAAAGTTTCCTATGAACTTGTTCCACGAACTCTAAGTTTGATTTTTATCAGAAAGGTTTGCTTTTTACGTCGCAGTTTTAATCTTGTCAGTTGCAGATAGTTTTCAGACAATGTTTTTCAGCATGTGCAACCCTGTAATCAGTTTGAACGTTAACCGAAAATAAATGTGCATTTTCTTGGAATTTTATAATTAGTAGCAGGCACAAACTAAAGAAAAATTGATGTGATAAACATAAAGCCTATGTAGTCACTATAAATTCAAACGATTTATGATAACCATATAGTTTTTTATGCCTGCTCTCAACATGTGATGAAGCCAACATTTGAGGCTTCTGAGATCTCTTATGAATCAAACTAAGACTGCTCCTTTTTGATGACTTGTGAAACAGAAATTTAGTTGGCAGACCAAAAGCTCAGGGGAAGGGATGCTCCAATGTCTGGTCATATTGGCATTCATGGTAGTTTTTGTCAGAACATTCAGGGAATGGGGTAAACTATTATAATTCTATTGTGAATTTTCTAGCACCAGGGATCATCATTTATTGGGGTACTGTTCTACTATAATTCTGATACTGTTCTTCTTATGTGACTTTGATGTTAGGCAATGAGTTTTAGCAATGCTTTGTTTTATGTTAAACAAAAATACGTCAGGGGTTTCGCAGTGAAAAATGCTACTGGAAACATAATTTGTACTCAAGGATTGGGTGTCAAAATCTTCGACAAATTCTGGGACTTAATCATAACTGAAATCCTTCTGCCACTCACCACACCTACTACAACCTGAAAGTGCAGTTTCCACGATCGGAAGTTGTACTTCCAGCTGGAGCTCTGTATCGCAAAAGTCATAGACGTCAAGCTTGGTTTTCCAAGCCCAAATTAAACCCATCTACGATTCAAGTCACTGAAATCTTAATATGCTTGTTAAATAATGAAATAATTCCTATATTTTACAATTTAAACCTTTGCTATTACAACCGTGCAATGAAAACCAAAAATTATGCAGTAGAACACCTAGAAACAAAATGTACATTCCATAATGGAAAATCACAGAAAATACCACAAATGGGCCTAAATGACACGATTTTTTATATCTGCTATAAAATTTTTACCTGAACGAATCTGAACGAACCCGTTGGCAGAAATCTTCATCGATACCTAAAGTTTAATGGGAAATGAGTTTCTAAGACTCTTTTTTCCTCACTTTTTTTGTTTGCACTAGGAAAGAAGAATTTCACGGCTCTCGTGCTGTTTTACTGCTAAAAACACTCCTTGAAAAATGTGTGCCAAATAAAGACATAAATCGACGTAAATTCATAAAACTCATACGTTGTTTAATTGTGCAAGCACTGAGCTTTAATCTAAAAAAAAGTTTATCGAAATCGGATGAATACAACTGGAGAAATGAAAATTTGAAATATTTGGTTTAGGTCCATTTCAAAAGTGATAGACCGGAAATGTAAACAAAAACATGACCTAACAATTTTGGTCAACTTCAAACTGCAACTTCTCTGCACTCGTTGGTCCGATTTAAATACGGATTTTTGTTCTGAATAGCTCAGAGTGTCCTCTTTAAGATGAGCTTAACGGTTTTTGCATTTGAAAGGTTTTTTGTTTTGACATTTATTCCATGCTCTGGATCACTGTGAGATTCTGACGTAAATTGTTAGGACCACGAATCCCGTTTTCAACGTCATGGTGACAGCGCAGAAACTGCGTGAAATGACGTCATGGAGCAATCTGAGACAAGGAAGTGTTTGGATACCAGGTGAGCCAAAAAAAACTTCACGAGCAAGATCGCACATATTTTCTTGAAGGCAAACGTTCTGAAGACAGACAAGGTATCAGCATGTAGCTGAAAGGCTCCGCTGTCTTTTGAGATGTTTCTTGGTCAGTTTAAGATATGCGTACTGTCTGAAGGAACAGTTTCAGAAAAAAGGAAATTCGTTCATTTCTCGGACCATTGCCTCGGTTTCGAGTCCATTTTTCGGAAAGTGTGAAAAACGCTGAATTTCAGCTTTGCTTTGCAGCATCGTGCTGCTAGAATCATTAAGAATAGCACCTTGTATACCTCAAGCAGACCACTTATATTGCAAAGTTGGGCTGGCAGACCATTGAAGAGCTCATTAGCAATGAGTCTAAAACAATGGTCTTCAAGTCGCTCAATGACTTGGCTCCACAATACCTGTGTAGCCTCTTCACAAAAAAACTCAGCCTGCTCCTCCCGCAACCTCCGGAACACTGAGACTGATTTGAGGTTGCCAAAGAAAAAGTCAGCTAATGGGCAACAATGCTTTTCTTTCCGAGGAGCTAAAATATGGAACAGCCTTCCTGCTGAGTCAAAGACAGCATCCTCCCTGAATAGTTTTAAGAAATTGATAAAGGGTTAATTCTTCATTTCTATTGTATATATTGTATAATTGTAAATAGGCTTTTAGATTATGGTTTTTTTATTCTAGTTATAATTTATTTTAACTGTATATTGTAATTACGTTTTTACCGTAGGGCCCCTTGAAAAACGGCTCCTGCCGAAGGGCTACCCTCCTTAAAAAATTCAAATATGAAATTTATACCGGGTGAGTCAGAAAAAACGTGGGGCGTTTGTCGAACTGTGGCGTCGGATTTGTTAAACACTTGGTATAGTCGTAGGTTCGACAATAAACAACGTCTTTCCACTCAATACTTCATTAAACACTCCGCTTGACAAATACACGATTTCTATAAAACAGGCGGTCAAAAAAACTTAGGCCTATTGCGCAACAACAACAACGATCTTAAAGCGAGGCAAATCGATGATGTCATTGAAACTATAAAAATGTCTTTTTTGGGGGGCAAACATCATAAAACAAAGCTACATTGATCATAAAATAATGAACAATATGATTGTTCATACATTTCACAGATTGAGCCACTCGATCATCAATCGTGAACTAAATTTTTCCATGCAGGCAACATTCTAACTTAGATCATAAACCTTTCCCCCATTGAAGTCGGTATCTTAATGCTTTTATAATAAAGATTTTCTTCGTAAAGCCCCGTTAAAATGCTCTCAAAATTGCACTGAACATCACTCAACATTTGTAGAGCGATGTATAGTGACGTTGAGTGGTGTTGAGTGGGGGTGTTAAAGCGCTCTCAACAATTAGACTCAACATTTGTTCATTGATGGTTTTTGTTGACAATTCTTTTTGGCTTTTTAGCTTTCTTCCCCCTCGACATTAGTTGCCTGATAACTTTTTTACTGCAGGATTTCAGGCGCAACGATTCAATCCCAAGATCGACCTGCTCTTGCTCAGAAGCATCTGCTCTGTCTTGCTGCTTATTTGCTTTCACTGCCAACTGCATCCATGATTTCGTAGCGTTTTGCCATAGCGATTCATGAACTTCGACTTCTCTCTCACCTGCTTACACTAAGCTCTCGATATGTTTTGAAGTTTCTTTCGTTTTCTCTTTTTGGCGCGAAGAGAATGAGTCTGGTGCGCTTGCACCGACTGAACATTGTTGGAAAGGGTATTAAAAAGCTCTCAACATAGCTCAACAACACCTAGAACAATAGAAATGTTGCTTTGATCCACTGAACATTTTTGACTTCTTTCAAACTCCACTCAACATCGCTGAACACCGCTCAACATCACTGAACATCACTCAAGAAGGTGTTAAAACGCTCTCAACATTTGCCCTCTACAAATGTTGAGCGATGTTCAGTGAATTGTTGAGAAATGTTGAGCGATGTTCAGTGAATTGTTGAGAGCGTTTACAGGGCTGACCTTGTATGGGAGTCTTGCAAACTGATGAAGTCTTTGACCAAGCCCCTTCAGCATTTTAGCCTTGCCAGAGTTGCAGGTACATGTCGTATTATCACGGGATACTAAAAATGTTAAGCGTGGTTCTCACCAGGTCGTTTAGGTCATTAAGATCGTGCTGAAAAACCCAAAAGACAAGGACTCAGAGTTTGATTCCTTTGTCTTTTGGGTCTTTCTGTTCGACCCTAATGACTCAAAGGACCCAGTGCGAACCAGGCTTCAGGAAAAAGTTTTGTCTGCAAGAAGTCCCAATGCGATTTACAGAGCGTTGACCTACTTGGAAGAAACCTCTTCGCAAGACAAAGGAGCATGCATTATTAGTGTCTTTCAAACATGTTCTCCACGCAGGGCAAGTTATGATAAGGCATCCCAGGGGAGAAAATACTATCTTCTCACTTCTTCTTTCTCCCATGATAATACTACGTGTACCTGTAACATTTGCCAAGATAAAATGCAGAAGGGGCTTGGCAAAAGATTTCACCAGTTTGCAAGATTCCCATACGAGGTCTTACGATGAAAATCTTTTATAAAAAATGCATCAAATGACCGATTTCGACGGGGAAAGGTTTACGATCTAAGTTGGACTTTTTGCTTCACGGCAAACTTTAGTTCGCTACAATCGAGTGGCAAAATACGATGTCACAGTCCACCAAATGCCCCACGTTTTTTCTGACTCACCCGGTGTATATACAAATATGAAATATGAAATTTGAATGACCAACAGAGGTCAATCATTTTGCAAACGAAGAATTTCCCCTGACAGCTTCTAATTCATCGCTATGTCGAGTTTTCACAAAAAAATGTTGACTGGAAAAATGATGGCGATTACTTCACTCAAAATGAGGAATCCTGGATTCGAAGTTGTCGTTGAATCTGTTTTTTCGGATGTTAAACCTTGCCTAAAATGACCATGCAGCATCTGATTGAATAGCTAAACCTTTCAACTAAACTTGTGATAGAAAGCATTTGGCAATAGTTTTTGATTTCAGGGTGCTATTTATGATCTAGCTCGAGAAGTTTTTTGGGTCACCCGGTAGATAGGTAAGCTTTTTAATATGATGAATCAAGATCTTGTGACTATGATCAAGAGTTTAAGGCCCAAGGAACAAGATATCAAGTATGTTGTCGGATTTTGGGATCTGTTGCAGAGAGCAAGGGGGACTCAAAGTTTCGATTTTTGCGCATGCGTTCGCAGTTTCTGCTCTGCCCTTTTTGGTATGGCAAAGTCATCAATAAGCTTGGTGTTATCATAGCCTATGGTTTTATTATACCAAATTGATCTGTAGTGCACAATAGAATTTAGCCGCAACTCACTGCTTCTCTTTTATCTTTAAATCATATGACCAATGGTGGCTACATTTTTACGTCTTTGAAGGCATTGTGAGTTCTTGGAAATATCTTTTGGATTTGTTATCACAGAGATCTTTGAAGGTCAATAACGATTGGTGACTTTGAATAGAGTTCTACATTGGTGCTGCGATTATTTCCTTTAACCCTATTTTACCCGGGGGGGGCCATTATGGCCCCCCACTTGAATTATCGACTATAGCTCTCAGATGGAAGAACCTAGAGAACTGAGACTAAGGTGACTTTTCCTAAAATTTAATAGCCTATCAGATTTTTAATGTTCCATTGTCATAAACTTAGTCACGTGACAATAACAATGCCTTATTTGGAGAGTAGTTTCAAAGAAAATGACAAAAACTGTTATAATTCTCTGGTTTTCAATTAAATCGTTCTGAAATTGGTACCAATCGATTGGTCTTTGAAAGGGCTTTCATTTGATATATATATTTTTTATATTTGCTGACATCAGCAAAAGATAATTTCTATGACGTCATCCATTTTGATGACGTCATATCTATGATGAATAATGATGAATTTTCAAAAACTTACTTTTAATCAATATAAAATCACATTTTCTTTATATTTACACTATTTCATAAATTTTTAGACATTAAGATCCAAAATTATTAGCACTTTCTCTGTTTTCAGTACTGAAGCTTATGTGTCACCACTTGGCACCTTTTGGTTGCCTAGCAACAAACTACGAGACCAATTAAGACCGGAATTGTTTAATTGGCTTCTTAATGGTTGTAGGTACCATTCTGGAAAGTTTCAGCAGCATGGGAGTTACAGAAACAGAGATAAACAGGGGGGCCATTATGGCCCCCCCGGGAAAAACACCAAAAAGTTTGCCCGGGTAAAATAGGGTTAAGTTGGTTATTATTGATGTCAAAGAAATAACATCAATAATAGCAGCGTGTTGTATTGAATGGCAAGAGCTCGCAATGGAGTACTATCTCTGCAGGTGTTCCCCAGGGTTCTGTCTTGGGTCCTCTATTCTTTTTGGTCTATATAAACGACTTAGTTGATAATGTAAATTCTGATGTCAAGATGTTTGCTGACGATACATCCCTTTTTTCTACTGTAACAAATGAAACTGTGACTGCGGAAGTGCTGAATAGGGACTTAGAAAAGGTGCGATTATGGGCGTGGCAATGGAAGATGCAGTTTAATGCTGAAAAAACGGAAGAGGTTATTTTCTCGACCAAAAGACTCAGACTACAACATCCATCGTTAAAATTGGGAAATGATGAGATAGCCATTGTACCTGAGCATAAGCACCTTGGAGTTATTCTTGATTCAAAGCTTAATTTCAAAAGCCATATAAAAGAAGCAGTTGTCAAAGCTAGGCGTGGTATAGGTATCATTCGTCACATTTCTAGATATGTCTTGCGGGAAGTACTTGACCAAGTCTACAAGCTTTATGTCAGGCCCCATCTCGACTATGGTGACATTGTCTATCACAAGTATGATCCTGAAATGAAATTAGATGTAGCTAAAAAACTTGAACAAACCCAGTACTCTGCGGCTTTAGCAGTTACGGGTACTTGGAAAGGTACAAGTAGGCAACGTTTATACGATGAATTGGGTTGGGAGGATCTCTACGGTAGGCGACGGTACAGGAGACTGTGCCATTTCGACAATCTAAGGCAGACACGTTCTCCAGAATACTTGTTTGCCGAAATTCCATGTGAGCGTCAGTTATCTTACAACCTTAGAAACACTCGGGCTTATGACCAAAGCGTAGGCAGAACAATTCGTTTCACGAACACGTACTTTCAGAACATACTGTATGAATGGAATCTGCTGGCTGATGATATAAAAAACGCCAAATCTCTTGCAGCATTTAAGAGCAAGCTACTGTCGACCATACGACCATTGAAAAGAACTATGTATGGTATTCGCGATATAGTAGGTATCAGGCGTGTGGAGTTTAGTGCGCTCAACGAACACAGCTTCCGCCATAACTTTGACTGCGTCAGCCCACTTTGCTTGTGTGGTATTGGCAATGAAGATAACGCACATTTCCTCCTGCACTGCCATCGGTTTCACGAGATGCGTATTGATCTCCTTGGTCAACTTTCTGAAATCCCCGGTCTCGATCTCACAAATATGGACTCAAAAGCATTGTGTGAGTTGCTTCTCTATGGTAGCCCTCAGCTCACTATGATCGACAACAGAATAATCCTAGAAGCAACTATATCATTCATTAATAGATCTATGCGGTTGCACTAAATACCAACATAAGCAGCCATCCTTATTTGTTTGTAGTGTAATGTGTGAGATTATCGTTCTGTTTTGTAGTGTGAGGTGCGGCGCGGGCCTACCTTGGAAATAAACTGTGGCAGCTATTACCGCTAGAAATAAAACAATCAAATACCCTTCCTATTTTCAAAAAACGAATTAGATGCTGGAAAGGTGATAAATGCAACTGTAGGCTCTGCAAGACATATATTCCTAAAGTGGGGTTCCTGGCAAGATAGATGTTTTTATCATGTAATCTTTTTGTATATATACGCATTGTAAATTTCTTTATATATATACTTTCTTTTTTAGATATTTGTATTGATTTTTAAAGTAGGCCTTAATTAGCTGTAAAGTAGCTATTTTCAACTTAGCCTACTAAAAATAAAGTAATGATGATGATGATGATGACCGTGAGGAGTGGGGCTGCCATTTTTTGGCCGTGGGGCTGCCGATGATTTTCGGAGATAAAATGAACATGGAATGAAGAACGAATGGTGCTCTGTGGGTTGCTGGTGGCTCTACGGCTCGAGGCGGCTTCGCTCCTCATGGTTTTTCGTCTCTCCTTACTGTAGCGTAGTGTTATTGGTAAAGAGTGGTGTAGTGTTTCGTTGTGTTCCCTTGTTGGTTTATTTTTAGATAATTGTACAAATTCATTGTGAGAGCCATTCATAGTGGGGACTAGATGACCATGTGTCTTTCCCCGCTATGATTGGCTCAGATTATTGTATTGTATTTTTTTAATGTTATATTTATAAAAAAAAAGAAATAACAATTTAACATCATCGAATATGCGGAGGGAATACTAACACATTTTACAGATGAGACGAACTGACGTTACATGCCTAGATAGGGGGAAAACGAATTGGTTACTATCGAAATAAAATTGCCATGAATGGCGATTACAAATTTCACAAGCTACTTAAATGTTTTGCTGGTTGCTTTGCAGTCGTTTAGTCCTTTCGTTGGCATATTTGCAATACGATTACGTATATTAGTTTATGTATCTTGCAAATTGACAGCAAAATTGAATTGATTTGCTTTCCTCTTCCTAAAAAAGATTGTTGCTATGGTCACTTTGCTCTCCTTTGTAAATTATGCTTACCACCTAAGTTACCCTGAACTTGTACCTTATTACATGAAAATAAACCGCCAATGATTAAGTCTCGCAACAAATTCCGGCTTAATTTTACAGCTGCATTAGCCTGAAAACCAGACCCAGTTTATAACGCAACTTGCAATAAGGCACGTGCTGGGGAACCTTGACCCCTACTATGATTTTATAGAATTTCTCTTGTAACGACGATTCCTTGTTGCTTTCATGAGTGCAAAGAATGTTTCATTGGAAAATCGAATTTGCCCTTTCATGTTTTCTTCCACATATGAGTGCGGCTTAATTTCTACAAATTTTTTCACTATTTAAGAGCATCCTGGACTTGCTGCAAGTCTCGCTCTTGATCAATAAACAAATGGGAGGGAAGAAGAAGAAGAAAACGGTAGAAAACGGGAGGGAAAGGGGGAGGAGAGCGAGACTTGTGGACTACGCGTTCTGAAAACGAAGCTCAGATTCACCTGCTCAAGTTTGATTGGCTCTTCCGCTAACATGAAAGAAAGCCGCCGGTCAAGATCTTGACCGGTCTCGTTTTCGGAAAGCGTGATGCACAAGTCTTGTTCTCCTCCTCCTTTCCCTTCCGTTGTTTTCTTCTTCTTCCCTCCCGTTTGTTTATTGATCAAGAGCGAGACTTGAAGCAAGTCCAAGAGAATCCAGGCTTAATTTGTTAATGGGCAGCTTAATTTTTGTGTTCTTAATCACCTCGTGCCAGACTCACGTGACCATATGGTGACAGATAAAAGATATTGGTAATTTATTTTCACAATCAGTCTCAAAAGGTATCTTAACTCAGCTTTCTCAGTTTTGTAGCTATCAAACGGATTTACAATTAGAATTTGACATAAACAGTAACAAATTATGTAGCAAAACAGACATTTTAGAACAGTAACAATTTATGTAGCAAAACAGACATTTTAGGAGTTTTAATCATGAAAGTAAAATGTCATATTCATGAAGTAGTCTATGTGATGATTTCTAGCCTACGAAACAACGTTGTTTTACTTCAAATGCCCATTGTTGAAGATTTTCTCCTCCGCAGAGGATTGCATTTTGAACGGTTATTTTGCAACCTTCTAAAATCACCTTAAAAATGGATGGGAAAAATGGCACCCACCTTCATCGCATAGGGCACACCTCAAAGAAGTGATTCATGCAAAAAAAATCAATTTAGGCAGAGAAATCCAACCAAGGTCAACTCTACTAGGTTGAAAAATGCTACTTATTTCGGATTTTTCAGAGCTGGCCGCCACTGCTTGGAACAAATAGAGAATAAGATGTCATTGTTAATCTTTGATTTCTTTTGAATACGACTTTTGTAGCTAATCATGCTGTAAGGACCCCATCAAAGTTCCTCTTGCTCCTTAATCATTTAGTTTACAGTAGAAACCCACGTAAAAAAGCTAGGTTTTTCTTGGGCAGCATGAATAGGCTCTTAATTATGTGGCTGTTGTTCTAAATTCCAACCCTGCAAGGTTCCTAAAGTGTTTTTTATGTAAAGCACTCACCTTCCACATTTGAATACAGTTTTCAGCACAAGAAATCTAATTGATATGGTAAAGTTCGGGTAGGTTAGAATTATCGTTAAAAATTTCATAGTCTTTTTTACCACTGAAGAATTCTGTTCAGAATTCTTGAAGTCAAGAACTCTTGAAAGTTATTCTTGCTATTCTGAAGATATCAAACCCGTTGTAGATGAACCTTCCCAAGTGTTAACCTCTTAGAGGTTCTTATACAGGGGGTTTAAGATATTGAATTTCAGCCTCAAATTCTTATAAAAATGTTCTTTTATGCGTGTTTCTACTGTAGATGCAGAAGAAAATCACATCGAAGTCATTTCTCCCCATACTTGTATTCTGTTATCTCTCAGATTCACGAAAATTCCTTTAGTTAATTACTTATAGTATTTTGTGAGAGATTTACATCAATGAACAGTTTTAATTGATAGTCCCAACAATTCTGTTCCCCGTTTCAAGAAAGGTTCAGCAGTGCTACCAGTTAGAGGGCAAAGTTTTGTTTTGTTAAGATCTCTCTCCTCTACAAAATTCAGTTTGTTGGATTACTGTGCTTGGCCCGAAGCAATCCGACTTGTGTGAGTTTCATGGAGATGTTTATTGTTGTAAGGGGACTCAAGTTTTACGCTTTCAATGTCATGTTTAAGAAAGACACAGCAGCTCAACTGAGAATGCTATGCACCTGGATGATTTTGACTCTGTACACGATGGCGGAGCCTGGGGAGTGTATGAGGCGAAAATTTCGAGCGTTTACCCCCTCACTACTTTTTGTCTGGATCCGTCACTGTCTGTACATAGTTACTTTTTTTAAGCTGTACGTAGTTCATTCTGAAACTGTGCTACGATTTCACCAGGTCAGTTGATCCTGCATATGCCGGTTAATTCACTTCTTTGTAACAGTTTAATTATTATGATAAGGGAATCGACCTTAGAAAGGATGATAAAATTTTGATGGACAGCCGTTAACGTTTCCCTCAAAACCAACATCACCAGTTTGGCAACTGCCTTCCGTATTGGCAAAACTCTTCCTCGTGGACGAAGACTTCCTTTTGGCACAAATTTCTTCAAGAATTGGACATCTTTTGCCAACCTCGTCCCCAGGGCCTTTTGTCATATTTCCATCCCAATATGACAAGAGGCCCTGCGGGGACGAGGTTTAGACTTCATGTCTTTTATAATGACGTCGTAGCGAACGTATGCAGTAGATGCGTAATGCTTCACAAAATTGTCATTTTTACAACAACAGGAATTCTTGAGTTCTATTGAGGACATCAGGACACCCTGTGTAGTTGAGGGGGCTCTTCACTGATGATAACACCGCAATTCTAAAACACGCAACTCCACCGCTATGACCCTTTACCCGCCAAGGAAGCCTCTAATCGCTGAATACGAACTAACATAAACAGGAAGGTTTTTGTCTACTAGGAAGGCTTCTGTCAATACGGAAGGATTTCGCCACATTGGAAACTCAAGTGTAGAATGACAGTTCCAAGAGACAGCTGTCAATCAAAAGTGTGTCTTTTAGGCTAAGATCCATAATGAAAATGGTAAAGGGGGATCAGGATAACAAATCACGGGACAGAAATTTTAAATTTCATGTTTCACGCTAAAGAAAGATTGCATTTTCATGTGTCGTGAAAATGAATACTGGCTTTTCAAGTTTCATTGGCAAAATATGGCAAATTGCGTTTCGCGAAATACCCTTTACCACCCTGCACAATTACACAGACTAGCCTGTTGATATGAATTATGTTACACTGAATCTGCAAGAGCAACGGATTTCACTATTTACATGACGTCGTGAAAATCTTGAATAACAGCGTGATTATCGAGGTTGACTGTGAATTACAAAGCTCTGTTCGTAGCAAAATTAATACTATTTTATTTGTTTTATTATCAATTTAACATTGTGCAACACGCATAAAAGAAGATTTTTCACTGTGAATGACTTTGATAAAGTCCAGATTTTCATGCAGTTAGTACAAAGCTTGCTTTGAGGCCAAAAGTGTGATTTGCAGGTCAGGTGTGACGCGTTCTTGGACCTGGTAACAATTGATAGGGGCATGGTGACAGCGGAGTTGCTACACTTGATAGCACCCTGCAGAAGCTTCATTGCAGCACTTTTTGTATTGTTCATTTTGTGTGTCAGTCTCAATGCTAATTGAAACTGAGTATTTCTTTTCATTTTTCCAAAAATGTCTCTTATCTATCCACGCAAGACCTTTGCATTGAGCTTTGCCTTAGCAGAATCAAGGAAAATAACATGTGCATTCATCTTACTTTGCTTATTGTATACATACGAGATTTACACACTGGATAGTTTATTTAGAATCATTTGAATATGTTACGTGAGCTCGCAAATTTATAGACGGTGAGGATAGATTGTGCAGATTAGAAGTGAATATGCGCTAAATTAGTGTCTTAGATCGGTTAAATTCAGGGAGCGCCTGGTTAAATCGCCCTCAAGGCGCTTTTTTCCAACAGCATAGCGCTAAGAAGAATATCTAGGAGATGATTTATGTGACCAAGGGCATTCTGACGATATGCAAGTGGCCTCGGTGTATAACAGTTTGTAACCCTCGCCATTTTGCAGTCTCACTCGAACATGTGACAGTGACGTCCTTTTCCCTGCGCAGGAGAAGGCTGTCACATGTACGAGTAAGGCCCCGTTCACACTACTCCGTTGTTGTTAGTATCCGTTTTTGTTACATCGAAGCTACCGTTCACACTGCTCCGTTTCTGTACAAAAACGGAGAGAAAAACCTCCGTTTTTGTGCGTTCACACTGATCTGCCCGATAACAAAAACGCAGCGAAAAACATCCGTTTTTGTGCGTTCACATTACTCCGTTTTTGTGAAGCTCATTGTTGGATAGCGTTTTCAAAAACCTCCGTTTTTGTGCGTTCACATTGATCGAATGCGTTTTCAAAAACCTCCGTTTTTGTGGATATCCACTTTTGACTGCGTTTTCGAAAACCTCCGTTTTCGTGGCGTTTTTGTGCGGATCAGTGTGAACACTTTCCCAAAAACGGAGGTCTTCCTCTCCGTTTTCGTACAAAAACGGAGTAGTGTGAACGGGGCCTAAGACTGCAAAATGGCGGACGTATCCTTCTTGCTGTGGGCTGCTGTGCTGTGGGTTACAAACTGTGCTATACCGAGGAGAACAGAGAAGAAGAAGCAGAGATAATACCATCAACTTGCTCAACTAATCAAGGTAATCAACACTTTAGCCATCTTGTTTGTTGTGATACCCGAATTGGCTAAATTTTGGACGATGACATGCTTAGGATGGTCATTAGGCCACTTGCATATCGTCAGAATGCCCTTGATGTGACCAAGATCTCACTACCCTTTAGGGATTGATAGTGTTTTGTGGCAAGTGATTGGTGTACCCCAAGGATCTGTGCTAGGCCCAATCCTGTTTAATTTTTATACAAACGATTTATTCCTTTTCATAAAACAGGCAACCCTCTATAATTATGCTGATGACAACACTCTCGCCTATTTCTCTAAAAGCATGCCCGATCTTGTCAATATTTTGGAAAAAGAAACCGGAGTAGCTCTAACCTGGCTAGAAGAAAATGAAATGATTGCCAACCCTGAAAAATTTCATGCTTTATTGCTGAGAAAAAGCCAAACGAATACCAGTGGAGAACAGATAAACATTAACGGTAAAATAATCAAATGTGAAGAGACTGTGAAAATTTTAGGAGTCACTTTGGATTATAGAGTTGATTTTGACCCACGTATTTCCAATCTTTGCAAAAAAGCTGCAGCACAATTAAATGTTCTCAAACGATTAAAGACATTTATTGGCTTTCAGGAGAAAAAGATCCTAGTTCAGAGTTTCGTTTATTCGAATTTCGATTATTGCCCCTTGGTTTGGTATTTCTCATCTTCTAAATCATTGCAGAAGATAGAAAAATTACAAGAACGCGCCCTAAGGTTTCTCTATGATGATCATACAAGCTATTATAATGATTTACTCTTTAGATCGAGCAAATGCACGATGCATGTTGCTCGCCAAAGACTCCTTTGCATAGAAATATTCAAAACACTGAACCATTTGAATCCACCATTTATGCACAGCATTTTTGAATTACGCTCTTCAAATTACGTTGTGAGATTTTGTTTCCAAAGTCTTTCAGTAAATCCCGTGTCTTGTACGACAAGTTGTAGTTTGGTAATCTTGTTTTGGTGACCATTCTCTTTAAGACACATGCAATAACCGATGGGCAGCGAAATATTTGAGGTAATGATGTTTAGTTTTAACATTATTGTTACGTTATTGCATGTGTCTTAAAGAGAATGGTCACCAAAACAAGATTACCAAACTACAGCTCTTCAAATTATTCTTTAAGAAATGCAAATAATTTGGCCCATTTTAGGCTAATCAAACTATTTTTGGGTCCAAAAGTCTTAAGTGCATTGGGCCACAGATTTGGAATGGCTTACCTAGTGAACTAAAATCAGCAGAAAATCTGAAAAGTTTCAAGGTTTTGATAAAAAATGGGACCGTCCCAACTGCAAATGTAGTGCCAGTACTTGTTTACCAACCTTTTTGTAAATTTAGAAAATATTAATTTTGTTTCTTTGCTTTGTATATTCGATTTTGATTAGTTAACGTGTATGTATTTGAATAATGTATATATTGTTAGCTATTTGCAAAGATGAACAAAAAGAAAGACGAACAGGAATATATATATACAAATTTTCTCTCAATTCCCAACTAGTTTCGACCAGGGAGATTAAGTTTCGACCGTGTGGTCATCATCAGGAGAATGAGCAATATTTTCTACAGTAACGGATTTTACAACTTCCTTTTACAAATATGACGTTAAATTAATTGATTGAACTTACGAATGATTGAGAAATGACGAGCCACAGGGAAACAATGTAATAACAAGAAATTGAGCATGATTTTGTTGCTTATCCATTTTTTTAAGAGCTATAATCTGATGTTTACTGGGTGGTTTAGTTTGTTGTCTAGGCCATTTGGGGATAGGGTTTTAAGACGTAATATCCAGTTATCTTGATGTGATTCTAAAATTACTGTTATTTCATCAGAAACGTTCTTTTCGATCTTTTCTATGATGGTAAATTTTGCATCTCTGGAGAAGTCGTGGTTTGCTAGGCGAAAGTGTTGTTCTACGGGGAGCAGTTTGTCATAGTCTGTTGATTTTATTCTATGCCTATAGTTGTTGAGTCTAAAATTGAAAGGCCATTCGGATTTGCCTACATATTGTTTTGAGCAACGTGTGCACTCTAACAGGTATATGACGTTTCTGCTTTTGCAGTTGGATTCGTGGTAGATTTTACATGTATTGTTAATTACAAAGCTAGTGAACGAGTTTGTAGATTTAAGGTGATTGCAGCATGGGCTGTTTCTAGTATTACATGGTTTACAAAATTTACAAAATAGTGTTTTAGTTTGCATTTAAACAAAT
Organism: Aurelia sp. 3 sensu Dawson et al. (2005); assembly: GCA_964020215.1. Classification (NCBI taxonomy): domain Eukaryota; kingdom Metazoa; phylum Cnidaria; class Scyphozoa; order Semaeostomeae; family Ulmaridae; genus Aurelia; species Aurelia sp. 3 sensu Dawson et al. (2005). Next base: position 12,111,347 of record OZ026590.1, read on the forward strand.
TTAAGCGAATTTGCTTCTTTAATATCTGACGAAAGCTGATTCCAAGTTTTAGCGCCACGAAAAGATATCTCATTTGGTCCCTTGCTAGTCGCCATTCTGGGAAATGCATCAGCAAACAAAAGACACGATCTCTCAAATCGTATGGTCACTTGACCTGAAATCAGTATAAACAACGTAATTAAGTTTTTCCAATGTGGATATATGGAAGAAAATTTTGCATTTCAGCTTCTTACCTTGCTCATGATCAACGACTAATTTTGACATCTTCGCTCTTATTATCGGCATACAAACGCCTCCGAAAGAACCAACAACTGGCACTAAAGAAAAGTAGGATAATTAATGCAAATGATTAGAATTTAAGAAATTCTATCTTTATATTTGATCAAGAAGTTGGGTGGATTGTAATGCGCATAAGTTAACTGTAGCTTAGCTGTTGTAGGCCCATTACAAGAACATTGATGATGATGTTGATAAAGAATGCGTTGCTGCGCTGAGTAACAAGTCATTGAGAGAAATCAAGTGCAAGGAAAAATCCCAAACTTTGTAAAGGATTTCAGAATGTATCTTGCGAAATTGATCGTAAAGAACGAGTCCGGGGTAGGTATGACTGGTGATAAAATGCAAGATATTACTGCCATGAATGAATGATGTATCATACCTTCTTCCCGCGGGGGGGGGGGAACTTCCATAGGCTGTTCCTTTTCCATGTGAAGTTACCTATTCAAATGAGCGATCTTTGTGAATGACGTCATAAAAACGCAACGAATCTGTCTTCCTCTCTCCTCTCACGTCACCTGCAGCGAAATCGAGGCTGCTCTATCTTTTTCTCCCCTCTTAATATTAGCTAACCTCTTCATCGTGTACTCATGCAAGAAACTGGCGACGCAGCGACCAGATTTTGCCTAGAACATTAAAATGTTTAACAAACTTGTCACGGTTCATGGGTGTTCATTAGTCCAGAGCAATATTTGTCTGTAATTGGAAGGAGCAAACATGTTAATGATTTACAGAAACAGTGTAAATGGAAGGCCAGTTTGTTACCCTTTTGCTACGTGCCCGCAGTTGTACCTATGTAATGTAAACAGGGTTTTAGACTCAAGCATTCTTTATAAACTTACCTACGAACATCATCCACTTTGTTTTGATAAAGGCCATCATGACCAGCGAGGTGACAATCGAGAAAAATCCTAGTTGTGTTAACGTCATTTCTGAGATGCACTTCCGAAGGATGAAGAACCCTAGCATTGCACCAATTGCTTGAACAAACATACTTTCGGCAAGGAAATAGCCAATCATTATCGGTGAACAGCAAAATGGCACATCTAGCGCGTATAGAACAATAACACTTCCAAATCCAATTGACGATATCATCATAAATGCTGAAGCAAGCATTAGACCTATTAGTTGCCATTTTCGGTCTAACTTTGCGTTCGAAAATAAGTGAATAATCCGACGTATATGTCCTTTATCAAACAAGTCTTTTATAGTTTTCTTTTCCGGCTGTTTAACCGTTTCCGGTAACACAAATATCACGTATAGTAAGTTACACGAATGCAATGTTAATATAAGCCAGTATGGAGACTTGAACCCGAGATGTTTAATCCACCATCCGCTTGTCAGGTGGCTGATCATCCCACTTATAAATGCGATTGCTTCCAGTATTCCAAGTCGTAAGGCCCGTCGTGACTCTTCAGTTATATCAGCAACATAGCTAAATACAGCTAGAATCATTGTTGTAAAAAATCCACAAAATCCGTTAACAAAACTGCCAACAAACAACAAATAAACTGGTAAATTTGTGTACATTGTTATCAATATGAAGATCGTGTCCACCAATCCACCAATAATCGGTAATATCATAATAATTTTGCGTCCGACTTTGTCCGACCAAGCTCCTAATAGCAACGCCATGAATATAGATGGAACACTCGCAGATAGAACTATTCCAAGATGGACAATTGAAGCCTCTGCCTGGACGATGTTTTTTGACTGCCTGAAAGCGTATGAGTCGACCGAGTCATCAACCTCGCATGCACTTGAGTCTGATTGATATAGCGAGGTTGGTAAGCCTCGTTTCAATGCCACACGACTGTAAACATACTGCTGTATGACAGGTGTGTGAAGTATCATTGCGCAGGCGTAGAAGAATGTCACTGGTTCTACAGTAATGCTCTTGTACCATTTGCATCTTTCATTTTTTGAGGAAGCTTTGGGAGACTCCTCTTCCGGAGACTTCTGCTCCGTGATTTCATGAAGATCCCCTTTAGCCTTATCCAGACTGACGCTGAGGTCACTTATGAAAGCGAGCATTGGTGCTGCATACTTCTGAATCGGTTATTTTGGGCTTATGGGCTTTGAGGTAACGTCAGAAAAGAAGAAACAATCTGTTGAGGAACGATACATTATTGCAAAATGCTCTCACGGCGTTTGCAAAAGAATGGTGCACCAAAAAATTCAGGTGTTGGCAAAATTGTGATTACTACAGTGCTGTTTTTGAAGCAAAAATTTATTTGGCTTTCTGCCAGAAATTAGTGGCCACTTGCCAGATTGACTCAAACAAGGTCTCAAACCCTACGTTAAAGGCTGCCCTATGCTAGGGTCGTCTAAAACGGAAATGAAGCTTCATCCCCTCAACAGTAGCCACGCAAAGGTGGCACAGGTTTTTGGGACACACTGTACTTACATCGACCGCCTCTTATTTGTATGATTTGTGATTGGTTGTTGAAACTTGAAAGAAAAATTCATTTCAATTTACTGATAGAAGTTTGAATTTCTATTTCACTTGAGGCGAACTGCCATGACGATCTTTGGTTTTAGGAGAAAGGAAATGTGATTTTTAGCAGGCCTCAACCCTATCTGACCTGGGGGGCGGATTCCGCCCCCCCCCTCGTACATTTTCATTTCTACGTTTTTCCGTGTTTGCTGGATGCCTCTGAGATTAAGAAAGTTTAACTTTCTATCATATAGCAATGAAACGGTAACAAGTTTGGTGTTCTATTTTTAGCCTTGTCTCCATGGTAACCAAGTTTTTGTGCACCACTCTGTGAAAAATATACATTTTATCTCTCTTAATCCTTTTTGTTTGGTCCAATTAAGTCTAAATTATGAATTTACATCTATTTTGATCGATAAATTTCATTTATACATGAAAATTTAAGTTTTGCGACCTTTTAACACACTTTCATTTTCATGACGTCATATGACGTCATAATATTAATCATGCTCTAGCAACAACAACAACAATGCTAATTGTGCTATTGTTTCAAAAATTTATTGTTTATCTAATGAACAACCCTTGTGCCAAATTTGGTTGCCATATTTCAAGCATAACAGAGATAAACAGGGGGGTTGAGTCTTTCAAATCACCCAGGTCAGATAGGGTTAACATTTATGCCAACACCATTACGTGCAATACAACAAATGACGAGAAAACTTGGACCATATACGCTGAATAGTAGAATAAACCGAGCAACAGATAGGGACAGTTAACATTTACTACAAGATAAGGTTAAATTTATAGGTTTCCCCGATACCTGTTCTTAGGCCCGCCAAATTAGAAAAAAATTGCAAGTTCCAACTTCATGCGATATAGAGTGGCAGCGAATAAGAAACAGATAAGAAACAGATCTAACTTGATGAAAATCAGAAAAAATATGATGTCAGCTTCAATCGTGGCACCAGGGGAGGGCAAAGTGGCTACAGCCCTTCAGTTGAAAACCTTGTGTATAGAAAATAGAAAATTAAATGAAAATGGAATGAAATGAAATCAAGCCCCCCCCCCCCTTCCGTCGGAGGAATGGTGGTTCTTTTCGGAGGAAATTTGGAAAAATGACGTATGAGAACTATATTTTTTAGTCATTTTAGCCCCCTCCAGATGGGAACTCTGGCCCCTCCATCTGAAGATTTCTGGTGTCACCCCTGTACAGCTAGCTAACGACTCAAAATGACGACAGAGAAATGAAATATTCCCGATTAACGTTTGTATGAAGTACTTGTCTAGTGTAAAATTTCCGCAAATGGCGAGACTGCGTGTTACATATAACTGTATGAGTCGTGGGGATGAATGTTAGCGTTTATAGAATGAAAGCATTGTTTTATGCGACCTTGTCCTAATTGCACGACTAAAACATGGATACCAGCAGGTTTAATTATGCGATAGATAAAGAAAATATCTATATCTCAAACTTACCAAATTTCCCCTTTCTGGTAGAAACTAATTTTCCGCTTTCGGCTGAATGTTGTTTTGCAAAACAGCAATGTAATTACAGACTAAACAATTCAAATTTTGTTTAGAATTCTTAACTGTGCTTTCCCTGGATTTCTAGCAGGTGGTCACATGACCTTTGCCATTGTTCCTAATGAGCGACGCGATTACGCGACGAATCTGGTGTGCATTGAATCGAACATTTTCCATTGATTTTCGACTGCTAGGGAGGAGCTGCACGGAACGGGACAATTTAAAAAGGAAAATTCTCCGATAAAAGAGCGAAGAAGACACCTTCAAGCAATTTCGTCGTGAGGCATGCTATTATGGGTAGAAAACTAATAATTCATACCTGAAATGGTGGCTGAGTGCGCAAATATACAAGACGCATTACGCAACGAAACTGGCGTGCATTTAATTGAATATTTATAACTGATTCAGCAACTAGGGAGGAGCAGCACTGAATGGGGCAGTTTAATCCATGACAGGTTGTTCTTGATTGATCATAACAAAAGGGGAGATCCCAAATCAGTTTCATGCATTGAGCAACGAATGGTTTCATGCTTTCAGACGCAACTTTGGAAAGGGAAATATTCAGCCCGATTTGTGAACGAATTTGCCCTCTAGCCATTCAATGAAAGAGTCTGGAATGGATCAAGCAACACCTCTCTATGTTTTTATTCGAAGAATTCGAGAGATCTAAAGAAGATCTTTGTATTCATTTGTGAATTCTACTTTTACCAACAGAAAATGTCGATAACTCTGCTTCTAATATTTTTAGAAGAAAGTTTTGGGCAAGTTTACCATGCACTCCAGTTTTGCCTTGACCACCCCTCTTTCTACCAGATGAGTCAAAAAAGTTTCAACACGTTAGAATGAAAAGTACTCGGCTGATATCTTCAAAACTGAAATGATAAGATAATAGTCTAAGACTAACGTTTATGTGAACATTTTACTTGGTAAAATCATTTATCTTGTATGAGGCTGGCATGGGAACGAGGATTCCATGATCGATTCTGGCCTATGGTTATCTTCCCATTCAAATTTAAATTTCTTTTACTGAAGTCAGAGTGCTGAAGTAGCCTCACTACCATAAGGACCCAACCTCGATTCCAGGGCTATCATTGTCTTCAGCCTTTCAGCCTCGCCTCTTCAGCGCAAATGAAAACGAAGAAAGCGGCAGGTATGCACCAGGGTAACAACTGGCCGCACATTGTTACCCTGTGCTCGAGGTTGATAAGGACCCTCAAGTTACGCTCATATCATTGAGCTGAATTGTTGTTGTTGTTATCGCTCCACTGAGGGCCTTGTACAACCTGGTTGCAAGGGCCAGCTTCCTACGTCAGTACTGATCCTGGTACCGGCCAGGTCAAATTCGCAATTTGATTGGCTATTCGATAACAAAAGGCTCACTAATTATTCCAAAGAGTTATTGCTTGGCTTTGTCGAGAAACTGGTCAACTTTGGATCGCTGTTACGGGAAAATAGGACAAAGGATTGAAAAAAGGATTGTTGGTACACTTAAATGTCACGTATGTGCCCCAGTTGACGGGGTTTGAGCCCTATCCGTCGGCACATGTGGGAGAAAGTAGCTATATTTGGTCAATATAGGGACCATTCCTATTGGTTCCCATTCAAAAATGGTCCTATTTCAAATGGTTATTGAGGAAAATGTGTTTTATGTGTAGGGCTGCTGTGGAGTTGAAAAAGGGTAATGGACCATGGAGATTTCGAATGTTGGGGTTTCAAGAAAGTTTGGGGTCATTATGACGTCATAAATGAGGGTCAAAGAAAAACAATTATTTTTTTCGATCTGACGTTACGTTTGGAGTTGATACTCGATGGTTACTGAACCGATTTAAGGACGGAAAAAAGATTTCAAGAGACCGACAATTTGGGAGTCTTTTGCTACCATTTGGGGTACGATACTGCCCCCAGGGGCTTCGTGAGGAGGGTTCAAAAATGGGGTAAAGTTTTGGCCCGCGCCTTTTTGCGTGCTAACTAAGTTTTGCGTCGGGCAAATGACTTCGGGATGCCAAAAATTGGGCTTAAAACTCCATATTTTGCCTACCCCAACTTTATTTTGCCATTCATTTTCAAACTTCGAAGAATAACGAGCCCTTTGATTTTGGAAGCTGCGGTGAAAGTTCCTTACTTTTCAGTACTTTTCCAACTTAGGCCCATTTTTACTCCAAAGAAATCGTGCTCGTTTTCCTATTAAATGCACTTGCTAACCTCGGATTTTTGTCTAAATACCTTAAAAAGTATTAAATAAAGGTCCTCAAAGAATTTGTTTTTAGTTTCTCGCATTATATACTGCTGCATCGGTGGAAAAAGATCGGTCATTTTTCGTCGCATTTTCATACTTCCTGAAATTTTTTTGGACTTATTACATGGAATGTTATGGTTTGTGCTGTTTAATTCATTTCTGCTATAGGGGAAATAAGAGAGTTTGTAATGAGTCTATAAGTGATAATTAATGCAAAACAAAATGGCGCCCAAATGGCCACTTTTGCGGCAACCGGTACCAGGGCCCGGGGGGGGGGTACATAACATGTTGAGGGTACGGGTATGTGCCGCCCATATGGGTGGGTTTTTGGGCCCCAAATTCTCTAAACAAGGGTCCCTTTTTCGGCAGATTTTCCATAAACAAGGGTGGGTTATCCAGAAATTGGCGAAAAATAGCAAAAAATGGGTGGTTTTCCGCCAAAATTCATCATAAAAGTGGGTATGACGGCAACTTTCGGTAATTAGAAGAGGGCACCTTTCTGAAAATCGGGCGGCAGACCCCCGTCCATCCGCAAGTCATGTACCCCCCCCCCCCCGGGTACCAGGGCCGACATCGATGTAGGAAGTAAGGAAGACAATGGCGGCCCTGGGAACGAGGTTGGGCCTTATAGACATAGAGCTGTAAAAACGGCAAAAAATTTCAATCGGTGACAGGATTCTGTCGCCCGTCGTCTACCGATCAGCATGTGGCTTAGAGCAAGGCCGGTTTTTGCTTTGGTGGTTAGAATGATCCTTTACCGAAGTATTGACACCTGATTTCATGGTACAGCAGGTGTGGAAAACTGATTTTTAAGGCATTTTAGACCCAGTGGTCGTGAGAAAAAAGTAGCAGATGATTTAGGCCCACAGCTACATTCTAAAAGCGAATGCGAATCGAACGGCAGATTGATACATTTTGTAGAATGTTCGAATGTTCACAATGGTGATAGAGACTCCAACACTGCTCCTTGTTGAACTTTTTGTGGAGCAGCGGAAAGGTTTCAAATAGAATCAGTACGGAACTTTACCAATTCCGCAAGCGTAATGGGAATAAGTCGTAGTTGTAGCGATGATGTCAGTGCAGGCAAAAAGCGATACTACGACATCTAATCGAGTCTGGTGCTGAAGTTGATAATACGCGATTACGCTAAAGATGGCGGTGAGGAACCTTTTACCAAAATGCATTGCGTTCTATAATCGAGTCCCCATAGATTTGCCCTGAGATTTCATTCCAACACATGCATTTTTAACATGATCATCTATTGTATTGACTTCAATTTTCGATGGTAAGTAACTCATGGACCAGAATGAAACATGGAATTTTTGTTCGTTTCCATACAAACACCTTACCAGCATTTTCCTACTAATTATTTGGGTCTAGAAGATGAGAGTGATTTTACCAAACAACATGTTGATGTCTAAGCTTGCATTTTGCTGAAACGGCCCGCCAAATGTGTGAACGTATTGATGATTCACCCAGTAAAACTATCAAACAATCATCAGGAGAAGTCTGCTCAGAGAGTCACATGAGACTGGAAAGAGATGGAATTTCGAAGCAAGCCTCTCAAAAATGTTGTCCAACTCTTTTCAAATAGCGTTGGATCTATTTTTGAAATAAGAGTCTGCTTCCAACATTTTCTCTGTTCAAAAAAGTTAGAAATCTTTGATATGCAACGTATTGCTATAAATGCCCCTCCTGAATCATTCGAAGTTCAAAGACAGCTATTACATCCAAGGTTTTGAAAATTCTGCCGGAAATGATAGGTACACAGCGGCGGGTTTAGTTCAGATGACTTCCTTACCACTTGAAAATCTGTTTCTGTTTTTTTCAGAATTTTCAAAGGCATTATTTCCCATTCCTTGCTTTGTTTTGGATCCTTAGCAGCTAAGAACTGAATTCTGATTATTTTGATTTTAAAGTGCTTCATCTCAGAATCTGACAATTTGCATCATTCGGTAAAGTTTAAATAACAGAAAAAACAAAGTGAGCGCTTTATCTAAGCAAAAAAGTATACGCTAAAAACAGCTGGTTATCAAAAGAGATTTCTTATTTCTTCAGAAGTTCTTTCTGTGAACCCAATAGACACTATTTTTGCGATACAAAATTTAATTTCCATGATTTTGAGACGGACTTCCGGCGATCCAGCCAATGGAGCGCATCGGAAAAGAGGTTAATTTTTAGATGCTGTTCCCCATCTTCGAGAAGAACAAGAATACCTGTTTTGTTAAAGGAAAATTGCACATTGAAGTTAAACTGAAAGTGTCAAAATTCAGCTGGAGCCATGAACAGATTTTGTATCGCTTCACGGTCGTCGTTTTGATGTTTCAGCTTGAACGTGAGCTGTTTTGGCTCAGTTTTCAGTCAGTGGATTTTTCCGGGAGGGCGGAAATTCTTTTGTTTACAAGAGAAAATGTCGCTTTGTAATTGAATTGAAATCATTGAGCGAACGAGTTTTATTGTGTGAAATTCTGCCTGCGTGGAAAAAATCCACTGACTGGAAATTGGCCTTAAGTTCCTGATACCTTAGGGAATAAATTCACTCTGTAAAAATCTGGTAGAACTTTGGCAAAATGCCTTTGTTTTAAGGAAATTCCATGAATTCCCCCAAAATCCTATCTTTTTAAAATCTTGTTAGCTTTTTCAGAAGACTGATCACCTCTCATTTCATGCTGCAATACGGTGGTCCACTTGACATTGTTGAGAAGACGATGCAAATCCTTGATGAAATATTTATCACCAGGGCACAAATATCGCGAGGCTATGGACGGAATTCTCCTTCGTTTTTCCTTCGCAGCGTCCTATTCGTATTTTACGCCCCCGCAGAAGTAATTATTTTCTTCAGTGCTGATATACCCACGGAATAGACTTGGAGCAAGTCTGGTGAGGCTATTGATGGTTGTCAGAAAAAGTTCGTCGAACGTCGAAGTTGCGATCCTTCGATCCTTCCGCAGTTGTTTCGTAATCGAACGAACTGCATGACGCACACATCGCGAACTCCTGGTAAGACAGACAAATGCAACGGCTTGATGACGTTTCTTTGGTGTCAGTCGCGGTGTCAGTTATGTTGTGAAACTTTTGTTTTGAAACATTTCAAATATTTGGCTTGCATTCTCACAAAGTTGAGCTGAATCCAGACGTTGATTCAAGATCTGACATTTCTAATATTAACTTTCGTTATCGTCCGTTTTGTTGTTCCATTCGTCTCACACCACCGAAAAGTAGGTAAGAGCAGGAAACGGGGGTACCTCCATTGTGGTCTGACATGCCTGACATGGGGTCCAATCAGGGTTAAAGAGGGCCAAGCCATATCTTTTTACGAAAACTTTCAAATAGTAGTTCATGGACCTAAAATTTCATCATTTGATAGCATCCAGTAATAAAATCTTTCAGTTTTCCATGATTTTCATTGCGAAAATGATGGAACAGGGGGAACAAAGCGAGGAAGATTCAAAATCCTTCATGATTTTTCCAACAACGGACCAAATTGGCATGTGTAGGAGCGTACCAAGTTATAATCGGCCTAGAAACTCGGAATACTCCAATTTTTAGTAAGTTATTGGAAAAGCGCCATTTGGCAGCCGTTCAGTAACACCCTCAAGCGACTGGACCACCCTGTAGTGAGGCCATATTTGGAGTATCCCCTCTGTGGAAGGCCCATTTGAATTATATTTGAGAGCCCTTTTCTGTCAATAGGAAATCGTGCCATTGACGGCATATTTCTTCAAAATGTCCTCAGTGTTGTTCGATTGTGATAGTAAAGTTCAATTAGTCGCACCTACCACCTCCTAATATGAATAAGAAGCCTTTTTTTGAATTCATAACACTGCGAAGAAATAGACATTTTTGGTTTTGCGATGCAATGAATTCGCTACTTGGAACTGCTGTTCTCGTCTTCCACCTTAAACTTTTTCATCAACTTCCACGGAAAATAAGAGCGTCGCATGATTTGCGGAAATGAGTCAGGGCCATTGTGGAGGGCGACGAAACGAGCAGCGATGTGGACATGTTCACCCAGAACGTTACTCAATGACATAAGCGTACGAGGCGGGGGGCCGTGGGGGGGGCGGTAGCCCCCTCCCCCAACTTTTGAGAAACTTTCAAAAATCAGCCCCATTCGGGCAACTTTTTGACCTTAGTCGGGCAAAAATTTTGGCAAACAATGGGCTTTGTGTCGGACAGCTCCACTAGATTTTTTCTTCAATGAGAATGGTGACGAAGCTACTTAGGCCTAAAGATGTTACGCCTCTGTGCTGCAAATTTTAGCGACTGTTGCGTCGTGAAACTCCTTCTGCGTCTGTTGCTCGCACGGAACCTAGATTAAACTTCATCCGACGTTGCCAAACAAATCTATGAGACCGAGAGACAACGGTGGTCAACCAGGCCCAACAGTTCAGCAAACATTGGCGTTTGAAATGTTATGTGAAATGTTTCTATCTGTTTGACCGGGCCTTAAGATGTAGTGGTCTTTCAACACTGCTCTCTAGAAAATAAATTTAACTTTGATTTTATGCTTGGTATTCATCTTGCCATATCGTAACCTTTGTTCCAGATCCGTAACTTTAGCCATAAGCCCTAAAAAAGTAGGATGGGCTGATAAATTGATTGCTAGAAGGTATACCTGATGTTTTTGATTTTTTATTTTTGCTTGGGAATGAATAGAACGAATACCAACCGGAGGAAAGTAGGGTGAGATCGAACAGCAGAGGGAAGTATGGGACTCCAGGTAATCTCTCCTTCGCAGAGGACAAGATCAAGACCTCCGTATCCCTTGACCCCCTTAGCTCAAGAACTCGTACATTAGGAATAATATTCATAGGCGTAGGAGACAGGGGGCTGGGGGGCTGCAGCCCTCCCAACGTTGGAAAAATTGGCAAAAATCAGCCATACTCGGGCAGAAAATCGGCCTAAAATCGGGCAAAATTTTAGTAAACAATGGATCTTCTATCGGGCAGCCCCCCTGAATTTTATTTCCCCCTACGCTCATGATAATATTACCTTAGCAGGAGGATCATTTTTCGAGAATTCACCTAAGACAGAAACCTTTTTTCTAAGAATTTTTTGACAAAGAAATAGAATGCAAAAAGTTGCTTAATACACTATCAGCAGGGAAACGAAAACCCATCCCCAAAAGAAGACATCAATTCCAGGATTCACCTTTGAAAATCAGAAGAAATTCATTGATTACCTTCAGAATACATATCTAGATTGGTATTATGACACTGAAACTAATTCTGTCCTCAAATCATCCCTCGCCCAATACAATCGGAATCAGGGAGCGCCGATCAAGTTTAGGAAGTGGAGGTTTTTCGAATTGCAAATGCATGAAATTTTGTCATTGATATGCAAAAGTTTTAGGTGTGAGGACCCCCTGAGGACCCTGCTAATTATAAGCTTGCACACGTTGTGAATTCCGAGTGAATTCCCTTTTGCCCCACCAATGCTCCCCAGAGACTACGCCAGTCACGAGCGGCTCTTTGTGGGCGGATTCAAAAGTATTCGCCCAATGAATTTCGGCTTCCCCTGGCGATAAATTTGTTTAGGGTCTGGTCTGGACTCGACCTCAAAGCATTTTTGCATTAGCGCGTTGGGTCTTCACCGCGCCACTTTCGATATCCATTTTGATTGACAGAAGGTTCCTCTTCCCATTGTTTTGCGTATGATTCACAGAACAACTCACCATGAAGCAAACGATTCATAAACATAAAAATTCACGACAGGAGGAGGCCAGAATATAATTCATCTGTTTTACTTAATATTTTAGATGATCAATTGTAACTAGACATGAATTTAGTGTTTATAAGCTAAGTCGAATATTTATTACTTGGAAAGTGTCTTTGACACAGGTTGATTACTGAAAAGTGACTTGGTTCGTTTGAAAGAGACTGGAAAGCGATTTGTACTTGAACCATTAGAACAAAGAGGATTTTGGATCTTATGACGATCGGAACAAGTTTTAGTGTCATTTGGAGGAGGTATCAACAACATTTAACATCACAATTTTCAGAAAGGATTCAAGTTCAAAACAAATTGCTTGTAAGAATACTTAGTCATAATTTAGGACCTGAGGGAAGAAAAAAGCTGATCGAATGTTTGGTCTCTCGTTTCCCGATTTCCGAAGAAACTGCAGAGTTCCTGTGAAGACGAAGCTGTTTTTCGTACTGTGTTACAACCAAATACTTTTTGGAAATGATTTAATCGTAGTCAGACAGCCAAACCATGGGAGAATCAAGCGAGTTCGTTATACCTGTAAGCACAAGCCAAGAGATTCGACAACAAAGTTTATATATCGAGAGATTGTACAACGTTCGCCTTGAATTTACATCAGATTTGCACACAGCTCAACGGACTGGGATATTATGGGTGAAAGTAACTGGACAAAAAGACGCGCAAAAACTTGCAGAGGTAAAGATATAGGTTTATGAAGCTTCACAGTTTTGTGTTTCGGCTTGTCATTGCAATGTTTATTATAGGCCCACGCAAGTTCGCAGCAACAAGGAAACATGTATGCAAATTAGTTAGTCCTGGCAGTGAGACATCGCAATAGAAACTTTTCCGCTTTCTGTGATTAGCTGACGCAGCAAGTGTGGAGTCAGTTCGGAAGATTTTCACGAGACTTTGGGTTATGAAATAATACGAAAATAACAATCCCAGAGTTTTCTACGTTTTAACATAATAATAATAATCATCGTCATCATCGTAAACACCGATGTTACAGGGAAGCATGGGCTAAATGTTTACAAGATGTGTAACAATGCAACAAACATTAAAAAACTAAGCATCAAACTAACAATCTGCGACCGTGATGAGAGAAGTTATGAGGGCACTGATATATGTCCATTGTCTATGAATTAGGATATAGAATTTAATGCTTTATCAAGAATCACAATTTTCCAAGAACTATTCAGTTCAGTTCATTTTCTATTAAACAGGGTTGCAGGGAAAGACGAGTTAAGAGTAGGCAAATTTATCTAAATTTATTTAGGAAAATTTAGATCAAGAATTATTTTCATTTATTGAAAACCTTTACTTCTTTCTTGTCTGTGAGCCCTGACATTTCTAAACAAAATAAAAAACCTGAATTCCCAGAATGGCCAGTACACATATTTTTTTATAAGAAACTAAGAATTTGGGCCAGGACTGAAAGTTTCTTAAAATTATCAAATTTCGGGTACTCAGAGTTTCTTATGAGTTTCTTAAAGGTTTCTCAACAAGCTTCAGGCTCACTACCTGCTTCCTCAAGAACATTTTAAAACAAGATTTTTGAAGCCTTTCCAATGTTTAGACTGTACTCAAGTACCTTACAAGTAATATGATTGCAAGTGGAAATAAAGAAAATATGATAAGGATTCCTTTTAAAAGGTAAATACTGTAGTTTCTTAAGTTATATTTCCCCATTACTGGAGTTTCTTACAATCTGAGAGTTGAGTTTCTTATATGCAGTTTCTTATGAAAAACACAATGTGTAATGCCATGTTTGTTAGGTGCAAGAATAGGGAACATTTTGTCCTCCTTGGTGCAAAATTTCACCTGTAAAACCCTATGGGAGAGGTACAACTTTGCATGGCACCAAAGAGGGGATGATTCACTGGTCTGGAATTCAGAATTCTATAGATTCCAAGAGAATCCCCCAAATTACATAACATGATGAATTTGTGGATCTGTTCTTTGTTGCCCATTCAGCTAATTTTGAATGCCTTTCCAAAACAAATAATTTCAGGTAAGTTTTTGAAAAAATCCCCAGTTGATCTCCAGATTTTCAGTTCTCTTCCCTTTTTCCAGGTATATGTCAAAGGACTTGCAAATCCAGAAACAACAACAAGCTTCCTAATTCCTGAGAATCTTATTGCTATTGGTTCCTGGAACCCACAGGTTTTATGGCACATACAACAAAGCTGTGGTGCAGTTATACGATACCAAGGGAATGCAAACCTAATAATACAAGGTTCGCAGCTTGCAGTGGCGCAAGCAGTGTCTACCTTGGATGTTCACATTAATACATTGAATCAGCAATATGCTGCAAGGCAGGCAGTAAGTTTCATGCCTCAAAATTCTGGATATTATGAAAAGTCAATGACTCACAACCAATACCACCAAGGTACTATATCACAATCTGCTGCTACCAAGCCAAGGTATCAAACTTTTGGGCAGCAGGATGTGGTAGCAAAAGGTGCACATATTGCCAAAAACCCGGACAAGCAAGTTCAAGGTGATGTAAATGCAGAACGATCTGATGTGGCTTCAAAGGGTTCTGATGGAAGGCACAAGGATTCTAGGACTGAATTGTGTAAGTGCGAGGAAACTGTACCAGCACAATCAAGAGAATTTGCAGTAAAGCTTGGATATAATGATAATCAGATAGATGAGGCACTGCATAAATTAAAAACAACTGCAAACAGTCCTGTAATAGGTGAAGATGCCTTACTGCAGCAGCTAATAGTACTTTATCCCAGTCAGTCTCCTTCATTTGGTAATCATTCTGACAGTTCAGTGGCGCAAGACTCGGTAACTGTGAAGCAGCAACTTTCAACAGCTACTGTGGCGAGTGCTCAAAGTAACTTGGGTAGAAAAGGTCTTGTGAAAAAGGATGGAGCAGCAACAAGCGATCTAAGACATATTGTCATTGATGGAAGCAATGTTGCAATGAGGTAATTGATTCCCATTTAGAAGTAAATTTCAAAACATGTTTTACATATACACAGATTTTCGGTAGTAATGCCAATTGTGTACTCTCAAAGGTCCTGGTCTGACTGTGATAGGTGGCTTTGAAGAAAATGTCTTTTTCAATGTAAGGAAGAAGTTTATCCTCTTCTCCTGTTTTTGCTAAGTTTTGCACAAGAAATTTTTGTGTTTTATTATGAAATAGAACTCTTGGGGGATGTTGAATAAACAGATTCTACCTAATTTTCAAGAATTGTAATTTATCCTTATGTAACAAAGTAAAATTATTAGCTGTCTCTAAGTATATAACAATGAAAAGGGTGTGGTTAGGGACAATTCAAGAATTGAAGTCCTGCAACCAGCTAGACCTTCAAGGGGTGTGCAAAGTTTCTGTAGGAAAAAGTGGAAACACTTCCATTATTTGTTTATTTCTCCCATTAATCCAAGTACTGATTGATTCCTACAATTTTTTTGCAGTCATGGGAACAGAGACGTATTTTCTTGCAAAGGAATAAAGATATGTGTTGATTACTTCAAACAACGAGGACATACAGAGATTACGGTCTTTGTACCACAGTGGAGAAAGGAAGCATCTAAACCTGATCGGCCAATTGAAGATCAGCACATCCTCCTTGAACTTGAAAAACAACAAATTCTAGTTTTTACACCTTCCAGACGAGTCAATGGAAGGAGGGTGGTATGCTATGATGATCGGTATGTTGTAAAATATGCAGCTGATAATGATGGAATAATTGTATCAAATGATAATTTCAAAGACCTTGAAAAAGAAAATCCTGAATGGAAAAAAGTTATAGAACAAAGACTATTGATGTATGCTTTTGTTAAAGATGTCTTCATGCCCCCTGATGATCCTCTTGGAAGGACTGGACCGAAATTAGATGCATTTTTGAAGAAAGGGACACAGATAAACCCAAGACTGTGCCCATATGGGAAAAGATGTACCTATGGAAATAAATGCAAATTCTATCATCCTGAGAGAGGTATGTAACAATTTTGATAATTTCACAAGCAAGATGTGCATGGGTAGACATCCTCATCATTGTGCATTTTATATGTTTGGTTATTGCTGGGCATCACACTTTGTCCGACCCTCCTGCATGCCCACCTGCTTGACATCAAGTTCCTGGCAGGGTGAAGCTGCAAGGATTCAGCACTGGAGCAGTGGTTGTTCTACATTGTGTAGCCTTACAGACAAAACAATACAGTCTAGTCTGTATTGACACATAACAAAGAATCCACGTTGTTAGACAAAGCAAATAATAACAGGCTTTAGGGCATTTGTTGCTTGTTGATGGCAATATCCAAACAATACTTGTATTTCTCAGTATGGTAATGATTTCTTAGAAGTGCGCTTTTTACTGCCCATCATTGAAAATTGATTGAGTTATCTATTAGTGGGTGGTGCGCCTTAGAGTACCTTTGTAGCAATCCTTCATTGTCAGTGGGATACTTTTGCTTGTCATGTGACTAATACAGGTAGGACATGGAAACAAAATTGTGTTTCTATAAAGCATTGCTTTAAAACAGTAAACATCAGGTAAAACAAATAAAAAAAATGTCTTATTTGTGTCTAGAATTTCTTTTCTGTGGTAAGCATATGACCTGTGTAACTGGAGAAAATCTATTATAATTGTTCCATTAATGAATACTCCATATTGAGGTTGGAAGGTGAATTTTGCCAAGCTCATAACTGGGTGTGGCTATTAAGTCCTCGGTTTCCATTTGTGGATATTCTGACCCAAAAAAGCTGATTTTCTGGTATCAAATTTCAATATTCCTATAGTGTCAACATCTTTATGAGTTTAGAAGATAAAAAGAATTCTTTACAGATAAGAGTATTTGAACCATATGAAAGACTGTAAATTTTTCAAAGGAAGAATTCTTAGGCAGGTATAGTTTGTTATATATGCAATGTATGGGCATCAGGCTTAGTTTGAAAGAAGGAAATTGTGAAAAGGTTTCTCATTACCTCATGAAATTCAGAAATGACCAGCCTTGAATGCCCCAAGCTTGTTAGCGTTGAAGCCAGGGAATTTGAAGTGCCATGAAAATTGTGATATTTGTTGACTTGCTACAAGTCTCGGTTTTAATCTCAGAATATCTCAGACAGCGTAGTAAATGAAGGGGTCAGAAGGAAGGGAGAGAAACTGTTCTTCCCCTCTCCCTCCGCCCTCCGCCCTTGTGCTGTGTGCTTGTTGCACCTTCGGCGTGCTACGAGCTCTCCTCCATGACAATGCGAAGAGAAGCAAAACGAAGACTTGTATCAATGGTATTTGGTGATAATTATCAAAAAGAGCCTGGATCGGCTGCCACCAGTCACCATCCAGAAAACATGTCCCATAGGAGGTTGAACTTAGAATCCCCCAGGGTAATGATTTCCGGTTCTTACAACAGCTGGAGACAAGGAAGGAAATGACTGAAAGAGTTCTTTGTACTCTGTCATTTAGAGAATAGTTTGACAATGGCATCTCATGGGTTACCAAAAGCTGTGTGTACTTGATTTTGATTGACAGCTGAGCAACTTCCTCAGTGGCAAAAACCTTCCTCATTGATTAGCTAACCAACATCCTTTGTCTGGGCCACATCAGTTTCATTTTTATTTTTCTGTTAATAAGGGTTATTTTGGTAAGATAAGGTTTTGTCAATCCATTATTTGCGTAGGAGCATTATGCTGTTCTTCGCATGTTTCTGTTTTTGATAAGGGAATCTAACTTAATATGTTCTGTTTTGGCATTTGAATGTCTTGTGGTGCGTTCTACCTCACTTCAAAACTGAAATTGCCATTTCTTAATAGACAGAGGCATAGATTGATTTTTGCGAGAAAAATGAATCTAAACTTGATTAGCGTACAAACGGAAGTTCTGCCCGTTGCCATATTTCGTTCAGTATTTACAGTTTGAATTTCCGTGCCTTAAATTGTGACTGTGCCAACTATTTTCGTAAAAAATGTCAGCTCATGTTGATTTTATGCATGTCGGGAGGTAAGCATACACGTATTTTTGATAAGAAACTAAGAATTTGGGTCATTACTGCAATTTTCGTGGAATAATCCGATTTTGAGTACTCAGAGTTTCTTACGAATTTTTTAAAGATTCCATAAAAAATCTTCATGTTTGCTACTTCTGCCCTTGTGAACATTTGAAAACAAGTTCTTTTGAAGCTTTTCCAATGTTTAGACATTACTCAAGTTCCGAGTTATGTGGTAATGTGATTCAGGAAACAAGCTAAAAGTAAGCGAAAATGTGTCAGGGATTTCTCTTATCAAGGTAAATAGTTTCTTGAGCTATAGTTTCCCAGTACTGGAATTTCTTGATATTTGGCGATCTGAGAGTAGAGCTTCTGGAGAAAAAGTATCCTTAGTGAGTGGAAAACAACTTAGTCATTCGAAACGCAGGCAGCCAATAGGGAACGAAACTAGTTAACAACAGCTGACATCGACACTCTTTAGTAATTTTTCTCGTACTTATACTTCCCCTTTTTTCAAAGCAGATAATATGCAACAACCAAAGGATCAAGAACAGCTCCTGCGACCAACTACTCCTACTCCTGCACCAATGTCAGCAAAATTCCGACAACAGCTCAAGGAACTTTTTCCAGACAGCAATGACATCATCGACAAAGTCATCAGAGAGAACCCAAATGTCGCCGATGTAAACAAGCTCGTTGATTGCGTCCTTGCTCACATGAATTAATCTGTGTGGTGTTATTCATGTTCTGTGCTGCTGTGCTGACCTCTTTCTGTCGTCTGCCAAATCAGCTCCCTGCATTGCATTGATGGTGATACCAAGCTCCATATTCCTCAATTCTATGCCAGCACCTGCGCCACCAGGATGTGCGTCTGCGACCTGTTCATGACAAAGGTTCTGTTTGCTCAGAGCGACTGTTTTATGGCAGGACTTGAGACACTCTTGGAATGCTGAAAAGATTATATAATGAAAAGCATTGAAACCATGCAAAGAAGAACGTAGAAGCTGAATGCTACTACAAATCTAAAATGCTAGTTACTGACTTTAAGACATGAAAAATGGTAATACCACAATTAGCATTCAAGGAATCGCCTTACAAGTGCTAAACCTTGTATCAACTATTGTTACCCGACTGACGTGTCAAAAACGAGGCAATACAAGAATCCCGCCAATCCCATTAGTTGAAGGGAATGAAAGCACATATAAGTTTTTCATAGAAATAACCCAACCAAGACAATGGGCTGTGACACGTACTACAGCATTTTTGGGTAACTGATCTACATCAAATGCCTGATAGGCTAAGAATTGATGGCAAATGGCTTGAGTCACTTTTGTATGCTTATATTCCTTTCAATCGCACATTTCCCGTGGTTTTCCCGTAGCCTTGTATAATACCATACAAGGACGCCTCTTTGTCACCAAAGTAACTGCTTTAGGCCTATCAGATCTACAATAAACTAAAGCGACATAACGGTAACAAAATGAATTAGACGAAGTGTTATAGGCTAATTCAAAAGTAGAAGCTATCAGGAAATAAAACTTTCACCAACCGGTTTTTTGCTAAACAGATCTCGCAAGCTCGGTTTGTACTCTTGAGACCTCGGGCCTTTTATTTCATGTAAAGCACAAAACCGGTCAGTATGCGCGATGTACAGATGTATGCCATTCATTCATGATCAGCCAATGAGAATGAGAGAGTGCACCTAAGTTTGATGTTTGCAGAACGAGATGCGATAGCTACTTACGGTCATAGGACTCCTACCTTTTTCGCAGAAGCAATGTTTCTCATGGAGTTTTTTACATTTTATAAGCAAATCAGAGAAATGAACTGTATATGGATTGATATAGAATCCACGCGGCTAACACATTTTCTGGGTCAACCCCATTTTCAGCTGGACTGCCACAATTGCCAAGCATTTCCGTAAACTCCGTGGTTGCGGCATTGCGAAATGGCACAAAATTTCAAACAACAACATTGAAATTCGGAATTTACATGGAAAGTTGACCTATCGCAGCCTAAGGAGATAAAATAGGCAGAGGTGCAGTATTGCATCTCGTTGCGCTAACAAGTTTAGTCGACCAAAATAATGTGGTCTTAAACTCTCTGCCACGATTGTAGATTCGCCACCAGTCACGTGTTTGACGTTTTCATAAGCAAGTGATCTGTCAAAAATTGGCCTGTTCTTTGCATGCATTTTGCTGTAGGACCCAAGATTTTTATGTGTAGCCAATACCGTGATAAGATAACGTACGTCAAAAAATTGTTACGGGAGTAGGAGTACGCGAATCACAGTTAGCAACAGGTGTCGCTTAGGAGGTATTGTCACTTCATCGAATGTCTCACCTGACTACAATTTTGAGATGTACTTTGATCTTATACTATATTAGCAGTTAGGTTGAATTTAAAATGGATGCGCTTGTAATTGTGATCCTTGGGTCCTATGCCGTTTTTGTGTGTTCGAAAGGTTCAGATGGAGTAGCATATTCAGGACTCACAGTCAGGTAACATGCTCAAGTATTTAGCGATAGGGCAACGGATTTACTCAACGTAGGACTGTGCGTGTAAAATTGTTTATTATGCAGTCTCACGCTTGAAGCCATATGGTTTATCACAAAGAATACCTAAATCCCTGAACCACGATGGAAAATCGTGATCGTTTGCCATGAAAATTGAGTTTGGATTTCATAAAGCAAATAAGACCTGAAAAATATCCTGTGCTGTCGTTATTTACTGAAATTGTTGTTCAAGTTAAGAAATCGCCCCTTCCCCACCTGAAGAATTTCAGACTAAGCAGCCTTCAAACAGGTTATGTTGTGAGTTGAGGTAAGGAATCGGTGAATGTCATCTGGTGTGTGCAAGATGTAGCTTTTCGCTATAATTAGGCAGCTAATTGAGTCAATTGAACATTACGGAAAAAGCAAATTATGAGAATTTGAGCTGCCGAAAAGTTCTTTGCTCGTAATATATTACAAATTTTATGTTTTTGATGTTAACGCAGGTCACAAATTTGTCAAAAAGTGTCATGCTTGAAGCATTACATAATCTGTGGCATTATACCAGGCTTTGGGGAATTCCCTTTTCTTGCCTTCTTACATACAAGACCCTTGCTGGGATATTTTGTTGCGTTGAAGCAACCGATTACCATCATAAGAGCGTTACATCGGCATGTTCTTCTAGAAATATTTTCATAGATGAGTAGCTCTTTATTCGCTATTAGATTCCATTGAGTTAGAATATATGTGTAAAAAGGATTTGTACTTATGAGATAATATTGGATGCAATTTATCAAATGAACTAAAGTTTTTTTCATTTTTCTACCAACTACGTAATGAGGAAAAGACTTTCGTCTTCAACAAGTTCTAACCCATCAAGCATTGCAACAAAAGGCCATGGATAGCTGTTGTTCGTGGGGTTCGTGTCCGTCGTAAGAGGACGCAAACAACATGTCTTTTCGCTCCTTGCGTGAACTGATATGCCGCTGCAACTGAAGTGACAAAAACAATTCAATTCAATGAGCGTAAGTGAAGAGACTCATATGATAAGTCTGACTCAGAGGAGATGATTGCATTAGAGATTGCACTGGACGGAATTTACCGAGATCCTTTGCGTTCATGGACACACGGCTTGAAGACAAACCATTGTGAAATATGCTTTCCGCCATCTCTCGCGCAATGGTCCTCGTCGCACTTACGCTTTCTGTTTCTGTTTTATGTCCAGCCCCAGTTGCTTGGAGATTTTTTCGTTCTTACACAAAACGTTGATGTCCAGCAAATGGAATTTCCCGATTGGGGTGAATTTTCCACCGTAAAAGGTTGTTCAGCCGTAACTTTCTATTCAGAGCGGCATTTTCTTTCGTAAACGATAGAATTTCCGCCCGCGCGAAAGATTCCATTGACTTGTAATCAGCCGTAACGTCATATTCAGGACAACCTTTGGAGACCTTGCGAAATTTTTTCATTTTTAGAAAAAATAACGTTACCCGCAGAATTGCATAGTGGAGAGTTCAATACAGAGAGGAGATAGGGGGTTGGCAGGTCATGCGTAATTTAGGGCCTGTCAAAGCTACAGCGTGACTTTGGGATGACTACTGTTTTGAATCATGAGTGATAGGACACAATTAGATTGAATTAGATCGGATTAGATTCTTTGCCTACCTTCAAATGCCGTAAAATTCTCATTGTTGACATTAGCAGCCTTTCGCAGCCTTTTTTCTCGCCTTGAACTGCAGAGCTCCGTCACATGTGCTTTTTGGAATGTTTGGGTCTTGGTCCTAATTCGGCCTTTGCCATCTGTGCATACTGCCCCATGCAATGATATCGAAATCGAACTTGAGAATGTGAAGTTCGATTCGAGACCGCTGCGCCGGACAATAATGCGCAGGAGATGGCAAAGGTGACTTAGGCCCCTAGGCTCGAACATTCAGAAAAGCATTTGTGACGGAGCTCTGCAGTTCAAAGCTCGGTTCAAAGCGAGAATAATGTCTAAGAAAAGCTGCCAATGTCGAGGAAGAGAATTTTCCTGCCAATGTGAATGGCATTTCAAGGTAGGCAAAGAACCTAATCCGATCAAATTCTACCTAATTGTGTCCTACCACTCATGATTGAACCAGATTGAACCTGATATCATGGTAAGGTTCTTATTCCATCCTACGCTATTTGGCTGATCTAATTTAAGATAGTGTGGGTGTGCGATTTCCATGTCCATGGTGATTTTTATCTGGATACCTTTGCATTCCCTGGAGAGACTCCAAGCTTATGTCCCCAACCAATCCTGGAACACAAAGGCTACTATATAAATTCAGACAAATTCTTCGATTTTCATTCCTCAGGAAATAATTCATCGGAATGAGTGTTTTTCCAAGAAACATTTTATAACATAAGTCAGTAAAAACTTTAAAAGAGATTAATGACATTTGGGACATTGATTTAACATCGTTAATCCCACCACCTCCGTCAATGACACATAAACTCTCGTTTCAGCTCTGCGGATATGATTGGTTTGCATCGTTTGTCTACGATTCTTTGAAGACAACTTATTCTTGTTTCTTGGAAATAAGGAAACTGTGTTGCTAGAACTTTGACTCCGTTAATGATCGCCTTCTTCGTAAAAACTTTTCGCAATAGCGAACAGCTAAATATGCCTCAAGGTCATAAGCTCTCTGCTAGCCACAAATTGGACAATTTAGAACGATTTGTTAAATTGGGACAGTGGCCTTTACGGCATATAAAGATCCCTTTGCAATCAACAGTGGTGTCAGTTCTAATGGAGAATATTCACAGTATTCCATGTGCAAACTGATGATGCTTGCAAAACAGAGGCATGGCAATGGCACTCAACTCCCAAAGGTACAAGGCACTTTCTTTCGAGTTGAGTCCATGCACGTTATTTTCAGAAGGAGCTAAGAATTTGGCAACACTGAAAGGCTTTAATAATTACGAAATTTTCAGTGCTTAATTCTTAATTCTGATTTAGAATTTGCTGACGTCATGTCATAAAATGAGCAGAAATATAAAATGAGCTGTAATTTCGACAAATATTCAAGATTTCTGAAAAGTCCAACAGTAGAATCACAGAAAAGTGGCTATAGTTTCTTTCAAGTCATTCAGTTTAAAGAAATAGGTCCTTAAATTTTACACCCGCCTTTTTTTCGTATATTTAAAGATTTGGAACCTATGCTGTAGACTTGTACCTTTTCAGCTGCAGCTCTGCCAAGAGGATCTTAAAGAATCGTACAGGGAAAAAAGTTACACACAATTAAAACTGTGCTGTATATCCCTTGATTTGATAGAAACAGTTGTTTTGATGAAATTTTCTTAGCTGCATAAGATGAAATTGATTTGTAACAAGTAACTTCTAGTGATTGCCCCGCACCGAAGCGGGGCTTAGCAGTACTTCGTGCGTGAAGAATATATATGGCGAGAGCATCTCAATGCTTCAGAAAAAAACCTGTTTTTTGTCGTTTCTGGTTAAACCGGTTTTTGACCTCCAATTGGAAAAGAGGCTGTGATCACCGGGGTTGACAAGATGGCGGATGCTGATAGCGTTGTCAAGCTGCAGGAAAGATAAGAAGCCAAAGAAGAAATGTGTAGATGCGAGTTTGATTTTACTTCACTTGAGCCCAATTGGCCTCCATATTTAGGCGAAGCTAACACCACAACGCATGCAAATATAAAAGAATGATAGGCCTAGCCTCAGAGCTGCAAATAGTTGTTGACCTTCCTCCAAACCTGAAATTTATGCTCTCAACCTTCCTCATTGTTACACGATACTAGCTGTTAACGAAGTTAAGTAAGTGCTGCTCAAGCATTGGTGTAAAACATACTATTTCTGCAAATTTGTCGGAGAAGAGTTTTGGAAGATGCTTGACTTGCTAAGCATAACTGCAGCCTTTTGAGGTAAAGATTGTCCCAAGCAATGAAAGAACTGTTTGTAACTTTCAAGTCTGTTTAGTATTACTAGCTACAACATCTAACACATTTTGATACACAAAAATTTTTCTCATTTCAAATATTCAATTGTAACTTTAAGGCACAGTTAATTGATGTTGGTACGTTACGTGTTGAACAGTATGACTTTCTTTTACCCTTTTTGGTACCTCACATGGCATGGTTTTCTTCCTTGCCCACAGATCATCTTATGTGTAGCAATACCATAAAAGCTCTATCAAGCCCCCCTCTCTAATAGGTCCCTCCCCTCTTGGTCAAACTTTGACAAAATTCTTATGCAAAGTTCTAGAATTTACCAAATATTCCATTTACTTAGCGACACAACCTTGCATGTTAATTTTGATATTGTTTGGGATAAAAACTGTGTCAAATTTACGTATTTGAGTCGTAAAAGTGCATGTTGATTCCGCGAAATATGGGATAAAAGAACTGAAAAGCTAAAAACTACATCCTTGTCACCAGATTTATGAATAAGCCCCCTCTCTATTAATTAAGCCCCCCTCTGGAAGGTCCGAAATTAAATAAGCCTCCTGGGGGCTTAATAGAGCTTTTACGGTATCTTTCATCCATTATCTGCTTTTGTCAGCAATACACATATCTTTTTAAATATCCTAATGGTGTTCCAATGCAGTGTTGGTCTTAGCCTGCGTGCAGACTATACCCAAGGAAAAGGTATAGTCTGCGTAACGCCGCCCACTTTTGTGTAGTGCGTGCTTCAGCATTTATTTGATAACAAAAAAAACGTATTGTTGTAACAGCCAATAACATTGCTTTCCTGTGAAACGAGGAAGCAATCAGATTTGAGAACGGCTATCATGTGATTAAATCTCAGGTTTCACTTTGTTTTCTAAGCAAACTTAATTAGCAACACAATGCTCTGGAATATTAAGTACACAGCGGCAGACAATAGGCAGACGCCAAGGAGAAAAGGCCATTCAAACTGCTATCAAAATGGAATGCTGACGCATACAATACACGAGACTGAGCGGCGTTGCGAAGACTATGCCTTTTCATTGAGTATTGTCTGCACGCAGGCTATATTGGTCTTTGAATGTTCCAAGTTGGAAAGTGATCCAATGCTGCCTTGATCTCACAAGTGAATATATTGCCTTTCACTACTGCAACAATAAACAATGAAATGAGCTTGTATGTGTAAAAAGTATTGCATAGGATGTGGCTATTATGGGTCACCGGTGGCAACATAGAATGAATGTGACTTCTTAGCAGACCCTAGCAGTTTATTGTCAATGGAATGTAAGATGGAATCACAAGTGACTTTTACACATCCTTTGCATTGTAGGAATATTTATGAAAGAAAGCTTTTTATTGAAACTCCATCAGATGCAAATGATCATGGTCAATGATTGTTATCACTGACTTCTGTGCAGCTTTCTGTTTGATGATTTCCTATTTTTTGTTGAAAGGGAAATTATCGTCCATTCTGTCTGTTCTAAAAACGATTCATTCACATCTCTGAAGGAATTTCCAGTTTGATTGGTGTGACTATGGTTTGAGATAGTGTTGGTCCAGGGTTCGATTCAACATCTCCTGCCAACAGCAAAAGAAAAGCAGGGAAAAGCTTGAAGCACTAATAGAGTTATCATTAGGCCTAATACCACATCTCCTTCCAACTCGCCATCTTAACTTTGAACAATGGCTCTTTATCCACCTTCTCCCGGTGGCAAGCAGTGCTTCCTGCCGCGTGTTGGTGAAAGCGTGAGCAACACCTAGTAGGCCCTCTTTGATGACATCTTCCTGCCATTTTTGGAAACATGTTCGCCGTATAACAACAAACGGTCAAAACAACAGAGAGGATAAAAAGAAATCCTCGCCTATTTGCTGTTAAAATAAGATTTAAAAACGAGTCGATACGTGCCTGAATCCTTGAACTCCTTCTTCTCGCAAATGACAGTGTTCTAGCAGTCGTAGTGTGGGCGTTCTCAGGCAGACGATACCAAAGAAGTGACGAGCCTTTACAACCTGTTGTCGTTGTTGTTGTTGACACTCCACTGTCCGCCTAGACTTATCCTGAGTCGTAGTTTCGCTATTTGACTAACTGATATACCGCTACAACTACGACTCATGATCTAACTGTGTATTGAAACGATTGCATTTAGAAAGCCTCGTTTTCATATCGAGGTCACTGTCCTTAAACAACATTACCCCCTGAAAAATTTGTGCAATGGTTACCAGGATACAAAGCAGATCGGAAGATCATTCAAAGATGGCAGCTCGAAGCAGCGACAGCCCAACCAAAGGAGACTGAAATTTCACAAGGATCTTGACTGTGATCTTGAAAAGTTCTTGAAAACTTGCGGAAAAATCCTGTTCTGTTCAGATGTTCATCCTCAGATGTATCGTATTTGTATCAAATTTGAAACATCGGTTTCTGGCACTATAATGGTCTCTTTCCATTGCACGACCATGACACGTCTCAAAAGAAATCAGTTTTTCATTCATGGACTTGAACGAATTTAAATACAGGCAATTTTTGAAAAACCATGAATTTGCGCCAGTATACTGAAAGTTTCCTAAGATTATCAGATTTTCAGTACTTACTTAGAGTTGCTTACGAGTTTCTTAAAGGTTCCATAACATTCTCTATATTCCCTCCTGAACTTCCGAAACAAAGGTTGTTGAAGCCATGCCAATGTTTAGACTCTATTCAAGTTAACTTCTAAGTAGAGTACCATCGCCCTGAATCGGCACCCGATCGCGTTCTCTGAGATTTAGGCTTGTTTACAAATTATTAAAAATGGAACGGTCTGGGACTAGTAAATGAAAATAAAGCGCGAAAATGGTTTCTTAACGCCATATTCTTGCTCTCTGACTGTTCTTGCTTGTTTCCTTGGCTTTGTTTACATGCTACGAAGAAGTTTTTAACGTACCTGAAAAGTGATGTTAAGCGTTCGTTCATTTCTCCATTTATTTTTCCAAGCCGCGTTTTTGTTTTGATTCATTTTCATTGATAAAATACTGGCAAAGGTCAAATAACTTGTTTCAATAGTTTGTTCTGCCCCTTTGAATGAAATATTTGAAAATTCCTTCAAGTTGTCGATTTCCATTTTTTTTTCAGGGGGTTTCTATTCCAAAGCGAGTGGATTGGCTAAAAATCGCCCTGAACCGGCATAGTGTGTGAAGGTGGTCTTGTGTTGCGAATAATGACCTCCCCCCTTTCCGCTGGACGACTTTGTGAATAAAAACAGATGGTAAATGATATTTTGATTCCAGGAACACATTTCTGACTTGGTGACCTTTCGTGGAGTTAGAAGAGGAGCATTTTTTGAATAACGTGATGACGGTAGTATGTATGAGAGGCTAAAACTGGGGAGGAACGAAAAGCTTTAAGTTTGCATCCGATCAAAATGCGATGAATATTAATTACATAGGGGATGTGACCCTAGAAAATATCTGTTTTGACAGTATAGTACAATTTTATTTCGGGATAGCTGATTGCGGTAAAATGAGGGGTGCCGGTTCAGGGCGATATAACTCATTTAGGCCGACTTTTACCGTTGCTCCTTCACGTTCTGGCTGTACTTCAAAAAGTTGGAGGATTAAGTTGATGAAGTGAAACAGTAAACACCATGAACTGAAGAATCTTCTGATGGCAAATAATTGTTTTAAGTCCCTACCATCACGCTCATAATAGGCGATGTATCTGTGTTACGTCGCGGTAGTTCGTGGCCTAAGCCTTGCTAGGCTAAACACAAATTAATAAACTCCAAATCAAGTTTCCAGATTATCGAAACCCAACTTCAATACACGCAGTGGAATAATCATAAAACTTATCCTCGGCCGAAATTATAAGAACAAGCTTCTTACAAGTACAAGCACGCGGCCTCGTGCGTCAGTCTAAGGACCTGGGGCGAATGTCTCGTTTTCATGGCTAGCCTCGACTTGCTTCGAGTAAAGCCCGGGAAACTTTGAAACTATTTTAAAATAAATTTACAAAACGCAGTATATTTAGAGTCTTGGTCGTATCATCACATCTTCCCCTCGTTTTTGAATAGTTTCGTAGTTTCATAAATGAACAGTTTTACGAACGTTTGCGTCTTTTCTTCGATTGTTCTTCAAAATAACAACTCGGTGGATCCGGTCCAAGTGTTCTTTTCTTGAATTACAATCCGAATGTCTCAACTACTGGATCTTACGACAGTACTTTGTCATCTGTACAACGATTGTTCCGATATTCAGCGTACGTCTTTTGTATCATGAATTTACATTCATCAGCTGCAACACGTGGTCACAATGTTTAAATATACCGTAGTAACGACGGTTATAAACGAGAGTTTCGACTCTGCACGAAGGTTTGCGATATAACGATGCTCTGGTTCTTGCAAAATAGGAGTCACTTTCTCAACGACAATTGTATAGGATAATTCCGATATTTAGGAGTCACTTTCTCAATGAAGACGTAAACGATAAATCCGATGATAATGAGTCAATGTCTCGAAGATAATGTCTGCGATAATTGCGATAATAATGAGTCACTGTCTCGACGATAATTTCGGCGATAATTGCGATAATGATGAGTCACTGTCTCGACGAGAATGTCTTCGAAAATTCCGGGTAAATAAACTATGTACATAAAATAACTCGATAAACCGGCTTGACGACGACGATTTAGGTTCGATTGTTACTTTCTTTATCTCTTTGCGACAACGTTTCATAAAACACGGGGTTGCGGCCAAAAATAATAAGCGTTTGGCGGAAATGGCATCCAACGAGGTTGTATCATGTTGCAAAGCGGAAATGACTGCGGCTGTCCTAAATGTGCATATTGCAATACTTCCGGTGGACGTCTGATTCGTTGTGGTCGAGATGGTAATGTTCTTTCAGTCTCTTCTGATGGTGGTATTATTGTTTCATCCTCCGATCCCTGTGATGAGTCTTCCGTTGAGTTTCGATCATCATCCGTTTGGGCGATTTGATTATCTCCTTGAAAGTGGTGACTTTCTTCTGGCGGTGCGGTTGGGTGTTGATTTGGTTGATCGAAAGACAAGATAATATCATCCGAGGGGCAATTCACTGATTTTTTTTTCGTACACCTTCCTTGAAATCACAAAAAAATCACATACACAATCACAAAATCACTAGAAAAATCACATACAAAAAGCACCAAAAATCACAAATCACTGAAAAATTACTGAAAAATCACACGAAAAAATCACTAAAATCATAAAAAATCACAGAGAAAAATCATGTGATTTCAAAATCACAAAAATCACGTACGCTATTTTGAGAAGTGATTTGCCCCTCGATATCATCATCATCATCATCTTGGTCAGACTGTAGTTGATATGCATCTTGGCAAGTTGTCGATGGTCTTGCATCTCGTCGATGGTTGGCTCGTACAGATCTCTTCTTCTTAGGCAATGCAGGGGCCTCAACTGGCAGGTCGTCACATGGAAGCAGTAAATTCCGATGTAGGGTACGCGGGGCTATATCCTTTGTTCCTTCAGGCAGTACTTGGTATACTGGACTGTCATCGCTCAACCTTTTTACGACGTAGTGAATCTTACTCTCCCAGTGCGATCTCAGTTTTCCAGGGCCACCTCTCTCTCGCAGATTACGCACAAGTACTCTGTCTCCTGGCTCCAATACCGTGTGATGAATTCCTTGATCGTATCTCATTTTACTCTTGCTTTGCGATTCTGTAGCACGTTTTGAGGCAATATCGTATGCTTCACGCATGACTCGTTTCCATGTTTTCACATAGTCAGGATATTTCGGTTGGTCTTTCTGGTAAGCTGCCTGTCTGGTTTTAAACATAACATCAACTGGGAGACGTGGCGATCTACCAAAGAGTAGAAAGAAGGGCGAATAACCAGTGGATGTATGTCTCGTACAGTTATACGCGTGAATCATCTTATTAAGGTGGTCTTTCCAATGAGACTTTGTACTTTCTGGCAATGCTTTGAGCATAGCGATTAGTGTCTTATTAAACCGTTCAACTTGTCCATTTCCCTGCGGATGGTAGGGAGTGGTCCTTGAGTGGCGAATACCACATAGTTGTTCTAAACTGTCAGCAAGGTTGTTTTCAAACTCGCCGCCTTGGTCATGGTGTATGCGGGCTGGAAAACCGAATCTTAAGATGAAGTCATCATACAACCGTTTTGCAACCGTGGATGCAGATTTGTCCTTTGTGGCATATCCTTGCGCAAACCGTGTAAAATGATCCATGATGATTAGCACATACTCATACCCTCCCGAACTCTTTTCAAGATGTAAAAAGTCTATCGCGACTAACTCAAATGGCTGGGATGTAGTAATGCTTTGCATCGGGGCATGAGTGGCAATAGCAGGACGTTTCTGTTTAAGACATCTGCAAACTTTTGTTGTATAATACTCAATGTCCGCTCTCATGCGAGGCCAAAAGAATCTCTGAGCTGCTAGCTGGAAAACACGCTCACAGCCCAAGTGTCCCATTTCATCATGTAATTCTCTGTAGATCATAGAGTGGAATTTCTTTGGCAAAACAATCTGGTTTGTCTCATTTGTTTTACGACACAAGATGTTGTCAGCATCAACAAATAACTTGTCCCATTCTCGAAGAAGGCCTTTTGCAAGTGGCACTAGTTGTTTTCTCTCAATCGGTGAAGGTTTCTTACCACCTAACTTGAATTTCCTTATAGATGAAATCACACTATCCTCCTCCTGGGCTTGAACAATATCGCTTGCATCGAACCGTTGCCTACTCTTTGGGTCTAACAGTTCTTGGTCTTGCAGATCAAAATTACTCGACTTGGCAGACAATGCCGAAACCCATGCAACTACACCTTTACGTTGTCCGCAACATGCTGAAACAGTCGCTTGCAATATGTTTGTAGCTAGTTCTTCTGTGCACTGTGGTATATATTCATCCATATTCAAAGGCATTCTTGACAAAAAATCGGCATCTATGTTTGACTTTCCTGGGCGATACTTGATATTAAAATTAAATTCTGCTAACTCTGAAACCCATCTTTGAGTGGTTGCATTCAACTTTGCGGATGTAAGAATGTAAGTCAAGGGATTGTTGTCCGTGTAGACTGTAAAAGACTTTGCATGGTACAATATATCCCTGAACTGTTCGCAAACCGCCCACTTTAGTGCTAAGAATTTGAGTTTTCCAGCATGCAAGTTATAATTTCGCTCTGTTGATGTTAGGGTCCTAGATGCATATGCAATGACTCTCATTTTGCTGTCTTGTCGCTGGTAGAGAACAGCACCTAATCCGGCATTGCTGGCATCCGTATGTAATGTGAAAGGCAAATCATAATCAGGGTAAGCCAAGATTGGTGGCTTAGCAAGACAGTCAAGTAAGTGAAGTAGCGTTTTTCGATGGTGAACTTCCCATTTCACTGGCTGCCTTGATGACACTTGATGTTGTTTTGCTTGTTGGCCTTTCTGTTTTCTTCCATCCTGTAGATCCTGAGCACAATCTTCCTTTGACTTCTGAGTTAGTTCAAACAATGGCTTAGCAATTTGTGCGAAATCCTTGATATATTTTCGATAGTAGTTCAATAAGCCTAGAACACGTCTGACATCACCTACTGTTTTTGGTACGAAATCTTTCAGCGCATTGATCACTTTAACGTTGGAATCGTCTGTCCTATACCCTTCTTCTGATACAACGTGACCCAAATAATTCACCTCATTCTTAAACATGTCACACTTTTTGGGTTTTAACTTGATACCGTGATCACGCAATCTTTCAAAAACTTGCTTTAGATGATTCAAATGTGAGTTGAAATCAGGGCTAAACACTATAAGATCATCAAGATACGATATACACATAGTGTCGCGGAGTCCCTCAACACACCGTTCCATGTATCGTTGGAAGCATCCTGGTGAATTGGTCAAGCCGAAGGGAATACGCACCCACTCGTAAAGTCCCCAGGGGGTAATGAAGGCCGTAAAGCGTCTACTCTCCTCTTTCATAAAGCCCTGATGGTAGGCCTTTCCTTGGTCTAATACGGAAAACCACTTATTACCCCCTAGGTTTTCCAGGGTGTCCTTAACCCTTGGCAATGGGTGTCGGTCTTGGATAGTCTGTCGATTTAACTGGCGGTAGTCCACGCAGAGGCGTAGAGTGCCGTCTTTTTTCCGAACACACACCACAGGACTTGAGTAGTTGGAGTTTGAGTGTGTTATAAAACCTTTATTGAGGAGGTCTTCAATATGTTGCTTTACCTCAGGATATAAAGGCTTGGGTATAGATGCATATGTCTTTTGGACAGGGGTGTTATCACTAAGATCAATTGTCATTTGTAGCTCTTTTGCACAACCTACATCATCGTCTCCTGAAGAAAACGTATCTTGCTCCTGAATTAGAAGGTTTTCAGCATGTTTTCTTTGGTCTACAGTGAGGTTACTTAGGTCAAATTGATTCAAAAATGAAGACTGATCAGCTGACTTGACATCAATAGCACTTGTTTTGACACTTTCATTTTGTTCGTGAAGGTCTGTACAAGTGTTGTTGGCTTTTCCAGTGTCACTTTTTAATTTTACCGCTAAGGGCGTTATGGAAGCGGTTAACTCTAAACGTCCTAAAAGAGTTCTTCCTTGCAGAGAAATAGCATGATTTGTAGTGTTCTCTATTTCCAATTTAATTCTATTTGATGCACCTCTGGAAATTTGTAACAACATTTGTGACAGCTCTAAGCCTGGGGGCAAAGTATCACTCTCTTCTGGTTCAAAAAGGACAGGTGTTTTTGCCTCGACGGTATACGAATTAGTGCGACAATTGATCACAGATTTTTGTTTAGCTGGTATTGTCACTGTTCTTTTGGGTGACTTCACTGTACTGAGAAATTCATCTTGAACTGCCAAACACTCAATCAAGTTTTCAATGTCTTCAGGGTCATTTTCAGTAAAAATTGAAGACAGTACCTCCAACAGATTACTTGAAATCAGATCATTTGAAATCAGATCATTGTCTACTGTTTTGTTTTGCTTGACAAAATCAATCTTAGATTCTCTCCTCACAATTTCCTCAATCACATTATATCCCAAAATGGGTCTGGTTAGCATAGATTTTGTCACCAGAAATGGTACCAAAAGTCCTGGGCTCTTTTTGTTGCATACTTTAAACTCAATTTCAACATATCCGGAGTAAGGAATTGAAGAATTATTAGCTGCACGCAAGTCAAGTTCAATTTCTTCACCCAGAAGTTCTTTCAGATTTTTGACTTCTAGTTGTGGAAAATTATCTGTGAGATACTGTTGAGACAAGATTGAAATTTGTGAGCCACTGTCCCATAAAACATGTTCTTTATTGTCATTCAGCAAACATTCAACCAAACATTTTTCACCAACAAGTTTGATAATTTTAGAATGTTTTTGTGGAGTAATGTGGCTAATAAACGCTGTTTTGACAGTTTTTGTCTCTTCAACACTCACAGCAAGAGATTTGATTGCACCACATAAAACTTTATGATCTTTCCAATGTCTTATTTGACATCTCTTACCACAATAATACACTGTTTGACAACTGCTACATTTAAAAGAAGATTCTGGCTCCAAAACTTTAGTGCAAAAGTTACAACGTTGTTTTGGGGATTGATTTTCAGCTAAGCTGCTCCCCCCTGGCCTAGCTGTTGGCGGTTTCCCTGGTGCTTCGCTTTCTTACAGCCTCTGGCAAAATGCTCTTCTGAACCACAAATAAAGCAATGTTGGCATTGTTTTTCTTTG
Organism: Aurelia sp. 3 sensu Dawson et al. (2005); assembly: GCA_964020215.1. Classification (NCBI taxonomy): domain Eukaryota; kingdom Metazoa; phylum Cnidaria; class Scyphozoa; order Semaeostomeae; family Ulmaridae; genus Aurelia; species Aurelia sp. 3 sensu Dawson et al. (2005). The sequence goes on from OZ026590.1 coordinate 12,145,590, forward strand.
CCCTCAGAAACACAGGTTTGGCAAGCAGATTTTCTTGCATAATGTGGTTGGTTTGATGGCTGGTTGGTCTGAGGTTTTGGTTTGTTTTGACTTTCTTTCAAGAGATTTACATCAGCCTGGAGTGCTTCAATAGCTGCCAAAATTTTATCATTTCTTCCTTTTGGTTCTACACCTGGCTGTTTTGCAGCATTTTCCACACCAAGGTTGACATTAATTGGCTTAGAAACCTTCTTTTTGGCTCCCAATTTTGACATTCTTTCATTTTCAGAAGACATGGCCAAATTTACTTCTCGAATTAGTTGCTCATCAGGCAAAATTTGTTGCTGTAAAATAGGTCTTAATCTTGTTCTAATTGATTCATCAATTAGTCCAGTTTCAATTGTATTAATAAATACACTTTGAACCAAATTTTGATCATATTGTATGGTGGAACCTGGTTCTTGACTAGAAGACAAAACTTGTTGCCTTAATTTCAAGGCTCTCATCACAAAATTGAGGGGGGTTTCATTGCTTTCTTGGGCACAGTTTGCTAGCTCTTTGTATGCTTCACTAGCAGATTTCTCACAGTAATGGCTCCTTAAAATAATTCTCAGCTGTGACAAAGACAGAGATTGAATACTCTCCAAATAAGATCTTAAGTGCAGAGTTGGGGCAACTGAATTGATAACCCCATCAACAATATCTGCCTCAGAATATCCTTTTTGGAGTGCACTCTCAATCTGTTTGTTCAGACTAGAATAAGGCAATCTATTCTTTTCATTTGTAATTGTGCCTGAAATTTTAAAATCTTTGATTCTGATTATGTTTTGGGGACCTACTGTAATTCCAGCCCCTGTTTGTGATAAAGGCTTACCTCCTGAGCTTGATTTACTTAAGCTCAGAAACTTATTTTCAGCTTCTTTCATTTTCTTTTCCTGCAATTCAAGCATGTCTTGAAATGCTTTTTGCATGTTTTCAAATTCTTCTTTAGCTGCTCTCAGTAAATCTTCGTCTTCTCCACTATCTTCTTCATCACTCTGTTCCAATAAAGGCATATCTTCCATCATCATCTTTTGCAGACCTAGCAATAAGGCTTCCCCATTTTCTCCTGCAGCTGCTTGGCTTTCTATTTCTTTTTGTATCATTTGGATGGTCTTTCTCTTTGACTTTGCTTCACCCAACACGCCTGCATTTTCCATTTTTAAATACTGCATCACTGTGACGAGCTTCTCCTCCGACAAACCATACAATTTTCCTTCCAGTAGTAATTGCAATTCCTCCATTTTCTGTTGTTACTGCCTGTAAAATTGTACTCTTCACTCTTCTCAGCTTTATGTCAACTCGTCTTGCACGAAGGGCCTAAATATCACTGCATCACCAAGTAAACATCACTTCAGCTAGCTGCCAGCAACAGAGGAACTACCCTCTGCTACCAAAATGTTACGTCGCGGTAGTTCGTGGCCTAAGCCTTGCTAGGCTAAACACAAATTAATAAACTCCAAATCAAGTTTCCAGATTATCGAAACCCAACTTCATACACGCAGTGGAATAATTATAAAACTTATCCTCGGCCGAAATTATAAGAACAAGCTTCTTACAAGTACAAGCACGCGGCCTCGTGCGTCAGTCTAAGGACCTGGGGCGAATGTCTCGTTTTCATGGCTAGCCTCGACTTGCTTCGAGTAAAGCCCGGGAAACTTTGAAACTATTTTAAAATAAATTTACAAAACGCAGTATATTTAGAGTCTTGGTCGTATCATCACATCTGAAAGGTGCCGATTCAGGGCGATGGTACTCTAATTATTATGGGAAAGAAGTGAAAATAGAGTAAAATATGTCAGGGATTTCCTTTATTAAAAATGAATAGTTCTTAAGTTATCTTTTCCCACTATAGGAGTTTCTTAATTTTTTGGCGATCTGAGAGTTGATTTTCTTATAATCGGTTACAGGACTTAAAAAGAAGGAGTACGTGGTGCGTGTATTGATTATCACGATTTGAACATTGATAAAACACTTGGTCATTTATCTAATTGCCTTTCAATTTCTTTTGAGGCTGTAGAATGCTCTCAACTTTCGCTTGAGGTCTTTGCTCTTCAAAATCAACCACTGGCAAGTTTCACAAATTATTTTGCAAGGATTTCATGAAGCAGGAATGAGAGACATTCAAAAGGATTTTTAAGATTTAACTTGAACTTGACAAGAGTACAAAAATATTGTTTGCAAGGAGTTGGCTTGTGCTGTCAGAGATGGACTGCAGTATGGGCTTTTGAATAGTGAGTTTTTAAAATTTAGCTCAAAAACAATGCCTCAGCAAATATTTTCCAGCATTTTCCTTGATTTGGCTTTAAAAAGTTTTAAAAATTAATAGATGAATTTACATTATATTTTCCATATCATAAGCAAAGACTACTGGCATACATGTATGAGTTATGTCAAAAAGAAAAAAGAAATAATTACACTACTCATGTGTTTGAAGAAAGTTCATGTGAAAGAAAGAAATCATTTATTTGAGAGCAATGTCCCACTCAACACGATTTTAAGAGTTATTTCATAAAAACCTCAACACAATATTAACCCTCTGGCAATGGCGCTGGGCTTTAGCAATTGGATGGTCTGTTACCATTGTCAAGCAAAATTTTGAATCACCACTGACCTATGCTCAAACCATGTACGACCATGGTCAGAGATTATTTCATAGTCATATGTTTTTGCAGGGATAAAAATTTCCTAGATGAAATTTCGTCAAACACAGAAAAATTGGGAGGAAACAATCATGTGCAATTCCACATTTGTCACTGTAGAATTTCTAACATTTCATTATTTGATTCTTTGTAACAACATGTAAATATTGTCGACATTTACAGAAGCTGCAATCTTAGGTCAAAGGTAAATGCAGTTTATTAATGAATTTGATCCTTGATTTTGAAATAAAAGGTAAAAACAACGAGACTTAAATTTTTGAACGGAGGAAATCAGTGGTGTGGCCAGGGGAGGGTATGAGGGGCAATTGCCCTCCCACTTTTCAAAAATTGGGAAAAATTGTAACTGACAAAAAATGCAATAAAAGTGTCTGGGTATATATACCTTTTTGCCCCTCCCCAGTCTGAAAATTTTTAGTTTTACCCCCCACTAATTTTTGTCTGGCCATGCTTCTGGAGGAAATATTAATTAAACGGTAGTGTTATTTTATACAACTTCTGTTTTACTTTTTTAATTTTGAAAGAAGATTCGAAGGTGCAATGTTGATCAGTCAGGAAACCTCAAACTACTTTCACCTGATAAATTGGTGTCTCTCAATCTCAGAAAATTAAAGCAATTCACAGTTTATTCTTTTAGGGACTGTTGAATGTTGATTTTTATTAGACAAAGTGCTAAGCATGCAGCAATAATGAAAACAAGTAAAAATTGAAAATTTTTCAAGGTCACTTACATGCTTCCAATTCTCAGCAACTTGGGTTTCCTGGTCAATTTATCTAAATTTGTAGATTCTCCTTCGAATCTTCTTTCAAAGGTAACACAAAGTGCATCAAATAACACCATTTAGCCGATATTTCTGCCAGTCAAAACATTATCCCATCCAGATCTCTGCCAGCGATGTCATGAATTTTGTTCCCTTCAAAATAAGTCCACCATATTTCGAAGTATGACGAATATTTTCCCGCCAAACCAGTTTGATTTGAGGTCTCGGTTGGAGAGAAAACCTTTTGTTTTGTTACGAGGCAAACAGGCAATAGGACGTTTCCGATGCCATTTTGCTGTTGCTGTTCGAAGCTTCTTTCGAGGGGTGTATCACTATCAAAAATCTCGTACACCATCCCAAAAATCGAGAAAAAAAATCCGAAGATCCCTGAGAATTAAGTGAAAATCCCAAAGATCCCTGAAAATCCAAAAAATCCCTTAAATGTCCTAAAAATCCCTTTGAATCTCCGAAAAGCATTGAAAAATCCTGGAATCCTTGGAAAATGTGAAAAATTACCAAAAACTCCCCCTGAAAAGCCCAGTAATCCATTAAATTTGTGCGGCAATCCGAAGATCCGCAGGCCAAATTAAGACATCCTCGTAACCGATTATGTCTGAAAGCGAGGCTGCGCATGCGTTTTCTGTTCTCCGCATGCGCATTGCTGTGAAAGTTACTTCTTTGAGTTCAAAAAGTTTCCGAAGGAAAGCGAAGCAGAATTTAGAATGTAATTCTAGTTTCCTAGGCTACACCCAGTTGTTGCACATACAAATCTTTCCTCTCCTCGCACAACATTTCAACAAATAGCGCTTTGAAACTTTTACTTTTGCGATGATTTGAACCGCCATTCCTCCATAAAATCAAACGCAAAAGACGGGGGCTCGCTCGGCAGCTTCATCAGCAAAAATCTCGCTCTTAGCCAATCAAATTGCAGCATTGCTGTAATAATAATAATCATTTTGGGACAAAAAGTTGTCGCAAGTTTTCATCTCAATCAACAGTTAGATTATAAGACTACTGTCCGCCCACCCTCGATCGTTTGTCATAAATGGCTGCTCGCGCATGCTCGCAGCAATTAGCCTGCGTGCAGACTTTGTCCTCCTCCGCAATAAGTCTGCACGCAGGCTAACACGATATATAACTAGCAATAACGTTAGTTAGTGAGTGCAGCGTTTTGGGAAATGCGAACAAACTGCACCATCATATAAAATGGAATAACAGAAATAGCCTTTCTCATTCTGCTGATATTGCGAGATGCCTTTGCCCCCCTCCCCTGTGTACGCAACCAGTTCAGTCTGTTTTTGCCACTCTTCCTGCCCACTGTCTGAAGACCATGACGAAGTCACACAAACACGCATTCATTCTAGATAATGATTCATTCATTCTTGATAACAGCGCCTCTGATGTTTTTGTTATTTTGTGATAAAAATAGGTCATTTGGAGCAAATCAAATAGCAGGATTGTGATGTTTTCACAAACCGACACAAAGGGAGACTTCACAGCTTGCTGATTCTTTTGAAATATTATGTGTTCTTACGTTATGCTCTGATCAAGATGCCGAACACGGTTTGCTATAATCGAATCTTTGCTGTATTTACCGGCGAGTATCGAATCGATGGGATGGCCGTTGCTCTAGAAATAATTCTGCTGTGGATATATCGAGAAGCTCAAAACAAACACTTTAAGGACCTTATTTAAGCTTTTTTGAAGGTATCTGAACAATAATCTGGGTTTAGCAAGAGTGGTAATGTGAAAAAAGCACGGTTTGTTTAGGGCGAAAATGGGCCTAAGTTGCAAACAGAGGAGCTTTCTCATCGCAGCTTCCAACATGAAATGGCTCGTTATTCTTCGAATGTCGGAAATAAATTGCAAATGATGATCAAAATAGGTAAAGTATGTGGTTTTACATCGAATTTTGACACCCCGAAGCCATTTACTACGCGTAAAACCGTGCGGGGTTGACTCCGCGCGGAATTTCCGCGCAGATCACAGAGTAGAGGCAGAGCAACGAACTCACTCTGGAGACGAGACTGGCACTGAATTGATTTGACCACAAATCGACAGAAAGAAAGAAAGAGACAGAGATATCGCATCTTGCTAATTGTTTTGATACATAATGCAGCTAACGCTGCAATTACTAGAAAACAGCTCGAAGGTGTTTTGTGAACCATACAAAAGCATGTAATTTTGGATCTTCTAATATCATTTGTCTGTATGAGTCCAAGTATAGGGCTCTAACCAGGTTTTAACACAAGGGAGGCCACAGTCTTAAGGAAGCTATTCATTAATTGAAAGGTTTGGGGCAATGACGGGGGAACAAAGAGTTCAAGGTGAGAACATCTGAAAGCTACTGAAAGCATCTAAAAGCAAGGGTGTCCAAAAATGTAACCCTGTTTGCAAAATCGCCAAAATTTGATTACGAAAGTTATCAGAAAATTTTTTCATCTCTTCTATCAACAATTCAAATATATTTAATGATGGTGAGCTATCTGTTCTCTTTACTTAACGGATATGAAATAATGCATCGAAAACCTCATTCTAACAATGCATTCACATTGACACAGTTAAACCAGCTTTACCTAAACCAGTTTAAATTTCAACCAATCAAATGACTGGATTTTTCCGATTGACCAATCAGAAGGCCTTATTCGAAAACCTGGTTTAATTTAAACTGGTTTAACTTGCAGTGTGAATGGGGCATAAGCAACACTGTTTAAGCAAAATCGCTAACCTTGCCTCTAATAACCATTACATTGAAAATTTTGCAGAGTTCTTCAAGTCCACAATAACAATTCACGTTTCATTCTGATATTCATGACCAAACAAGAAACTCAATAGAACAAAAGAAATTACTCAAATAAACAGAAGTCATTTCTTGCAGAAGGCTTCAAAACCAGGCAGCACTAAAAAGAGTTTGATTCACTTGACCGAAAAATAGCTCAAAAGATCAGCTTTGCCTGCAAAAATTATTTTTTTAATCTACTGATAAGAAAAAGAAATTTGAAGATCTGCCTTACAATAAAATTTTGGTGATTTTACAAACAGAAGCACTTTTCTGGGACGCTTTTCAAAACTCATTTTCCTGACACGTATGCATATTTTTTCCTCATAGACGTTCTCTCTTTCGTCACATTGTCTGATCAAACCTGATTTTTCTTCTTTGATATAGTTTTGAAATATAACCTCACCATCTGCATACTGTTGACATGATTTTAATGGTTCTATGTATTTATTGAGACAATATAAAATTTTTTTTTTGACAACTAAGCCTTCCTCAATTTTTGGCCAAAACCTTCCTCCAAACCAGGTTTGTAGGTTTGCAGTGTTTTTGCGTCTCTGCCTAGCCTCTAGGCCTACCAGACCAGGTATTTATGAAGAAATCAACAACTTTATTTTCTTCATCACCATTCCCTTGCAGTGCAATATGGAAGTTTTGGTTTAGGTTCTCACCTATGACACTCATATGAATCCAGTGCTTTTGTTATGTTATAGAAAAGGTTTTAAGGGCTATTTTTCATTTGTTATTGTAGTCTTAGTTCAGTTTATTGTTTGTATTAGTTTTAGTTTGTATGTAGAGATTGGTAAATTGTATGTAGAAAATTTGAAATATGAAAACTGAAACTTTAGGCCCAATGGCCCAATCCGTGAAGCCTTATAGAACCACATACAGGTTGGGGGCGGGGCATTTAGTATTTACTATTGCAAGCTTTTTGACAGAATTATTAAGTACATACCTAATCCATTTAGAATCGTGAACTCTAGAAACTTCCAGAAATTTGTAGAAACTTCTAGAACACTCAAACGTGTGAGTAAGCAAAATTCCATCGTTATGCCTAAGTAAACATGTAGCCTTGTTGTCATGTAATCTATTACTAATGCTGACGTAATGCTTACATAGAACCCCCAAGAGCGTTCTGGAACCGAGTAAAAATATAACTTACGTAATTAGTTTATGACGAATGATCAAATAGAACTGGGAACTGGAATGTTCTAAAGAATTAGTATAAATACTGCATCTAGAGTAGAGTTAGGAACAGTTTTTTGTTGAATCTACGATATGCTGTGAGTGACTGGTAATTGTGAATTACTGCAAGTTCTATTGTGACTTTATTCTGTGAGTTATTGTCGCGGACAACTGAAGGTTTCCCGACACTTTTATCAAATTTTTTGAAAAATCCAAGTAAACAAAGTTCTGATACATTTATGTACTCCTGCGCAGAGGCACTTGAAGAGATACTGAAGTCCAACAATATACTAAAGTGCTCCCAAAAACTATATAGACAAAGACTGTTTTCAGCTACACATTTTGCATTTCATATCAAAGTGATACCATACTGACCATAATCAAAGGATCTTCATCAGGGTAATTTGAAAATTGAAACTGAAGTACAAGGAAAGTGAAAGGAATTTTTTAACATACAGCTACTTTATTTCTACTTGCTTCTTATATTACATCTCTTTTACGGTACTTGAAAATAGTCTAAACATTCGAAGGATTTCAAAAAAACCTTGTTTTAAAAGTTCTCCAGGCAGGGAACAGGTAATGAACATTAAGATTGTTATTGAACCTTTAATGTGGGGTCGTAGGGGCTGACGGTTTGCGAAATGATTTTAGCAAACAAAATTTTCACATCTAAGTTAGCCTTTGGTAGGTGTGAACTTGTTAGTTTTGACTGTCGGCAAATATTGTTTTCCACAGCCCACCAAAGTTGCTTATCGAATGTTTAGACTTTGTTGCTTATCGAATGTTATATCGTTTATCGTATAATTGCATCTTTGATTGATTTAGCAATGGGCAAAGATAGTACTTATAAATTCTAGGTAGCTTCTCTTGAAATTTACGACTGACATGACCTTGCATATCAACTCCTTATTCCTTCGATCGTGAAGCTTCACTTTTTAAATCAAGCGATGGAATGGACGGTCCCCTATTTTCACAGTTCCTACAAATTTGATTTTTCAAAGCTTTTAACTGGATCATTTGGCAACGGTTCCCAACATTACTGTGCTCAAATTTGAATTAGGACCACATTGGGCTACTATGTTATCATGATGTCAGTTTCTTTTAGTAGTCTTTTTTTGTTTCAAAGAGAGTGTCCCAAAAGCATTGTGCCATATTTTAGCGTCTACTGTAGAGGAGCTGCGACTTGATTTTCCCATTTTCATACAGTTGCGTAAGATAGACTCCCAGGGGGGGGGGGTACTCATAAATTTTTGATACGGGGACGTGCCGCTGAACAGGGTATCATTTTCAGGATTCTGACTCCGGGACAGGGTATTATTTTTGTAAAAATCGGCTCCATGACAGGGCACATATTTGTCATTTTTGACTCCGAAAAGGTCGTTTTAGGCCATTTGGGTTCTTCGAATGTGATTCAAATAGCTTGGATGGCAATATTTCCACATTTTTCGATAAATTTCGTACAAATTTCTTTGCAGAGCACAATTTTGTCTGAAGAAACTAAAGGATAGGGTATTGTTTAAGTAAATCTTACTCCAGGATGGGGTATTATTTCCAGGAATTTGACTCCGGGACAGTGTAGCTTTTTAGATTTTCCTGCGGCACCTCTTCGTATGTTCGTAACCCAGGTACCCCCCCTCCCCCGGGATAGACTGCAGTTTCGAGTTCAGCTGATAGGTAATTCCTGATTTACAACACGATGCAGTCAAATAAATGGTTCCTTTGAGAATAGGGGTGTTAGAAAAAGTGAAATTTGTTATATGGGGCTATGTATTGTTGTAAAGCATCAGAAGCATTAAGCCTACCTACAATCTCTTACAAAAGTGTTGGACCCCTGTTGAAAAAATCGAATTTTTGTCCCCCCTCCCCCCGTTTCAATGTTAAATGAATTGCAAAGAGGGTTTTTTCACGCAGATCCAGGAAGAGAACAATTCACTAAAGCAACCAACATTGAAATGGGGGGAGGGGGGACAATATTTCTGAAAAACGTGGATTTTCATAGGGGTCCAACACTTTTGTAAGAGATTGTCTGAAGGAAAACCCTAAAGTTGAAGAAAGTAGGCCCGCTGCCATTGCACCAATAGCAACTCTATCTGTCAACATTAGTTTGTGCTATGAAGATAAGATGTTTTTCGTCAAGATTAATGCATATAAAGCAATATGGCAATATTTTCTGTCCTCACGCATTGACCTTTCGGGAAGTGGGCCATACTGGCGAGTACTGTCAACAGTACTCACCACAGTACTCACTAGCGTTTCACTCCGTACTTCTCTATTTTGGCAGTGAAAGGGGCTAACATGCCCATTAATGTCTTCAGTGCACTACAAGCTTTCAATTCATGTCTTACTTTCATTTTTTATATCCAGTTAAAGTGAAAATATGAACAGTACTCACTTTTCTCTTAATAAGAACTATTGATTTGTTCTTTTTAAGAGGAAGAAAGTGAGTACTGTTGACAATTTTCAAAATACTGCTTTGCAACTGTTTTCATTTACAGCATCAATGAATATAAATCGTTCATATGGGTATTTGACACGATTAAAGTTCATTTATGAGCAAATTCCAAGGAATCTGCAAATTTTATTAGCCTTTTTCAAAGTGAGTACTGTGGTGAGCACTGTCAACAGTACTCACTACAGTACTCAGTCTTGTTGTTGTTTCTGTACAGGCAATTTTGACTTTAAATGTCTCCTGTGTACTTTGACAATTAATAAGCAATTCAAACGACACATTAGTCATCAGAATGACCTCAATGGCAGCAAATATTGGAAGTTCAAGAGGGCGTGTCTTATCTTTAAAGGGCGTGGCTTCTTTGTAAAGAGCCGATCCTTGTGGTAAAAATGCAGTTTTTAAGCAAGTCCTACAAGTTCAAGGATACATTTTATCAAATCTATCAAAGTTATGTTAAAAGCCAGGATATTTTTGAAGAGCTGGTACAAATAGCTTTAATCCTAGACCAAAGGAAAGAATTGGAAAAATTTTCTTTGCTCATGTAATTAGGCTGAATACATCTTCAGCTGGTTTTTTCAAGCAAAAATCCCCTTGAAATGGCAATTTTTTGGTTATGTCTCATGTAGTAATGCACAATCGAGAGGACCCTTCTTTCCTATCAATGAAAATTTGTGCCATGGGTAATAAGTATGAAGTAATTATGACGGTTGCACCAATTACTCTAGACGAATACCCCTTGGAGCAATTTTGCCATTTTTGCATGTCACGAAAGAATTAAAAGTCAATAAAATCAAAGATAAAATACTCTCAAAACCGGCCTTGAACATTGGATGTAAAGTTCTTTGCCGTCCTGAAATCTTACTTCTCGTTAGTACATCCAGATGAAATATAGAAATAAAGTGTTTTTTCCATTTCATCCAATTTTATGGTGATTGGAAGTTACAGTGGGAAATCACCTGAAATGCGGGATTTTTGGCATTTTTTAAAGAATTATTGTAGAAGAAATAAGAAAAGATAGAAAATGTATTCTATCCCAATGGAAACAAGTTAGCCTTCAAAATATTCGGGCCAATTCTCAACTGGCTACTAGTTATACAATGCTTTTAAAATAATTTTTGAAAATGTCCACTTTCAGACAATCTCTTACAAAAGTGTTGGACCCCTGTTGAAAAAATCGAATTTTTGTCCCCCCTCCCCCCGTTTCAATGTTAAATGAATTGCAAAGAGGGTTTTTTCACGCAGATCCAGGAAGAGAACAATTCACTAAAGCAACCAACATTGAAATGGGGGGAGGGGGGACAATATTTCTGAAAAACGTGGATTTTCATAGGGGTCCAACACTTTTGTAAGAGATTGTAGCCTCACTCCGTAAGGGCCTTAAACTTACGCTCATCTTATTGAATTTAATTTATGTTGTTGTTGTCGCTTCAGCGAGGGCCTTATTTCCCAACTGTTCTCAAACCGAAAAAAAATTCCCTGCGGGGCACAGATCTGTTCGAAGTACCGAACGAATCTAGGAGGTCTTTTGCGTCCCCAAACGACCAAAATATCACTCATAGGACGAAGTTGTTTGCTTGAATAGCTCCAAGAAACGTCTGTCTACAAACGGATAACTTGTTTTACAGTGTAGTACGCCAGGAAAACAGTTTTTTCGGCGTTTTAGGGTGGGTGATTTTGAGAATCTGTGCATCATCTCTGTATCGACAATACCTTCTTTCGTCTTGATTTTGAAAGTTCAGATTGCTGCTTTCCCAGATCGACTTCAGTTACGACGAGAGAAGATGGTATTGATGCACAGATGATGCACAAAGGTAGGCCTGATGCTTCTGATGCCTTACAACAATACATAAACCCATAAAACACATTCCACGTTTACCAACACTCATGTTGAGAAAAGCAGCTCAACAATGACTTGGGTTTGGGCAAAAACGAACAAATTAATCAAAAGAAAAGAAACTATTCCAGCATCGCACGCGAACAGCATGGGTGAATTCTGTAGGCCAAAGGATACTGTTCTCTTTAAGACAAAGCGATTTGGCAGCCTCAAGAACAGAAATCATACCTTCAACGCAATCAAACATAATTGAATTTGGCCATCTACTTTGATTTGATTGAGCCATCAAATGGTGTGAAATCTGTTCTTCAGACTGTGTTCACACAATACTGGCACATTTTGAAAACTGTGAAAATTGTGACAGATAGGCCTCCCGTTCATACGAAAACGGCAAATTTTTGCTGGCAGATTTTGAAAAAGGGCAGATTCTGAAAGCGGAGCTCTAAACGGCTCATTTTGTAAACACCGTCGTGTGAACACTCTAAAATGATGTAAACAGATTTAGCATCAAAGTGTTTCAACAAATGTTTTGTACCGTTTTACCGTCAAATCTTCTACCGTTTTCAAAATGTCCCGGTATAATTTGAATGTAGTCACAGAAAGACAAGTCGCTTCGTCTCTTCGGAAACGTCATTTTTGTCAAACAAAGTTTTTCCTTGCTTTCCCGAACCATTTCTACAATTGGCAAAGCGTAACGTTAATGATGTCTCACGTGACAGAGCACAAACTGCGTAAAGTGACGTCATCGATCAATCTGAGATAGGAAATGTTTGAATAGATAAGCTTTTTGAAATGATAAATCAAGAGTTTGAGACCCAAGGAAGAAAATATCAAGTGTTGCCTAATTTTGGGATCTGTTGCAGGGAGCTAGGGGTGCTCAAAGTTACGAGTTTATGCGCATGCGTGCGCAGTTTTTCCTCTGTTGTCTCACGTTTAAGGGTGTGTTTGATTGGTAATTCCAAACCTACCAAATTCTGAAATCGGTACACTTTGCAGAGATGAAATCACAGTTCCCAATCAAACACAAAATTCTTCAAAACAACAGTTTTTAGATTTATCCTGGCGAAGACGAGGTTTCCAGTCGAAAACCACGAAGACGAGTCTGGTTCTTGGCAACAAAGAGTAAAGTTACCGATCACCGTAGCAACTCGAGCAAAGTCGCTTCATTTTCTGCAAATGAAGCTCTGCAAATGAAGTCGAGAATCTCTCCAAAGTCTGCAAACCTTCTGCCTTTTGGAGCGGAAGGTTCAGCAAGCCAGCCAACCCTGCAAAATCTGCCGTTTTGGAATTGGGGAGTCAACCAAACACAAATTCCGAGTCTTCCAAGTCTACCGCTTTCAGAATTGGTACCAATCAAACACATCCTAAATTCAAAGAGTGCTTCCTTTTGATCTGTCCTTTATTTTGACATCAATGTAGAACACCGGACTGTTGCTTTTGAAGTAAGAAAGTCAGCAACCACCTTGATTGACTCAAGCAAGATCTTAAACTTCAAATTGAAGCTAATCCTATGCGACTGAATGAAAGATAGAACAATTCAAATTACAGCTGAAGGTGAAGGTGAAGGTGAAGTTGCGTTTTTCAGCGCCAAGCGCTGGGATCGCAGAAATAGAGCAGACCTAATCGAGTCCGCGACCCCTTGTCATGACGCTCAAGTGGTGGGGCCCTACCGGGACTCGAACCCACTCCGCCTGACTATTCTGGCTGCAATCTCAGAGGATTACACCACTGCGCCACAACACTCTTTGTGCAGCTCCTTCACAGAGTCTGCACAAAGAAGAACCATTGCTGTGGGACGCCATACATAGTTAAAGGCATTGAGTCCATAACATTACATGAGCATCAAGGCTATCCAGAAATTTTGCTGACAAATCGCTGACGGCCCTTTCTCAAAGATTCGTAGTTTCAATTATGAATTTTAGACTTACAGTTTTTGTGGAGAGAAGTTCGTCATTCATAGAAGCTCCGCAGCAGCCTTTTACATGAACGAACCACTCTCCCCAGCCTCCTTTTGTTAATTATCAACATGGTCTGTGGTGCAAAAGTCAATAGCAGCAGAGAACAAAGACTTCTTGATCCTTCCATTATTCTCAGGAATTCCTTTGGCTTTATGGCAATGGTGATAAAATTTCAGCGTTTGTTAAATGATTATTTGCTGTTTAGTTCTTAAATCGTAGTGTTGTTGTTTGTTAGTTTAATGTGGCGTGTCTTCTTGGCCACGGGGTAGTCATTACCTTTTCGCTCCCCATGGTATCGTCCCTGTACTGTAGTATAGTAATTAGAATTTGTATGGTAGAAAGTAATATTGTTATCGTAATCATGTTCATATATATATATATACAGTATATATATATCAATAAAGAAAAAGAAATATTTGTTGGTTTCATAAGCGAGCTATTAATGCGGACCCAGTGCCTTTAATATAACGTCAAATATTCTTGCTAGAATACTAAAATCAAAGAAATGATCTTTCCTGAGCACATTGTAACACAAGAAGGACAACATGGCAAAGAAGAAGTCAAAAGAAATTTTTTAAACATGACATATTTTTTCAAACTCTTTCAACAACGACAGTGTTCAGTTTTGAACTTCTTTAACTTGTTAAAAACATGTTTCGTCAATGCATTTTGGAAATCTTCCTTCAAGAGACCGTACAGCCATGGGTTTACTGCACTATACAATAAGTAGCTGTATGTGGATATTTGCATCAATATTGGAGGAAAATTGGGTCTCTTTCTTAACCATGAAATTAGGTACACTATGTTCAAAGTCACTGTTGGGAGCCAGCATACTGTGTTAAATAAGAACAGTAAGAGAACGATCTTTGCAGCACGCATTTCAACGCACATTGCTCGTGAATTTTTCAGCCATTCCAGTGCCTCCCCTGCCTTGCTCTTTAGTTTTGTTCTACTTACAGGCAATCGCTTCGGTGATACTTGCCCTATTCCCTCCACACTGTTTGGTCTATTGTGGCAGTCATCCATGTCATTTCTAATGGCTTTGCTCTCGGCAGCTTTTAATTCATTCACACTGATGTCGGTGTCATTTCGTATTTGTCTGTCACTCATTGTAATTACTTGGGATCTGCTTTCTGATATCGCAGCTTTATTTGCGAATTGACAGTCTCGTTTTTCTGTTCCGATATTGACCTTTTGAAAACAAGCGACATCGCTAGAGTTAATATGAGTAAATCGTCTCGTTTCAATACGTGCAAATTTCAGGTGATGCCTGGTAACCATGAATATCTTGGTATAAACAACCAATAAGGTCACATGACATGAAATTATGGCAACCATTAGAATAAACTGGTAGACATGCAAACAAAGGCTGTTTGTTTCATTAGTTGTCACAAATTTCCAAGTTAATGGGAGAAGCGTCACAACAAAGTCAAAGAACCAAATTGCAATCATCATTTTAGCGACTCTAGCGGGTGTCATAATGGTCTCATATCTTAGACCGTTAAATATTGCAACATACCGATCAAAGGTTAATGCTGCAATGTTTAGCAGTGAACCAACAGCGGATAACGACGACGCATAACTGGCTATCGGTATTCGGATTTCCCTCTCGATTGTATTTCGAAACAGTTCCTTGCACGGAATAAAAACAAGAGCGGCTAAACTATCGCAAAATGCTAGGGAAATGACAAATTTGTTTGATATTCTACGTCTCAATATCGTATCGGCAAAATAAAGATATATAACCAAACTATTGCCACAAAGAATTGCAACGGCCAAGAATATGTTGATGCGAAAGGTAACATTGATAGGATCATCCATTTTGAGAATTTCTTGATCTTACTATAAATGAATATCACAGGAATATAGCATCCAAATTCTGTTAATGCAAATATCATCTATATAAAGCTTGTAGTGGCAGTTCAGCGTAACCAAAACTTCCTGTTTGCTGGAGTTGGAAAGCAACTACAATTATTTCATCCTACAATCAGTTTTGGCGTAGTTGTATCTAAGCGCTTCAAGCAATCGTATCATCCAAATTGATGTTGCATCAACTGTTGATTTTGATAAAAGGCTGCATTCTTGACCGAGATGCTGTGTGGAGGAAAACGTCATTTGCCAACAAAAAATCTTCATTTGCATTTGGTACTTCCCAATTAACGAGGACAGCTTCACAGCGAGCTACTCGCCTTGAAAAACAGAAAACTCGGCCAGCAACGGAAAAGCTCCGCAACCAAGTGGAAACTTCCACTTTGGAGTTTTCTTATCACGATATTGTTGAATATTTCAACGAATAAATAACGAGAATATAGCTCAAAGCCTATTTCTGCACCTGAGCATTTCATACAAACGCATCATCCACGTAGTCGTTGCATTGACTTGTTAATTTCGATAAAAGAATGTATTCTTGACCGAGGTGCTGCGAGCCGTACAACAGCATTTGCAAAGCAATTTCATTTCCAACTAATTGAAACCAATGATCTCTATTTGCACTAAGTAGATGAGAAACGAAAAAAGCTTCGTAGCGTGGCACTGCAACTAAGTGAACATGAAAACCTAGGACTCGGTAAGCAACGAAAATGGCCTGCAACAAAGTGGAAAAGTCCACGTCACGTTGGAGTTTTTTCATCATAATACTGTAAATTCATTCGAAGAAGGAATACCGAGAAGATAGTACACAGCTCAGCTCAGCAGCAGAGCATTCATGAAAACACATCATCCACGTATTGGTTGTGTGACTGTGACCTTCGATATAGGGTTGCTTTCTGTGTTGATATTGCTGCCAGCATAGATACTGCAGTCATAATCAACTTTTAACTTTCATGAAGGATAAAAATATAAGAAAAACCCCTTCTAGAGTACAGTTCTGCAGAAAATATGTCGTCAAATTCATTATCTTGTGTCTGTTATCTTTTCCAAAGTAATGAACTATTGAGCTGTAATACAGATATCAAAAGATGCCGAAGCAGATCATTGCTTGATATTCCATATGAATGTCTCGCGTAAACAAGTTCTGAATTTTGCTCTTGCCAGGTACTGACTGTTACTCTTCAATATCTGGTTCCTTTTCGTTTGAGATGCTGCAAATAGAAAAGAGCAATCGTGAAGCAAAATCTATCATTCCATTCATTTCACTTTTCATGTAAACAAATTATCCAAGCAGATGTTACAACGATTGTGAACTTTGATAAACGAGAGTCCTCATCGAGATGCTATGAAAAGAGAAATGCCATTCTATTTGAAAAATAATTCACGAACATACAGGTCCTAGTGCAAACTATTCAACTGAACACATCATCAACGTAATTTTCATATTAACTGTGACCTTCGAAAACACTTCCTTTCTTGTTGATTTGCGCTGCAAACGACGAATTTTTGAATCGTCTCCAAATCAGTTATCCAGAGTGTTACTAATTCGAGGTTTGGATTGTTAGATAACTTGCACAGGCTAAATGTAAAATACAAGTTTTAAGTAGCTCTTCAAATTCTAAGGACTACTACCCAAGTCAATTAAATTGAAGCTTATAAACAATGGAGCATCAATAGACTACGTCTAGTGATCATCGCCTACGAGAGAGTAATTGCATCATAGCCAATAACTCCCGTTGTTATGCCAAGAAAAAGATACTGATTTGTCACGCCCTTCAATTCTATGAACGTAAAGGTCGGAGACACGGAACGAAAGTCACGAGTTAGCATAGAGCGCAAATCTTTAGAAAGGTGGGTGTAAAATTCTACTATATTTTTCTTTGAATTAAAATGCTTGAAAAGAACTCAAGACAATTTGCTATAAGTTTCCCTCAGCAATTTCTTGTTAATTCGATTGCCTTTAAAATGGCGGCATTTATTAATTCAAGTGTCTAAATCCTTAACCAGAACAACAACAGATTCCTACTTGCAGCCATAAAGTATACCTTCATAAACTATGGTGTTCTTGAAGATTCTATAAATTTCTCTCAAGTAGTTTAAGATTTTCGATGATTTTATTCAAAGTTTTCGATGAATTTTTGCAAAAATAATCAAAATGCCGCCATTTTGAAAATAATCAAGATATCAAAAATTTGCCACAGCAGATTTACAGCAAATTACCCAAAGTTGCATTCAAGCACTTTGATTCAAAGAAAAATTCGATATAATTTTACACCCACCTTTTTAGAGTTTGTTTGAAAGATTTGAGTTCTCTGCTTCACGAGTGAAGCAAACATATCACGCAGCAGTCATCTCATCGACTATTGTGGGTTGATGTAGTTTCACTTCACGAATAATTGGTAGCTTTACCCATTTTTGTTCCATGTACAAGGAAATAGGGTGATGTTTCAGGTCTAGAAGTACTTGAGATGATGCCTTGAGGAGGGAAAAGACAATTTCATCTTCATGAGATGCATTTTTAGATAATGATGAAATATGCTTTCATGAATATGGATCATCGTCTATGTAAATGCCCTATCACTTTCCAGCATCTAGAATTGGCCATACTTACGAAAACATTAATTAAGCAATGAAAAATTCAATTAATCCACCCAAGCTGGATATCATTGGAAAGAAGATAAATTGTACTTTCAGATGGTATTCCTCAAATTTACTCAAATCTTGGCATCACCTGAAGAATGTCGAGTGACAGTGAGTTGCCTGTTTGAATCACTACATAGTTGTTTTCTTATTCTTTATGAATATTTCACAGCAACCTCGCACTCTCAAAATGAGGGACGGCTAAACTCAAAGCTATGAAGATTACATCGCCTTTGACCCACAAATAGTTTAAGATAACAGTCTCATTTAAATGGATTTTATTTGATTGATTTTTTGATTTTTATTTATTTATACAGGGTAATACATTCAGTGATTAATAAGAAAACTGATTTACAATGTGCCCTGTCTAAAAAACCTACGTTAATCTACTTACAATTAAATAACAAAAATAAGCGAAAATTAATATACAATATATTCTGGTACGAAAAGAAAAAGTTTGTTGCTGTACAAGAACTTTCACACCCTTTGATTTTTCAAAGATTGTTTCAGCAAATTTTTGAATGTAGCCAGTGAAGGGGCATTTTTCATTTCAGTGCTTAATTTATTCCACACAGTCCCACCTCTATATGAGAAACTACGTTGCCCGTAAGAGGTTGCAAAGCGAGGTATTCTAAGATCAGTGTCGGTATTACGGAGGGATCGTGAACTGTTTTCCGACGATTTTGTAAACATTAGCTGCATATATTCAGGAGCTAATCCATGGAGAGACTTGTAAACTGTAGTTGCAGTTTCAAATTCGATCATTTCTTTTATAGTCAACCACCCTAGGGTTCCAATCAAAGGAAGAGATGATGCATCGTAAGAGCTGCTGGTAACGATTCGTGCGGCACGGTTTTGCAGCTTTTGCAGCTTATCAAGCAGGGTTTCTCCACAACAACCCCACACCGAGCAGCAGTTTCTGAAATGCGGTTCTACTACACTTGTATACATGTTTTTTACTATTTCCAGTGGGAGATATTTTTTAGCATATTTAAGCATGCCCATTGCTCTGGAAATCTTACCTATAGCAAAAGTTATATGTTCTCTCCACTTAAGTTCTGAATCAATCTGAACGCCAAGATACTTATTACATCCAATCATGTCTAGGTTGTCCTCGTTTATATGGAGATTGATCTTAGGGGCTCCATTGTCCATATGATGTTTTTTTCAGATTACTCGAGGAACCAAGGATCATGCTTTGCGTTTTGGCTACATTAAGGGATAATTTATTACCTCCCAACCAAATCTGTAGCTTCTTAAGATCTGAATTAACTGCTTCATTTATCTCGGCTATAGATTTTGATGAGTACGAAATGCTTGTGTCGTCAGCATACATGGTCACTTTTGTGCTTTGCAACGCACAGGGCAAATCATTTATGTATATCAAAAATAGTAGTGGACCAAGGCACGATCCTTGCGGTACGCCGCAGTTCACGTTTGCTATTTTTGATGTATGTCCATTTACTTTACAGCATTGCTTACGATCCTGTAAGTACGATTTAAACCAATCCAGCTCCTTTCCCCCCACTCCATAATGACAAAGCTTTTGAATGAGAATTGTATGATCTACAGTATCAAAGGCTTTTTTCAAGTCAATAAATACTATGGATGTAAGGCATCCTTTGTCAAAATCATGGTACCAGTCATCACTACTTTTCAATAAGCATGTCAATACTGAGTGCAGGTCCCTGAAGCCGGACTGATGTGTGTAGAACAACTTATTATCGTCGAAGTAGGCGTAGAGTTGGTCGAAGATTGTCTTCTCAAAAAGACGTGAAACGACCGGGAGCACGGATATACAATCGTGGCCAAAAGGTTACTGGACAGCTACTGAAGAAGAAATAAATACAACCTCTTTACAGTTTTAGCCCTCTGTTGCTTTCCAAACCCCTCCCCCCGGTGTCAATGTTGTAGTTTTCCATGACCAGATGGTTTATGAACTGATTTAACGTACAATCTCTTACAACAACATTGACATGGGGGAAGGGGGGGCCTTTTTCTAGTGAATATTGAGGTTCTGATCAATCGTCCAATAACTTTTGGCCACGATTGTCTGAATGTAGAGATATTGATGCTATGCTAGGAACTGCTCCTCTTACACCGAAAATACGGATGATACCATGATGAAAGCCATGTTAGTTTGTTAAGTAGTCTCCAGAGTTACACTTTGAGCAAAGGGGCTTACGATATATCCACTAACGACGGGATTGAACGGCGTAAGAAGAAATTTCTAGTTCCTTGAGTCAATGCACAATCTTTGAGTTCATTCATTAAATAACAGTGCAGAACCACATGTACATTCCAAGTTGCCCCCATTGCTTTACATGATTAGTTATAGCTAACAATCATACCTAGACTTGCTCCTAACAGTTTCAGGACAACTTTTCAAGCGACACTTTGCTACCTTTGTCAGGCTGTCCACGAGTTACCACGAGTTACCATAACGAGTTACCATTTTTTCTACAGACTTCAGTATGGGAAGCGACGAGTTACCATTTCTTTTTTTATAAATAATATACTATATTATTTAAAAAAAAGAATGGTAACTCGTGGTAACTCGTTGAAGTCCATACTGAAGCCTACAAGTAAAATGGTAACTCGATTTGGCAACTCGTGGCAACTCGTGGCACGGATCTTATAGAGATCACAAAGTCCTTATATACAGCGGGCATCCGCGAATAATTGGCATTGTTTCAATATTGGCCGTTGCTTACAAGCTATTAAGCATTGTTTTTCCATCTCTGATGCTTGAATTTTGCCTTTTTTGTGAATTCTGCATGTGCAGTCTTTTATCAGCGGAGAATTTCCGAGGATATGCTTTCTTTCTACAATCGTTGTCTTCAAAGGCAAAGTTTGCTTTTGCGTCAAGATGCTATGACGTCAGATCGATTTTTAAAATGAATAAAATTTTCAAAATTTTTGAAATTCTTGCAAAAGCCACCAATTCATTGATAATTGGGCATATTTTGTGGCTCATATGAACAGTTGTGAGGCAATATCTATTTTCACTTATCGTGGCCAAAAGGTTACTGGACAGCTACTGAAGAAGAAATAAATACAACCTCTTTACAGTTTTAGCCCTCTGTTGCTTTCCAAACCCCTCCCCCCGGTGTCAATGTTGTAGTTTTCCATGACCAGATGGTTTATGAACTGATTTAACGTACAATCTCTTACAACAACATTGACATGGGGGAAGGGGGGGCCTTTTTCTAGTGAATATTGAGGTTCTGATCAATCGTCCAATAACTTTTGGCCACGATTGTCTGAATGTAGAGATATTGATGCTATGCTAGGAACTGCTCCTCTTACACCGAAAATACGGATGATACCATGATGAAAGCCATGTTAGTTTGTTAAGTAGTCTCCAGAGTTACACTTTGAGCAAAGGGGCTTACGATATATCCACTAACGACGGGATTGAACGGCGTAAGAAGAAATTTCTAGTTCCTTGAGTCAATGCACAATCTTTGAGTTCATTCATTAAATAACAGTGCAGAACCACATGTACATTCCAAGTTGCCCCCATTGCTTTACATGATTAGTTATAGCTAACAATCATACCTAGACTTGCTCCTAACAGTTTCAGGACAACTTTTCAAGCGACACTTTGCTACCTTTGTCAGGCTGTCCACGAGTTACCACGAGTTACCATAACGAGTTACCATTTTTTCTACAGACTTCAGTATGGGAAGCGACGAGTTACCATTTCTTTTTTTATAAATAATATACTATATTATTTAAAAAAAAGAATGGTAACTCGTGGTAACTCGTTGAAGTCCATACTGAAGCCTACAAGTAAAATGGTAACTCGATTTGGCAACTCGTGGCAACTCGTGGCACGGATCTTATAGAGATCACAAAGTCCTTATATACAGCGGGCATCCGCGAATAATTGGCATTGTTTCAATATTGGCCGTTGCTTACAAGCTATTAAGCATTGTTTTTCCATCTCTGATGCTTGAATTTTGCCTTTTTTGTGAATTCTGCATGTGCAGTCTTTTATCAGCGGAGAATTTCCGAGGATATGCTTTCTTTCTACAATCGTTGTCTTCAAAGGCAAAGTTTGCTTTTGCGTCAAGATGCTATGACGTCAGATCGATTTTTAAAATGAATAAAATTTTCAAAATTTTTGAAATTCTTGCAAAAGCCACCAATTCATTGATAATTGGGCATATTTTGTGGCTCATATGAACAGTTGTGAGGCAATATCTATTTTCACTTCTGGAGACAATCGTGGCCAAAAGGTTACTGGACAGCTACTGAAGAAGAAATAAATACAACCTCTTTACAGTTTTAGCCCTCTGTTGCTTTCCAAACCCCTCCCCCCGGTGTCAATGTTGTAGTTTTCCATGACCAGATGGTTTATGAACTGATTTAACGTACAATCTCTTACAACAACATTGACATGGGGGAAGGGGGGGGGGGCCTTTTTCTAGTGAATATTGAGGTTCTGATCAATCGTCCAATAACTTTTGGCCACGATTGTCTGAATGTAGAGATATTGATGCTATGCTAGGAACTGCTCCTCTTACACCGAAAATACGGATGATACCATGATGAAAGCCATGTTAGTTTGTTAAGTAGTCTCCAGAGTTACACTTTGAGCAAAGGGGCTTACGATATATCCACTAACGACGGGATTGAACGGCGTAAGAAGAAATTTCTAGTTCCTTGAGTCAATGCACAATCTTTGAGTTCATTCATTAAATAACAGTGCAGAACCACATGTACATTCCAAGTTGCCCCCATTGCTTTACATGATTAGTTATAGCTAACAATCATACCTAGACTTGCTCCTAACAGTTTCAGGACAACTTTTCAAGCGACACTTTGCTACCTTTGTCAGGCTGTCCACGAGTTACCACGAGTTACCATAACGAGTTACCATTTTTTCTACAGACTTCAGTATGGGAAGCGACGAGTTACCATTTCTTTTTTTATAAATAATATACTATATTATTTAAAAAAAAGAATGGTAACTCGTGGTAACTCGTTGAAGTCCATACTGAAGCCTACAAGTAAAATGGTAACTCGATTTGGCAACTCGTGGCAACTCGTGGCACGGATCTTATAGAGATCACAAAGTCCTTATATACAGCGGGCATCCGCGAATAATTGGCATTGTTTCAATATTGGCCGTTGCTTACAAGCTATTAAGCATTGTTTTTCCATCTCTGATGCTTGAATTTTGCCTTTTTTGTGAATTCTGCATGTGCAGTCTTTTATCAGCGGAGAATTTCCGAGGATATGCTTTCTTTCTACAATCGTTGTCTTCAAAGGCAAAGTTTGCTTTTGCGTCAAGATGCTATGACGTCAGATCGATTTTTAAAATGAATAAAATTTTCAAAATTTTTGAAATTCTTGCAAAAGCCACCAATTCATTGATAATTGGGCATATTTTGTGGCTCATATGAACAGTTGTGAGGCAATATCTATTTTCACTTCTGGAGACAATCGTGGCCAAAAGGTTACTGGACAGCTACTGAAGAAGAAATAAATACAACCTCTTTACAGTTTTAGCCCTCTGTTGCTTTCCAAACCCCTCCCCCCGGTGTCAATGTTGTAGTTTTCCATGACCAGATGGTTTATGAACTGATTTAACGTACAATCTCTTACAACAACATTGACATGGGGGAAGGGGGGGCCTTTTTCTAGTGAATATTGAGGTTCTGATCAATCGTCCAATTACTTTTGGCCACGATTGTCTGAATGTAGAGATATTGATGCTATGCTAGGAACTGCTCCTCTTACACCGAAAATACGGATGATACCATGATGAAAGCCATGTTAGTTTGTTAAGTAGTCTCCAGAGTTACACTTTGAGCAAAGGGGCTTACGATATATCCACTAACGACGGGATTGAACGGCGTAAGAAGAAATTTCTAGTTCCTTGAGTCAATGCACAATCTTTGAGTTCATTCATTAAATAACAGTGCAGAACCACATGTACATTCCAAGTTGCCCCCATTGCTTTACATGATTAGTTATAGCTAACAATCATACCTAGACTTGCTCCTAACAGTTTCAGGACAACTTTTCAAGCGACACTTTGCTACCTTTGTCAGGCTGTCCACGAGTTACCACGAGTTACCATAACGAGTTACCATTTTTTCTACAGACTTCAGTATGGGAAGCGACGAGTTACCATTTCTTTTTTTATAAATAATATACTATATTATTTAAAAAAAAGAATGGTAACTCGTGGTAACTCGTTGAAGTCCATACTGAAGCCTACAAGTAAAATGGTAACTCGATTTGGCAACTCGTGGCAACTCGTGGCACGGATCTTATAGAGATCACAAAGTCCTTATATACAGCGGGCATCCGCGAATAATTGGCATTGTTTCAATATTGGCCGTTGCTTACAAGCTATTAAGCATTGTTTTTCCATCTCTGATGCTTGAATTTTGCCTTTTTTGTGAATTCTGCATGTGCAGTCTTTTATCAGCGGAGAATTTCCGAGGATATGCTTTCTTTCTACAATCGTTGTCTTCAAAGGCAAAGTTTGCTTTTGCGTCAAGATGCTATGACGTCAGATCGATTTTTAAAATGAATAAAATTTTCAAAATTTTTGAAATTCTTGCAAAAGCCACCAATTCATTGATAATTGGGCATATTTTGTGGCTCATATGAACAGTTGTGAGGCAATATCTATTTTCACTTCTGGAGACAATCGTGGCCAAAAGGTTACTGGACAGCTACTGAAGAAGAAATAAATACAACCTCTTTACAGTTTTAGCCCTCTGTTGCTTTCCAAACCCCTCCCCCCGGTGTCAATGTTGTAGTTTTCCATGACCAGATGGTTTATGAACTGATTTAACGTACAATCTCTTACAACAACATTGACATGGGGGAAGGGGGGGCCTTTTTCTAGTGAATATTGAGGTTCTGATCAATCGTCCAATTACTTTTGGCCACGATTGTCTGAATGTAGAGATATTGATGCTATGCTAGGAACTGCTCCTCTTACACCGAAAATACGGATGATACCATGATGAAAGCCATGTTAGTTTGTTAAGTAGTCTCCAGAGTTACACTTTGAGCAAAGGGGCTTACGATATATCCACTAACGACGGGATTGAACGGCGTAAGAAGAAATTTCTAGTTCCTTGAGTCAATGCACAATCTTTGAGTTCATTCATTAAATAACAGTGCAGAACCACATGTACATTCCAAGTTGCCCCCATTGCTTTACATGATTAGTTATAGCTAACAATCATACCTAGACTTGCTCCTAACAGTTTCAGGACAACTTTTCAAGCGACACTTTGCTACCTTTGTCAGGCTGTCCACGAGTTACCACGAGTTACCATAACGAGTTACCATTTTTTCTACAGACTTCAGTATGGGAAGCGACGAGTTACCATTTCTTTTTTTATAAATAATATACTATATTATTTAAAAAAAAGAATGGTAACTCGTGGTAACTCGTTGAAGTCCATACTGAAGCCTACAAGTAAAATGGTAACTCGATTTGGCAACTCGTGGCAACTCGTGGCACGGATCTTATAGAGATCACAAAGTCCTTATATACAGCGGGCATCCGCGAATAATTGGCATTGTTTCAATATTGGCCGTTGCTTACAAGCTATTAAGCATTGTTTTTCCATCTCTGATGCTTGAATTTTGCCTTTTTTGTGAATTCTGCATGTGCAGTCTTTTATCAGCGGAGAATTTCCGAGGATATGCTTTCTTTCTACAATCGTTGTCTTCAAAGGCAAAGTTTGCTTTTGCGTCAAGATGCTATGACGTCAGATCGATTTTTAAAATGAATAAAATTTTCAAAATTTTTGAAATTCTTGCAAAAGCCACCAATTCATTGATAATTGGGCATATTTTGTGGCTCATATGAACAGTTGTGAGGCAATATCTATTTTCACTTCTGGAGACAATCGTGGCCAAAAGGTTACTGGACAGCTACTGAAGAAGAAATAAATACAACCTCTTTACAGTTTTAGCCCTCTGTTGCTTTCCAAACCCCTCCCCCCGGTGTCAATGTTGTAGTTTTCCATGACCAGATGGTTTATGAACTGATTTAACGTACAATCTCTTACAACAACATTGACATGGGGGAAGGGGGGGCCTTTTTCTAGTGAATATTGAGGTTCTGATCAATCGTCCAATAACTTTTGGCCACGATTGTCTGAATGTAGAGATATTGATGCTATGCTAGGAACTGCTCCTCTTACACCGAAAATACGGATGATACCATGATGAAAGCCATGTTAGTTTGTTAAGTAGTCTCCAGAGTTACACTTTGAGCAAAGGGGCTTACGATATATCCACTAACGACGGGATTGAACGGCGTAAGAAGAAATTTCTAGTTCCTTGAGTCAATGCACAATCTTTGAGTTCATTCATTAAATAACAGTGCAGAACCACATGTACATTCCAAGTTGCCCCCATTGCTTTACATGATTAGTTATAGCTAACAATCATACCTAGACTTGCTCCTAACAGTTTCAGGACAACTTTTCAAGCGACACTTTGCTACCTTTGTCAGGCTGTCCACGAGTTACCACGAGTTACCATAACGAGTTACCATTTTTTCTACAGACTTCAGTATGGGAAGCGACGAGTTACCATTTCTTTTTTTATAAATAATATACTATATTATTTAAAAAAAAGAATGGTAACTCGTGGTAACTCGTTGAAGTCCATACTGAAGCCTACAAGTAAAATGGTAACTCGATTTGGCAACTCGTGGCAACTCGTGGCACGGATCTTATAGAGATCACAAAGTCCTTATATACAGCGGGCATCCGCGAATAATTGGCATTGTTTCAATATTGGCCGTTGCTTACAAGCTATTAAGCATTGTTTTTCCATCTCTGATGCTTGAATTTTGCCTTTTTTGTGAATTCTGCATGTGCAGTCTTTTATCAGCGGAGAATTTCCGAGGATATGCTTTCTTTCTACAATCGTTGTCTTCAAAGGCAAAGTTTGCTTTTGCGTCAAGATGCTATGACGTCAGATCGATTTTTAAAATGAATAAAATTTTCAAAATTTTTGAAATTCTTGCAAAAGCCACCAATTCATTGATAATTGGGCATATTTTGTGGCTCATATGAACAGTTGTGAGGCAATATCTATTTTCACTTCTGGAGACAATCGTGGCCAAAAGGTTACTGGACAGCTACTGAAGAAGAAATAAATACAACCTCTTTACAGTTTTAGCCCTCTGTTGCTTTCCAAACCCCTCCCCCCGGTGTCAATGTTGTAGTTTTCCATGACCAGATGGTTTATGAACTGATTTAACGTACAATCTCTTACAACAACATTGACATGGGGGAAGGGGGGGGGCCTTTTTCTAGTGAATATTGAGGTTCTGATCAATCGTCCAATAACTTTTGGCCACGATTGTCTGAATGTAGAGATATTGATGCTATGCTAGGAACTGCTCCTCTTACACCGAAAATACGGATGATACCATGATGAAAGCCATGTTAGTTTGTTAAGTAGTCTCCAGAGTTACACTTTGAGCAAAGGGGCTTACGATATATCCACTAACGACGGGATTGAACGGCGTAAGAAGAAATTTCTAGTTCCTTGAGTCAATGCACAATCTTTGAGTTCATTCATTAAATAACAGTGCAGAACCACATGTACATTCCAAGTTGCCCCCATTGCTTTACATGATTAGTTATAGCTAACAATCATACCTAGACTTGCTCCTAACAGTTTCAGGACAACTTTTCAAGCGACACTTTGCTACCTTTGTCAGGCTGTCCACGAGTTACCACGAGTTACCATAACGAGTTACCATTTTTTCTACAGACTTCAGTATGGGAAGCGACGAGTTACCATTTCTTTTTTTATAAATAATATACTATATTATTTAAAAAAAAGAATGGTAACTCGTGGTAACTCGTTGAAGTCCATACTGAAGCCTACAAGTAAAATGGTAACTCGATTTGGCAACTCGTGGCAACTCGTGGCACGGATCTTATAGAGATCACAAAGTCCTTATATACAGCGGGCATCCGCGAATAATTGGCATTGTTTCAATATTGGCCGTTGCTTACAAGCTATTAAGCATTGTTTTTCCATCTCTGATGCTTGAATTTTGCCTTTTTTGTGAATTCTGCATGTGCAGTCTTTTATCAGCGGAGAATTTCCGAGGATATGCTTTCTTTCTACAATCGTTGTCTTCAAAGGCAAAGTTTGCTTTTGCGTCAAGATGCTATGACGTCAGATCGATTTTTAAAATGAATAAAATTTTCAAAATTTTTGAAATTCTTGCAAAAGCCACCAATTCATTGATAATTGGGCATATTTTGTGGCTCATATGAACAGTTGTGAGGCAATATCTATTTTCACTTCTGGAGACAATCGTGGCCAAAAGGTTACTGGACAGCTACTGAAGAAGAAATAAATACAACCTCTTTACAGTTTTAGCCCTCTGTTGCTTTCCAAACCCCTCCCCCCGGTGTCAATGTTGTAGTTTTCCATGACCAGATGGTTTATGAACTGATTTAACGTACAATCTCTTACAACAACATTGACATGGGGGAAGGGGGGGGGCCTTTTTCTAGTGAATATTGAGGTTCTGATCAATCGTCCAATAACTTTTGGCCACGATTGTCTGAATGTAGAGATATTGATGCTATGCTAGGAACTGCTCCTCTTACACCGAAAATACGGATGATACCATGATGAAAGCCATGTTAGTTTGTTAAGTAGTCTCCAGAGTTACACTTTGAGCAAAGGGGCTTACGATATATCCACTAACGACGGGATTGAACGGCGTAAGAAGAAATTTCTAGTTCCTTGAGTCAATGCACAATCTTTGAGTTCATTCATTAAATAACAGTGCAGAACCACATGTACATTCCAAGTTGCCCCCATTGCTTTACATGATTAGTTATAGCTAACAATCATACCTAGACTTGCTCCTAACAGTTTCAGGACAACTTTTCAAGCGACACTTTGCTACCTTTGTCAGGCTGTCCACGAGTTACCACGAGTTACCATAACGAGTTACCATTTTTTCTACAGACTTCAGTATGGGAAGCGACGAGTTACCATTTCTTTTTTTATAAATAATATACTATATTATTTAAAAAAAAGAATGGTAACTCGTGGTAACTCGTTGAAGTCCATACTGAAGCCTACAAGTAAAATGGTAACTCGATTTGGCAACTCGTGGCAACTCGTGGCACGGATCTTATAGAGATCACAAAGTCCTTATATACAGCGGGCATCCGCGAATAATTGGCATTGTTTCAATATTGGCCGTTGCTTACAAGCTATTAAGCATTGTTTTTCCATCTCTGATGCTTGAATTTTGCCTTTTTTGTGAATTCTGCATGTGCAGTCTTTTATCAGCGGAGAATTTCCGAGGATATGCTTTCTTTCTACAATCGTTGTCTTCAAAGGCAAAGTTTGCTTTTGCGTCAAGATGCTATGACGTCAGATCGATTTTTAAAATGAATAAAATTTTCAAAATTTTTGAAATTCTTGCAAAAGCCACCAATTCATTGATAATTGGGCATATTTTGTGGCTCATATGAACAGTTGTGAGGCAATATCTATTTTCACTTCTGGAGACAATCGTGGCCAAAAGGTTACTGGACAGCTACTGAAGAAGAAATAAATACAACCTCTTTACAGTTTTAGCCCTCTGTTGCTTTCCAAACCCCTCCCCCCGGTGTCAATGTTGTAGTTTTCCATGACCAGATGGTTTATGAACTGATTTAACGTACAATCTCTTACAACAACATTGACATGGGGGAAGGGGGGGGCCTTTTTCTAGTGAATATTGAGGTTCTGATCAATCGTCCAATAACTTTTGGCCACGATTGTCTGAATGTAGAGATATTGATGCTATGCTAGGAACTGCTCCTCTTACACCGAAAATACGGATGATACCATGATGAAAGCCATGTTAGTTTGTTAAGTAGTCTCCAGAGTTACACTTTGAGCAAAGGGGCTTACGATATATCCACTAACGACGGGATTGAACGGCGTAAGAAGAAATTTCTAGTTCCTTGAGTCAATGCACAATCTTTGAGTTCATTCATTAAATAACAGTGCAGAACCACATGTACATTCCAAGTTGCCCCCATTGCTTTACATGATTAGTTATAGCTAACAATCATACCTAGACTTGCTCCTAACAGTTTCAGGACAACTTTTCAAGCGACACTTTGCTACCTTTGTCAGGCTGTCCACGAGTTACCACGAGTTACCATAACGAGTTACCATTTTTTCTACAGACTTCAGTATGGGAAGCGACGAGTTACCATTTCTTTTTTTATAAATAATATACTATATTATTTAAAAAAAAGAATGGTAACTCGTGGTAACTCGTTGAAGTCCATACTGAAGCCTACAAGTAAAATGGTAACTCGATTTGGCAACTCGTGGCAACTCGTGGCACGGATCTTATAGAGATCACAAAGTCCTTATATACAGCGGGCATCCGCGAATAATTGGCATTGTTTCAATATTGGCCGTTGCTTACAAGCTATTAAGCATTGTTTTTCCATCTCTGATGCTTGAATTTTGCCTTTTTTGTGAATTCTGCATGTGCAGTCTTTTATCAGCGGAGAATTTCCGAGGATATGCTTTCTTTCTACAATCGTTGTCTTCAAAGGCAAAGTTTGCTTTTGCGTCAAGATGCTATGACGTCAGATCGATTTTTAAAATGAATAAAATTTTCAAAATTTTTGAAATTCTTGCAAAAGCCACCAATTCATTGATAATTGGGCATATTTTGTGGCTCATATGAACAGTTGTGAGGCAATATCTATTTTCACTTCTGGAGACAATCGTGGCCAAAAGGTTACTGGACAGCTACTGAAGAAGAAATAAATACAACCTCTTTACAGTTTTAGCCCTCTGTTGCTTTCCAAACCCCTCCCCCCGGTGTCAATGTTGTAGTTTTCCATGACCGGATGGTTTATGAACTGATTTAACGTACAATCTCTTACAACAACATTGACATGGGGGAAGGGGGGGCCTTTTTCTAGTGAATATTGAGGTTCTGATCAATCGTCCAATAACTTTTGGCCACGATTGTCTGAATGTAGAGATATTGATGCTATGCTAGGAACTGCTCCTCTTACACCGAAAATACGGATGATACCATGATGAAAGCCATGTTAGTTTGTTAAGTAGTCTCCAGAGTTACACTTTGAGCAAAGGGGCTTACGATATATCCACTAACGACGGGATTGAACGGCGTAAGAAGAAATTTCTAGTTCCTTGAGTCAATGCACAATCTTTGAGTTCATTCATTAAATAACAGTGCAGAACCACATGTACATTCCAAGTTGCCCCCATTGCTTTACATGATTAGTTATAGCTAACAATCATACCTAGACTTGCTCCTAACAGTTTCAGGACAACTTTTCAAGCGACACTTTGCTACCTTTGTCAGGCTGTCCACGAGTTACCACGAGTTACCATAACGAGTTACCATTTTTTCTACAGACTTCAGTATGGGAAGCGACGAGTTACCATTTCTTTTTTTATAAATAATATACTATATTATTTAAAAAAAAGAATGGTAACTCGTGGTAACTCGTTGAAGTCCATACTGAAGCCTACAAGTAAAATGGTAACTCGATTTGGCAACTCGTGGCAACTCGTGGCACGGATCTTATAGAGATCACAAAGTCCTTATATACAGCGGGCATCCGCGAATAATTGGCATTGTTTCAATATTGGCCGTTGCTTACAAGCTATTAAGCATTGTTTTTCCATCTCTGATGCTTGAATTTTGCCTTTTTTGTGAATTCTGCATGTGCAGTCTTTTATCAGCGGAGAATTTCCGAGGATATGCTTTCTTTCTACAATCGTTGTCTTCAAAGGCAAAGTTTGCTTTTGCGTCAAGATGCTATGACGTCAGATCGATTTTTAAAATGAATAAAATTTTCAAAATTTTTGAAATTCTTGCAAAAGCCACCAATTCATTGATAATTGGGCATATTTTGTGGCTCATATGAACAGTTGTGAGGCAATATCTATTTTCACTTCTGGAGACAATCGTGGCCAAAAGGTTACTGGACAGCTACTGAAGAAGAAATAAATACAACCTCTTTACAGTTTTAGCCCTCTGTTGCTTTCCAAACCCCTCCCCCCGGTGTCAATGTTGTAGTTTTCCATGACCAGATGGTTTATGAACTGATTTAACGTACAATCTCTTACAACAACATTGACATGGGGGAAGGGGGGGCCTTTTTCTAGTGAATATTGAGGTTCTGATCAATCGTCCAATAACTTTTGGCCACGATTGTCTGAATGTAGAGATATTGATGCTATGCTAGGAACTGCTCCTCTTACACCGAAAATACGGATGATACCATGATGAAAGCCATGTTAGTTTGTTAAGTAGTCTCCAGAGTTACACTTTGAGCAAAGGGGCTTACGATATATCCACTAACGACGGGATTGAACGGCGTAAGAAGAAATTTCTAGTTCCTTGAGTCAATGCACAATCTTTGAGTTCATTCATTAAATAACAGTGCAGAACCACATGTACATTCCAAGTTGCCCCCATTGCTTTACATGATTAGTTATAGCTAACAATCATACCTAGACTTGCTCCTAACAGTTTCAGGACAACTTTTCAAGCGACACTTTGCTACCTTTGTCAGGCTGTCCACGAGTTACCACGAGTTACCATAACGAGTTACCATTTTTTCTACAGACTTCAGTATGGGAAGCGACGAGTTACCATTTCTTTTTTTATAAATAATATACTATATTATTTAAAAAAAAGAATGGTAACTCGTGGTAACTCGTTGAAGTCCATACTGAAGCCTACAAGTAAAATGGTAACTCGATTTGGCAACTCGTGGCAACTCGTGGCACGGATCTTATAGAGATCACAAAGTCCTTATATACAGCGGGCATCCGCGAATAATTGGCATTGTTTCAATATTGGCCGTTGCTTACAAGCTATTAAGCATTGTTTTTCCATCTCTGATGCTTGAATTTTGCCTTTTTTGTGAATTCTGCATGTGCAGTCTTTTATCAGCGGAGAATTTCCGAGGATATGCTTTCTTTCTACAATCGTTGTCTTCAAAGGCAAAGTTTGCTTTTGCGTCAAGATGCTATGACGTCAGATCGATTTTTAAAATGAATAAAATTTTCAAAATTTTTGAAATTCTTGCAAAAGCCACCAATTCATTGATAATTGGGCATATTTTGTGGCTCATATGAACAGTTGTGAGGCAATATCTATTTTCACTTCTGGAGACAATCGTGGCCAAAAGGTTACTGGACAGCTACTGAAGAAGAAATAAATACAACCTCTTTACAGTTTTAGCCCTCTGTTGCTTTCCAAACCCCTCCCCCCGGTGTCAATGTTGTAGTTTTCCATGACCAGATGGTTTATGAACTGATTTAACGTACAATCTCTTACAACAACATTGACATGGGGGAAGGGGGGGCCTTTTTCTAGTGAATATTGAGGTTCTGATCAATCGTCCAATAACTTTTGGCCACGATTGTCTGAATGTAGAGATATTGATGCTATGCTAGGAACTGCTCCTCTTACACCGAAAATACGGATGATACCATGATGAAAGCCATGTTAGTTTGTTAAGTAGTCTCCAGAGTTACACTTTGAGCAAAGGGGCTTACGATATATCCACTAACGACGGGATTGAACGGCGTAAGAAGAAATTTCTAGTTCCTTGAGTCAATGCACAATCTTTGAGTTCATTCATTAAATAACAGTGCAGAACCACATGTACATTCCAAGTTGCCCCCATTGCTTTACATGATTAGTTATAGCTAACAATCATACCTAGACTTGCTCCTAACAGTTTCAGGACAACTTTTCAAGCGACACTTTGCTACCTTTGTCAGGCTGTCCACGAGTTACCACGAGTTACCATAACGAGTTACCATTTTTTCTACAGACTTCAGTATGGGAAGCGACGAGTTACCATTTCTTTTTTTATAAATAATATACTATATTATTTAAAAAAAAGAATGGTAACTCGTGGTAACTCGTTGAAGTCCATACTGAAGCCTACAAGTAAAATGGTAACTCGATTTGGCAACTCGTGGCAACTCGTGGCACGGATCTTATAGAGATCACAAAGTCCTTATATACAGCGGGCATCCGCGAATAATTGGCATTGTTTCAATATTGGCCGTTGCTTACAAGCTATTAAGCATTGTTTTTCCATCTCTGATGCTTGAATTTTGCCTTTTTTGTGAATTCTGCATGTGCAGTCTTTTATCAGCGGAGAATTTCCGAGGATATGCTTTCTTTCTACAATCGTTGTCTTCAAAGGCAAAGTTTGCTTTTGCGTCAAGATGCTATGACGTCAGATCGATTTTTAAAATGAATAAAATTTTCAAAATTTTTGAAATTCTTGCAAAAGCCACCAATTCATTGATAATTGGGCATATTTTGTGGCTCATATGAACAGTTGTGAGGCAATATCTATTTTCACTTCTGGAGACAATCGTGGCCAAAAGGTTACTGGACAGCTACTGAAGAAGAAATAAATACAACCTCTTTACAGTTTTAGCCCTCTGTTGCTTTCCAAACCCCTCCCCCCGGTGTCAATGTTGTAGTTTTCCATGACCAGATGGTTTATGAACTGATTTAACGTACAATCTCTTACAACAACATTGACATGGGGGAAGGGGGGGCCTTTTTCTAGTGAATATTGAGGTTCTGATCAATCGTCCAATAACTTTTGGCCACGATTGTCTGAATGTAGAGATATTGATGCTATGCTAGGAACTGCTCCTCTTACACCGAAAATACGGATGATACCATGATGAAAGCCATGTTAGTTTGTTAAGTAGTCTCCAGAGTTACACTTTGAGCAAAGGGGCTTACGATATATCCACTAACGACGGGATTGAACGGCGTAAGAAGAAATTTCTAGTTCCTTGAGTCAATGCACAATCTTTGAGTTCATTCATTAAATAACAGTGCAGAACCACATGTACATTCCAAGTTGCCCCCATTGCTTTACATGATTAGTTATAGCTAACAATCATACCTAGACTTGCTCCTAACAGTTTCAGGACAACTTTTCAAGCGACACTTTGCTACCTTTGTCAGGCTGTCCACGAGTTACCACGAGTTACCATAACGAGTTACCATTTTTTCTACAGACTTCAGTATGGGAAGCGACGAGTTACCATTTCTTTTTTTATAAATAATATACTATATTATTTAAAAAAAAGAATGGTAACTCGTGGTAACTCGTTGAAGTCCATACTGAAGCCTACAAGTAAAATGGTAACTCGATTTGGCAACTCGTGGCAACTCGTGGCACGGATCTTATAGAGATCACAAAGTCCTTATATACAGCGGGCATCCGCGAATAATTGGCATTGTTTCAATATTGGCCGTTGCTTACAAGCTATTAAGCATTGTTTTTCCATCTCTGATGCTTGAATTTTGCCTTTTTTGTGAATTCTGCATGTGCAGTCTTTTATCAGCGGAGAATTTCCGAGGATATGCTTTCTTTCTACAATCGTTGTCTTCAAAGGCAAAGTTTGCTTTTGCGTCAAGATGCTATGACGTCAGATCGATTTTTAAAATGAATAAAATTTTCAAAATTTTTGAAATTCTTGCAAAAGCCACCAATTCATTGATAATTGGGCATATTTTGTGGCTCATATGAACAGTTGTGAGGCAATATCTATTTTCACTTCTGGAGACAATCGTGGCCAAAAGGTTACTGGACAGCTACTGAAGAAGAAATAAATACAACCTCTTTACAGTTTTAGCCCTCTGTTGCTTTCCAAACCCCTCCCCCCGGTGTCAATGTTGTAGTTTTCCATGACCAGATGGTTTATGAACTGATTTAACGTACAATCTCTTACAACAACATTGACATGGGGGAAGGGGGGGCCTTTTTCTAGTGAATATTGAGGTTCTGATCAATCGTCCAATAACTTTTGGCCACGATTGTCTGAATGTAGAGATATTGATGCTATGCTAGGAACTGCTCCTCTTACACCGAAAATACGGATGATACCATGATGAAAGCCATGTTAGTTTGTTAAGTAGTCTCCAGAGTTACACTTTGAGCAAAGGGGCTTACGATATATCCACTAACGACGGGATTGAACGGCGTAAGAAGAAATTTCTAGTTCCTTGAGTCAATGCACAATCTTTGAGTTCATTCATTAAATAACAGTGCAGAACCACATGTACATTCCAAGTTGCCCCCATTGCTTTACATGATTAGTTATAGCTAACAATCATACCTAGACTTGCTCCTAACAGTTTCAGGACAACTTTTCAAGCGACACTTTGCTACCTTTGTCAGGCTGTCCACGAGTTACCACGAGTTACCATAACGAGTTACCATTTTTTCTACAGACTTCAGTATGGGAAGCGACGAGTTACCATTTCTTTTTTTATAAATAATATACTATATTATTTAAAAAAAAGAATGGTAACTCGTGGTAACTCGTTGAAGTCCATACTGAAGCCTACAAGTAAAATGGTAACTCGATTTGGCAACTCGTGGCAACTCGTGGCACGGATCTTATAGAGATCACAAAGTCCTTATATACAGCGGGCATCCGCGAATAATTGGCATTGTTTCAATATTGGCCGTTGCTTACAAGCTATTAAGCATTGTTTTTCCATCTCTGATGCTTGAATTTTGCCTTTTTTGTGAATTCTGCATGTGCAGTCTTTTATCAGCGGAGAATTTCCGAGGATATGCTTTCTTTCTACAATCGTTGTCTTCAAAGGCAAAGTTTGCTTTTGCGTCAAGATGCTATGACGTCAGATCGATTTTTAAAATGAATAAAATTTTCAAAATTTTTGAAATTCTTGCAAAAGCCACCAATTCATTGATAATTGGGCATATTTTGTGGCTCATATGAACAGTTGTGAGGCAATATCTATTTTCACTTCTGTCTGAATGTAGAGATATTGATGCTATGCTAGGAACTGCTCCTCTTACACCGAAAATACGGATGATACCATGATGAAAGCCATGTTAGTTTGTTAAGTAGTCTCCAGAGTTACACTTTGAGCAAAGGGGCTTACGATATATCCACTAACGACGGGATTGAACGGCGTAAGAAGAAATTTCTAGTTCCTTGAGTCAATGCACAATCTTTGAGTTCATTCATTAAATAACAGTGCAGAACCACATGTACATTCCAAGTTGCCCCCATTGCTTTACATGATTAGTTATAGCTAACAATCATACCTAGACTTGCTCCTAACAGTTTCAGGACAACTTTTCAAGCGACACTTTGCTACCTTTGTCAGGCTGTCCACGAGTTACCACGAGTTACCATAACGAGTTACCATTTTTTCTACAGACTTCAGTATGGGAAGCGACGAGTTACCATTTCTTTTTTTATAAATAATATACTATATTATTTAAAAAAAAGAATGGTAACTCGTGGTAACTCGTTGAAGTCCATACTGAAGCCTACAAGTAAAATGGTAACTCGATTTGGCAACTCGTGGCAACTCGTGGCACGGATCTTATAGAGATCACAAAGTCCTTATATACAGCGGGCATCCGCGAATAATTGGCATTGTTTCAATATTGGCCGTTGCTTACAAGCTATTAAGCATTGTTTTTCCATCTCTGATGCTTGAATTTTGCCTTTTTTGTGAATTCTGCATGTGCAGTC
Source organism: Aurelia sp. 3 sensu Dawson et al. (2005) (assembly GCA_964020215.1). Classification (NCBI taxonomy): domain Eukaryota; kingdom Metazoa; phylum Cnidaria; class Scyphozoa; order Semaeostomeae; family Ulmaridae; genus Aurelia; species Aurelia sp. 3 sensu Dawson et al. (2005). The sequence goes on from OZ026590.1 coordinate 12,183,336, forward strand.
TTTTATCAGCGGAGAATTTCCGAGGATATGCTTTCTTTCTACAATCGTTGTCTTCAAAGGCAAAGTTTGCTTTTGCGTCAAGATGCTATGACGTCAGATCGATTTTTAAAATGAATAAAATTTTCAAAATTTTTGAAATTCTTGCAAAAGCCACCAATTCATTGATAATTGGGCATATTTTGTGGCTCATATGAACAGTTGTGAGGCAATATCTATTTTCACTTCTGGAGACAATCGTGGCCAAAAGGTTACTGGACAGCTACTGAAGAAGAAATAAATACAACCTCTTTACAGTTTTAGCCCTCTGTTGCTTTCCAAACCCCTCCCCCCGGTGTCAATGTTGTAGTTTTCCATGACCAGATGGTTTATGAACTGATTTAACGTACAATCTCTTACAACAACATTGACATGGGGGAAGGGGGGGCCTTTTTCTAGTGAATATTGAGGTTCTGATCAATCGTCCAATAACTTTTGGCCACGATTGTCTGAATGTAGAGATATTGATGCTATGCTAGGAACTGCTCCTCTTACACCGAAAATACGGATGATACCATGATGAAAGCCATGTTAGTTTGTTAAGTAGTCTCCAGAGTTACACTTTGAGCAAAGGGGCTTACGATATATCCACTAACGACGGGATTGAACGGCGTAAGAAGAAATTTCTAGTTCCTTGAGTCAATGCACAATCTTTGAGTTCATTCATTAAATAACAGTGCAGAACCACATGTACATTCCAAGTTGCCCCCATTGCTTTACATGATTAGTTATAGCTAACAATCATACCTAGACTTGCTCCTAACAGTTTCAGGACAACTTTTCAAGCGACACTTTGCTACCTTTGTCAGGCTGTCCACGAGTTACCACGAGTTACCATAACGAGTTACCATTTTTTCTACAGACTTCAGTATGGGAAGCGACGAGTTACCATTTCTTTTTTTATAAATAATATACTATATTATTTAAAAAAAAGAATGGTAACTCGTGGTAACTCGTTGAAGTCCATACTGAAGCCTACAAGTAAAATGGTAACTCGATTTGGCAACTCGTGGCAACTCGTGGCACGGATCTTATAGAGATCACAAAGTCCTTATATACAGCGGGCATCCGCGAATAATTGGCATTGTTTCAATATTGGCCGTTGCTTACAAGCTATTAAGCATTGTTTTTCCATCTCTGATGCTTGAATTTTGCCTTTTTTGTGAATTCTGCATGTGCAGTCTTTTATCAGCGGAGAATTTCCGAGGATATGCTTTCTTTCTACAATCGTTGTCTTCAAAGGCAAAGTTTGCTTTTGCGTCAAGATGCTATGACGTCAGATCGATTTTTAAAATGAATAAAATTTTCAAAATTTTTGAAATTCTTGCAAAAGCCACCAATTCATTGATAATTGGGCATATTTTGTGGCTCATATGAACAGTTGTGAGGCAATATCTATTTTCACTTCTGGAGACAATCGTGGCCAAAAGGTTACTGGACAGCTACTGAAGAAGAAATAAATACAACCTCTTTACAGTTTTAGCCCTCTGTTGCTTTCCAAACCCCTCCCCCCGGTGTCAATGTTGTAGTTTTCCATGACCAGATGGTTTATGAACTGATTTAACGTACAATCTCTTACAACAACATTGACATGGGGGAAGGGGGGGCCTTTTTCTAGTGAATATTGAGGTTCTGATCAATCGTCCAATAACTTTTGGCCACGATTGTCTGAATGTAGAGATATTGATGCTATGCTAGGAACTGCTCCTCTTACACCGAAAATACGGATGATACCATGATGAAAGCCATGTTAGTTTGTTAAGTAGTCTCCAGAGTTACACTTTGAGCAAAGGGGCTTACGATATATCCACTAACGACGGGATTGAACGGCGTAAGAAGAAATTTCTAGTTCCTTGAGTCAATGCACAATCTTTGAGTTCATTCATTAAATAACAGTGCAGAACCACATGTACATTCCAAGTTGCCCCCATTGCTTTACATGATTAGTTATAGCTAACAATCATACCTAGACTTGCTCCTAACAGTTTCAGGACAACTTTTCAAGCGACACTTTGCTACCTTTGTCAGGCTGTCCACGAGTTACCACGAGTTACCATAACGAGTTACCATTTTTTCTACAGACTTCAGTATGGGAAGCGACGAGTTACCATTTCTTTTTTTATAAATAATATACTATATTATTTAAAAAAAAGAATGGTAACTCGTGGTAACTCGTTGAAGTCCATACTGAAGCCTACAAGTAAAATGGTAACTCGATTTGGCAACTCGTGGCAACTCGTGGCACGGATCTTATAGAGATCACAAAGTCCTTATATACAGCGGGCATCCGCGAATAATTGGCATTGTTTCAATATTGGCCGTTGCTTACAAGCTATTAAGCATTGTTTTTCCATCTCTGATGCTTGAATTTTGCCTTTTTTGTGAATTCTGCATGTGCAGTCTTTTATCAGCGGAGAATTTCCGAGGATATGCTTTCTTTCTACAATCGTTGTCTTCAAAGGCAAAGTTTGCTTTTGCGTCAAGATGCTATGACGTCAGATCGATTTTTAAAATGAATAAAATTTTCAAAATTTTTGAAATTCTTGCAAAAGCCACCAATTCATTGATAATTGGGCATATTTTGTGGCTCATATGAACAGTTGTGAGGCAATATCTATTTTCACTTCTGGAGACAATCGTGGCCAAAAGGTTACTGGACAGCTACTGAAGAAGAAATAAATACAACCTCTTTACAGTTTTAGCCCTCTGTTGCTTTCCAAACCCCTCCCCCCGGTGTCAATGTTGTAGTTTTCCATGACCAGATGGTTTATGAACTGATTTAACGTACAATCTCTTACAACAACATTGACATGGGGGAAGGGGGGGCCTTTTTCTAGTGAATATTGAGGTTCTGATCAATCGTCCAATAACTTTTGGCCACGATTGTCTGAATGTAGAGATATTGATGCTATGCTAGGAACTGCTCCTCTTACACCGAAAATACGGATGATACCATGATGAAAGCCATGTTAGTTTGTTAAGTAGTCTCCAGAGTTACACTTTGAGCAAAGGGGCTTACGATATATCCACTAACGACGGGATTGAACGGCGTAAGAAGAAATTTCTAGTTCCTTGAGTCAATGCACAATCTTTGAGTTCATTCATTAAATAACAGTGCAGAACCACATGTACATTCCAAGTTGCCCCCATTGCTTTACATGATTAGTTATAGCTAACAATCATACCTAGACTTGCTCCTAACAGTTTCAGGACAACTTTTCAAGCGACACTTTGCTACCTTTGTCAGGCTGTCCACGAGTTACCACGAGTTACCATAACGAGTTACCATTTTTTCTACAGACTTCAGTATGGGAAGCGACGAGTTACCATTTCTTTTTTTATAAATAATATACTATATTATTTAAAAAAAAGAATGGTAACTCGTGGTAACTCGTTGAAGTCCATACTGAAGCCTACAAGTAAAATGGTAACTCGATTTGGCAACTCGTGGCAACTCGTGGCACGGATCTTATAGAGATCACAAAGTCCTTATATACAGCGGGCATCCGCGAATAATTGGCATTGTTTCAATATTGGCCGTTGCTTACAAGCTATTAAGCATTGTTTTTCCATCTCTGATGCTTGAATTTTGCCTTTTTTGTGAATTCTGCATGTGCAGTCTTTTATCAGCGGAGAATTTCCGAGGATATGCTTTCTTTCTACAATCGTTGTCTTCAAAGGCAAAGTTTGCTTTTGCGTCAAGATGCTATGACGTCAGATCGATTTTTAAAATGAATAAAATTTTCAAAATTTTTGAAATTCTTGCAAAAGCCACCAATTCATTGATAATTGGGCATATTTTGTGGCTCATATGAACAGTTGTGAGGCAATATCTATTTTCACTTCTGGAGACATCTGAATGTAGAGATATTGATGCTATGCTAGGAACTGCTCCTCTTACACCGAAAATACGGATGATACCATGATGAAAGCCATGTTAGTTTGTTAAGTAGTCTCCAGAGTTACACTTTGAGCAAAGGGGCTTACGATATATCCACTAACGACGGGATTGAACGGCGTAAGAAGAAATTTCTAGTTCCTTGAGTCAATGCACAATCTTTGAGTTCATTCATTAAATAACAGTGCAGAACCACATGTACATTCCAAGTTGCCCCCATTGCTTTACATGATTAGTTATAGCTAACAATCATACCTAGACTTGCTCCTAACAGTTTCAGGACAACTTTTCAAGCGACACTTTGCTACCTTTGTCAGGCTGTCCACGAGTTACCACGAGTTACCATAACGAGTTACCATTTTTTCTACAGACTTCAGTATGGGAAGCGACGAGTTACCATTTCTTTTTTTATAAATAATATACTATATTATTTAAAAAAAAGAATGGTAACTCGTGGTAACTCGTTGAAGTCCATACTGAAGCCTACAAGTAAAATGGTAACTCGATTTGGCAACTCGTGGCAACTCGTGGCACGGATCTTATAGAGATCACAAAGTCCTTATATACAGCGGGCATCCGCGAATAATTGGCATTGTTTCAATATTGGCCGTTGCTTACAAGCTATTAAGCATTGTTTTTCCATCTCTGATGCTTGAATTTTGCCTTTTTTGTGAATTCTGCATGTGCAGTCTTTTATCAGCGGAGAATTTCCGAGGATATGCTTTCTTTCTACAATCGTTGTCTTCAAAGGCAAAGTTTGCTTTTGCGTCAAGATGCTATGACGTCAGATCGATTTTTAAAATGAATAAAATTTTCAAAATTTTTGAAATTCTTGCAAAAGCCACCAATTCATTGATAATTGGGCATATTTTGTGGCTCATATGAACAGTTGTGAGGCAATATCTATTTTCACTTCTGGAGACAATCGTGGCCAAAAGGTTACTGGACAGCTACTGAAGAAGAAATAAATACAACCTCTTTACAGTTTTAGCCCTCTGTTGCTTTCCAAACCCCTCCCCCCGGTGTCAATGTTGTAGTTTTCCATGACCAGATGGTTTATGAACTGATTTAACGTACAATCTCTTACAACAACATTGACATGGGGGAAGGGGGGGCCTTTTTCTAGTGAATATTGAGGTTCTGATCAATCGTCCAATAACTTTTGGCCACGATTGTCTGAATGTAGAGATATTGATGCTATGCTAGGAACTGCTCCTCTTACACCGAAAATACGGATGATACCATGATGAAAGCCATGTTAGTTTGTTAAGTAGTCTCCAGAGTTACACTTTGAGCAAAGGGGCTTACGATATATCCACTAACGACGGGATTGAACGGCGTAAGAAGAAATTTCTAGTTCCTTGAGTCAATGCACAATCTTTGAGTTCATTCATTAAATAACAGTGCAGAACCACATGTACATTCCAAGTTGCCCCCATTGCTTTACATGATTAGTTATAGCTAACAATCATACCTAGACTTGCTCCTAACAGTTTCAGGACAACTTTTCAAGCGACACTTTGCTACCTTTGTCAGGCTGTCCACGAGTTACCACGAGTTACCATAACGAGTTACCATTTTTTCTACAGACTTCAGTATGGGAAGCGACGAGTTACCATTTCTTTTTTTATAAATAATATACTATATTATTTAAAAAAAAGAATGGTAACTCGTGGTAACTCGTTGAAGTCCATACTGAAGCCTACAAGTAAAATGGTAACTCGATTTGGCAACTCGTGGCAACTCGTGGCACGGATCTTATAGAGATCACAAAGTCCTTATATACAGCGGGCATCCGCGAATAATTGGCATTGTTTCAATATTGGCCGTTGCTTACAAGCTATTAAGCATTGTTTTTACATCTCTGATGCTTGAATTTTGCCTTTTTTGTGAATTCTGCATGTGCAGTCTTTTATCAGCGGAGAATTTCCGAGGATATGCTTTCTTTCTACAATCGTTGTCTTCAAAGGCAAAGTTTGCTTTTGCGTCAAGATGCTATGACGTCAGATCGATTTTTAAAATGAATAAAATTTTCAAAATTTTTGAAATTCTTGCAAAAGCCACCAATTCATTGATAATTGGGCATATTTTGTGGCTCATATGAACAGTTGTGAGGCAATATCTATTTTCACTTCTGGAGACATCTGAATGTAGAGATATTGATGCTATGCTAGGAACTGCTCCTCTTACACCGAAAATACGGATGATACCATGATGAAAGCCATGTTAGTTTGTTAAGTAGTCTCCAGAGTTACACTTTGAGCAAAGGGGCTTACGATATATCCACTAACGACGGGATTGAACGGCGTAAGAAGAAATTTCTAGTTCCTTGAGTCAATGCACAATCTTTGAGTTCATTCATTAAATAACAGTGCAGAACCACATGTACATTCCAAGTTGCCCCCATTGCTTTACATGATTAGTTATAGCTAACAATCATACCTAGACTTGCTCCTAACAGTTTCAGGACAACTTTTCAAGCGACACTTTGCTACCTTTGTCAGGCTGTCCACGAGTTACCACGAGTTACCATAACGAGTTACCATTTTTTCTACAGACTTCAGTATGGGAAGCGACGAGTTACCATTTCTTTTTTTATAAATAATATACTATATTATTTAAAAAAAAGAATGGTAACTCGTGGTAACTCGTTGAAGTCCATACTGAAGCCTACAAGTAAAATGGTAACTCGATTTGGCAACTCGTGGCAACTCGTGGCACGGATCTTATAGAGATCACAAAGTCCTTATATACAGCGGGCATCCGCGAATAATTGGCATTGTTTCAATATTGGCCGTTGCTTACAAGCTATTAAGCATTGTTTTTCCATCTCTGATGCTTGAATTTTGCCTTTTTTGTGAATTCTGCATGTGCAGTCTTTTATCAGCGGAGAATTTCCGAGGATATGCTTTCTTTCTACAATCGTTGTCTTCAAAGGCAAAGTTTGCTTTTGCGTCAAGATGCTATGACGTCAGATCGATTTTTAAAATGAATAAAATTTTCAAAATTTTTGAAATTCTTGCAAAAGCCACCAATTCATTGATAATTGGGCATATTTTGTGGCTCATATGAACAGTTGTGAGGCAATATCTATTTTCACTTCTGGAGACAATCGTGGCCAAAAGGTTACTGGACAGCTACTGAAGAAGAAATAAATACAACCTCTTTACAGTTTTAGCCCTCTGTTGCTTTCCAAACCCCTCCCCCCGGTGTCAATGTTGTAGTTTTCCATGACCAGATGGTTTATGAACTGATTTAACGTACAATCTCTTACAACAACATTGACATGGGGGAAGGGGGGGCCTTTTTCTAGTGAATATTGAGGTTCTGATCAATCGTCCAATAACTTTTGGCCACGATTGTCTGAATGTAGAGATATTGATGCTATGCTAGGAACTGCTCCTCTTACACCGAAAATACGGATGATACCATGATGAAAGCCATGTTAGTTTGTTAAGTAGTCTCCAGAGTTACACTTTGAGCAAAGGGGCTTACGATATATCCACTAACGACGGGATTGAACGGCGTAAGAAGAAATTTCTAGTTCCTTGAGTCAATGCACAATCTTTGAGTTCATTCATTAAATAACAGTGCAGAACCACATGTACATTCCAAGTTGCCCCCATTGCTTTACATGATTAGTTATAGCTAACAATCATACCTAGACTTGCTCCTAACAGTTTCAGGACAACTTTTCAAGCGACACTTTGCTACCTTTGTCAGGCTGTCCACGAGTTACCACGAGTTACCATAACGAGTTACCATTTTTTCTACAGACTTCAGTATGGGAAGCGACGAGTTACCATTTCTTTTTTTATAAATAATATACTATATTATTTAAAAAAAAGAATGGTAACTCGTGGTAACTCGTTGAAGTCCATACTGAAGCCTACAAGTAAAATGGTAACTCGATTTGGCAACTCGTGGCAACTCGTGGCACGGATCTTATAGAGATCACAAAGTCCTTATATACAGCGGGCATCCGCGAATAATTGGCATTGTTTCAATATTGGCCGTTGCTTACAAGCTATTAAGCATTGTTTTTACATCTCTGATGCTTGAATTTTGCCTTTTTTGTGAATTCTGCATGTGCAGTCTTTTATCAGCGGAGAATTTCCGAGGATATGCTTTCTTTCTACAATCGTTGTCTTCAAAGGCAAAGTTTGCTTTTGCGTCAAGATGCTATGACGTCAGATCGATTTTTAAAATGAATAAAATTTTCAAAATTTTTGAAATTCTTGCAAAAGCCACCAATTCATTGATAATTGGGCATATTTTGTGGCTCATATGAACAGTTGTGAGGCAATATCTATTTTCACTTCTGGAGACAATCGTGGCCAAAAGGTTACTGGACAGCTACTGAAGAAGAAATAAATACAACCTCTTTACAGTTTTAGCCCTCTGTTGCTTTCCAAACCCCTCCCCCCGGTGTCAATGTTGTAGTTTTCCATGACCAGATGGTTTATGAACTGATTTAACGTACAATCTCTTACAACAACATTGACATGGGGGAAGGGGGGGCCTTTTTCTAGTGAATATTGAGGTTCTGATCAATCGTCCAATAACTTTTGGCCACGATTGTAGGTCTGTAGTTAGACCTGTTTTCAGTTGGCCCCTCTTTATAGATAGGAGCTACTCTAGCAACTTTCCAATTGTTTGGAAATAAGCCCTCCGAAATCGATTTATTAAATATGGCACTCAGCACTTAAATATGGATGTTCCCCAGCATTTGAATGAAATCTATCTCCGTTCAAAAGTAATGCTGCCAGTGTTGAAGATAAGTTAGGAAGATTATTGGGTCATTTATTGAATAGCATCAAACCCTATCTTTTGGTTCCAAGTGGGGATTTTTGTGCAGTATTTCAAATTATCCATGTCTAAAATGGAATTTTACCAGAAGCGCAAATCATCGGATAGTGACATCACTTGTTACAATTGCTTTGAAACGAATGATAGATTTAAAAGTTGTTCAATAATCATCTAAAGAAAATGGCTGCATGAAACAGTAAGAGAACTGTCGCAAGTGTTGATATTTGGCAAAGATTTACTTCCCTGTTGCGATTCTTTGAACTGTAAAATAGTGCGATTGCTTTAACTAACTAGGTGTCATGAGAACGCCTTTCCTGCTAACGAATCATCAGTTTTTCTTTTGCCCACAAATTGCTTAAGATAACAGTCTCATTTAAATGGATGTTCCGCTCGTATTTTAATGAATTTCATCTCCATTCAAAAGGAATGCTGCCAGTGTTGATCATAAGTTACGAAGGTTATTGGGTCATTTATTGAATAGCATTAAGCCCCACTTTTCAGTTCCATTGGGATTTGACGAGAAGCGCAAATCATCGGATGGTGACATCACTTGTTACAATTGCTTTGAAACAAGATAGGAATAAAATGTTTTAGCCGATTTTTGCTCGTGGCCCATGACCGGAAACCTTCAAAACCTCATTTTCACAGCCCAATCAGACGGCGAATAAGAGAAGAAGACAAAAGAAACGTGTGAAGATTTTTCTAAATTTTACCTACCTTCATAAAACGCAACCAGGACAAGAAACTGCTGGAAATTTCCTGATTTTTTTTTAAGATATCTACTCGCCAGATGTTTGGGTATCCAGGTTTGGATGCCGGTTAAAATACCTCACGCTTTCGTGGAGTTATGGCCTTCCAAAACCGATGAGTCACTAAACCCTAAACAACAGAAATTCTGGGCGAGAGACAATGGTAATAACAATAGTGATCGTTATGAGAATGATCCCAGAACGCCAAATATCTATGCTTCTCATTGTTCTTGCTATTTACTTTCCACAACAGTTTCTTTCATTCAAGATTCAATGCCCCTTCGATTTCTTTGTGAACTGAAAAAATTTGTTAGGTTACTTCTCACACTTCAAGTCTTATGGCAATGCTCTAGGGAAATTTCTGTATTGTACTACTCTTTGCATTCATGGCACAAGTTTTCATGATGCAAAATGAGTTATAAAATTGAAAGGAGGCTTTATCAAGAGGTTTTATCACCTGATTTGAAGTGGCGTAAGCAAGCCTCGAAAAGATTTTGCAGGCTTCGTCGATTGGAATCGCTATATCTCCACGAAAGCGTGAGGTATTTTAACCGGCATCCAAACCTGGATACCCAAACATCTGGCGAGTGGATATCTTCAAAAGAATTCGGGAAATTTCCAGCCATCTTTTGTCCTGGTTGCGTTTTATGTAGGTAGGCAAAATTTAGAAAAATCTTCCCACGTTTCTTCTATCTTCTTCGCTTATTCGCCGTCTGATTGGTCCGTGAAAATGAGGCTTTGAAGGTTTCCGGCCAAGGGCCACGAGCAAAAATCGGCTGAAACATTGTATTCATATCTTCTTTGAAACGAATGATAGGTCTTAAAAGTTGTTCGATGGTCATCTAATGAATATTGCTGCATGAAACAGTAAGAGAACTGTCGCAAGTGTTGATATTTGGCAAAGATTTACTTCCCTGTTGCGATTCTTTGAAGTGTAAAATAGTGTGAATGCTTTAACTAACTAGATGTCATGAGAACGCCTTTCCTGCTAGCGAATCCTCAGTTTTTCTTTTGGTGTTACTCTTCGTGAAAGGCTGTTTCTCTTTAAGGTTTCCCAGGACTAGTAAACAATGCAAAAACTTTTGCTTACTTTTAAACTAATGAAGAAGGAAACTTAGATAATGAACTACCGGTTGACTCAGAAAATATGCTCACCTTTTGAAACGCTACTGTTCCCTATAGATATATGCAATGATATGTTGCACTACCTGATTAGTTTCAAATTTTCAAATGTTCAGATTTTACAAGGGATTTTTTCGAGAAAGACATTTCTACCTTAGGAACCGGTCATTATCAACGATGGGTAGGGGCTGGAAGATATTCAGAGGGGCGACCAAAAAGTTAGGGTAGTGAAAGTGGGGCCACTGAAAACCCTAAGTGTAAAATAAGGGGCCATAAAACTTGTTATGATGTGACATCATCAAATTTCCAAATCACAAACTAGAAGAGTGAAACAGTTTTGCTTGATACCATATCATTTGACCTTTCATCAACAGGTTTAGAAATTACGGTAGTTTTACATTTTTTCGAAAATTTTCTTGAATTCTTTAAAAAGAAGAAAAGCACCGTAATTCTGAAAATATTGAAGATTTCAGAAAAGTCCAGCGGTATAGATTTACTGTAAAAGGCTTCTCAAGTTTCTTTGAACCCATCCAGTTCAAAGCAATAGGTCATAGAATTTTACACCCAGCTTTTTGAAGATTTGAAACCTATGCTGAACAGAGCACCATTGCTCCCGTTCGAGTAAAAATGCTCTTCCTATCGAAATTCAAAATGAATTGAGCTCAACCACTTATATATATTCAACAAGTTGTCTTTCTTTTAGGATTTTCCCACCTTAAAAGGGTGTAATCATCTTATTTCCTTCTTAAGGTGTTTGCAGGAACCTTCTATTTGTAGAGGTTTGCATTGTTTGCTAGATTTGTTGATAAACAGATATCGCTGACAATCTTTGCATCGATTCACGATCAAGAGAGAAATAAATGCACGCACAACATTGGATTTGATTTCACAGGCAATAGACCATCGACACAGAATCATTAATATTCGTCATTTATAAAACATCAAATTGTAAATTTTTAAAGACTCAAGTTCGGCCCCTCGTTGCATAGAAATATCACACGAGAAAAGCCCATTTAGTGTTATAGACATCACATTCCAGATATGATTATTTCCGCTGCTGAAAGGAATTAATCTTGTCACATTACGTCAAAACTGGACTAGGATATTATTTCTTATAATCGTTGCCTGGAGTACAGTAGTATGAAGTGTCATCACCGCCAAAATTGCAATGTGATATTGAGAAGTTAAATCTGAAATCAAATTGTTTACATGAAAATGTATTCATGCAATTTAGATACAAATCTAGAACCTGAATCGATAAACTAAAATTTGTTTGTACATTCTAAAATCAATTCATTAAAAATGTTTCCAATTGAAAAAGCAAATCGTAATTGTGAATGCTAAACCACATTGTAAAAGCTAAGTGAAACCCCAAATCGAAGTCGTGTTACGAAACCCAAAACCTAAGTTGTATTACGAAATCCAAAACCGAAGGTACATCGCGAAATCCTAAACCGAATACTTATTTTGAAATCGCAAACCGAAAAGCAAAACGAGACTCTAATCGACATCACGAATTTCCTGAAGTCAATGAACCGCTAAGCGATTCGCCAAAATTGCTTTTCAAAGTCAAAACTTCATTCTGAAATCAAAATGACAAGATGGTCAATGAACCGCTAGGTGAATCGCCAAAATGAAATTGGAATTTCCACTTAGAAATCGGAAACCTGCGAACCGATAAGCACTTGAAAGAGGAGGAGATAGAACAAATTAGAGGTCTATTCTGCAAACAGCCAGGGGTGGACCGGGGGACTCTAAGAACAAAACGGTCCAATGGAGAATGACGCGTTCCTTTATGAAAATGACATAGATATGTTAAAAATTTTCAACCCCACCCCCTGTTGTCTGAGACTAAGGAAATTTGCACGTGTAGCAGAATAGCTACTGCTGAATGTTTCTTTGCAAACTGAAATGGCTGACAATAACGATCCTGATCGCGAGCGCTTGGCTCAAGCTTCGCGGTACATACGCCAAGCTGTTGAAGAAATTCTGCAACAGTCTGGTGTGCCTCCATCAACCACCTCGATGGCAGCATCTGCAAGAATGCCACCACCTGCCACACCTGTCCAGCCTGTCCAATCTGCAGTGCAAAGATCCACTTCGAATGGCGATAATAGGCCCTTTCAAGTCGGCAGCAATTCTGGGCCACCAGAGAGTGGACGGAGAAGTGCTTCGCAAGAATCACAGCAAGATATTTTTAAATTTCCGATGGTGTTGGAAGAAGAAACTCAACAGAAACTAGAAATTTCCTCTGAAAAAACTACGAGGAAAGGGAAGTTTCCGTTTTATGCATCAGAAATCCTAGGAAATTGTGCCTTTCCTCTAAGTTTCCACAGAGAAAATTCTAATGAAATTTTGATATTTTTTGCTGTGAATTGAGGGATGCATTTGCTCCCTACAGCCGTCATGCATATCAGTTTACCAGGTTTGGTAGAGTGGGGTCTGCGACAGGCTCTCGTGGCCATGGTACCTCAAGGCGTGGTCGATCTCCCTACTCCTCTGTGTCCAATAACTGGACACACAGATTTTGCCTGATCCCATTCAAAGATCAGGTCTATGTCCCAACATTGTCGGAGAAGGAATCTTGGCGACGTGCTGGAATGGGAGAAAAGACACTGGTGTTTGACAAGAATGGCGACCACCATCACATTACGGAGACTTTGTGCGCTGCGTTTGAGAAATTGAGGGCTGCAGGGGGCTTTACACTTTTAAGATCTGGTTGCAGAAGCAATACAGGAGGAGGGGAAAGGACAAGGCTGGAATTGATTTCCATTCCCTATGGCGGGTACAGTGTTCCTTTCTTAAAAAATGATTCCCCATTGCGGAGTGCCCTATGTTTTATACGTCCGATGCAGGTGGACCTCTCGTTGGATGAAGTCGTCACCAGCCATGCAACTTCTGCTGCAGGGAGACAGGTAAGAGCAATTCCACTTTAAGGCGGATCTCCACTAGACGATTTTCATGACGATCGTCTGAAAAATTCGCGACGACACATGCGCAGAAGAAGATCGTCAATGAGATCGTCAAGCGCTAGACGAAAAGTAGAAACCAGTTCTACTTTTCGTCGAGCGCTTTGCGAATCGTCATATTTTCAACCAGTAGGAGTTCACTTTGCGCTGATTCATTTCATTCATTTCATTTCATTTTAAATTATTTATACAGGGTAAAAAACATTCAGTTCATACGGGAGAAAAACTGCTTTACAATGTGCCCTGTTAAAACGGAAAAGAAAAACAAAAAGAAAGAATTAATTACTCAATAAATTCCTAATACCACTTAATGCATTGTCAGATAAATTCCCTAAAAAACCTAATTTTAATTATTCCTATCCAAACGAAAAAAGGAAATTAAATTGCAACAGAGAGGAAAAATTAATATATGTTCTTGATGGAAGGAAGTACGTAAAGTTTGCTTTATAATCCTTCCTTTAGTTTAAATTTGAAGTTTGATAGCGAGGGAGACAGTTTGATTTGGTGATCTAGACTATTCCAAACGGTAGCCCCTCGATATGCAAATGACTTTTGTCCATTGTTTGTTCTAAACAAAGGAAGTCTCAAGTCAGTTTCGGTGTTTCTTAGCGTCCTCATTGCCTGTTCACGCTGTCTTTGAAACATTTGGGCCACATAGTCTGGGCAAAGTTGGTTAACAGATTTGAAAACAGTAGTTGCCGTTTCAAACCTGATCAGCTCTTTAACTGTTAGCCAGTCCAGACCTTTAATAAGGGGCAAGGAGTGTGCATCATAAGCACTATTTGTCACAATACGGGCAGCGCGATTTTGGAGAATTTGCAATCTTTTTAAGTCTGCCTCAGTGCAACATCCCCATACCGTGCAACAGTATCGTAGATAGGGTTCGACTATACTTCTGTACATGGTTTTTACTGAACTGAGTGGGACGTACCTCTTTGCATATCTCAGCATCCCTATCCCTCGCGAAATCTTCGCAGCAATAATGTTGATATGTTCCTTCCAACCCAATGTTTTGTCAATTTGTATTCCAAGATACTTAGCTTCATTTATCATCGGGACAACTTCGTCATCAATAACAAACTTAGGGCTAATTATTAGGGCTAGATTCAACTTAGGGCTAGATTCAAAGTGGCTGCCGAGAGTGAAGATGGATCAACAGCACAGCAAGTACAAAATCTCGTAACAGAGTTTCTTGCTTCGTCGAAGACGCAAGTAGTTAAGGTAAATTTGATTCACTTCCGCCATTTTACTTGCTAACATTGAATTCCCCGCCAGCACTTTTTAAAATCGTCAAATTTTTCCGACGACCGCTCGACGATCTCATGGACGATACTGCGCATGTCTCGTGGCGAATTTTTCAGACGATCGTCATAAAAATCGTCTAGTGGAGATCCGCCTTTACCTTTTTATTTTTATGACTAATATTTCTTCGTGAAAAAATTTTTTTCTTGCGATGAGGCAAACCTACCACTTTGTAAGGCATCCCAAAGGTCGGCGCATGAACAGACGAATGCGAGGGGTGAATCACGAGCCAAAATAGAGTACGAGATTTCCCGGATTTCTGAAATCCCTCAAAATTTCGAAGGGATTTCTGGATTTCTGGTGGGATTTCCCTGGATTTGTGGGAATTCAATAAATTTGATATTGAAAGATATGTGCCGCAACTAAACCCATTTTGCAAAATATATCCTTTTCACAGCAATGACGAAACCTTTTCAAGGACTTCTGTTCAGTTTTTACTTTAAATTGTATTTTTGTGAGCAACACAAAGCATCTTTTTTTAACTAGCCTCGTTTTAAAGTAAGATACGATGACGTCATACAAATGATCTGTTGAGAGCCTCTCATCCAGGCAACTAGTAGCACATTAGACTTAATCGGCTAATCGGATAAGTTTTATTTTACCTATTTCAAGTCATGTGTCCACACTCCTGGGAAGTTTCAATATGATACTAAATTTTGACACAACTTTGTATGACACCAAATAAGTTGGAGAAATCAAAGGTTGTTTTTTTATGAAGAGATTGATCACATGACTTGAAATGGGTGTAAAGGCCCTGAAAACAAACCTGATCTAATCAATTGTAGTAATGAGAGTTAATTAGTTACAAGGCTTTACTATTCATGCTCCTTCGCAGACATTTTAGTTGGTTCTTCCGCAGAATAACAGCAGCAGGAAGAAAGACCGCCATCACCCTCTGATTCCAAAACTGATAAGTTCTTACGACCTTCGTTCGTGGTTGTTGTTGCTGTTGTTGTTGTTATCATTGGTGGATGATATATGACCTTGCATCAGAGTGCCAAAATGTGAAGACTTTCAGTGGATTGCTCTTAATTATTGGAGATTTTTGTATGTTTTCTGCGAAATTTTATGAAAGATTTTCCAAGATTTCGTCAGATTTCTCAAAGATTTGGGAGATTTCTCAAAGATTTGAGAGATTTCTTCAGATTTCTAGGGATTTCATTGGATTTCTAGGGATTTTATTAAGTTGAAGAGGGATTTATAGGATTTCCAGGACTTTCAAAGGATTTCTGGATTTCATTTTGGATTTCTGACATAGGTGTACGAGATTTCCGCTCCTGATTTACCCCTCGGACGAATGTCGCCTTTGCTGACGAGGACGAGCTAAAGATGGGGATGTTAGAAAACAACGATTTGAACAAATCAAAGGGTCAGATTGCCGTCTTTTGACACACGAATACGAGAGATTGCTTCGTTGCAGAAGTTTAATGCAGATGATTCTTATGGCCCCTTATCTATGTCTAACATTATCAGATTTTGAGTACTCGGAGTTTCTTACGAGTTTATTTAAGTTTCCATAACAGTCTTTATGTTCAGTATATGTTCTCTCGTGAACATTTCAAAACAATGTTTGTCAAGCCCTTCCAATGTTTAGACAATACTCAAGTACCTTCCAAGTACATGAATGAAGTGAAAACAAAGTAAAAACACGTAAATGATTTTCTTTATCAAAATAAATAGTTTCTTGGGTTATATTTTGCCCAGTACTGGAGTTGTGCCAAAAGAGCTAACACAGAATTCACCAGAACGATATCCTCCCCCCGCGACGATTAGCTAGATTTGCCAGAATATCTAAATATATTGAACAAAACCTCCCTCGCCAGGATTGTCAAAATTTTGTGGCGAGAGTTGATTACTTCATCCTACTTGGCGTACAAAGAACTATCTTATACTTATCTCTCTTCTAGATGCCTATGATCGAATGCATACAATGTGGAACGATGGTTGAAATAGACATTATGGAAGATCACATAAAGGAGAATCATCCAAAGCCAACAAGGTACTTTTTCAACATTATATTTGATGATATTACTCGTAAGAAACGATCTCACATTTTCTGTTCATAAGAGCTTTTTACAAGAAAATGATAACCGAAAAAAAGTGGAGAAACAAACCCAAAAAGAAGAGGAATTTGATGGACGCATCAGCATGCAAAAGTTTCGTACACCTTTGGCAGAAACCTTTTCTATAAAAGAAATCCATGAGAAATCCTTATAAATCTTCTTGTTTTGAAACACCTTGTAAGCCTTTTCGAAAATGACGCACCCCTCAGAGAAACTAGAGTACCTGAAAAACAGTTCATACGATATTTCTTTGTGTACTTTACTTTTGTTGCTTCTTCAATTCAGCGAAACTTTGATGGACTATTTCCAACCGCTCGAGAGACACCCAGAACCTTCTTGTGTGGACAACCATCACCCATCGGTTGCTTGCATTGACACAGAAACACCCGAAATGTTGCCAGTACGGCCATTGGAAGAGGTGAGTCGACAAACGTTCTTTGCCAGGCCTTCGTAACATAATAACTGGGTGACCAATTATCCACCATTCCTACAATCATTCTTTAGAAGATTAATTGCTGCGAAAAGCTTAGTTGCTCCCTTGGTCCTGGTCCCTTAAAACAGGTTCTGGTGCATTGCTAGGTAGCAGTAAATTCCAAAGGCGGACTTGCTAGGTGTGGTGAAGCTTTGATGAAGTGCGTCAACTTCAACAATTATCTGTAATTTTTTTTATTCAAAGTTTAAACAGTGTTTAAACAAAGCTAATAGGAAACTTATTAAAACATTGGTATTCTAGATGAAACATTGAATACTTTCCTTTGATGGCATGACGGTAGCTGGATTATTTTAATACTCTCAGAAATCTCCATTCTCACTTAGTGAACCATCAACGGCATGGTCGCAAGAGTTCTCTAGCCGGGTAACTCTTAATCAACCCCCGTTGTAGCACATGCTTTTAGCCCTAAATATTTGTTTACTTATACAAATGGTCCTGCAATAATGCAGAAAGTGGCAGCTTAATTCATATACGGCATTACCATATATGCCACCAAAAATCCCAAGTGAATTGACTCAAATGGAGGCATGCTAGATGTGTTATTTAAATGGAGAGAGAGAGAGATTTGTTATCAAATGAGAATGCTAACAGTGAAGGATTTCTCGATTGACAGTGAATATTTATGCAATAAAAGAACTGACTCAAGTTAATACGTTAATGAAGTTTAATAAATACTTTATTGGATACATCATGCGTAGGAAGTCTTTTGTAATATTGCTCTGGATATAGGCAATAAGTTTGCCAACTTTTGAAAGTTCCCGTACACAATGAAAAATTGTAGCATTCACTTTTTAAGCGCTAAAATGTCTTCAGATATTGTCCAAAAAAAGTATATACGTCCGTTCGTTACACGTTACCTCACATTCACATTTGTGTTAACCTTTGAAGGAAGTTGTAGAGCAACGTCAGGAGCCAGTAAACCATCTCAGGGAGATGTTTCCGACAAGACCAGTAAGCGACATCGAAGAAGCACTTTCGTCCAGCGCTACACTCGAGTCTGCCGTTGATGATCTCCTGACAAGTGACAGTGGTGGTCCAAGCAATGTTAACGAGACAAGCAATGTAAACGAGGCACTTGGTAAGTTACTACTGACACTTATTACTAATTTATTGCAATATGTAACTTTATGATTGCAGGTACATTGAGAAGACGAGTGGCGAAACGAAGGGAAATAACGTACTTTTCATGTTGTTTTAGTAGGCATTGTAGATTCTAGGACTGACTGTCAGCAGAGTGTACTCACAAGGTTCATTAATGGAATTTGAGGATGCTATTTGCTGGTTAAATGATAGTTTCTCTTGAGATCATAGTATCTATCAGAGGAAGTTGCTTACATACTTGAGAGTAGGTTGTTGTTGTAGGTAATGCAATCTTGGTGAGATATACATTCTTTGTTTTTTTTTTACTTTCTTAACGTTTGGACCATCTTCTCAATTCTGTAGCATTAAGAAAAGACGTCAACGAAACAATTAATTGACTATTGTAGGTCGTTGACAATCATCTTTGCTGCGTTGATTTTCGCTGACCATAAGACTGCTATGCGTATGCAAAGGTCCTAAATTTCTATGTACTTGCATTTTGATTTAATTCCATCAAGTACTGTTTTCTATTTCTGGTTTTGCAAATTTGGCATTTCCATTTTAGACCATGACAATTTTTAGCTTGCTCTGATCGCATTTTGGTTTTCCTTTGATTGCAGATGAAGTTGATGATCCAGGGGCAGACATGGAGAGTTACTTTGAGAAGCGACTTACTGGTCTACCGCAACTCTTTGAAGTAGACAGGGTCAGTTACTGGCAGCAATCGTTTGCATTTTACAAGAAGGCTTGCGATCTCTCCAGACCCTTTCGGGTCAAGTTTCTCGGCGAAGAAGGAATCGATGCCGGGGGACCAAGGAAGGAGTTCTTTCAAATACTGGCGAATAAGATTGCAAGCATTGAGGTCAACCTTTTCGAGGGAGATCCAATTGGCTTGCTTCCAATGATGAAAGGAAGTGCCCTTCGATTAGGCCACTTGAAAATAGCTGGCAAAATTATAGCACATTCCATTGTTAATGGCGGGGTTGGTAAGTTGCAGCTAAGATGTACTTTAGTGGGTTGCGCTTTGATAGGCGGGTGAAATTTTGACCAACTATGTGAGATTTGATCAAAATCAATACCATAGACTTCTTTTTCTAAAAAGACACCCAAAAATTTACGTCTACTTGTGATTTTACTAGAGAAATACCCCAAAATATATTTTCTGCTCGAAAAAGGCACCCCAAACAAAGGCACATCCGGCACCACCATATATGGTAGTTACTCCCGGGGTTGTACTCGGGGCATATCTTTGCAGGAAACGTGTCTTGTTGCTCTCTTTCTCACTCGCCACCAAACCGTTCAACTTGGTTCTTGCTGCTCATTCATAGGCATCCCCGTCCCTTGATTGGAGTTTTGTCTTTCAGTTTTAACTCACTCCTGGATATTTCATTACATTCATCGTGAGATGTACAACAACAAAACACGTGGTACTACGGAGGATGTGTTTACTTTTTTACAAAAATCCCCAGATTGGTGCGCTCGATACAGACCTCTTTCTTCGCAGTAAAAGCTCTATAACGTAGGCAATGAGAATTAACTAGCCAAGGAAGCTTTTCTTCACGTCGTATTGCAAAGTATAATATGCCCAGCACAGGCAACTTAAACTTGACACAGAAATGGTTCTCAACAGATAGTAGAATTATCATCCATCGGCTGTCAAAATGAAGTTTAAAACTGCATAATCATCTTTTCACAGGATTTCCTTTTTTGGCGGAACCAATATACAGGTATCTTGTTACGGAGAGCGAAGAGGACTGTTTACCATTGTGTACGATCGGAATGGTGTCAGACACAGAAGCAAGAGATATAATTCAAAAGGTAACGACATTGTTTTACGTGTGAAAACACGTTTGGTAGCTTTAGAAATTTTTCCAATAAAAAATATTACCTCTATATGTGGAACATCGAAAATTGTGGAATCTCGTGAGAAGCATGTGGCAGCAATATTGTCCTGAAATTAATAGATCGCATGCAGACCTTGGACCTATGTTTGTTGTGAAAAACGATGAGCGTATGGCTTTGATGCCGCTTCCAATCCAGATAAGAAACATGACATTTTGCAGTTCACAGTTAGCTTTTTGTAAGTACAGACTATGCAACATACAGGGTGAGTCAGAAGAAAACGTAGGGAGTTTGATAAAGGATGTATGTGAAGTTTTAGTCTGATAAGATTGGCATTTTTTAAAATGTGCAAATACCCCCGCGTTATGTCAAAATCATTCAGTATATTCTAAGTTGTTCTTTTTTAGATTGTAGATGTGTCAGATAGTGCAGACTTTGACAATCTCTCATCAGATCCTGAGGTTATTGATTATTCACAACGATGTGGTTAGTCATTTCTACTGTAAAATTATATATCCTAATGAGACTATAGATAGCATGTAAGCAAAGAGTCGAGTAAGGGACTTTAAGCTACGTAAACGAGCAATAACATGTTGTAACCACATGAATTAATGGGAACTGCGGTAGCTATGACATACTGATTACTTTACTCAACATTAGACGTCTAATGGTAGTGACTGGGTATTCATTTACACATACCTTCTTTTGTAGAACTTATAGGGATTTATTCTTTATTTCTCGGCGGCGAGGACTTACCAGATGTCGATTACGTAACTACTAGGGAATTTATTGATGCCGCTGTAGTATGAACTTGCTACAACTTTTAGCAAGTCTAGTCGCAGTACAAATGACCTTTCTATGAATGATAGAAATATTTACGTGCAGCTGAATAATCAAACCAGAAGAAGCTACAAGACTCGCTTGCTTCTTAGAAAACCTTCAATTTTGGTTCATTTCTTGTATGATGTAATGCACTTTTGAACGAAACAAATTTATGAAGATCCAGAATCAAAGCTGACGATAAATTGATTGTTTTGTACTAGTTATCGCTACTACTGCCTAAACCATTGCGTTTTTTGCCGCTCAAATGAAGATCTATAATATTACAGCTCAAATTATGGGACTTAATCTTATTCTGACATCATCTTTTTCTGGCATAAGCCAGTCAAAGTCGCTGTCAAGCCTTGTAAGCAGAGTAATTCTTTGCAGCAAAAATTGTTCATTATCACTCGAATGCCCAATTTCCTCGCTTCTGACATTGTGGAAACAGTTCATCTTGTGAGCTATAACATCACTTTCAGCTACAGTTTTCGCGACGGCGACGAGGGACTATCACGAAGAGTGGTCGTATTGATAACGAGAACGAGAATAATATGGTAAAGATAGAATGCCGCTTGATATTTATCATCAGTATGCAAGAAGTTAATGCATTAGTATTTCATCTGTTTTAGGTTGGACTTCATTACTCTCGTACGATAAGAGGGAAAATATCGTCGCTACGATGCTCCTATTTGAAATCATATGGAAAAGGCACACTGCGATAAATCAGCTGGCAGATGGACTGAAGAACCAAGATGTTCTAACACTGCTGCGAAGACACCCGGAAAGCTTCAAAGAGAAGTTTGTTGCAAGCAGTGTCCTCCTAACGCACGAAATACTGCTTAAAGATATGATCTTTACCTTACCGGGTAACGAGTTAGAGGAGAAGGCAAAAACATTGTTAATAGAATACCTAAAGCTTCATGGAGAGATATCTGTTGGCGACGGTAGGTGTAAAACTTTTATTCCTTATCGCAATGTAGACACGTACTCAACTACTATGTTTTCGACTGTTTCTTATCCGAATGACCGTACCTAGTTGGTCTCAGCTGTTTCACTCTCTGGGTTCTTTTTGTTTGTTAATCATTCTGGATGCAACATCCCAATAAATTACGCATACTTGAAACATAACAAAATTCTATTGTATGTTACTTGTATCTACAGTTTTTCGATCTTTAAGTATTATTTGTTCGCACAGCTAACAATCTTCTAGAAGCACAGCGCCATCATTGCAGCCAACCATCACCAAAGAGTGGTTTGGTTATTGTTAACCATATTCTCCGATCTCATCACCCATGCTTCTTTGTACAAGATATCTGTTTTTTTTCTTTTCATAGTCCACCTTGGTTTGCTAACAAGGTAGTATGTTTACTTTCTCTTCATAATTTGCCTTTTTCAAAGATGACCAACTTCTTTACAGGTAAAAGTTATTCAAGGGTAACAGCAACGTTGATATTTACAACTGGCCAACAAGTTGTAGGTCCAGCTGGTCTTAAAGATAAAATTTTGGTGGAGTATAATCCATTTGAAAGCGACGACTTTCCATCTGCAAGCACATGCAGTAACACGTTGGTTATTCCAATAAAGCATTCAACTCTGGAAACGTTTTGCGAGAAGATGGACAAGGCCTTTGAGCTTGGAATGGCAGGTTTTGGAGAATATTAAATTCTATTCAGCAAAGTAGACAGGGAATTTCCCGTAACTATTTATCAAACCTGCCTAATTTTTTATTTTATGCCCGATATGTACCAAATCGACTATTAGGGTTAAGACTAGACCTGATCACATTTTGAATTTTGACAGGAAGTCCCATCTTTGATGACGTCAAAAACTGTTTTAGGACTAATGCCGCTATACATATTTGTGTTTAAGTCTACCATGTTCGAAAGTCATGAAAATCATGAAAAATTTTCAAAATTTATTCAACATCAAAGAATCGCATGTATCAAACAAAAAGGCCAGTCAATCGTTGTCTAAATACGATATGTAAATCAGGCTGGATTTACTCTCAAAGATTTATAGCGACTTCAGTTCCCAAAATGGCAATTATTGACGCCATCAAAAATGGCATTTCTAGTTCAAATTTAAAATGTATTCAAGTCTAATTCTAATCCCAATGGTCCATTTAGTACAAATCGAGCATAAATCCCCAGGAGAGGGGTGGGGTACTTTGCATATTTGCCCATCAGGTATGTGCTGTATTTCAGGGTATCGTTTTAACCTATTTTTTCTAGAACAGGGTATGAAAAGGGCAATTTTTCTGGAGCCGGTTGTCAAAACATGTCAAAAGGGAAACTTTTTTAAATCGGGTTGTTAGGTAGTCCAACTTTTGTGTTCTGGAGTATACTTGTAACCACTTTTTTTTCTGGAATCGGGTATCGTTTGAAGGCAAAGATTCTGAAGCCGGTCAACAATTTTTTTCGAGGGCACACCCCGTATAAAATTTAGGTCAAGTACCCTCTCCTCACGAATAAAATCAAAGTTAGGTAGGTTCCTAATGACTTACAATTCAGTTCTATTAATCATCTCTTGGATATAATGCAATGCTTCAACGTACACATCAACGCCCTGACTGTCGCTTTGCCTAAGCGGATCTATAGTCGTTTCCAGCTGCATTAATTCTATCGGCTGAATGCTGTACGCCATAGCAGGAACTTCTACCTCAGTGACGGTATCGTCTACTTCTTGTGGCAATGGACTTGACCAGTCAATTCCATACTCATCGTATACGATCTGCAAGGCAATAAACTGTCTCCATTAAGAATGATATATTACTGCCAACCAAACAACTTGGTGAGTCAGCAAGAAACATACGACGTTTGAAAGAAACTGGTTTCCAGAATATCAAAGCAACAATACACCAGTGTCTTGTTTAGTGGTTGATACATTTACTTGCATAACCAAAAATTTACCTGACTGAAGTCAACCATTCTGTTTTGAAATTGTGAGGAATCTTCTTGACAAAGCTCCTTCGAAGACTATGACAAAATGGCCAATAACTTATGATCATATTTGAATTTTCGCATGTTTTCCTGCCTCACAGCAACATTCAATGAATTTGGTTTTGGTACCAAAGGAACATCATTAGCCAAAATGTACTAAATTCGTAGCTGAAATATTTGGGGAAGTTGACATAATCATAGTTTGCTATATCGGGATTTGTTGAAAGGACTTTTGCTGAAAGGACTTTTGTAGAAAGTCCCTTTCAAATCCGAAACGGAATGACCGATTTTAGCCAGAGAGTCTAGAATTAGTTCCATCTGCGACCTCTTACATATGAGTTAAAAATTGTTATTAAGTCTTTATTCAGGAAACAGTTGCCTTTCGAATGAAAAGCTTCTTTTCTGACTGACCCGGTAGATAATGGAGTTGAATTTTGCTGTTCGAGAGTCTCCAATGGAAGTAGAAGGAAAAGACATATCCTTGATCAATTTTGAACAAGATTTTATGTGAAAGGTTAGGGATTCTACAAGCTAATAAGTCAAAGACTGTGAAATGCAATTCTTACTTCTCCTTCCCTGTCCAGTGCCTCTGTTTGTCCACTAAGAACGGAACCTGCAATCCACAATTGTACGGGTGTCCTGTTTGCTTCCGATGATAGAGGATGTCTGTCCCATCCATCGGCCCAAGCTCGCAGGTGCCTGTTTATCCTTGGAATGTAAACGTAATGCAAACAAAACATGTGTATCTCATTTGAGGAGTCTAATAAGCCACCGAACTCAAGCCGATTGAACAGCTCGTAGAAGATGTAAATGCAGCCAGTGAAGAGATCTCTCCAGAGACGCTCGATCCTCTGATTGTGCACACTCTTGCCTGTGATGATGCTTCCTCTGTTTGCACCACGGAGAGGATGAGCAAGCATAAACGATGCTATGTCCACATTCTCTCCGCCCTTGTCTGTCCGCACTCTACTCGGCAAACCATATTCAGAAACGCCCTTCAGGAATGCATCAAGAGCCGTTTCTGCTCTGTTGTTATTACTGCACTTCAAAAACATAATTCTTCTTGAGTATCCATCGATACCTCCATGGATAACCAGGCGCCATCTAGAAAAAGGAAAAAATACATAGAAATAGCATAGTTTTGACGATTTTATTTAAGGAACATGCAGTGGCAACATATGGGCAGGAAAATTCCCCACAATTTGATAATTATGGATAATTCTATTTTAAAGTGGCCTCTTCCAAAACAAGCGGCACCTTATTTTTTTATAAAAATGAAGCTCATCATATCTATTTTTGGATAGTACATTAAAGTTTTTACCCTTCGCTATCAATTTGTAGTAAAGCGATTATTAATCATACAACGTTACAGTTCATCTTAGTTTGTTTCGGTATTGATGCAATGCAACAAGAGTGCATGAAAGACGATGCCAAGATATATCAACTTTATATTCTTTCTATAAAGCAACTGAAAGACAGTTATATTTATTGCATTTTGTTGAATCATTTTATGAAATATACTATTTGCAAGTACTGAAGAACATTTAGCAGTTGGTAAACTCGCAGTAGTAATAGGCAGTAGTAGTTATATCAAAGAAGGTACCGCCAACTTCGTTGCTATTCTACCGTCGATGCAATCTTTCACGTGTTGGTTTATCATTCGTTGGGCGGGAAAGAGGTTTAGGGTCAAGTAGCTATTAGGAAGCCTGCTTTCTTGAATCTAGAGGATGAAAATCTGTATGTTACTAATTTAAAATTACAACGGTCTGTTTCAATCAGCATGCTTGTACCATTTCTTGATTGAGGTTGGCCTTTGTTGTCCCCAACCTTATGGCCCATGATAGTAGCAACAAAAAGGCAAACCAAGAGATAACATGTGCATGGCATGCTTCTTGAAGCAGACCACGTACAAATTGTTCTAACGACAATATTGGTATGAAGCATACCTAATCAACTTGTGATATCCATCAACATGCCATAAAGACATAGGAGCTGGCACGTTGTAGGATCTGCGTTTAATGACGTGTATCTCTATCGACCGCAGGAGAACTCCCTCCGGATCAACTCGTTTGACGCTGCTCCGTATTTTCTTTTGTTGAATTCTGAAACCTCTGACTCGTAGAAACCCAGACATACGTCTGTATCCGCAGTTGGGAAACTCGTTCAGTATACACGCTACAATAGCGTCTAATTCGGCATCATTTACTTGGCTATATTGCTGTCTGATGGAAAGACCATATTGTTGCAATCGTCTGCTGATAGTTCGTTCACTAACACCTGCAATAACGCTAATATCACGAATACTGAAGCCGTTTTCAATCAGATACTGCAGCTGTATTATGGGTATATCATACTTTGGCCTACCAGAATTGCCACTAAAAACTAAAGTAGGACGATTTGTGTACGTGCTCTCACTAATAGCTTCCTGGAGACATCGGCGTGCACTCTGAAGTAGCTGTACAATGGTGGTTCCAGCAAACACGGTGGCTTCATCTAATCGGATGATAACGCCCATGACATGCTCCAAACGATCAAGGAGTGTCTCTGGTTCACTACCTCCAAGATCACTGCTTTCTAAGCAACGCATGATGCTGTCCAGTATCCTGTGGATATTAGTCACAATGCTCTGCAGCGAACCTTGCTGAAATGGAGAGAATGTTAAAGTCAACTGGGAGTCAACTCTAGTAGCAATCATAATTTTGGCGGAAGCAGCAGTGGCGTAGCCAAGGGGGGAATGGGGGTCTGGACACCCACTTTTCAAAAAGTTGGTCCCTAAGATTCGCACAAAGATGTAATAAGGTGTGGGCAGGTGGGGGGGGGGGGGTCAGGGGTCAGGCAGATCTGTCAAGAAGTGGTCTCTGAGATTCTTGAAAAGCAAGCAGAAACTGCTTTTTTAAGAATCAGCAGCAAGGTTGAAGAAATGCTTGAAAACTGCCAGAAGGGGCATTCTAAGCCAAAGTCGAATGCATATCTTCAACAATTTTCCTGGGAGCCCCCCCTCATAACCACTTGTTTCATTCAATATCCCTTGCTATCTCAGCTTGGAAATGCCGCTGGCTATATTGATCCCTGTTTGCTACCACTGTTGAAACATTGAAACAATTTCATCAAAATGATGGAAGAGGCCTGTACCACAACATGCATGAAATTATTCAAATTGCAACAACAATTTCTATTGCTGAAGCTTCTTGCAAAAATGATGCCATCGGCCTACCAGAAAATTATAAAGTAACAAAACGAGAAATTTCCTCAAATGTTAAGTTCGAAGGACCAGGCGGACTAGCGGCAAATCATTTTGCAATGAAGCTAGAGAAACAATTTTGTAATTTGTTCTTGTTGTGTTTGGACTGGTTGTTCACTTTACTAGAGTAACTTCCAATGATGGGTATAAGATCTCACTGCAAATTGTTAATTGCAGCTATGTTTTCTATGCAAAATATAGCAAAAAGGCCGTTTCCCTCATTTTCCGAGCATCTAAAGGGCGTGGTCACTAAGAGTTTTCTGGGGTTATGCCCAAGACCCCCTCAAGCGCTACATATCTTAATAGTAGCAAGTAAATGATTGATTAATATCTCATTGAAACCCATTCATGTTTGGCAACTACCTATTTTGCTTTATCTGCACAATTTCATTGACACGCTTAAACACGCAAGGGGAGGACAGTTTTCTGGGACAGACTCAAAAAGACTCCACCAGTTTTGTGTTTTACTACACAAAGAAAAATGATGACACAGGCAATATAGTTTCTAATTTCAGTGCACCATTTTAGCTTCAATAACCTAGTGCTGCTAGCTACCATGTCTGCTTGCTCTACATATTATCACAACAAAAATAGTACGTTTCGGTGCCACAGCTTGAAATGATTAACTACCACGGAAGAGCTAGCATTCAAGCCCTCCTCTGCAGCAAAATATCAATTTTCCTCTCCAACAGCAAACACGTGTTTTTTCATAAGAAACTGGAACCTAAGAATTTAGGCCTGTACAGAAGTTTCTCAAAATCGTAAGTTTTGGCGTAATCAAAAGAGTTTCTTTGGAGTTTCTTAAAGTTTCCATAACAATCTTCATGTTCAGTCCCTGTACCCTCTTCAACATTTCCGAACAATGTTTTTTGAAGCCCTTCCAGTGTTTTATACACTACAGAATTACCTTACGAGTAATATTAGCTATAAAGGAAACAAATGAAGACAGAGAGAAAGTTAAGGAAATTTCCTTGTTGGATTTATTTGTTGGTAATCTCAGAGTTGAGTGTATCATAAGACGTATCTACAAAAACAATGCGGGTACATGCTGAAAGAATCATAACTGCAGTGTCTGACTACCCATCCTATTATGCAGTTCACTGCATCACTTCATCTGACTGGAGGGGGAGCCATCCATAGTAAAGGTAAATATTGGTATGTGTCTAGGGAAGAGCCAAATTTTAATAATTTTTATCCAAGAAACGGTGGGTTTTGGCACTTCTCCTGCCCTTGAAATCACCTTCAAATGTTGGAGACAAATCTTACCACTGCAATTTTCCTAAGAGAAACCTCCCCCCTCCCAAAATGTGCTGGTGCCCGAAGCTTGGAAGATAATCAAATGATTTGTGGTGCGAAATTTACAATAGCATTGAATACGGACTCATCGTACTAAACCCGTAAACGCGACAAAAACATCCAAATTTAAAATTCTCCAGAAAGGCCCAGAAAGGCCTGGAGGACTGGCAGGGACTGGAAACTGCGTTCAAGTCATTTTACAATTTCAACCAGAATGGCCTATTACAGTCAAACGACCTCAAGCGTTGGATGAGTTTTCAAACATCCGAAGTGTAACTATGAAATTCAAATTGGCAATTCCTTCCGAGTTTTGAGTACATAGATTAAACCAAAATTCAATGTGGTTAGAGTGCGGTAAGATCTTATTTGAAGATATGAAAGCCCGCACGAAAGTCCATTTGGATATTCAGATTTCACTTTCGAACTTCAACATGCCTGTTGCAAATAGGGCTATTGGGGTTTACTTTCCTTATTACATGAGAAGGCTGATGGTAAATTATCAATACTTTTTCGTAGTTTCTTGGATGTGAATTTTTTACTCTTTATATGCAGACTCAGCTCTTTTCGCTACTAGTTTTAAGCTTTGCTCCCGAAAACTGCTATCGGAAACATCCTTGCGAAGAAACGAATACTGTTCGGCAGCATCTCTCTCAATTCTTAGCATAGACCTTCGAATGGGTCGTATAAAAGCCTTTCTTGATAGTCTTCATCTTGTAAGAGGAAAGCCATGGCTTTCCAGTTTGGTTCCAAGACAAGTATATAGGGTGGTTCCAGTTAATGGAAGAGAAAATCCGGATGTATGCAAAAATCCCTGAAAATCCAGGGACATTCCGCTGCCGAGATGCAAAAATCCAGGGGAAGTGACAAAAATTAGGAAAAATCCAGACCTTCAAGGTGCTTGCCAACTCTTCCATAGGGGTAACATAAGGATAATTTGACTGTAAAATTGAAAAATCCGGACATTCCTCTACTTTTAGAAGCAAAATCCGGATCTTTCTAACACATGTTATCATGAAAAATCCGGGGCCTTTGACTTGATGAGTTGTTCTTCCATAGGGGGGGTACGGATATTAACTGGAACCACCCATACCTTATTTCCATCATTGTCTGGGCAGCATAAAGAAATTTGCAAATATAACAATTCGCAACAACAATCCCTAATCTCCAAGTGATATTCAAAGTTAGAGCGAAAATCAAAAGTCTTATTTACAAATTGTATTTGCCTTCCAGAATTACGTTTGGCGTGCGTAACAGAAATAGAAAACCGCAACACGATACTCAAGATTTAAAATTTGGCGCCAATTTGAATTACGAAGTTACACTTCGCATCTTTGAAAACTCATCCAACGCTTGAGGTCGTTTGACTGTAAATGGGCCTAGTCTACCAAATTCAAAGTCGTGTCAACAAATGATGCAAAGAATGTTCTTACCTGCTCTGAGACTGATGCCATTCTCTTTCATACAGTCCACTTTTTTAAACTCCTCTTGTCCCCTTCACTCGACAGCAACAAATCATACGACAGGCCTACATCAACATCTCGCGCCTAGCTATTCCACCCGTTACGGCAATGAAGCGGGCATTTTATTTCTCACAGCTTGTACCATGCAAGAGCTGGCAACAACAGACCTCTACTTTATTGTCTCCTCCTCCTTCAAGTGCTCAACGGTACTTCGCAGGTTTCCGATTCCTCCAATTTCATTTTGGCGATTCACTTAGCGGTTCATTGACCATCTTGTCATTTTGATTTCAGAATGAAGTTTTGACTTTGAAAAGCAATTTTGGCGAATCGCTTAGCGGTTCATTGACTTCAGGAAATTCGTGATGTCGATTAGAGTATCGTTTTGCTTTTCGGTTTGCGATTTCAAAATAAGTATTCGGTTTTGGATTTCGTAATACAACTTAGGTTTTGGGTTTCGTAACACGACTTCGATTTGGGGTTTCACTTAGCTTTTACAATGTGGTTTAGCATTCACAATTACGATTTGCTTTTTCAATTGGAAACATTTTTAATGAATGGATTTTAGAATGTACAAACACATTTTAGTTTATCGATTCAGGTTCTAGATTTGTATCTAAATTGCATGAATACATTTTCATGCACACAATTTGATTTCAGATTTAACTTCTCAATATCACATTGCAATTTTGGCGGTGATGACACTTCATACAGTAGTGCCCCGCATATAAGAAACATGAACTTAAGAAACATCAGACCTTGACTTTCAAAATAATAACCCCTCTTATTAGATACTGGTGCAGGTATGAAATAGGAATGTTTCTTATTCAAAAACTATGTATATATTAGAAATTTGAAAACCATGACAAATTCTGCTTTGCAGTTGAATCAGACTGTATCTATTCAAACGAAAACAATAATTTTGCATGCATATGAAGCAAAATGCACCTTCCTTGAATAATTGTAGCTTTTTGTGGTAGTGAAAATTTACAAATACAAATCAAATTAGTTTATATGCAAATCATACAGCGTGCGTCTGAGTAGTTCATTGATGATACATAATGTTTCTAATAAGATACATAAGAAACTTCATCCTGATTGGAAGTTTATATCTCATTTTATAAGAAGCACATCAGACCTGAAGTTGAAAATATTGTTTCTTATATGCAGGAAACAACTGTTTACCGGGTACTCAAAAAAGTAATCCAGGTTTATTGGATCACCAAACTTTGATGATGAAACCAATCGTAGAATTTTCTTTTTGATCTTTTTTTATTAATGATCCAAATAAATTTCAAGCTGATGCAAAGTTTCTTTACTTTACATAAAAGGTATAATATGACAGGATGGAAAACCTTATTTTGAGGTATATTTTTCGCACCATATTTTAAATCTTGCTTGAGAACCAGTACTTCAAGATTTTTAGTTATCCTTCATGTTTTACAATGATTGTGTAGTTTGTGTTTCGTTCTGACACCAATGACCAAGCTAGAAGCTTTATACAAAAAAGATAGACTAATCTGGTAATATTCAGTGCTTTTTGCAGTATGCTTCAATACCAGGAAGCTCTAAAAAGAGATAAATTTACTGCCCTAGACTTCTTAATTTTTGCTTAAATGACCTTTCTTTCACTTTAAGGAAGGCAAACGCGACTATGTTAACTGAAGATACAGATACCTCCTTCTCTTCGCATAAAATGGAAGAGATTCACGTTGTTGCCAATGCAGAATTTGCCCACCTTGAGAAATGATTGCAAGGCAATAAGCTTTCCTTGAATATCGTAAAAAAGAAGCCATTATAATTGGTTGAGCCCAAAAGCTGGGGCAAATAAGCAAAATGTCAAAAATCTCCCGTTGCTTCCAAGTTAATGGAAATGATCTCGATAATGTCTATTAAACTAAATATCTTGGTGTTATGAAGGATGAAAATTTAAAATGGGGAATTCAGGCAAAGTTCCTTCAAAAGAAAAGTTCACAAGCCCTTGGACCTTTGAAATATGCCACTCAATTTGTCCAAGAAGATACCTTAAGAAAAATGTACTTAAGCATTGTTGAGCCCCAATTGAGCCATTGTTGTTCCATGTGGGGATACTGTGACCATATCAAACTGAACACCTTGCAAGAATTTCAGATCAGGACTGCAGGAATTGTCACGAGCAGACGTTTTGATTCGTCGACTGTTCCTTTGTTCCAAGATTAGGATGGCTTTTCGTTGATTGGCTAGTCCACAGAGAAACATCTAACATTGTATATTAGGCCTTTAATGGACCTTCACGTGACAAACCTTTGCTATATTTTCTCCCGACTATCTTATATTCACAACCGGCTCCTACGAAACAATAAAATGCCATCTAGCTCTACCTCGAATGAGAACAGATTATGGCCAAAAGTCATTTGCCTTCCGTGGAGCTGAGGCATGGAATATACTCCATTCTGAGATTAAATTAGCCCCAACCATCCAGTCATTCAAAGCCTGGTTCAGAAGCTCATAAGATTCAAGAAAAGCTGGTTTTACATTTCCGTTTTCTTTTCTATTTAAGGTTTTGATGAATATATATACATTGTACATTTATAGGCTCAGATGAATAACGTAACAAATCATTTTTACTTTTAGTTGCAGGGTACATTGTAAAACAGTTACTTAAATTGCCTTACAGCCCTTGATAAAGATTTTTAAAATAAAATAAAAAAGAAATAAAGTAAATACCGAGTGATTCAATGAAATCCGCTCCCTGAATATCAAAGCAATGATATTGAAAACTGCCTTGTTTTATCCCCGATATATCAAATCAGGTTCAGTAACTTACCCGGCTTTAATCGGTCATTCCTTTCCGTCGAAATAGGAGGTTTTCCGCGGAAAGCCTCTTTCAGAAACCTGCAAAAACGAGTGAAAACACCAAGCAAGATTTCCCTTTGTTCTCCTCCTAGCAATAATGACTCTTGGATGTGTTCATGTATTTTTCTCATGTGAGAATGGAATCCCCCTGAATAAGTTATTCAAGCTAGGGGATGATTTTTCAACCCGTCCAAAGGAAAGCGCGTGCTAAAGCGTGCTGAAAAGTCATCACTTTGAGGGTAACACATTAAGGATTCTTGCTTGTAATTCCAGCGTGTTTTTTTAAGGTTTCTCAGAGCAATCCTTATCAGAAAGTCGCTTACAGAATCTGACAGGAATGACAGATTTTAGCCAGAAAAATTTCTAAAAACAATTGAACATGTTATCTATTCAATCAGGTATTGCAAAATATCGTTGCTCAAATAAATACTCAGGGAGCAGTAGCCTTTCGGCGTCTTTTCTTACCCGGTTGAATAAATAAATTTCCAAGATCCAGGCTCAGCTATGAACAATTATACCTTAATTTTTGCGTCTAAAGCAAAGACTTATCTGTCATCGTCTCTTTCGACGAAAAATTGTCATCCACGTAGATTGCCAATCAATAAAGATCACTCTGGTTGAAAACTGGCTCCTTCAGAGTACAATAGCTAAGAGGAACTCAATTAACTACATCTTTCTTCAAATTGTAATTGCCACTTCCAAGATGCGGAATCATCTATTGTTATCTTTATCTTCGCTTTTTGTCAAAAACTTGTCATCCAAATAGTATCTCAGCTAGTAAAGATCACTTAAAGCTAACACTGGCTCCTTCAGAGTACAATAGCTAAGAGGAACTCAATTAACTGCATCTTTCTTCAGATTGTAATCGCTACTTCTAAGATGCAGAATCATCTATTATTATCTTTGCCTTTGCTTTTTGTCAAAAACTTGTCATCCACATAGTATCTCAGCTAGTAAAGATCATTTAAAGCTAACACTGGCTCCTTTAGAGTGCAATAACTAAGAGGAACTCAATTAACTGCATCTTTCTTCAGATTGTAATCGCTACTTCTAAGATGCAGAATCATCTATTATTATCTTTGCCTTTGCTTTTTGTCAAAAACTTGTCATCCACATAGTATCTCAGCTAGTAAAGATCATTTAAAGCTAACACTGGCTCCTTTAGAGTGCAATAACTAAGAGGAACTCAATTAACTGCATCTTTCTTCAGATTGTAATCGCTACTTCCAAGATGCAGAATCATCTATTATTATCTTTGCCTTTGCTTTTTGTCAAAAACTTGTCATCCACATAGAATCTCAGTCAGTAAAGATCACTTAAAGCTAAAAGCAGATACCTTTAGAGTGCAACCGCTAAACAACAACGAGCATGTTCTCGAGGCGGCAACCACTACTTCTAAAACGCTTTGTCATCAATGAATACCAAGCCCTATCGTCGCTGTCAACAATGATCATCAATTAGATTGTGAAGGTGTTGTGGCGCCGTGTTGTAGTCCACTGACTTTGCAGCCAGAACAGTCAGGCGGACGGGGTTCAAATCCCACCAGCACCTTTGAGCGTCATGACAAGGGGTCGCAGACTCGATTAGTGCTTAGCTAATCCTGCGATCCCAGCGCTTGGTGCTGAAAACCGCATTCACCCTTCATTCCTAATTCATGCCTCCACTTTCATGTCTGGTTCCAATTCCCGTGTCAGCTTTTGTTTACCATTTAGGTTGCTTATTAGCACGCTTCCTTTGTTTCCTTTGTATCGTATTCATTCATAACGTGGCTCGATCATTAGTAATTTTGGGGTTATGAAGACGAAGCATTGCATGCTTCGAAACGTTAGAGCTTAAAAGATATAGATAAAAATGGGCTTGTCAAATATGGATTAAATGAACTTTTTGCAACGCTTTAACGACTGGACTTGTCAAATATAGTTAATTAACTCTTTTCGTCATATGTTTTAACCAAATGTAAAATATCTTAACTTTGTGTGTGTTTTCCTACTTGACTGGTTCAAAAATGAGTATCATCGTCATGTCTCTACTTTACAATTTATCCTGAAACGGAGGCTGCTGCCAATTCATCAGTATGAACAATTAGATCCTCTTTTTTGCAAATTAGGTATTTTCTGGTTCAAATTATGCTATATTCTCGAGATTGAGTGGAAAATCATGCGAATGAACAGATATTCAACGAAGAGAATTTTTCATTGCTGTCGTTTCATTTTGGCCAATAAAACAGTAACAGAATTCTTCGGGTCAGGTCAAAGATGCGCCTTGCTTTTAAGAAGAATGATGCCTCAGCAATATTATCATTAAATCATTAGTTTAAAACGAATCTTCATTGCAAGTCAAAATAATCAAGTTGCGCTAAATTAAAAATCACGGACACAGGAAATTTGGTTTGTCTACAGTTGACTTACATATGAATATGTTCTCACTAAGTAGACAGTAGCGCCGGGAAGGGGGGGGGGCAAGGGGGGGCGGTCGCCCCTCCAACGTTTTCCAGGACCACTTTTCCAATTCTTCTAATTCCGGAGTAAAAATTGGGGGGGGGGGGTAATGCCAATGACCTTGGCAATTACAATGTGTATGAGCATAGGTTTCTACAATCTTGCCATTTTAATTGCATTTTCCAACGATCTGTACAATATTGACTCGAATTTTTTTCTCGTGCCAAAGCCCCCAGATCCCCGTTCTACGTACGCTCCACGTTTTGCACATGTCATCAATAGGCTGTTTTAGCAAGAAGACGCAAGTCAAGAAGACGCCAGCATCATTCTATTGTTTGAAGATGTAAATTACAAAGAGAAATCAACTTCACAACTTTTGCGCGTCTCCAGGGCCTCCGATGACGGGGGGGCCGGGGGGGGCCATGGCCCCTCCACTTTCCTGCAAAAATAATGCAATTCCAAAATTTGTTGATAATCGTCTTAATTCTCTTTAAAACCCTACGCTCATTTAAATTCAAGCGAATTTCCTAGCATCCATTCGATTTGATCCCTGTTCTGTTGATAAGTGAAATTTTATGTCGGAAACTAACATGGTCACAATCTCACCATTGTACACAATCACAGACAATTTTCAGTTATATCAAATCTACACCTTTCACATCACTATGAATATATAAGAAAGTCAAAGCTATAGAAACTGCACCAGGAAGCAGATAGTCAATGCAGAATGCAAAGACCCCGTACCTTTTGGGCATAAATCTAATAGGCAAGTAAGGCACGTGCTGCTTGCTAGCCAAAGAAAATGCTACTTTCTAAAAACTATACACTTTCTTGGTAGGGTATCTTGCAAATATTTACTTCTCGATTCTACCAGCTTTAATTCAAAATGGAGATTTTTCAATGAGCTGAAAGGCGTAGTTCAAAAATAATCTTTCAGGGGCTGCAACCCCCAGACCCCTACGTTCGGACCCCTACGGCAGGATTTTATTCCCGCTTCATGCTCGCATACCTCAGTTACTTTTCCTTCTGGTCCAGTATCCTGTATTGCTCTGAAGATATTAATGTAGTAGTTGAAAAATGGATTAGTATGCTTTCGTTAATCATAGAAACTCATGCCCCCATGATGCAAAAGCGAGTTTCTGAAAGATATAGCCCTTGGCTGTCTTCCAGTCTGAAGGACTTGCTTAGGAGTAGAGACAAACTGAAGGTTGCTGCAGTCAAATCAAAATCTGAAATCCTGATGGCTGCATATAGGCAAGTAAGAAATAAAGCAAATAGGATGAATGCCGATCTTAAAAAGACATATTTCACAAACAAAATTCATGAAGCGGAAGGTAATGTGAAGGAAACATGGTCTACTATTAACAAACTCATAAACAAACGATCGAAAACGACGACAATCCAATCCTTAAGGGTCGATGGTATTACTATTTTTGATTCAAAGGAAATTGCTAACTCTATGAATCAGTTCTTTTGCACTGTTGGAGAAAAATTGAGCAATGATATACCTGATACTGGAAATCCCCTTTTGAATGATGAATATATTGTAAATCCTCAAAATGCTACATTTAGCTTTGCACCTGTTACACCTAAGCAGCTAATTGAGACTATGGGAAAATTCAAGACCTCTCAGGGGTCCGGCCTTGACTGTATCTCAAGCTTCTTTCTTAAGGTTGGGATGCCTGTTTTGGCCGGGTCTCTGAGTCGGCTCTTTAACATGTCTATGTCTCTCGGCATTTTTCCAGACAATTGGAAGATAGCTAGGGTTGCACCTATCTACAAGGATGGTTCTGAAGATGAAAATTCAAACTATCGCCCTATATCTGTTTTACCGATCATCTCTCGCCTTTTTGAAAAACTGGTTTATGATCAATTTTACGGCTTTCTAAATGTTAATAAACTCCTATTCTCACAACAATCTAGTTTCAGGTTACTACATTCCGTACTGACCTGTCTCTTAAAATGTACCAATGACTGGTATCTCAATCTAGAGAACAGTGAATATACAGCCGTCACTTTTATTTATTTAAAAAAGGCTTTTGATACGGTGAATCATGACATCCTTATACAGAAACTGGAGCATTATGGGGTTCAAAACAAAGAGATACGCTGGTTCCGCTCGTATCTAACCAATAGAAAGCAGTGCTGTAAGGTAAATGGGCAGCTATCAGATCTTGAATCAATAACGACTGGAGTTCCTCAGGGCTCTTGCCTAGGACCTCTTCTTTTCATAATATACGTAAATGATCTTCATTTCTCTCTGAGACACTCAGATGTGAACATGTACGCGGATGATACAAGCCTTTCTTTCTCTTCAAAGTCAATTCATTTGATAAATGAATGCGTCAACGAGGATCTTGGATACCTTAAATCTTGCCTTAACGCAAACAAATTGTCCCTCAATGTGACCAAGACACAAAGTCTCGTGATAGGTGGTAGGAAGCGTTTGAACGACATAGAAAAGGTAGGAGGTGTAAAGCCTCTCTTTAATGTAGGGGAAGAAACTGTTTCTATCATAAAGGAGGCAAAATATCTGGGAGTTATGGTTGATCAATGCTTGAACTGGAAAGAACAAATTACTGCCATCAAGAAAAAAGTTTCTAGAGGAATAGGGATGTTGAAATACTCCAAGAGGTATCTCCCTCTTCTTACAATACAAAGCATGTATAAAAGTCTTGTAGAACCATATTTCAGATATTGCTGCCCTGTATGGGGAAGCTGTGGCTCCACAGCAATAAACGAACTACAAAAACTTCAAAATCGGGCTGCAAGAATAGTTACTAACAGTAGATATGATGCTTCTGCAAAGCCTATCATCAAGAAACTTGGATGGCACACTGTTAGTGAAATTATTCAAATGGAGACTTTGAGTATGGTATACAAATCTATCAATGATCTGGCTCCCACTTACCTTACAGAAATGTTCTCAAGGCTCTCGGATACATGTAAGAGAGAATTACGCAATACTATATCTGATTTAGAAATTCCCATGCGAAAATCTGCAAATGGCCAAAAATGCTTCTCATATAAAGGTGCGACAATGTGGAATCACCTCAGCCTAGAATCAAAATTGTCCCCGACTTTGAAAACTTTCAAAAAAAGCATAGCAAACCATGCATTTAGCTAATTCTCTCTTATATCATATCTACATCATACCTGCAATTTTTATATACTTTGTTAATACCTGTTTTATTTTGGATTTACATGTAAATTTAGATAGTTTCTTTTCGTTTGTAAGTATTTTTTAACAGGGTACATTGTAAAACAGTACAACTGAATGTTTTACCCTGTATAAATATTATAAAATCAAAATCAATCAATCTAGATCTGTCCCTGGGAGGGCAGCTTATCATATTGGGCTATGGTATATTTTCATCTCAAATTTTGGCCCCTCCACTTTTCAGATCTCGTCGGAGGCCTTGGTCTCGAGAGACTTACTGTACGTTCTATTCTGCAACTGACAACCTGAAAAATATTCTTTTGAAGGCCGAACTGCAAAAAACAAGACGTCGAGAAGGGAAGCAAAATGCAATATGAGCACATTCACAAATGATGGAAATGCTAGAATGCAAAGCATTCTTAGGGAATTTGTCTGTCTGTGAGCAGCTTTCTGGGAGGGAAAAGGCTGGAAAATTAGAATGCTCTAAAAACATTAAAAAGTAGCTGCGTTTCAAAGACGTCCGCTTCTTGAGGAGAAAGAATTTTTGTAGTTGGGTATAGATAACGTAGTGCATGGTAACATTCTTTCGGCAAAATGCTGGAAGGTTGCTGGGAGACGCGTGCTAAAGCCATAGCATAAGTTACCCTGGGTACCAGAGCCTCAAACCCAGGGTAAGCATAAGTTTGCTTTTGAAAACTTTTCTAGACAAACTATTATAGAATTGTCCAAAGACTTATAGTTATTGAGGCCATGGAAATTGGATTGTGAGAACCGTTCTAGGACAAAATAGAGTGTGTTTGCTCAAAAATTTTCCTGAGGATGTGATTCATTGAAAATAGTGACAAAATTGTAAAAGTTTCCTTTTTGGTCTTGGTGAAGATGGCATGTAGGATATGCATTCTAAGCCAGAGGATATCAAGTTTAAAAATTTTACCGGAGATGCTAATCTAAATAACTGTTGCAAAGTGATCAACAATTTCAATGCAGCACTGGCTAAAATGTGATCGGTAGAAGTGTTCTAAGCCAAAGTAAAGAGCTTATCCAAAAAAAATTTCCAGACCCCCTCAGCATGTCCTAGACTTTGCAGTTTCTACTGAACCCGATGCCCTCTTTTCACAAACCATACAGGGTGTCTCAAAAAAATTGTTCGACGTTTGATTAAATATTGAAAAATAAGGACAAAATGAACAGGCTCATGGAAACATAACCCTGTTTCTAAGATTATGAAATAATTTTAGAGACTAAAATCTTCCAAATCAGTTGAAAATTCACTGAGTTACGAGGTCTCGAAGGTCAAAAATATGAGATAGCTGAAACCAGAGACGCCCCAGATTACTTGTATTGCAAAAAGCTCAAAGACGGAGGTAAGAGAAGCTTATCCAATGTCATACCTCTCGTTGATATCAGAGCAAACCAAATACGACTTCTAAAGTAAATTATTTCTTGCGATCATTCTCAAAATTCCTAAACATTGCATAGGCCCAAAAACAGTGGTTCAAAACAAAATCGGCGAGAGACTGAATCTGTTTCCTCAAAGCATCCATATGCTTGACAGTTAGGTTATCGAATACCTGTTTGAATTTGAATCCCACTTGGTTCGTCCTGAAACAATGGAGAGATAACAGAAACGACGGCCTATAGGGTTTTTACCAAAAATGCCATTTCGAGGCCTCTGGTTTCAGCTTTCGCACAAACTTGAACTTCAAAAGCTTGTAGCCCCATGAATTTTTATCGGATTTGCACGATTCTTGTGTCAAAAATTAATTTAAAATCTCAGGACAAGGGTGACTTGACCAAAGGTCTATTCAGCGTATCGTTATTTTTTAGTATTTAATCAAACGTCGAACAATTTTTTTGAGACACCCTGTATATGCTTCATATTTCTGAATCTGAGAGTACATGATAGCTCTTTGACAGTTCCATTACCGAGTGGTGCATGTTAGGTTGGTCGTAGAAATTTTTGGGGATCCAAAGGTTGGACGCTCGGTCCCCGGTTGGACGTCATTTTCTAATTGTAGTACCTTACTCGTGTTATTAAACGGACTCATTCATCTTAACGTCAATCCATAAAAGGGGCGTTGGTCGCATTTACAGCCAAAGTAGAGGGCGTGATCCAAAAAAAAATTTTCTGGGGCTCCGCCCTAGACCCCCATCCTGTTTTGCCCCTCCAATAAAATATCCTGGCGGCGCCACTGTAAGTAGACTTCTGTAAAGTGTGATTTCTTCAAATCTAACGTGGTCATCGCTACTTTGATTGTGATGAATTTTCCGACGAGACTTCATTTTTCGATCAATATCAGTATTCCTTATTGCACGAATTGAAATTAGCTCTTGATTTTGGGCATGATGATGGGATTCATTTCTAACTCAAGAGATGATGTAAAATAGTTTGAGTTGACAAAAAGATAGATATGTGAAATCTAGATGTCCAAGTTCATAAGACGGATGCATTTAAAAACTATAAAGAATATCGCAGACTAAAACCATCTCACAAACTCATTAAATCTTCTACATTTTTGGAGTCCTTCAAGCAACACCTCGAATAAAGAAAACTTCTGGCTTGATTATGATTTAAATCACAACAAAACAGTTTTTGGCTCACCCAATAGTTTTAATTGCAGCTTGTGGGATTGAAATATTAACGCATGAAAAAGCTAAGTACTGCTGCTTCAGAAAAAGATAACTTATTTCCGCGTCGCCTTAAATACATTCTTATAAGAATGACATGACGCCTCACTATACACTCACCATTCAATAAAAAAGACTGTTTTCAAAGAAATATACCTTAAGTTTCGGATCGCTTTCTTTTTTAGGTGTTTAAAGAAGATACCCACCTTTGCTTGACAATGAACTGAAAATAAGAGTGAGGCCTAACCTTGTATAGTGTATAGAAATACGATCCTTATATTGGCACGGTTGTACTATGGGCTCTTTAATTGATCTGAATATTGCAACGTGACCTAAGCTGCGTTTGGACCCATTTTAGAGTAAATCAAGATAAATATTTCATCCATCAATTTATATTTCTCGACATTTTTAAGCCTGTGATACATCAATGACTTGATAAATGTGATGGAAATCTGACCAAACATTACACTTCTTTTTAAGTTTACTTGGAAACAGGTTAAGGAGGCTGTTCAAATTTCGATTTATTGCAACTACATGGTAAGACGATATCAGATCAACGTCGTCAAATAATACCGCATAGATCAGCCTGCTATTTGTGTTTGGATTCTAAAAATGTTTTTTCAGATTCATATAGAAAATTTATCGAAAGTGGTCGTTTGCAAAGTCTTTCAAATTTGTGTGGCATCACCTCCAGCCATAGGTATGAGCAGCAGAGAAACTCAAACATTCATCCTTTTCGCATAAATTTCAGCCTAGTTCACTGTTAGGGCGTATTCAATTCAAGCAAAATTTGTTTTTCATTTATACGGGACGTTCAGAAAAGCGAATCCATTCTTTGAAGAATTTTACTGAAGAATATGCAAGACACTAATATGGAAAATTACAACTCCGTTGCCTAATTGATGCT
This sequence comes from Aurelia sp. 3 sensu Dawson et al. (2005), assembly GCA_964020215.1. NCBI lineage: Eukaryota > Metazoa > Cnidaria > Scyphozoa > Semaeostomeae > Ulmaridae > Aurelia > Aurelia sp. 3 sensu Dawson et al. (2005). The sequence continues at coordinate 12,225,422 of OZ026590.1, forward strand.
TTAACATAATTTTGAGACGTTACTCATAGAATTCACAATGCCTTCTTTCAGACTGCGTTCACATAATACCGGCTATATTTTGAGAAGGGTGAAATGTAACAGATAGGCATCCCGTTTACAAGAAAACGGAACATACCGGGTGAGCCAGAAAAAAGTTCCCACATTTGAAAATTCATAACACCAAGGCTACTTCACGGATTTGAATCATTCAAATTCTAGTTAAAAGCCGAAAGATCAAAGTAATTTTGTCATTTTTCTTGCTGTCCTGTCAGCACTACAAATATAGGTAAATTCAACTTTACAAAAATTTCATGGTTCATTGATTACTGAAAAATGGCCCAAAACATCGATCAATGCATAAATGACCTCGCGCACAGGAAAATGAAGGAAATGCAACTTCTCATGGGTGAGAGATACCCTCTAGGCATTAATTTCCTTGGCACTGAAAATCTTTCGTATGTGTGTGAAAATCGATGTCTTATAACTCTTGAGGGAGGTGAAACGCTCATGGCCTATTGTTCGATTTGAATAGAATCCTTACGATTTGATCAATGTTTTGGGCTCTTTTTCCGTGATTTTGCAACCATGATATTTCTATAAAGCTGAATTTGCCAATATTTCTAGTGCTGGTAGGACAGCGAGAAAAATCACAAAAATAATTTGATCTTTCGGCTTTTAACTAGAATTCAAATGATTCAAATCCGTGTAGTAGTCTTGGTGTTATGAATTTTCAAAAGTGGGAACTTTTTTCTGGCTCACCCGGTATTTTGTCGGCAGATTTTGAAAACGGAACTCTAATCGTCACATTTTCTAAGCAGTTCTCATGACCTGACGGGGCTACCGTGCCTAAAAAAGTAAACATGAATGAATGAATTAATTAATTAATTAATTAATCAATTAATTTATCAGTGAATGAATGAATGAATGAATGAATGAATGAATGAATGAATGAATGAATGAATGAATGAATGAATAAATGAATGAATTTTGAAAACGGCATCTTGTGAACAATTGAAAAACATCTTTCAAAAATATAGATAAAGATCTCTTGGTTATTACACAGGTCTTTACATACAACTTAAATTTTTCTTTTAATTGCTTGAATTTGCCTTTTCATGGTAGATCTGCACTTAAAATGGCTCACTGCTGAAAATTTTAGAATTGCGAAACAGCGATAAGGTGGCTTACTACCAAGTAAAAATCACCTTTCACTGTGATCCAGGCACGAAATCAATACCAAAAATGGAGATAGAAAATAAACGGTTATTCGATAACTTCCTCCTAACGAAGAGACATGACATTGCTGAGCAAAGAACACAATTTTCAAATCGGAGTTGTTAGTCTCGAGGTTTGATTTTTTTAATTGACCAATGAAGCCAAGTATGAAGACATTACCATTACGTTTGTAGCATCGATGAAAACATGAAAATTGAAATTACTATGTATTTTTTAACAAGAGGTCTGATTTTCAAACGTTTTCTATTTGAAGTGTAGATATCTAAGGTTTCCAAAACAAATCAAATGTCTAAAACCTGAAGCTGAAACAGATCTTGTTCTAAATGCAGTACGACAGATGTAAGCCTGAAAACAGCAAAAAAGAAACCCCAAAGTTGCGTCGCTTATAGTGAAAAACAGAGAATCTGACTCTTGGCAAACAATAATCAAATCAGCTGTGATCTGTTGAGGGAACATCTTTGTCAAGGGATTTGTATGGATTTGTGCAGGAAGGATTTCACTGCATATTGAAGATACTTTAAATGTAACCTAATTTCAAAGCTTTAAATCTGCTGCAAATTGAAAATTAAACATTGTTTTCAGCAAATGTATGCCAACCAGATTATATTGAATTCTAGGTATTTCAAGTTACATCAGGTAAATGCATGTTATGGCAGATGTTTGCAACGGAATATGCTTGATCTCTTGTAATAAGTCTAATTGTCACAAGTTGCAACTTTTGCCATAAATTGAGGCTCACATATAATAAGTAATAGATATCTGTTAGCAACAATTGTGGGGAAATCTCAATACTTAAGGCTCAAATTGTCACGTAATCTAACCCAAGCAAGATTGTGGTATGAGCTTAGTGCTCTTTGGTCATTCCACTTGGTTAATTGTTTGTCTTGCTAGCAAGGGTTCTACGCTTAGCTTCAACAATTTAGTAGCTTCTTATTTTACAACCTTTTTATTACACATAGCAAATAAAACGTAATGAACACCTGTTACTGGTTAACAGGATCACCTTGAAGTCTACATTTTAGGTCATATCACTTACGTAACCTATTAGCACAGGAGAAAATGCGATTTACGTTTAGCATGGCTCTTTTTGATGGATTTTTAATTTGTTGATCACATCAGAGGAGGCCCAATCGCGCATTATCCATTAAATCGCCATGCCTTACTGCGGCTATTTACGCTGCTGCTGTTACTGCAACATTAAGACAGAAGTGAATGTTGTTTGAATTGAAGAGAAATGAAATTCAAACCGTCCATTCATACCGTTGCCTTTTGATCTTTGCGTCGCTTCTCCAGCTCCAAACTCATTGAATTGTTCCACCGCAATGACAACATGCAGTTGTTCTGTTTACTGTTGTCGTACTGCAATAACCCAACATGATAGGTTGTAAGTGTTATACAGCTCTCTAATAATATGCACATCATAGTCCGTTAACAGTCTTTCTGTGACGCTGTCTACGTTTCACGTACACTTCCGTTGAGATTTCGTTTATTTCAAATTCATCAAGAAGCCTTTGCAATCTGCATACTTTATGAATCAGAATCAAGAAAGGTACTTATGCATCTTTCTATGATATATCAGGATTTGTACATGTGTGAGAACCTATATTGCCTATAGTCTTTGGAAAGAAGTTGACTTACATATGAATATATTCTCACTAAGTAGACTTCTGTAAAGTGTGACTTCTACAAATCTAACGTGGTCATCGCTACTTCGATTGTGATGAATTTTCCGGCAAGACTTCATTTTTCGATCAATATCAGTATTCCTTATTGTATGAATTGAAATTAGCTCTTGATTTTGGGCATAATGATGGGATTCCTTTCTGCCTCAAGGGATGATTCAAAACAATTTGAGTTGACAAAAAGATAGATATGTGAAATCTAGATGTCCAAGTTCATAGTAAGGATGCATTTAAAAACTGCACAATTTCGCAGACTGAAAGCATCTCACAAACTAATTAAGCTTTCTAAGTTTTGGGGTCTTTCAAGCAACAACTTGAATAATGAAACTTCTGGCTTGGTTATGATTTACATCCTAGTGATTTGCAAACAGCAAAACAGATTTTGACTCACCCAATAGCTTTAATTGCAGCTTGTGGGATTGAAATATCAATGCATGAAAAAGCTTGCAGCTTCAGAAAATGATAACTTATTTCCGAGTCGCCTTGAATACATTCTTATAAGAATGACATGATGCCTCCAAATACACTCACTGTGGAATAAAAAACACTGTTTTCAAAGAAATATACCTTAAGTTTCGGATCGCTTTCTTTTTTAGGTGTTTAAAGAAGATACCCACCTTTGCTTGACAATGAACTGAAAATAAGAGTGAGGCCTAACCTTATATAGTGTATAGAAATACGATCCTTACATTGACACGGTTGTACTATGGGCTCTTTAATTGATCCGAACATGCCAACGTGACCTAAACTGCGTTTTGAATCATTTTAGAGTAAGTCAAGATAAATATTTCATCCATCAATTTATGTTTCTCGACATTCTAAACACGTCGATGACTTGATAAATGTGGTGGAAATCTGACCAAACATTACACTTCTTCTTAAGTTTACTAGGAAACAGGTTAAGGAGGCTGTTCAAATTTCGATTTATTGCAACTACATGGTAAGACGATATCAGATCAACGTCGTCAAATAATACCGCATAGATCAGCCTGCTATTTGTGTTTGGATTCTAAAAATGTTTTTTCAGATTCATATAGAAAATTTATCGAAAGTGGTCGTTTGCAAAGTCTTTCAAATTTGTGTGGCATCACCTCCAGCCATAGGTATGAGCAGCAGAGAAACTCAAACATTCATCCTTGTCGCATAAATTTCAGCCTAGTTCACTGTTAGGGCGTATTCAATTCAAGCAAAATTTGTTTTTCATTTATACGGGACGTTCAGAAAAGCGAATCCATTCTTTGAAGAATTTTACTGAAGAATATGCAAGACACTAATATGGAAAATTACAACTCCGTTGCCTAATTGATGCTTTAACATAATTTTGAGACGTTACTCATAGAATTCACAATGCCTTCTTTCAGACTGTGTTGTACCGGTTATATTTTGAGAATGGTTAAATGTAACAGATAGGCCTCCCGTTTACAAGAAAACGGAACATATTTTGGCTGCAGATTTTGAAAACGGAACTCTAATCGTCACATTTTCTAAGCAGTTCTCATGGACTGAATGGGCTACCGTGCCTAAAAAAGTAAACATGAATGAATGAATGAATGAATGAATGAACTAATTAATTAATCAATTGATTTATCAGTGAATGAATGAATGAATGAATGAATGAATTAATTAATTAATTAATTAATTAATTAATTAATTAATTAATTAATTAATTAATTTTTAAAACGACATCATGTGATTAATCAAAAAACATCTTTCAAAAATATAAATGAAGGTCTCTTGATTATCACACAGGTCTTTACAGACAACTTAAATTTTTCTTTTAATTGCTTGAATTTGCCTTTTCATGGAAGATCTGCACTTAAAATGGCTCACTGCTGAAAATTTTGCAATTGCGAAACAGCGATAAGGTGGCTTACTACCAAGTAAAAATCACATTTCACTGTGATCCAGGCACGAAATCAATAACAAAAATGGAAATAGAGAACAAGTTAGTCGATAACTTCCTCCTAACGAAGAGACATGACATTACTGAGCAAAGAGCACGATTTTCAAATCGAAGTTGTGAGTCTGGAGGCTTGATTTTTTCCTACGAAATTGACCTATGAAGCCAAGTATGAAGACATTACCATTACGTTTGTAGCATCGATAAAAGCATGGAAATTGAAACTACTATATATTTTTATCAAGAGGGCTGATTTTCAAACGTTTTGTATTTGAGATGTAGATATCTAAGGTTTCCAAAACAAATCAAATGTCTAAAATCTGAAGCTGAAACAGATTTTGTTCAAAATGCAGTACGACAGATGTAAGCCCGAAAACAGCAAAAAAAACTCCAAAGTTGCGTCGCTTATAGTGAAAAAGTTCACTGTTAGGGCGTATTCAATTCAAGCAAAATTTGTTTTTCATTTATACGGGACGTTCAGAAAAGCGAATCCTTTCTTTGAAGAATTTTACTGAAGAAAATGCAAGACACTAATATGGAAAATTACAACTCCGTTGCCTAATTGATGCTTTAACATAATTTTGAGACGTTACTCATAGAATTCACAATGCCTTCTTTCAGACTGTGTTGTACCGGTTATATTTTGAGAATGGTTAAATGTAACAGATAGGCCTCCCGTTTACAAGAAAACGGAACATATTTTGGCTGCAGATTTTGAAAACGGAACTCTAATCGTCGCATTTTCTAAGCAGTTTTCATGGACTGACGGGGCTACCGTGCCTAAAAAGGTAAAAATGAATGAATGGATTAATCAATCAATCAATTAATTCATGAATGAATGAATGAATGAATATGAATGAATGAATGAATGAATGAATGAATGAATGAATGAATGAATGAATGAATGAATGAATGAATGAATGAATGAATGAATGAATGAATTTTGGAAACTGCATCTTGTGAACAATTGAAAAACATCTTTCAAAAATATAGATAAAGATCTCTTGGTTATTACACAGGTCTTTACATACAACTTAAATTTTTCTTTTAATTGCTTGAATTTGCCTTTTCATGGTAGATCTGCACTTAAAATGGCTCACTGCTGAAAATTTTAGAATTGCGAAACAGCGATAAGGTGGCTTACTACCAAGTAAAAATTACATTTCACTGTGATCCAGGCACGAAATCAATACCAAAAATGGAGATAGAAAATAAACGGTTATTCGATAACTTCCTCCTAACGAAGAGACATGACATTGCTGAGCAAAGAACACAATTTTCAAATCGGAGTTGTTAGTCTCGAGGTTTGATTTTTTTAATTGACCAATGAAGCCAAGTATGAAGACATTACCATTACGTTTGTAGCATCGATGAAAACATGAAAATTGAAATTACTATGTATTTTTAACAAGAGGTCTGATTTTCAAACGTTTTCTATTTGAAGTGTAGATATCTAAGGTTTCCAAAACAAATCAAATGTCTAAAACCTGAAGCTGAAACAGATCTTGTTCTAAATGCAGTACGACAGATGTAAGCCTGAAAACAGCAAAAAAGAAACCCCAAAGTTGCGTCGCTTATGGTGAAAAACAGAGAATCTGACTCTTGGCAAACAATGATTAAATCAGCTGTGATCTGTTGAGGGAACATCTTTGTCAAGGGATTTGTATGGATTTGTGCAGGAAGGATTTCACTGCATATTGAAGATACTTTAAATGTAACCTAATTTCAAAGCTTTAAATCTACTGCAAATTGAAAATTAAACATTGTTTTCAGTAAATATATGCCAACCAGAGTATATTGAATTCTAGGTATTTCAAGTTACATCAAGTAAGTGCATGTTAGCGCAGATGTTTGCAATGGAATATGCTTGATCTCTTGTAATAGGCCTAATTGTCACAAGTTGCAACTTTTGCCACAAATTGAGGCTCACACATAAGAACTAATAGATATCTGTTAGCAACAATTGTGGAGAAATTTCAACATTTAAGGTTCAAATTGTCACGTAATATAACCCAGACAAGATTGCGGAATGAGCTTAGTGCTCTTTGGTCATTTCACTTGATTAATAGCTTGTTTTGCTAGCAACGGTTCAACGCTTAGCTTCCACAATTTAGTAGCTTCTTATTTTACAACTTTTTTATTACACATAGCAAATAAAACGTAATGAACACCTGTTACTGGTTTACAGGATCATCTTGAAATCTGCCTTTTAGGTCATATCACTTACGTAACTTTTCAGCGCAGGAGAAAATGCGATTTACGTTTAACGTGGCTCTTTTTGATGGATTTTTAATTTGTTGATCACATCAGAGGAAACCAAATCGCGCATTATCAATTAAATCGCCATGCCTTACTGCGGCTATTTACGCTGCTGCTGTTACTGCAACATTAAGACAGAAGTAAATGTTGTTTGAATTGAAGAAAAATGACATTCAAACCGTCCATGCATACCGTTGCCTTTTCATCTTTGCGTCGTTTCTCTAGCTCTAAACTCATTGAATTGTTCCACCGCAATGACAACATGCAATTGTTCTGTTTACTGTTGTTGTACTACAATAATCCAACATCATAGGTTGTAAGTGTTATACAGTTCTTTGATAATATGCATATCATATTCTGTTGATAGTCTTCCTGTGACGATGTCTACGTTTAACGTACACTTCCGTTGAGATTTCGTTTATTGCAAATTCATCAAAAAAGCCTTTGCAATCTGCATACTTTATGAATTATTCTACCGGTGAGTCAGAAAAAACGTGGGGCGTTTGGCGGACTGTGGCACCTCATTTAGCCATACGATTGTTGTGAACTAAATTTTTCTGTGCAGCCAAGAGCCTAACTTAGATCAGAAACTTTTCCCCATTGAAATCGGTCATTTGATGCATTTGTTAAATCTTTTGTTTTGCTTTTATTTGATGCTTCCTTCTTAAGACTTTGTATAGCAGTCTTACAAACTGATGAAATCTTCAGCCAAGCCCCTTCAGCATTTTAGCCTTGCCAAAGTTGCAGGTACACGAGGTATTATCTGGGGATACTGAAATAATTAGACATGGTTCACGGTTCACATTAGGTTGTTTGTGTCATTGCAGTAGCGCAGAGTAGCCCTGTCCACAAGTTGCTCGGCAACTTTCGGGCGACTTGCAGTCTTTTGGGCAACTTTTAGGAATTTCGGCAACTTTTGCAACATTGAGCAACTTGTCCTTACTTTAGCAACATTACAAGAATTTTAATCTTTAATGATACTTTGTTTATTCTTTGTAACAGTAATGAAAATTAGACATGTAAAGCATCTGTTTTCTGGTCAGGCTGAGATTCAATGCCTTGATTTGTGAAGAACTGGTCTTTGAAATCAGCGATTTCTGACTATGATAACGATGATGATGATGATGATGATGATCATGATGATCATGATTATCATGATTATGGTTATGATGATGATTATTATTAGTCAATTATTATTATTGTTGTTGCTGTTGTTGTTGTTGTTGTTGTTGTTGTTGATTATGATCAACAAATGATTCTTGCTAAAATTCTGAAGATGTGTCAGATGGGCCCAATAATATTCGTGTTAAAGGCTCAAACTTCCAAGAAACTGCTGCAGTTGAAACTAAGAGCATCCTTGGTGCCGCTAATCTTATGCATCGATCTCAATTGTTCATATGTTTATAGAATATGACCTTAAAAAATGACAATGAATGAGCAACTATTGGGCAACTTCTTGAAAAAGTGGCAACTTTTTGGGCAACTTTTCAGGAAATTTTGAGCAACTTTTCGAGAAATTTCGAGCAACTTTTCGAGAAATTTCGAGCAACTTGTGGACAGGGCTAGCGCAGAGAGACCCAAACGACAAAGACTCGGAGTTTGAGTCCTTTGTCTTTTTGGTCTTCTGCAAGACTCTGACGACTCAAGAGACCTATTGTGCACCAGGCTTTAGGAGAAAAGCTTTGTCTGCAAGAAGTCACATTGCGATTTACAGAGCGCTGATCTGCTTGAAAGAGACCTCTTCGCAAGACAAAGAAGTGCGCATTATTAATGTCTTTCAAACATATTCTTCACGCAGGGCAAGTTATGATAGACATCCTAAGATAGAAAATGCTATCTTCTACCTCTTTCATTCTCCCCTGATAATACCAAGTGTATCTGTAACTAATGCCAAGATAAAACGCGGAAGGGGCTAGGCAAAAGATTTCGCTACTTTGCAAGATTCCCATACAAGGCCTGACGAAAGAAAATCTTTTTTTAAAAATTCATCAAGTGAACGATTTCGATTGGAAAAGGTTTATGATCTAAGTTAGACTCTTGGCTGCATGGAAAAATTTAGTTCACGAAAATTGGGTGGCTAAATTTGACGTTACAGCCAGCCAAACGCCCCACGTTTTTTCTGACTCACCCGGTATTTGTGGTCTCTTTGCTGCTACCACCTGCTGCAAAGGTCCTTCAAGCTTTACACATTCACAGATTACACTTGTTGTGACACTATCTAATAGACGTTTTCACGGAAAGAAAAGCATGCTGGGAAAAAGGGAAAATTTCAAGATTTCGACACCACGCAGCTTCGAATTTCGCCAGGTTTTATCGAGGCTTATTTTCGCAACAAAACCTCTCTCCTGAGCGAGCACAAAGATGTTAGATATCTTTTGTGCATATCGTTAAAATCCTTGAACTTCAGAGATTACGAAATGGCAATATGTTTTTCAATCTGATTTTTAGAAATCTTTTTATATAGCCAAAAAGAAACACGAGGAAGTTTCCAAAATCGCCTTTGAGTTTGACTGTTACTTGACTAAAGCTAAAGCGATGAAAACTGAAAGCTCCCATTAAAAATATTCTGTTCCGTGAGATATTTTGGGCATTATCTCCTCATCTACTATTTAAGCTAAGCAAAAAGATTTAACATGATATCGAAGGCTAATGTTCTGAGAGTTGCATGTCCATGCCATTTTGGAAAGAGAGAGTTTAAATTCTTGAATTCATTTTGATGCACTTCTCGCTCGCTATTTGTGATTGTCTCGATCTGTTGTTTTAGTCTCTGCATTTCTTCTCTGTTTTAATGTAACAAACACGGCTGACATGATTTAATTCCAGCAACAAGTCGAGAATAAATGTAGAGAATGAAAGATCTACAAACCTTGTCCAACTTTCTTTCTTGTAGTAGTTTCTAAGCATATCCATGAGTTCTGGCACTCCCAACTCAAAGAAAATGTTCACGATCTCTCGGAGGAAAGGGAGACAAATCAGAAACGATGAAAGAAATATTCTGCCCGTTTGATGAAACTAGTATCAACAGTGACAAAGGCAGCCATAAACAGCGTAAAATATTTTCCTGGCTTCTTGTTGCAACTTTGAATTCCACCTCGAATCAAAATCGATTTAGAAATAACGTGTAACAGAACTTAGGTCATGTGACAACTGCACTCGTATCTGCACTTTTATTCATTGACTGATTAATCTAAAGTGGTTTTAGCAAACTTCTTTTTAAATATCATTTTCTTGCACACGTTTTCTTTTTTATAAGAAACTGGTTTATAAGAAACTTGTGCTTGGATGGCGAAAAATTTAAGAAACTGTAGTACTCCGTTCAATTTGTGCTAAGAAATTTTTGTAAAATCAAAGACAATTGTGAGAAACTTGTTGTCAAGAAAGAAATATCTGGCAGTGATAGAAACCACTTCCATCCAAGAAATAAGACACAAATTAAGAAATTTTTAGTAGTAAAAAGCTGAAATTTTCATGTGAAATTAAAGACACTTTTATTCTTAGAAAAGAACAAACGTGTTTTGGAAACATATCAATGTAATAGACCATGGTGTTGAAGACGTATAAGGTACACATAAGTTTTAGAGGTAGCTTAATGTTTCAACAGGGTGTTGTGGAAGGAGGGGGGTGGGGCAAAAAATCTCTAAAGCATACTGTAAGTGCAAGCCAATGAAACACAGAATACGATGCCGGTTGATAATAGAGGTGGAAACCAAACAAGATTGACCTAGCAAGAGCAATCCCTGTATCGACTCACAACTCAAAATGAAACTTATCATCAGGTTGATTGTCAATCATCATGTTGAATCGTCACCCCACAAGTTATTTTTTCTGCAAGAAACTGCTTGTAAGAAACTCAACCATCGGATCGTCAAAAGATAGAGAAAATCAAGTACTGGAAAAATTTCTCAGAAGCCACTTACTTTAGTGGGGAAAATCCTTCGCATATGTTTACTTTATTTTAACTTGTTTGTTGTATCGTATTAAGGAACTACTTACGTAATGTCTAAACATTGGGAAGGCTTCATAAAACCTTGTTTCGAAATATTTCAGGATAGGACAGGAAATAAATATGACGATTGTTATGGAACATTTAAAAGAAACTCCTTAAACTCTAATTACTCAAAATCTGATAATCTTTAGAAACTTTCAATATTGGCCGAAATTCCTAGTTTCTTGTAAAAAGAAAGTGTAGGTACTTTAATCAATGCTTTCCTTGAATGATTAAAAGTGCAGATACGAGTGCAGTTGTCACATGACCTAAGTTCTGTTACACGTTATTTCTAAATCGATTTTGATTCGAGGTGGAATTCAAAGTTGCAACAAGAAGCCAGGAAAATATTTTACGCAGTTTATGGCTGCCTTGGTCGCTGCTGATACTAGTTTCATCAAACGGGCAGAATATTTCTTTCATCGTTTCTGATTTGTCTCGCTTTCCTCCGAGAGATCGTAAACATTTTTTTGAGTTGGGAGTGCCAGAACTCATGGATATGCTTAGAAACTACTACAAGAAAGAAAGTTGGACAAGGTTTGTAGATCTTTCATTCTCTACATTTATTCTCGACTTGTTGCTGGAATTAAATCATGTCAGCTGTGTTTGTTACATTAAAACAGAGAAGAAATGCAGAGACTAAAACAACAGATCGAGACAATCACAAATAGCGAGCGAGAAGTGCATCAAAATGAATTTAATTTCTTTCTTTTCCAAAGGTCATGGACATGCAACTCTCAGAACATTAGCCTTCGATATCATGTTAAATCTTTTTGCTTAGCTTAAATAGTAGATGAGGAGATAATGCCCAAAATATCTCACGGAACAGAATATTTTTAATGGGAGCTTTCAGTTTTCATCGCTTTAGCTTTAGTCAAGTAACAGTCAAACTCAAAGGCCTAAACCTGACTTGGATTTACGAGCTAAAATAAGTTTCTGAAGAGACGATATTTCAAAAATGGCAGTTAGTAGAAACATCAATGAAATGTTGGAAAATGCTTTTATCGACAATATTTGGATGAAAAAATCAGCAGTAAAAGGGTTTCTTTCGCTTTGTAGGAAAATTGAACCCAGTTTCTGTAAAGATACTTTATTCGGAAGTTTTCATTGGGAAGGACGACGTGTGATCTGACCTGTCTGACCTCCCTACATTCATATACGTTTAGGTAGCACCCTGCAAATTTATATCCGACTACACGGATAAATGAAGTGCTTTCATTTTGAATTTCAGTTGATTTCCTCATTTGATAGCAGAATTATGTGCCTAAATGTGGCGTTTGGTCGCAAGGGCCTAAGCATAATTCTGCGATTTTGGAAACTTCCTCGTGTTTCTTTTTGGCTATATAAAAAGATTTCTAAAAATCAGATTGAAAAACATATTGCCATTTCGTAATCTCTGAAGTTCAAGGATTTTAACGATATGCACAAAAGATATCTAACATCTTTGTGCTCGCTCAGGAGAGAGGTTTTGTTGCGAAAATAAGCCTCGATAAAACCTGGCGAAATTCGAAGCTGCGTGGTGTCGAAATCTTGAAATTTTCCCTTTTTCCCAGCATGCTTTTCTTTCCGTGAAAACGTCTATTGTTAGCTGGAATCTATGCAACCTACGAAATTACTTTATTCCATGAATTCAATGGCATGCTAGCTATGTTTTCTTAGATAACTCGGTGATAGTTTGCCCTTGCCCCCCCCTCTCCCCCAGCAGCAATCCAACCAAAAGAACCAGAACAGAATACAGTTGAAAGATTTAATCATGAGCTGTATTTGAAAAGATTAAGAAACCGTAATTTGTGCTGAACTCTCCTCTGCCAGTGCTTTTTATCAAATTAGATTTGCAACCATTGCAAGTATAGAGGTATCATTGAGTCAGCTAACCTCTTTCCCGAGAGTTTTAAAGGAGCTCCATCAAGGAAGTGATTGGTTTAGAGAGCAAAGCTTACACGTTAGCTTTTAATCCTTCATACAAATTTCCAATTCCCTGTCGACAATTTTCAGCCAGCTACGAATGAAAAGATTTCATTTAACATACAGGGTGTCTCAAAACATTTTTCGACGCTTTAGTAACAGTTGAAAATAGCGATAACAGGAACAGGCTCATGAGAAGATAACCCCGTACCTAAGATTTTGAGAAAAAACATTACTCGACCAAATGTTCATTCAGGATATCGCTATTTTCAGCATTTAATCAAACGTCGAACAATGTTTTGAGACACCCTTTACAAAAGCAGACCTTTATTCAAGTAACTGGTAACTCATCTTGTAAAGCTGGTCAGTATGATAAGTGTGACAGGATCTAAACATGAAAAGTTAGTTGCTGGGTCCATGATATTTTTACAAGCACAATCAATCCCGCTCCTGTCACCAATGCATTAAAGTGGTTTCAATTAATTATCGTTTGTGTTGTGGATTCTGACACTATTTTGGAGCGTTCTTCGTTAATTCTTCTTCAAGATGGCGAAATTGGATATTCCCTTCAATGAACGGCATGTTTCGATTTCAAACTATTTTCCCCGCCTTCTCTTTCTACGCTATTGAGTATTTGAATTTGAAAAATAGATAGTTAGCACCTGGTGTCCTAAAAAGGTACTCCTGTTCGAAAAATCACCAAAATTTCTTTATAAGGATGATCTTCAAATTTCTTCCTTTGGCGAGTAGATCAAAGACCAAATTATTTTCCCTACAAAACTGATCTTGTAATTGATTTTAAGATTAGTGAATTTAGCTCCTTTCAGGGCCCCCTGGTTTTGAAGCATACTACAATAGGTACTGATGATTACTAGATTGATTTCTTTTTGTATCGTCATAAATGTCAGAAAGAAATGCAACTATCATTGCAGACTTAAAGTGCCCCTGACCCCTGACATGAAAAATAAAAAAAATTTCGAAATTGACTTTATGCTCTTATCCGAACGAGTAAACAGCGCTGAATTGAATGATGTGATTATTTCCGGAATATTATGTCTATAAGTATGTTTTTTTAATCTCTAAAGTGTCAATTTTCGTGATTCTTTGTGCGAATAAAAATGCGCGGTCAAAGAGGAATTTGAGGAATTTGTGACGTATTGAGTTGGACTCATCGGTGTGCGTGGTTAGATCACCACAGTGAGGCATTATGACTTGAGCATGGTGGACGCGAAGAAACGACCAAGAGGGGGAAATATTGTTGTGCTTGAGTATCGAATGGCATCAGCTGTAAGAATAGTAGCCATACTAGCCTGTGAACAGGCCTTTTTAAGCCTGTACCCAGCCATCCTCCACGGATGTTGATGCACAACTTCCAGACAACGAAGAGCAACGATTATTATCGTTACGATTTGTGAGGCGACATCAGTCTTTCATTCGTCAGCCTTATGTTCGATAATTTTGAGTTGACATATTTTGCTTAAAGAATGGAAAGAGCAACTTCGGCTATGACATGACAGCAGAGACTGAAGCTGGCGTTGTTCATTCCGTTGATGCAATTGGAAGTGCTGTAAGCGGGATCAAAGGCAACGTTTGAGGAAGGTAGGATTGGCCTAAATAAATGCCAACGGGCCTACGTTTTGGTCGTCGTCTCTCTCTCTCTCTCCGATGCATGGAGACTTTTAATATCGGTTCCCTCGTCCTTACATGTAGGTAATGAACGAGATTAACTCCTCTGAATATCTAACAGCAACAATCATTATTGATGAAAATAATTTCATGGCGGGCAAGAGCTTCAAAGAGACCCTTGTTTGTTTCATTACTTCCGCATTCCCTCTTTTATTAGGAGAAGGCAATCCTTCATTATTCAAAAGAATCAGCCGTGTGTGTTGTTTGTATCTTTTATATTTTTGTGGGGTCTTTGTTCGGAGACAACAAAACTTTTACTTGAAATGCAAGGGATTGAATTCATTCTTTACTAGGCTTGCCGCGCGGCGCCTGCGGCGCCGCGCTGGCCCGCCTTCGTACCGAGTAATTGCTTTGGGTGGAATTTGCTGCGCCTGGTGACATCACACTATGTGGACAAACTATTGTCATAATGGTATAGTCAAGGTTCGCTCTACAAAGTGGCCGTTCAAAAATATACGCTCTACAATCTTGCAATTTCCACTCTTGAGAGGTTCTTCACAGTTCTTTTCAACACGCCCTACTCTTTAGTTGTATCCTAAGTCTTTCTCATGTACACCCTCTCCTTAACCTTATCTTACGTAGGAGTTTTGATCAATACCAGTGGGGGATGGATTCCACTATCCTCTATTTCTTTGCTGTAAAAGTAGCTATGATTATTAAACTTGATCAAATTAACTCTATTGTTTCTGTTTCTATGACAATAGGAAGAAATAAGTTATGATTATCATGATTACCAGTATAATGATTAAAACAATAAAAGGAGGTACTTCCTTTAATTTTTTGTTTCAAATCGAAATGGATATCATTAGATACATGCTTATGTCCATAATATTTTTTGGCATCAGATATTATTCAACAGATATTTCTGGGCTTCTTAAGAAGGTAATTCTGACCATAATCTGCATTGTTTCATGATCTATCATGTTCATGCACAGGTTTCTAAGTATAAAATGCCATAAAATGAGCAGATATTATGGGTTTCTATTAAGCTGAACTAATATTGTAGGGTTGCTTTAAAATTTCTTAGACTGACCGCCCCCGTATGCATGTGTATTGAGTGCCCCCTGGGTATTTGACTGACTTCATGTCATATTCAGGGCAGAGTTCCATAGATATTGCCTCAAAAGCAATTATCCTAATATATCTGCCGTTTTAAGCATATTGAGAAGCATCGAGTAAAAGAAAAGATTGGTCTTGGTAACATTTTTGGTTCCTGTTAAAAAGATACTCCCTCCCTCAAATAAGCCCCCCCCCTGACTACGCCCAATCCAAAAACATATTTTGGGAAAATATTTTGTTGGGAAAAAATTGTCTGGGGCTTATTCGAGGACTTACGGTAACTTTACGGGAAGCGATAGGGGCTATGACTCTGTAAAGATCTCGTATACCTTTGGCAAAACTATTTGTTTCCAATGAAATTTTTAAAATTGCAGATTTGTCCCAATCGTTGGTCTTGAAAGCATGTCATAATGAGGCCCTGATAGCGGAGATCGTTGCTCCATTGCTCCCCTCTTAAAAAGCAGGATGCTACTTTGGTAACATCAGAATTAGCCTTGTGCTCCCAATAATTCCTGTGATGCTGGGATGGTGCTTCTATTCTTTGTTTAGATTCAAATATTGAAAGTCAAGTGGTCGATTGGTATCTAATATGGTTGCAAATTTTTGCTTCAGATTTTTCATGATCTGTCAGGACTGGAAGCTCTCTCTCACTGGACACTGTTCTCTGGAAACCTTGGGTAATACATAGATTTGGTGATTTCTCGTACACATTTGCTTCAGCCTCGGAGTGCATCCTTGCGGTGTTGAACAAACCCGTAAGAGCATTTTAGTGAAAGAGGGGACTGATTTGTGTCTTTGGTGCAGCAAAGATTGAGTTTTGGAGAGATGCCCTCAGAAATGTTTCAAGAGCACGTTCTTTACTTTGGCGAGGAACGGTACCTTAGTCGTAAGATTCCCATTTTTGTGGGCACTTCAAACAGTTTCCAAAACATGGCTGTTTTCTCATTACGGCTCGAAGTTCCCCCTCCCCTTAAGTCAAGAACTCATTAATTGCATTTGGTTGCCTTGGCAGTTCAAAATAGACATCCTGTACAGGAATTGGAGGGTGCATGGGATTTTAATGAAAAGCATTAAACTTTTGAAGTGAGCTCTGGTAAAATGTATGTGCTCTCAAGGTCGCGCATTTTCGACTCATGCTCCCTGGCTCCTGGCTTTTCTTATGCCATGCTCTCTTGCTCCCAAAAACACTATCAGAGCCTGCATAATGAACGGTAATAAGATCGGCTAAAAAGGGGAAAATTACGGAGACTCACAAGGACTGTAGGACATCACAACTGGAGTGAACAGGAGCCGTAAAGAATGCCAAAACACCTAGCTATTTTTTGGATACATAGTTTCCATTTGCCACTGTCTTATTTGAAGTGGGGGGTCATCAGGGTTTGCAGAACAGCGGAATTTGAAGAAAATTTGTCGCAGAATACGGAATTCTGACAATTTCTCTGCGGAACGACGGAATCCTCTACCCCAACCGCACGCGGATTTTCTCGAAAATGATAAGCGGAATGCGGAATGTTCATGAACTTTTATGGATTTGCGGATCCTTCATATGTTGTCTTGTAAAAAGAGGTCGTGGTCACATCCTTGCTTTTTCTGATCAGCACTATGAGAATATTTTTCAAAGCTTTGCACAAGAATTTGAACTGCCACTCTCCTCCTCTTTCCACCTGGATGGATGAAGATGTCTAACAATTCAAATTTGTGCCATCATTTTGATGACGAAGTGGAGGAACGTGGAACTTTGGCAGGAAATGACCCGAACGGCGAATTTTAACTGAAAATCACGCGAAACAGCAGGTTTCTACCCCCCCCCCCCCTTGGTGACCCCCCATGGAGGATTTCTGTTCAACTTCAGGTTTGCACATGCTATTTTCCACAGATATTTGGAAGGAGGATGATCGCATCCATCGTTGGTTCGTAACTTGTAGTTGTCTTCCAGTGTTTCGTATCATTGCCACTTTTTTGTATTACTTCTTTGCCTATGATATCTTAGCTGGAACCGATCTCCTGAGAAGATATGTGGCTTTTGTCTCGATTCATCCCCAATACTCTTCAGGGAAACTTCCTCTCAAATTCTAGCCCCCTTAAAGGCTCACTTAGGTATAGAAGAGATCCATGATCCTCTTAAACCTCCAACCGCCTGTCTTGGCTGAAGAAAGAAGCCGTACCAATCTAATAAAAGTTAGAGGAGACATGAGCTACTGTCTCTTTTTAGCCCAATACCCCCAGAAAAACTTGCCCTCTCATTGCATCCCCTTTGAAGCTCTCCGTGATAGAACACGTCCATATGATATCTTTGCTGGAGCCGATCTCCTGAGAAGATAGGTGGCTTCTGTCTCCATGCATCCCTATGCTCTCCAGACAAACTTCCTCTCTAATTGTAGCCCCCTTGAAGGCTCACTTAGGTATGGAAGAGATCCGTGATCCTCTCAAACCTCCAACCGCCTGTCTTGGCTGAAGAAAGAAGCCGTACCAATCTAATGAAAGTTAGAGGAGACATGAGCTACTGTCTCTTTTTAGGCCAATGCCCCGAGAAAAACTTGCCCTCTCATTGCATCCCCTTTGAAGCTCTCTGTGATAGAACACGTCCATATGATATCTTAGCTGGAACCGATCTCCTGAGAAGATAGGTGGCTTTTGTCTCCATTCACCCCAATGCTCTTCAGAGAAACTTCCTCTCTAATTCTAGCCCCATTGAGGGCTCACTTAGGCCAGGGGCGGATCCAGACCAAAGTTGAATGGGGGGGGAGGAACTTGGAGAGGGGGCGCCAAAACACAAAGGAAAGTGAGCGCGCTGAGGGCGCGCGAAAATTTTTGTGCGTTTTTCGAGAAAATTCTCTGGTTTTTCTACTGAATAACACCTTAGTTTATATGTTTCTCCGCATTCAGAACGAATCACTGATAAAAGAGTGCATTTGGGTCAGGATAAGGGGCGCTTTTCTTGCCAAAAAGGGGGGCCAAAGCTGAATTTTCATCGTGAAGGGGGGGCAGTTGCCCCCAGCTGCCCCCTAAATCCGCCACTGACTTAGGCATGGAAGAGATCCGTGATCCTCTTAAGCCTCCAACCGCCTGTCTTGGCTGGAAAAAGAAGCCGTACCAATCTAATAAAAGTTAGAGGAGACATGAGCTACTGTCTCTTTTTATCCCAGTGCCCCCAGAAAAACTTGCCCTCTCATTGCATCCCCTTTGAAGGTCTCTGTGATAGGACACGTCCATATGATATCTTAGCTGGAACCGATCAACCGATCTCCTGAGAAGATAGGTGGCTTTTGTCTCCATTCACCCCTATGCTCTCCAGATAAACTAATTCTAGCCCCCTTGAAGGCTCACTTAGGTATGGAAGAGATCGGCGATCCTCTTAAACCTCCAACTACCTTTCTTGGTTGGAAAAAGTAGCAGCACCAATCCAATAAAAGTTAGAGGAGACATGAGCTACTGTCTCTTTTTAGCCCAATGCCACCAGGAAAACTTGCCCTCTCATTGCATCCCCTTTGAAGCTCTCTGTGACAGAAGACGTCCGTATCGTTCCCGCTGAGATTTCTCATTTCCAAGAATTCATTACCTTGGTCCTGCGTCAGACGAACGGAATGCATTCACCCTATTTGAATGCCTTCTTTGAAAATTTCAATGCTAAAAAGTTTTCTATAAGCCTCCTTGCAAACTGAAACAAAGCTGTTGATCATTTCAAAGGAATGAAGGCTTCTTTGTAGTTTCAGGTATATAATCCAGATCGGTAGAGGGAATATGACCATAGATTTGGAGTCTTTTTTCAGTCCCACTTCGCTCAGAAGTAGCTTCCCGTCTCATTCATGACCCCAGTTAAAACCTTCCATTATGCTTCCTCTGGTGCCTGAGCTATCTTAGCTGGAGAAAGAAAGCGATCTAAGTAAGCCTTGCCTCTCTTTTTAGCTTTTTCGTGAAATGAAGGGACGGGAGTACGATAAAGATCCAACACAATGATGGTCCGGCAATGAGGATATGTGCAAAGATCATTCCCTTGGGAGTTGAACCTTGGATAAAAATGGATGTACCCCACCCCCCATATTGCAGAAAAAGGAAATAATGCCATTCGTACCCACTTCAGACTTCGGAGCAAAAGCTGGGAGGGTTACTTTCCGTGGGAGGGACGCGGTTTCTTAGTTACGCTGTTTACAGTGGTGAGAGGGGAAACAACGGGAAGACAAAAGGTTTCGGGTCATTCCTATGACGCATCTTAGTATATAGATGGTTGATTCGCTCCAGATTTGCTCTTGCATCAGTTCACCCACATGGAAGAAGGGTCATGCAAATTGACGTAACATACCTCAGCTGTCCAATAATGCCCTCAAATGACGGTTTACACCAATAGCATTGATAGATCTTGTTTGTCCCCAAGACGTCACAGACAATGAATTTAAACTGGCCAAGCGAAATACTGATTCATGTCAGGCCGTTAGATTGGGCCTAAGTTCAAGCCTGACAATAACATTAGCTACCGCGCGCGGCCTGTTGATGATGAATTCGGTTACTGTTTTGCATAGTTATAGATACAAGGCTTGGGGTGGGGGTGATACTGGGACGACTCACCATTCGTGAACAGGTCGCCTGTATCATATCATGCCACATGCGTTGAAGTTTTGAAAGGAATTCCATCAATATATCTTCCTCTTCGACGCCATTGTCCACATCTTTGTCAAAGAAGGCAAGCGGCTTTATCCTTGCATGGCTTAGAAATCGTTTCTAGGTAGCTGTTATCTTCAAAGCCTCGTCAGTCAAGAGTGCAATGTCTTTTTGTCGTTTCCAGGACGAATTCGACATGTTTCTCTCCGTTAATGGGATTTATGTGATGCGTGATACTGGTGCTTCCACTGTTTTGATCAGTTGTTCACCTGGCATGCAATTTCTAAGAACACCAGAATACGTCACTCGCCCCAGACTCTTTTCAAATGACTAGCCCCTATAAAACCCCATAAAAAGCGCACTTCTGCCCCTCATATCGAAAAATGAATAATAGGTATGGAATCAGCGATTTTTGTTGCAGCTATTTAGCTGATAAAAAAATTTTTATTTTTTCATGTCAGTGGCACTTTAACCCTATTTTAAGGTAGGCTACTGGTCGAAATTTCATGTTTTACAATCAATTATGTAGGAAAGTAGCGATGTGGGGTAAATTTGGCTGCTGATTTCAAATCTTTTGTCAAAATTCAATTATCGATTACCGTTTCCATGGAAACTGCGAAACTATTGTTCAAAACATGCGTCACTTAGTTTTTGCAAGAAATTTTTATTTTTAGGTTTTTCTAGTCTTCCAATATACCAAACTGATCCCCAGTGCCTCAGAAATAGGGGTATGTAGTTTATTTGACTTTGAGAAGCATAATTATTGATTTATGGACATTTTTCTAAAAATGTCCTAATTTCACCCCTTCGCATGCACATTCAAAGCTTTGTAGCATCGTACTGCTGCATTATATGCAAAATTGAAGGTTTTTACCCTATTCTACACACTATTAGGAACAATTTGATATATAAACATCTATTTTTCTCCTTAATTTGAAAAAATCTTGCAAAAACTAAGTTGCGCAAGTGTTGGAAAAACACAATTTTGAGAAAAACGATGTTAAAGTTTGATCACGAGTAAAAATTGGAATAATCAGCAACCTTTGTTCTCAATACAGCTATTTTCTATCACATTTATTCTTCAGCTGCCTTTGATGAGTATTGGTAAATACAAACTCAATCTCATAATTTGAGAATGTTATTCTACCATAATTTACTAATAAGATATTTCCGCAGCATACTGTTTTTTCTATGATTCACCAATATTTTAGTTCTGACACAGATATGGTTTCATAATGCAACTCTCAGCTTAGGCTTCAGATAATTCATGTCAATTTTGACTGTCTCTAAAGATGATTCAAATATTGATTTCTCTTGCTGCAAACAGCAGTAGCAATAGTTAAGAAGGAATTTCACTCTGGAGTCTTTTGCTTGACAGTTAATGCTACTTGTTGTTTCAAGTCAATCAAGTATTATAGTAGACAGAAGCTTCTCAGTATCAATTCTGAATTCATGAATAGAAAATGCACTATTTTACCAAATCTGAATCCATTTGTGCAAGGAAAGCTCAGTGACAGTTGCACTTCACCTCATAACAGGTGCCAGGTTCTCTGCACTAAACAGATCTCAACTTTAAGTTGTGAACCATTGTTGGTCGTCATCATGCAGTGGTGGATTTCAGCATCATGATGATTGAATATGATCGCTGCTGAAGGTCTCCCATCATCAACTAAGCAAAAACAAACAGACTCTACTTCTTCCAGTTGCAGTGATCATTCATGATAAACGTTTGGGCCATTTTCACGGTCATCCTGTTTGCAATTTTGAAAATTCTTTAGCCATCATATCATAAGGAATTTAGGCCCTCCATTCGACCTTGGTGCTGGTTCATTCTTTCAACCCAATCTTTCGACTCCTGCAAATTGAAATCCCTCTCCAGTCTTTGTCCATACAAAACATGACTAATTTCGCCAACATTTCAGGTAGTTTTAGGATTAGTTTGCCCTCTGTTCTGGTCTTTTTATAACCATAAATATCAACAAATCAACAACAGAGTGAAGCAAGCTTCTGAACTGAGCTGTGCGTGCGCCATTATTCCTGTCATGTGACTACCGAAGGCCAATCAAACTGCGATAATCATCATAAGAGACAATCAAACTTGATAAACAACTAACGGGTTACATGGCAACCAAAATCCTTTTGTTTGACCAGTCTCCGAACAATCAGCATTACTAGACGACAGGGAGGCCAAAGAAGATTCTTATCATGTTATTTTGATTCCTAAGACATAGGGCTATGAAGCGATATCTCGTTTGTCGACTTTGAGCGAGAAAAAGCGACAGCATCGGGGCCTGAAACATCAGGTCAACAACGGCCGACAGGCACTAATTTTCCCTCAAAATTGTGATACCACTACCACTTAGAATGGCAATATTTACCAAACTATGCACTTTTTCGAAAAACAGAATTCACATACGGATTCTCCAATGAATAATCTCCCAAAAAAATGGAAAAATCCCGAAATCGATATTTTTTCGAAAATTTTGAAATTTTCGACCAGTAGCCGGGTGAAAAAAAAGTGATTTTCTACCGGGGGGCGTTTTTCCCCCCTAATTATCTTCAAAACTATAATAGCTATGACAATGAAACTTGCACTGTGTCATGATTGAACAAAGGGGAATCCAAAAATAACATTAACTAATTTCTAATCACGTGATTGGTTGCTAGGCAACCAAAAATAGGGCAAATTTTGACGAAATTGAGCTATTAGGGGAAAAAACTAGGTTTACATTAAATAACTGGCTAAAATAGGCTAAAAACTATCCAGATACGTACTTGATAGCCTTAGTTTGAGATTTCATTCAGTTTTATATGAATATTTGTGGTTCCTAATTAATTAACTAAATAAATAATGGTAATTCGATTCAATGCAAAATTGTTTCCTAAATAATAATGCTTAAACATCATCAATTTCGCATAATTTGGGTGAAATCAAATAGTTTTATCAATAATTCAAGTCATTACATGATTTTTCATGTAAAAATTGCTAATTCATTAGAAATATGACGTCATAAAAATTTATGACGTCATAGATATTATAAATTGCTGACGTCAGCAAATATAGATAAATTATATATTAAATGAAAGTACTCACCGAGACAAATCGAATGGTGTATATATTGATGAGATTCAACACAAAATGAAGGAACTAGAGCAGTTTTCACGATTTTCTTTGTGACCACTCTCCAAATATGGGCATGTGGTGGTCACGTGGTCTAACAATAGGCATTGAAATTTTTATTTTCTGATTGCCAGCTAAATTTTAGGAAATGTCAAGAAGTTTCAGTGCCATAGTTATCATCGTTTAGGAGCTATTGAAGAAAGTTTGGGAGGGGGCGAAAAACGCCCCCCCCCCGGTTAAAATAGGGTTAAAAGATAATGAAAAATTCTGAAGATGACAGCTCTTAGACGAGACTAGCAATGTTTCTTAAAGAGTATAGTTCAGCATAATGTTTTTCAGTGTTTCAGAGCGTTATTTCGTACTCTATTAGCACTGAAAAATCATTTTCACATTTTTGAATATCGGGTGAGCCAGAAAAAGTTCCCACTTATACCAATTCGTAGCACTAAGGGCACAGCACAAATTTCAAAGATTCAAATTTCAGTTAACAGCCGAGATATCGAAGTATTTTTGTGATTTTTCTTGCTGTCTTACCAGCACTAGAAGTATAGATAAGTTCAACTTTATTAAAATTACATGGTTGCAAAATGACTGAAAAAGTGCCTAAACATCGATCAAATCGTAAGGACTCTATTCACACAGAACAACAGGTGCAATGGGTCTTTCGCCACTCTCAAGAGTTACAAGACGTAGGTTTTGAAACAAATACTATGGATTTTCAATCCCATAGATAGTACCGAGGATAGCTCTCAACCATGAGAAACTGCATTTTCTTCATTTCTCTGTGCGAGGAGTCCTTTATGATTTGATCAATGTTTTAGGCCCTTTTTCAGTCATTGTGCAAGCATGAAATTTTTCAGAAGTTAAATTTATCTATATTCCTAGTGATCGTGAGATAGCCAGAAAAATTAAAAAAATACTTCGATCTTTTGGCTTTTAACTAGACTCGAATCATTCAAATCTGTGAAGTACTCTTGATGCCATGTATTTTCATAAGTGAGAACTTTTTGCTGGCTAACCCAGTATATTCATAGCCTTGGAAATTGAGGTCAAAGAGAAAAATTTAGGATTAGTTTGATCACTGAACTCTGGCAAATTCTTCACACGAGAGTAATCTTTGGGACACCCGATGTAAGGTGTAAGCTTTGGGGTAAAGGGTAAAACTCTTTCCATCGCTAATGCGTATGTACTTTAAGACTAATCTCAATTTGACTTTTCTCGTTCTTTCCCAGTTTTAATTTCAAATTTGAAAATGTTAAGAAATCTTCAGCACCATTTCTTCAAAATGTATGTAGAGAAATCCCTCAATTGTCTACAATTTGATGACTAAAGACAAGGAATGAGATATTTTCCGTAAGGTTAAAGCCCAGCATAATGAGAAGCGATATCTTTAAGCTTCATGATTAATAATTTCCAGCTTTCCAAGCAAATAGAGACCAATGCATGCTTTTGGGATTCAGCTCTAGATTAGATCAAGCCACAGGTTGCGTTTCAAAAGAAATGACGTTATTTCTGAATAGCTCTATTGAAGTCCAAAAAGAAGCCGATATTTCTTTGTGGATTTAAGAATGATCATCTTTTATTAGAACGAAACTAACAACTGAACAATACTGTTAGCAACAGAAAAATGATAATGTTATTCATCGAGAAAGCTCTACTTTTATCACCAGTTCGAATCAATTTTATATGCAAAAATTATTGGTAAACTTATTGTCCAAATTCGTCCCTTACTTCTATGCTTCAAAGAGATGGCCATACGCTCGAGAAGCAATTTACGTGCCGAATAAGTTATTCAGCTGTAAATTTCATTAAATTCGGCTCACCCAGCTTTTTTGGGTGGTGGCTGGCTTGCAGTATTTGGCGGTAGATTGGCTATTTTGTGGGCTGAGGCAATGCCGGGCTTTTTGGGATTTCTTTGGATACATCACGATTAGCGACCTCTCTCTTATCATACCTGGATTAGCTTTAAGTAAGTTCTTTGTGAGCCATTGCAGAATTTTTGGGGAATGACTTTTCCTAATTCAATATCATTTGATATGCAACAATACTATGATACAGCTACCTGGCAGCATGTTTGTAATTTGCAAGTTATTTTTATAATCTTCATGAAAACTTTCTTCTTTTCATTCAAAGGCATGTTTTTGAATATTTGAGGCATTTCCTAAATTTTGAGATTTTTGTACGTTTTGTTGATGCACTCAGAAAGCGATAAGCAATCAAAGAAGAGCTCAAAGCCCTTTCTATTTGTAAGGTAAGGGGGCGTAAGAAACAAAAAACACCTAAACATGGGCGGATCCAGGCTGAGTTATCTGAGGCACAGAACTCAGTCTAAATTTCAGACATTTACTACTATAAATATTACATTCAATTGTCATCCAAGTGGACCCTTGTGGATTTAATTATCTCCTTTTGAAAAATGAAATATCAATGCTGCGATTAAGGCTTTGAAGCTAGCCATTCTTACCTTTATTTTATTTTCATTCCCCCCCCCCCACACTTCCTAGGCTCTGGTACCCTAGGCTGCCTAGGCTCTCGCTATGCTCACAGATCAGTGGCCGTCCCCCAGGAGTAACCTCCGCGCAGGAGCGTTGTACACAAGTGATAACTCCTATTTGTTTGATTTGATTGGTCAATAAAGGATCGCAATTGTCTTCAGGCACTTGCTTATTGGATGATAATACAATCCATAACTTTTTAAGTGAAATCTATTGGCTTGCCTCACTTAACGATTGTTTTCTGAACTTCCTTGCGGTGGTGCCCCACTTCAACAGGAAGTGCAGACGAATGCTGCCAAAACATGAATTAGCAAATTCAACTCAATCTCTGGCGTACAGTACGAGCAGATCGAAATGGAGTAGGCATGGCAGCATTATTGCAAGACACAAGCAGACAAAGAGGACAAAATTTATAGTGCAATTGATCTTAGAACACACTAACTGACTCAAACCATGAAGTGAAGAATGCTCAAGCTCTAAAGACTGTGCCAGGAAGTTGATTATCTATGCAAAATGCAAAGACTTTCTTTTTCGTGGGCCTAAATAAATCTAGACCAGTGCTGCTTGCCAGCCAAAAGCCAACGCTACTACACACTTTCCCAATAGGGTATGTTGCTAAAACTTCTACTCAACTCTACTAGCTTTAATTAAAAAGGGGCATTTTCCGCCGATCTGAGGGGAGTGGCTCCCAAAAATTTTTCCGGGGGCTACCGCCCCCGGACCCCCCTATTACTTACGCTTTGCGCTCGCACCGGTACCTCAGTCATTTTTCTCTCTGGATCCGCCCCCCCCCCCGGCTAAATGACAAAAAAAGACATTATTTTATGCAACCTAACATTAATTTTTACTTCCTTGATATGTAGCGATTTCGTTTCTTATTTATATTAGGTGTACAAGAAGGTACACCAGACGCAAAAGTCTTCCTTTGGAGACATTTGAATAGAATAAGAATTGAGAATCATGGAATAACAAGATAGGAAGATAACCTTCGAGAAGGTTAGGGTGATTGCATCAGACCTTCTCCCTTCTTGTAAGGTTTTGCTCAGGAGCAACAATTTGCGATGACGTCAGCATTAGATTTTAATTTGTTTTTTCAATTATGTAAATAAGATCTACAACATACACATTTATCATCTAAATATTTTTCCTCCTTACAAAAAAGATTCACGCGGGAAAGGGTTAAGTTATTTCGAAGAAATTGGTCATTAACAACAGATCTAGATGACTCCATGTCTGTTTCTGCTATAGACTACACAGAATATTGTATTTTGTTGTGTTTTAGTTTTAACATTGGCATAAAAACGACCAAGCTCACGCCAAAACTTTTGCAAATCCTACAAAAAACCTTAAGTTAGGGAGATTTGTGTTGTAATGATTACGACCAAGCAAGCTTTGGAGCTTTCCAGTAATTTCTTCTCAGCTTGCAATACGATCAAAAACTACGTAAAGTAGAAATATTTTTCGATGCAATTTTTAATGTAATTGCTTGACGGCAAAATTTAAGGTATCTTTCAAAAGAGAATGAGAAGAGCAATATTTTAATGAAACAATTTTGAAATTTAAGTTTGCTGAGAAATAAAAGGAAAACAAATTTGGATACAGCCAGAGCAGAGCTTCTTAGGTGCCGTTCACACTGCTCCGTTTTTGTACAAAAACGGAGAGAAAAACCTCCATTTTTGTGAAAGTGTTCACAATGATCTGCACAAAAAAGCCACAAAAACGGATATTTTCGAAAAGCTATCAAAAGTTAATATCCACAAAAACGGAGGTTTTCAAAAACGCTCCAATATCCAACAATAAGCTTCACAAAACCGGAGAAATGCGAACGCACAAGAACAGATATCTTTGGCTCCGTATTTCTCATGAGGAAGATCAATGTGAATGCACAAAAACGGACGTTTTTCCCTCCGTTTTTGTACAAAACGGAGTAATGTGAACAGTTAGCTTTGATGCAACAAAAATGCATCATATCAAAAACGGAGCAGTGTGAACGAAGCCTTAGCTATACGCATTTGGAGGCCACTGGCTGCGCAGACCACAACATGCAGTTTTTGAGGCTCAATTTCAGCTCCCGTCTGCAATCTTAGATTTAAAAAATGTTTCATGAAAATATGACGCTCCTCTTCCTCTTTTGAATGGGACCTTAGCTTTGGCCATTAAATGAATAGAGCCGAAATGGCACCGAGAAACATTTTACTCAACATAGTTTTTGGTCGTATTTTAGTTATTAATATGTTTGCATATACGTAAGGAGAAAGCCTCTTTCCCATGTTATCAATGAGTAGTTGTTTCAGATTTTGGAATGTTATGACTTTACAACTTGAAGTAATTATTGCCTTTGCTTATGATTATTGGATCTTTCATTGGACTGACTAACAGGAAAGGAATTTTATATAGCTTGTATTTCGCAACTGGGAGTTTTTGGCACTTTATCACTGTTTTTTTTTCAGAATTATGGCATTTTCACGTCTCTTTGGGTGGAGTATGAAAGGCCAAAAGCTTTGATGAACATTAAGCGCCACAAATGCTGAGTCAAATGGGAAAGATAGCAATGTTTGCAACAAATTATTTAAAAGTGGCTTGTTTGTATGGTTGATTTGATTTTCGCACGAACGAAACTGACCAGTGTGCAACGAAACGAATTTTGGGTCATTGAACCACGGGCTGTTGGAAAAGCAGAATTCGGAAAAAGATTTATATACGATACATCAGGTTATACCTATCCTAATTTACCATTCATTCTTGATATTCCGACTTGATCTCCTTCCGTTTGTACTTCTCCTGCGAAGGCGCCATTTTAATACCTGCTGGCAGCAGACTGACATGAAGTGTCCTATATATTTCATATTTCATATTTTTCATATTAGATTCTTTCTTTAGCAAGGA
This sequence comes from Aurelia sp. 3 sensu Dawson et al. (2005), assembly GCA_964020215.1. Classification (NCBI taxonomy): domain Eukaryota; kingdom Metazoa; phylum Cnidaria; class Scyphozoa; order Semaeostomeae; family Ulmaridae; genus Aurelia; species Aurelia sp. 3 sensu Dawson et al. (2005). The sequence goes on from OZ026590.1 coordinate 12,254,232, forward strand.
TTGTCCTTCAACAGAAGTTGTTGTAAGAGACCCTCTAATAAAAATGATTACAATAATACAATTAAAATACCAAAGATAAGAAAACCATAATATTAAAAACTTATTTTTCAATCACATTATATTTACAACTAGGAAGGTAAGTGCTCGCTTCGCTGGCGCTTCAACGTTCCTTGTTCCTTCAGAGAGCTTTCTAACAACATCTGATAATTCACCTTGAAGGACAGTAACTGAGGCTCTGTAGGAGAAAGACGTCTCATAGCTTAAAGTCTGTAGTTGTGGATAGAATTCCAAAACTTCTTGTCATGCACCCATAAAAATGCTACAGCGCAAAGTTGGTTTTTATCCCACAGATTACAGTGTCCATTGTATGCGTTTGTGGGGTTATTGCGATGATTCCGATGTTTAAGACCGTTTTTAGAAATTATTTTTTATAAAGGCCTATAATTTGATGGCAACCAAAAGTCTCCTGCACTGTATTGAAAACTATTTTACATTTGGTAAATGTTAGATGAACTAAACTTTTAACCCTTCTAAAACTGTAGAAAACAATCCAAGACATTGACGGAGCCTTGTCTAGATTTTGAGCTTTCTGGAGAACAAAGGAGTGCTGTTATTGAGGCAACCACTCTAGCCCTAAGTTGACGCTTATCCTATGTAACTTTATGTAAAAAGAGACAATTAAGGTAGGAGCTCCTCCACAGCCTCTGCACAAGCAGGGCATATTTTTTGAAACCCTGTCGACCTTTGTAGACTATGGTGTTTTTGATATGGTACCATCTTCCCTACTACTTTGGGATTTGCAATGATTCTTATTTATTTTGCCATGTATTCTTTAAATAAAACGAGAAAACGCCATAGTTCTGAAAATCATCAAACTATCAAACATTTTCAAAAAGAGTTTTTGGGATTTGGGATTAGTATCTGTATTGTTTTCGTTAAAGATCATTTAGGGTAGCCATGCCTATCATGCTCCCAATGATATCGTTCATGAAAATATGTTTTGTTAAATTGTACATTTTTAGATTGTGTATATAAAAAAAAGAGTTTTCAGGTAGCAGTTCAGATAAAGAAGAACATGAAGCTCCATTCAAGCTATTTTATCAAACAGAAGACACATTGACTATTTTTGTAGCCTGTGCGCAGACTCAAACGTCAATGAAGTTGTTGTTGTTGTTGTGACTTTATTTTACATCGATTTATATTTAATACTGTTTTTCTAGTCAGCTATATACATATGTACAGCAAACTAATCAAAATCGATGGACATAATTAATAAAAACAGAAATAAAGCTAATGATTATTTTCAATGCTGTTTATACAATATTTACAATAAAGCGACAGGCATTGCAGTTGCATTTGGGACCATTCCATTGAGTTATTAAGCTTTTGAATATATTGAGGCTATTCGCCGATTTTAGCTCCTCTGGTAAGCAGTTCCAAATCCGAGGTCCTAAGGATTTAAGATTATTCGTGCCGAAAGTAACCTGATTTGGCCTATAATGAGTGAGATTATTAGGATTTCACGAAAAATAGTTCGAGGTCCTAAATTGAAAAATATCTTTCATGTGGGATGGATTCAGATCGTGCAAAGTTTTGAAAATTTCCAAAGAAAGAGATCTAAGTCGGGAAACATGCATCGTACAACGTTGCGACTTCAGTAGAAGATCATTATACGAACTGACATGATCATTATAAAGAAATCTATGTGCACGTTCTTGTATCTTTTCGATCTTATTCCTGGATTTTGATGAACAAAAATGCCACACTAAAGGACAGTAATTGAAATTTGAAAACAACAAAGCGCTGAGAAAGGATATTTCTCTCTTCGAAACCAATATAAGATCGAAGCCTCTTTAGAACATTAAGTTGCGTTGCAGCTTTTCTACAAAGCTCTGAAATGTGTGGATCAACATCTAGTTTATAGTCTAGCTCAACTCCAAGAAGCTTGATTGAATCTTCTGACTCAATAGTCTTTCCTTGGATGCTTATTTTCTCGCCGCTGGTCTTTGTTTGGTCTTTTTTGATTAAAAGTGCATGGAAATTTGATGGATTTGCAATCATATGGTTTTCTTTCAACCAGTCTAGTGCAACACCTGCTTCTTCCTCTAGGACTCGCACCAGATTTAGTAGAGTCCTAGAGAAACAAGCAAGCGTGTTGTCATCAGCATAGTTATATGGTGCTGCCTGCTTAATAAACAAAAAAAAAGATCATTCATATATACATTAAAAAGAATAGGGCCTAACACCGAGCCTTGGGGGACACCAGATAAGATTGTTTGAAAGGAACTGTATGTATTGTTTATCCTCACGGATTGCTCACGCCGTTTAAGATAAGAATGGATTAGTACCAAGGCATTTTCATCTATGCCATACGAATTTAATTTTGCAATCAGCAAATCGTGTGAGATGCAATCAAATGCTTTTGACAAATCCATTAATACAGCACCCACAATATAATTATTGTCAAGTTTAGTCTTCCAGTCCTCAAGGAGTCTTATCAAAACATGTTGCGTACCGTATGCTTTTCTATACGCACCTATAAAAACCGAGAGCGTAGTATCAAGATAGACAACTAACTGCTGTTTCATAATCTTTTCATATATGTTGGAAAATGTATTTAAAACACTGACTGGGCGAAAATTTTTCTCAACTGTGCGATTTACCTCACCCTTGTCCAAAGGGCAAACTGCTGCACGCTTTCCTCTGTCTGGAAACCTATGGTTTTGTAAACAGCTATTCATGGCAGAGGTTAGGGGAGCGGTAAGCTGACCTGCTGCCAAATGCACTAGTTTGGGCGGAATTTGAGCTTCACCGGTAGATTTTTTTCCGACCAAGGATCTTAGTAGAGCCCAGACCTCATGATGTTGCACCTCATGAAAAGAGAAAGAATTTGAGATATCACTACCTTCCCTTATGGCATGAACGCTAGGATGATCTTTATACTTGTTGAGAATAAGCCTAACGAGTTGTTAATCGTCTTCAGTTTCAACTGTGTCAGCAATGTTACAAGGTTTCTGTCCACTTGTTTTTCGACGATATTAATGTAATGATGTAAGGAGACCTCCTTCGTTGAGATTTGAGTCTGCACGCAGTCTACCATATTTGCAATTTTTCATAAAGATTTGGCGACTAAGTTTCAACGCGCAGGTCATGAACAATTGTTACAGGCAAATAGATTTTGATATTTAATGAGGTTACATAATCTGCGCACCTGCAATCATATAATCATTTCATCTCAAAGTTTAAGGCTGTGATGAAAAATGACTATAAGGAAGGCATTTGTAAAACGAGTGAGAGTACTTAGCTCGGAATGAGTTCTGAGACCATTAAAATGTTCCAAAAGTGAAAGGTTATCGGTTTGGAGTTGTATGTTTTGTTTTGCGTTTGTATAAAGATTTACAATACAAATGTACTAGCTACACTACTTGCAAAGTAGTTAACGACATTACTAAGTAAAGGTGATACCCTTAGATGCAACAGGCTGTGACTCTATGACTACGCCGTAGCTATTATCAAAAAGTAAGAAAACTTACAAAAAAGTCAAACGAAACAAAATAAAAGCAGAAAACCAAGCAAAGAACACTAGAAGTTGTCTCAAATCAGATTTCTAGGCAGGTTTCCAGTCAGTGGAATATCCGAGTGGGCAGAACTTTACAATAAGAATTCATCCAACCCTAAATGTATTCAATTGCGAAGTGACTTTTCTGTTATAAAACAGAATGTCTTCTCGCTCGAAAACTTCTATTAACTGGAAACTGTCCTGGAAACTTCTATTTACTGGAAACTGTCCTTGAAAATGGCTCGCAATAACAAGATGCTTGCATGAGTAAGTCCGTGCTATCGCAACTCTCAACTGATATCTAATGGGATATGAGACAGAGACAGACTTCACATATCATAATAAACAAGACTATTGATAACTTTCGCGGTGGGATGTTGGCAATTTGGTGTTCTATAGTTCTCCATGATTCTTGATCTCTTTATCTAACTATCCTGAGCGTTTCATTTCCCATCAAGATCAAGAGTTATGCCAGACATTTTCGTGTATTCTAATCTTGGCATTTCAATGAAATGTATGAAATGTATATGTTACGGAACTTTATGTTTTGTTGGTTGTTTAAAGTTGTCCACAGAAAGGGCCTAAATGTAGGAACCATCATTTCTTTAGCTTTAGGCTAGCGAAAAGGTTTTTGATTCTGGGGTTTGTACCTTACAAATAATGCAATGACAGAGCAGAGCTTCAACATTTAGGAGAGTTTTCTCTGTTTGCTCGTTATATCTTCAGCAAAGTTGCAATTAAGAGAGATTCTATGAAGAAGCAAAATGCGAAACATCTTCAAGTTTGTTATATTTCTGAAATTCTTTATAATGCTTTCATATTTATGCGAATATCTGAGCTAATGATTCTTGCAATTACGAGAATGCATACCAAGCAAATCTTATGAATGACCTGCTTTGTGCATCTAGCGCTTCGAAACTTTGTTCTCTCCAGATTTAATGAAATATTTAGATAGCTCAGGAAACTTTCTTCCCAAAGTTTTGCCGATAGCTTCCTATGAGCTGTCTTCAATATATGCAAGTTTCCAATGTAAATGCTTTACAAAGATTGAAAGATAGTCTGGAAAATTGTCTTTATTGCTCATGTTTGTGCTTAAGATCCATCATGCAAGCAAACTCAGACAAATTTGCTGTGAATATATTTTGAGTTACAGTTCGAACTTGCTGTGAATTTTCTACAGTAACTTTCAACTTATTCACGATAAAATCACTGGAAATAAAGTGAAACTGAACGGTTCGTTAAAAATGGGTAAAGCTTGTCGTACCTTATAATCTTGAAGGCGTTTTCATGTCTCTACTGTTCAGTATAACAGAACTCGTCTTTTCTCAGTTGTCTGCTTAGGTATTGCTTGACTTTGACGATAAAACTGACTTGCTGCAAATTTTGTGTCCCTGTCAATAAATCGATTCTGCTCTTAATGCACTAGACATCTGATGTTCTGATCGAGAAACGTCAGACTCGTAGTTTTGTATCAAACCGTAGTTTCAATATTTGAACGAAGATCACAGAGATAAGCCCAGACATGCTTATTTGCTTGTACATATGCGTCATCATGGTAATAATGATCACCTAGAATACTTCAGAGTTCGCTAAAGAATTTAACACTTTGACAGGCCGCGATGTGTTGTACACTGAACCAGTTTTGACGAATTATGGCTTAATCGATAGTAAAGACTGTGAATTGAACTCCAGGAACTTTTTTCAGTTTAGATCGTCTGTCTCTTGAGCTACAAGCGGGTTTCTGAAAATTTCCGTACTCGATCTGAGCTCTGCCTGGCCTTTGGTTTTGGGTCGAATTTCGGTTGGGTCAGCCATTGGGATTCTGGGTAATAATACTGAATATATTGTAGATATTGTATGTTAATGAACACATTCAGTTTCTTTTTCTTATTAAGTATAAATTTTGAAAAACAACGTTTGTCTGAAGGTTACCCCTCCTAAATGATTAAAGATGAAATGAACCAACTGACTAATTAATGAATGAATGAATGAATGAATGAATGAATGAATTAGTGAGTGAGTGAATGGATGAATGAATGAGTGAATGAGTGAATGAATGAATGAATGAATGAATGAATGAATGAATGAATGAATGAATGAATGAATGAATGAATGAATGAATGAATGAATGAATGAATGAATGAATGAATAAAAGAATTGAAACGAGCAAAAAGCATCGATGAAGCTTTCCAACGTTTCGAGATAAACAAACAAAAAGAAAACTTGTTTGGGGTGCCTCGGTGTTGTTTGCATGCGCAATGCCTAAGAACCTTTTACTTTGACTACTCCTCTACTATTCCGAGGTTTTCATCAATTAGGATTCCGGTGTGAGATATTTTAAAGTGAATAACCTGAGTTAAAAGATGAGAACGCATAGCTTTATAAATAGCCTATTGTTTTTAATTCATTTAAACAACGATATCCCTTCAGTAAAATACAACTTACAAAATCTAAAACTAAGAATATAAAATAGTTAATTAATGAATCTGTTCTTCCAGGGAGTCGTTCTTGAAGGGGCTTGAGTTAATTATTAAGGCTCATCAAGTGCCTTTTTTATGTGTTTTAAATAGGCGCAGTGATGGTAGTTCTCTGATGTCAGCTGGAATATCGTTCCAAGCTTTAATGCCCGAGTAATGAAATCCTTTCTTGGTTAATTCAAGGTTTAACTTGGGAATATGGAGATCTCTATAATTCCTCGAATTAAAATTTGATATACAACTTCTCTGTTGGAACATATTCCACAGGCCTTTAGGGCATTGCTTGTTTACAATCTTATATACCATAACACAGCGATCAAAGCGAATAAGATTCACAATGCTTAGCCATTTTTAGGCCACAGGTCCTCAAATCTTGCGCGCTCTATAATTGATAGGGCTCTGTTTTGGAGACGTTGAAGTGCTTGTAGTTCAGATGAAGAGATGCTACCCCATACAACGTTATCGTAGCGCATGTGACTCTCAAAGAGAGCGTGATACACATCACATAACTTTGATAGAGGAAGAACAGCTGAAGACAGCAAGGCCAAAGAAAACAATGCAGGGATTAGGTGTCTCTTTGTCCTTTTTAGAAGAGCATCATGTATCTCAAGTCATTCACTTTAACGAACAAGATGAGTGATGGTTGTTTTCGAAAAGAGAGACTGTTGCATGCATGATTCAAAGTTTGATACAGTAGCGTCCCGCATATAAAAAACTTTTTCAATTTCAGGTCTGATACATTTCTTGTGAAATAAGATGAATTTCAAATCATGGTTAAGTTTCTTAGTAGAAAAATCGTGTAGGGAGTCAGACATGAGCTCTATGATTGCGATAAAAGAAGGTTTCATTTTGATTGGTATGTGTAAAGTTTTGTCTCCAGGCAATGCTGCGATTATTCCGGGAAGCTGTTTTATGCATGGTATGCATCCAAAATTCTTCTTTTCAGATGAGTAGGTGCAGTTCAATTTAACTGGAAAACTGGAAAATCCAAAAGTTTTAATACATTGATATTAAATTAGAAACAAGCTGTTTTACAGACCTGAACCATTTTCTTATAAATGGAGAGTTATTCTTAAAATCAGCAGTTGTGATTCTTAAATTTGTGTTTCTTATGTGCGGAACTCTGGTGTGCGATAATTCCATTAATTATGACATTTCTAATTGCCCTGCACCGAAGCGGGGCTTTATTCCGTACTTAACGAGGAGAGCATCTCAATAATTTAATAATAATAATAATAATAATAATAATAATAATAATAATAATAATAATAATAATTAATAATAATAATAATAATAATAATAATAATAATAATAATAATAATAATAATAATAATAATAATGAATCATAACCAGTATATCCACAAAGTGGCTCTTCATCTGGTCGCTAACAATACTTTACATGGTTTAAGACTTCTAGTATGATACTTTATTTCTAAGGAATGATAAAAAGCAGGTAACAATGTTACATCAATCTGAAAAGTAAGGTTAAAAAGTTTAAAAGTTTGTTATATAAAATATCTAAATAACTTAAAATTGAAAGTTAGGTTCTTCTCTTTTAGGACTTAAACTAACAGCCCCTTTATTGCTTCGGTAAAGAAATGTTCTTTGGATTTTGATGAGAATTCGGCTTTTGTTTTAGAATTTCTTATTGCAATTGGCATCTTATTAAAAATTTCGGCTGCATTGTTCCTCAAAGTTTTAGAATCGGTTGAAGTTGCAATTAGTGGTGCAGAGCTTGATCGCAGATGTCTGTTGTTTTCTTTCAGTGCAGGGGTGGCGCCAGAAATTTTCCGACAGAGGGGCTGGAGCTTCCGACGGGGGGGGCTAAGATGACTGAAAAATGGTGTTTCCATGCGTTATTTTGCCAAATTTCCTCCGACGAGAACCCAATATTTCCTCCAACGGGGGGCTAGATTCCTCCGAGGGGGGGTTATAGCCCCCCTAGCCCTCCCCTGGCACCACCTCTGTTTCAGTGATATGTCTATGTATTCCGGCTTATTTCGATCTGATATATATTTAAAAGCTAAGTTTGCAAGGTGTCAGTCCCTTTTCTCTTTCATAGGCAACCAACCGAGTGATACGACGTCCTTTTCCTTAGTGTAGCGGCCAAGAACAAACCTTACAGCCGCATTTTCAACTTTTTGTAATCTTTTTTGTAATTTCGTCTTTCCTGCTTATTTCTTCGTCCTTCTCGTTAAACCTGATTTCATCACGAGGCTGATAATCCCGAAAATCAAGGACAATGACCGTAGAAAGGCCCCAGGGGGGTACTCCCTAACTTTCAATACGTACCAATATTTGGCGCGTACGTACCAATGTCCGTACCAATGTCCGTACCAATATTTGGGGTCCGAAAGTTTACGTTAAATAAATATTTGGGGTCTTTGAATTACAAAATGGACAAAAAAATCAATATTTGGGATCCACAAATCTCGAGAAAGGAAGGATCGTGGAATTTGTCTTGCATTGACTTCACATGGACTGCAGTGTGACCCTGAATTTGCAAATCATGAAACAAATGTTTTGGTATTACAGTATTTGAAAACTTAGAAAGATCAAGAAGCTCAAATTGAAACAATTAAAAACATTATAGGGGTCCCAGAAATAGATAAGAATATTTGGGGTCTCCAAAATGTTAGACCCAATATTTGGGGTCCCCAAAACATTAGGCTTAATATTTAGGGGTCAGCAAAGGAATAGTGGCACGGACCCCCCCCCCCGTATTGAAAGTTAGGGAGTACCCCCCTAGGAAAAAAGCGATAGTTGTTGGTGTCCCGTGAACCATTCCAATGTGTGCAACTTGTCGCGAACGTTAGTCCGAAGACAATAGAAAAGATCAGTACAGTATATCAATAGCTTTAAGTTTGATTTTGTTTATCAAACGCGAGCTGTACTGCCGATCCGATCATGTATTGATTTTAGCATGCCAAATCACAATTAGGCAAGCACCGCACAGATGAAAGTTATATGAAATCATCCACAACTTAAATGCAACAAAGGTGATGGGCATTTAGAATTACTATTGTTAGTACATTACATCTCATCATATGATTTTGGAAAAAGGCACAGTTTTATATAATGAACCATATGATTTTGGATAAGTGTTTTATTATCGTTGTTGATCAATTGTAAGGATGAACTGACTTACCTGTTTTTGCTTCTTCTCTTCTGGAGCAAGTAGTTCTTCATTTACCAACGTAAGTCTGCAGTTAGTGTTGTTCACCTTAGCTCACGGTCCATGAAAACCACCATGTATCATCGTTTAAGTTGCGTACTAGGTATCCTCACTTTTACTGTAAAGCCCTAAGATCTAAAGAAGAGCTCCTTGCTCAAGCTCATGCTCAAACGATCATCAACCAATCATACGTCGCTTGGATATTCTCAGGAGATAACTGAACCATGCAGTATTTTCAGCATTAGCCCCTTCACAACCCATTGAAATCTCCAAAACAAAGTTAGTAATCTGCAGGTAAATTTCGAGTTTCTGCATTGCTGAAATATCCTTCGGCAATCCTTCTGTTGCTGATATGTAGAAACTTCACACTGGCTCACAAGCTACTGTTGTTGTTCAGCTGTTTTTGATTAACTTGGGCAGTTTGTCATTGAATGTTTTGATATTTACTTTGTTCGTAGAATTATCTTTGCTAGGTTTGGCCACTCCCTGTCCCCGTCAAAGATGCTGATTCTCTTTTCCTTGAACTTAGACAATCTCCTTGTAAGTTTTCCCACCATCCAATAATGGACAAATCAAAATTCAGCTTAGTCTTTCTAATCGCCCTTAGCCTGTATGATACTTTTCACTTTAGCCAGGATTTAACATTTTTGATTAAAAAATCCCATGCTCTTTCAGTAGACAGAAGAAATGTACAGATGCTGTTTGTGAATTGAAACAATGCATTCATTTGACATAGAAGTTTCCTTTGGAGATGAGAATGATCGAAATCTCTTTAAGATCAGTGATAAGTGCAATCTGCGATCTGTAGAAAGACGACTGTTATCAAAATAAACCTGTAACTAGAGGGAAAACTATTGAAACTTGCAAGGGAAAACAAATTAACCTGAATATCTAAAAGGAAAGAAAAAGTTAGTAACTCACCAGCAACTGCAATAAAAAACAACGATTAATAACTAAGAGCACGTTTTTCCCGCACACGTCAGTGCGGCTCATGCAAAGAACAAATTTATGACACAAGTAGGCCACTTTATTACCAGAAAAAACAAAAAAAGTTTGAAAATCACGTGTAAATCACACCTAAGCCACTCATTGGCTGAGCTCAGTATGCAGCCGATCAAAGCGCTTACTCGGAGCAACTGCAACGTGAAAAAACTCCTTCTGTCGGCAGAGGGAGGGATTTCGACGTTTGATGGACCCCGGTTCTGAAACCTTGAGGTGTTTAAGACAAACTTTGCCCTACTCCTCGAAATTCGGAAATATTCCTTGCTATTAGCTGCTCCTACACTCAGTAAATTGGTAGTAATCGCGGAGTCACTTTCTGGTTTACCCTTTTTTGAGGCTCTGGTACCCAGGGTATTTCTGGTATATATTGGATTTTAAAGCTGTTTTGTAATAATTCATGTAATTAAGCAAGTTACGTTTTTATGCAGGGCACATTGTAAAATTGTAGTTTTCTACAAACATTGGATGCATTTACCCTGTTGAAATAAATCAAAATGAATTGAAGCGAACGAAAGGCATTACGTGATATGGGTTTGGTCACGTGACTGTCTCCAATAGGCGGCAATAACTGCTGGCACCGATCATGCAACAAAACCATCCTACGATCTCGTCAATACCCCAGCATCAAACCTAGGTCAAACCATTGTGAAGGAGGATCCCGCTGGTTCAAGCCTGCCCCTGCGAGGATGATGGTGCGTAAGGCTTCCGATGCAACGTCTTTGGTTGTTTACCAACCAGCTCTGATTTGATTGCTCGTTGATAGCCCGGGGGGCTACTTGACCTGATTTTGGACGGGGACGTGCCATCGAGGTTTCAAAAACATACCCGTTCCTTATACCAATTTTTCCAAAATGTATACCCAACTTTATACCAATTTTTCAAAAATATAAACCCGACTTTATACCAATTTTCCGAAAATGCATACCCGATCCTAAACCAATTGCAAAAATTGCGAAAATCGATACCGTTCCACATACCAAAATCATGAAAATCGATACCGTTCCTTATACCAAAATCGTGAAAAACGATACCCTTCCCGATGGTACGTCCCCGTACCCAAATTATGTATAGTACCCCCCCCCCCCCGGGGTTGATAGCCCTCGATAGCACCATATGTCCATAATGAAGTGTCGTTAGTTCTGAAAACAGTTGGCTGTCGCTCAAAGACAATAACCTACCGGGGTGAGTGGCCGAATCCGGGATGAGTGGCCGAGTGGCTTATACGGTCTTCGTCAGGTGACTGAAGTTAACTTTGGTCGAGTGAGGTCAGACTCTGAATGGGTGACCTCGGAGGCCTGACCTCACAACTCACATCGTCTTCCCTCGGAAGGAACGTTAAACTAGGGGTCCGATGCCTGGATGCGGCATGCAAAGTGGACCTAAATTAGGTTTCTGTTGCTAGAAATCCTGACAAGCCCACTCAAGATAATTTGAAAACAAACAAACAAAAATAAACAAACCTGTTGAATGTGACTATCGAGAAATTTGCCCCGCTTATACCTCGGCAGCAGGAGGTGAACCCAAAATATGTACCCGCTCATGCACATATAGATTTTGCGGTCGACTTTTGGAGACGAAGAGCGAGCTTTCAAGTCACATGCGGAGAGCTGACGAATGGGTGCGGCAGTCAAACAAAATCAGCGTTTGACCCCCGTTTGATCTTAGCGTCTAGCAATGTAGATACATCATGGACAAGAATGAACCTTGGAATGCTGGATTCAAATGCGAATCCTCATTTCATTCATTTTCATTCATTCATTTTAAAATCTTTATACAGGTATAAGTTTCATTTATAAATAAATGTTTTTCAAACTGACCTGTTTAAAATAAAAAATTAAAGGAAAAGAGACTACACTAATAACAAAAGAAATTCATATACCTAATTTACAATATAATATGCTAAAATACCTAATTTACAATAAAATACAATGGATATGAAAAAGAACAAGAAAGTAAATTTGTACTGCCCTCTATAGTCGTTCCTTGAAAGATTTCAGGGCAATTTTGCTTCTCTTTCTAAACTGTTCCAAAGTTTTGCACCACGATATGAAAAAGCCTTTTGGCCATTGGCAGTTTTTAATAACGGTAACCTAAGATCAGTTTCTGTTGAGCGCAAAGATCGGTCTCTATCATCTGAATACTTAGTAAATAGATTTCTTATGTAGACTGGGGCAAGCGAATTCAAAGACTTGTATGTTAGCGTGGCGGTTTCTTTTCTTATAAGATTACTGATAGTCGGCCAGCCAAGATTCTGAACTAGTGGAGCAGCAGAAGCATCGTAAGGGCTATTTGTCACGATTCTTGCAGCTCTGTTTTGGATTTTTTGCAAGGCGTTAATTTTTGATTCACTGCAGCAGCCCCAGATGGAGCAACAGTAGCTCAACTGGGGCTCGACAATGCCTCTGTACATTTTGTTGAGCACATCAGATGGAAGATATTTCTTACAATACTTAATAAGTCCAAGGGCTCGATTAGCCTTGGTCTTGATAGTACCGACATGTTTGTCCCAGTTAAGTTGACTATCTACTTGAACACCTAAGTATTTTGTATTAGCAATCATTTCAATTTCCTGATCACCGATTGAAAAAGATGGTTGAGCATCAGGCTGGGTTTCTATCTTACGGATGTCTGGACCAGAGCCTATGATAAGTGATTGCGTTTTCACAACGTTCAAAAAAAGTTTGTTTGCATGCAGCCAATCCTGTAGCTTCGGAAGATCTAAATTTAAGTCAGTTTGCAGGTCACCAATGCTTTTTGAAGAGAGCGAAATGGTCGTATCATCAGCATACATGCTGACATGAGACTTTTGCAGGGAAAAAGGGCAGGTCATTGATGTAGATCAGGAACAAAAGTGGGCCAAGACAAGAGCCTTGAGGAACTCCACAATTTATTCCCTTCACATCGGAAGAAGAGCCATTTATCCTACAAAATTAATTACTCTAAGAGCATTTTCGAATGTTGAAGTCTTAAAGATGAGTAGTTCTACGAAACAAGCTATTATCATCTAAGGAAGCCTTTGACTGAAAGATTAAAATTTCAGCTTTGAATATCGGCCATACTACAAGCTTTCCTTCACAGCCCGCCAAACCAGTAAAGTCTTTTGATTCACCTAGTGGTTAGGAAGATATTTCCATCTTCCCAAGAGGAATAATCATGCTAGAATACATACAGATCATTGCTGCAAGGTAGAAATTGTGGATAATTTTGTCGCCATTTAAGCCCACCTTCAAAACTTTTTTGAGAGGAGCTTCTCGGGAGAATCCTCATATTTTCCGCAGAAAGTGGTCGATTCAGCCAGAAATAGTTAGAAAATTAATTTGATATGTCGGCTCTTCAACACTATTATAACAACTGTTCTTGCTGTGATATCCAGGAGACAGTAGCCTTTCAGACGCCGTATGTTTTTTTGACTCAACCGATGTGCAGTTATTCAAACATTGTCGCCGGGATTCTGCATTTCAAAATATAGGCAACAGTCTATGCTAAGATAGGTATATTTCTTCTCTTTCTTCTCTGTAAGCTTCTTTTCACGTTCACGACTGCTACGTTGCTTAGATTTCTTATCTATCTTTTAGAACTACCTTTGCAGTCTGATTTGTTTGTGTCTGTGGCCTGATTACTCGGTTGTTGTCTGTGATGTCTTTGTCTTTGGAGAGTCGTTGAATCAGCCAATGCTATTAAATTGCCATTGCTTTTAAAAGCATCTGTCAATCTGTCACGCATTTGATTGGGTGATTTGGACAATACAAAGAATAGGAAATTTCCATGGCTGCTAATTTTCTGTCTTTCTACAGCCGTAGAAAGTCAAGGCGGTTAGCCCTCCTTTGTTTTAAATACACAGATTCACAAAGAAAAATCTGTTGTGTTGAGCGCTGACTTTGCTGCGGCCGATCAGAGACTTGACAGACTGCCGGCCTTTAAATCCAGTCTTGTCGTGAAGAATCGTTGAGAGTCAGCCCCAAATTTTGAAAGTGTTTGTACTTCATTGTTGTTTCAGCAGCTACTTATTTTGAGATTTTGCTCAATTTAGACCCACATTACCCCCATCCTACCCTTCAATAATGACATAAATCGATTGATATGAATGTTCTTTTATGGACAAACATCGTGTTAATTCAAAAGAAGATAACTTGCCTTGAAAGGCTTTTGAGCGTTTCTAATCTTCTATCCTAATGGACTTTCTTTCAACATGTTTGATTTAAAAATCAAACTTCCATTTATTTATTGATCATGCCAAGCTATAATCTCGGAAAAGCTGTGGTAAAACAAACTCCTTTACTACATTCTAATTTGCAGACTGATTATTATTAATTACATACTACCTACACTACTACAAGGATAAATGTTCAGAGTACAAAACAACGGAACTAAAAAAGATTCATATATGAATTTACAGATGTCCATGTAGTGACGTGAAATATATAAATATGTACAGCTTATTTTATCTTGAATTTGGATTTTAAGGAATGGATTGAAGGAACCTCTTATTTTTCCAGTTCAAGACTATTCCAGAGACTTGTCCCGCTATACGAAAAGGACCGAATTTCTTATCGACCTAAAATTGCTCAAAGCAACAAATGAATTACTCACTAAGACTGCTTTACTAAGCAAATATTAAAAGGATTTAAATCGTAGCAAGAATGATTTACTAAGTTTTGGCAGAACAACTTTAAAGCGAAACGTCAAAATAAGGTAGCGTATCTTTTCAACATTGTTCTTATTGTATCGTTTCTCGAATAAAGGAGCTCCTCGTCGGGGGGTCTCTCATGAGTTGATATGCTTTTCCATGACCATTTCTTCTGAAAAATCATATGATGCTTCTAAAGATATTGCACACAGGTTTATAATCGACAGTGTTTTGGTAACAGGATTAATTTTTTTACCAAATAATCAAATCATTTATAAGAGTTGTTTGCAAGTCTTTTGTATTGAGTAGAGAATCAGAAGAATTTAAAGGTTTACTTGTTGATTTGCGCTGCGCAGCAGCATGCAAATCATTAAAACGTCTTCGGTCTTGCACTCACGACATAGAGTGCACTATTGTTTCAGGGCTTGCTTTTACAATGGCTCTATTTTTGTCAACCAATGAGATGTCCCTTGCGCAATAGTGTTTGCATGCGCGGTGTTTGCTGAAAGGGCACAAGCTCGTATGCGCAGATGATAAAACGAGTTCAGTTGCGAATGGAAGCATCAGGGATATCTCCTGGAAGAGCCGTGAGGCCGTCGTGAAAGCCTAGGAGGCAGTGAAACGAACGTATGTGAGTGCTATTTAACTGTGAAACTTTACCTGTTATATTTCCTCGAATGCCGTTTTCTCTTTCCTTGTAGGAAAGTAGGATTTTTGTAAAGTTGCTGTGTGCCGTGCCTTCACAGTAGTGTGCCTTCACTGATCATAAAACTTACGAAGTTCTCACAAAGGCACCTGTCAATACCTTTCGAAAAACATGACGAAAATTTGAGGAGGATGCTCAGAAACTGCTGAGAGACCAGCAGTACTCAAATCTGATAATTTCAACTGTTTGCGAAAGCAGAATGCGACGTTCAGCTATGAGTCATGTCATATTTTGATTTGTCAAAACATACTGAGCTGATTGCTGACACGTCCCGTACTGGACTTGGTGCAATAACATTACCTATCTTTACTCATACCCCCAGTTGGGATATAATATTTATGAATATGTAAAAATATGTACATCAAGAGTCACTCTTACATCGAATAGACACTACTCGAGCAACTCTTTTAAAAAGTAATGAAAAAATATTAATTAGAAATGCAACAGCTGACAGCTAAGGTTATTTTTAATCGTAATTTTGCGAAATGAGGATAACTTGGAGATAAATGTAGAAACTTTTTTTATAGCGGGAAGGGCTCCTTTCATTCAATAATGATTGAAATTGGTAATAAAACTTCTGATCTCCTGACTTAGAGCAAGTTACATCGGTCCCAGATTCCGTTTCATCATTGAACTGGATGATCACACTTGCATGGCACAATACTTCAAATCACTCAAATCACAAACAAGCACAACTGCGACATGGAATCGGTCTAATGATGATTTTGAATCGAAAAGGAAATCTGCAGCTACATTAGAATGCGGAAGTTCGTTCTGGTGCTGCCGGGGGCTTTGACACAATAACAAAAACGTCAAAGCCCCTTGTATGAAGCGGTGATGGGGTCAAAAATATTTCGTCGCCGCAATAGCCATCCATCGTTGAAATGGTCATTCATCGTTGAAAACGTGTCCATCGTCGCAAAGTGATTCGTGACTGAATAAGTAATTCGTCATCATAGACTGATTCGTCGTTGCACAGTAATTCGTCATTGCAGTTGTTATTCGTCGCTTCAATCCTTAATCGTCATCGCAAAGCAAGTCGTCATGATCGTCATTCGTCGTCGCAAGCATCATTCGTCGTCGCAAACATCATTCGTCGTCGCAATCATCATTCGTCGCCGCTAGCATCATTCGCCGTCGCAAACATCATTCGTCGTCGCAAAGTACTTCGTCGCGGCCTTGGCCTTTCGCTGTCAGCAAGCATTGCCAATTTGTGTTGTGCTGGTAAAGCAACTGAAACATGTCAGCAAGAAGAAAAAAGGAGTTTTATTCCTGATCTTCATTTTCTATTGATATCAAATGGCCTCAGCTGCTTTTATTGATGAATTAGCAAATTTACCATATGACAAGACAAGGAAAGATGCTTGCAGAGAAATATGCTCGCCCCATATGAAATTATTGCAAAGAAAAACAACTTCCCTGTCACCGTTTTGATAAAAATGTTTCTGCCCTATATTCATGAACAACAGATGTTGCTTAACCCTTTCACCCCCCCCCAAATTTTTTCAGGGGTAAATTCAGCATTTGGAATTTGATTGATTTGAAAGGTTGTGCACTTTGCATTTATCTATTGCTTACTGAATCACTGATTATGATACCCCCTGGAAAACGACAATCTATATCAGGTTTTCCTGTTAAACTTAATTTTAGTCGGGCGTGAAGGGATAAGCCTGAGATTTTCAATTTCACGAGGGAGGGGAGTTCTCAGCTAAATTTCGGGTAGGGGTGTCCAGCCCACAGTTTCAAAATGGGACCGTTGGCAAAACAATTTTTGTGAAAATGATACCCTTGGCTAGATTAATTTCTCCATTAAAAGTGCCCTGAAAGGGCTTTTTCTAGACAAAACTTGCCAAATTTTAGCATTCTCAGGACAGAAATTTTTTTCAAATTTGCGTTTTTACATACATTACCGAATTTTTACAGTTCTTTGACCAAAATTGCCAAAGAGCATACCCTTGCCTAGACTAAACTCGACTAAAATTGCCAAAAAGTATACCCTTGGCTAGACTAGAGGTCCTTAAAAGTATACCCTTGTGGGCGTCACATCCCCACGTATTTTTACTATGGAAGGACCCCCCCCGCCCCCCCCCCCGGTGTTCAATTTAAATAAAATTTCTTTCCGAGTGAGCCTGATCACAGGCTAATGTTGTATAGTACCATAAAACCATAACAGAAATAAGCCTTATCCTTAAGAGTCTTTGTCAAGGAAAAAATTGATATTGTAATAATGAAGAGATATGACTGATGAGTCATTCTTTGAAACAACTGGCAACGAAAATTATTACACAATCCTTCCAATTATTTCTCATCTTGCATGATTGACAGTTTTGTCATCAAACATGAACAACGTTATATTTCAAGCCTCATTTTGAGCATATGAAATGTAACTGGCCGTAAATGTTTGCTTTATGAAAAGTGGTCACCCAGTTATGTTCAAGCTCAAAAAATTATTTGCCCCATTATGTTTTGCAACAACCAACTTTGTGCTGTCTCTAACAATGAATAAATAATAATTCACCATCAACAAGAAATTTACTTTGAAGGATTTACAGGGCTCAGACGTTCAAAACAAATACAAGGATATTTGTCAGATACAGATTCAAATTTTTCGGAATTTGATTTCCACCCCTTCAGGGAATCTGTGAACTCGTAAGACAGTTTCCATACTTCCAAACGTTTTCATTGAAAACAGAAAAAATGCAAAGGTCATAAAGCAAAATACAGCCATATGGATAAGAAAAATAAAGATCACGAATAAAACTTTTTCTTTTCACCAACATGTTTCAGTTGTTTTACTAGCACGACGCAAGTTGCCAATATCCTGCAATTAACCTGCCACCATGCCTTGCCAAAAGCAAAAGGCCTAGGCCGCGACGGAGTACTTTGCGACGGCGACGACGAATGATGTTTGCGACGACGAATGATGATTGCAATGACGAATGATGTTTGCGACGACGAATGATGCTAGCGGCGACGAATGATGTTTGCGACGACGAATGATGCTTGCGACGACGAATGATGCTTGCGGCGACGAATGATGACTGCGACGACGAATGACGATCATGACGACTTGCTTTGCTTCAATTTCAATTTTTCAATTTATTCTTATTTATACACAATACCCTATCAGCATAACAAAGTAAATATAAATGTTGACAATATCATGAAAAAATAAAGCTGCTCTTCCAAGGGGTTGTGTTTGTGTCCCTCTACCTCAAGAACTCCCTCAGTCTTACTTTGAAGGAGTTCAATGAGGCAGAGTCTCGTATTTGCTTTGGGATCTCGTTCCAGGCACTTGCTCCCTGGTATCCAAAAGACTTTTTGCAGTACTCAAGACGAAGCCGAGGAATTTCGAAATCATCAATTTTTCTTGTGTTATATTTCGAAATATTCGACCTAGGAGTGAATTTATTTTTGAGGTTCTCTGGGCAGAGTCCATTTTTTATCTTGTATGTAGTAATTAGCTGGTCATATTTTATTAGATTGCGTACATCGAGCCAATCGCATACCCAGCCATCTTTGTGCCTTGCGCATTCAATTAGTCTGCGTGCCCTGTTTTGCAGCCTCTGTAGGGATTCCAGTTTTGTGTTTGACAGACATCCCCAAATGACACTGCAATATCTCAGATGGCTTTCAATTAATGCTCGATAAACAGTCGCCAATTGTTTCTGGGAGAGGATGTTTTTGAGTTTAAACATCGCCCCTAATCCGTTTTTTATCTTTCGCTTTATGGTTTTGAGTTGTTCTTCCCAATTCATACTTTCGTCTATTATGACACCAAGATATTTTGTTTTTTGAGCTCTGCATAATTTTTGATCTTCTACTTCGAGGTCAGGGAAATCTTTGGCTTTGTTCAGTTGTTTTGGATGCCCTATCAACATAAATTCGCTTTTTTCAGCATTTAGGCTAAGTTTGTTTTGCCTCATCCAGGATGAAACAAGATCAAGTTCGCCCTTTATCTCATTAAAAAGCTCGTTGATCTCATTGGAGGCATAAGAAATGCTCGTGTCATCCGCGTACATATTTGGTTTAGACTTTTTCAAACATTTTTCAAAATCGTTCATATAAATGATGAAAAGTAAGGGACCCAAACACGACCCCTGTGGTATTCCACACTGTACTAAACGCTTGTTTGACGATTTACCTTCTACATAACAATACTGCTCTCTCCCGGCAAGGTATGAAGTGAACCAACCGTGTGCAAGATCGGTGACTCCATAGGCTGATAGCTTCGACAACAGAACATCATGGTCAACGGTATCAAAGGCTTTTTTTAGATCTAAAAATACGCTTAAATTCGTTTTTTGCTCGTTGATGTTCCTGAACCAAGTCTCTGTTATGTTCATTATCGATGTTTGCGTGTTATGTAATTTTCGGAAGGCGAATTGGTTGTCTGAAAGAAGACCACAATCTTTCATATGGGAAAAGAGTTGATCATGGGCCATCTTTTCCAGCAATCTTGACAGTATCGAAACAACAGAGATTGGTCTGTAATTTGTCAACTCTGATTTTTGACCTGCCTTAAATATTGGTGCCACTCTTGCCAGTTTCCAAAGATCTGGAAAAACGCCAGTGTCGAGGGATCTATTGAATATTTTTGTCAAAGGCCCGCTTACAATCTCCACAGCGTCTTTTAGTATTTTAATAGGTATTTTATCTGGACCTGGCGATTTTGAGGTCTTCAGTTTGTTTATCTCTTGCTTGACATAAGATACTTCAACATGTTTGAACAAGAATTTCGGGAGACGTTTGTCTTTCACCACATTTCGCACGTAAGCCATTGGGTCGGCATCTGTAGGTGCCTCAATTTTGCTTGCAAGCTTAGGCCCAATGGTCACAAAATGCTCATTGAAGGCTTCAGCTATTTCATCTGGACGAACATACTTTCGACCGTTCAGTGTGACTGAATTTAAGGGAGCAGAAGTTTTACATTTGTTTAACACTTTATTTATCGTCTTCCACATCGCCTTTGGATTACCTGAGTTTTCTTCGATTAAGTTGTGATAGTAATCTTGCACACTGTTTCGTAGCTCACTTGTTACCTTATTCCTCAGTTTCTTATACCTAGGCCATACGTTGTGATCTTTTTCGGCTCTTTTCTTTGCTTGGTCACGCTCTCTCATCAAATTTTTTATTAAAGGTGAAATCCAGGGTGTGTTGTTACTCGAAACTTTCCTACGTTTTAATGGAGCATGGACCTCAAGAATCGAGCTGAAAAGATCATGAAAAGAGCTCGCCATGATGTTAGGGTCACCAGCGGCAGCTTCAAAAGCTGCGTCCCAATCTATTGATGCTAGATCACTTAAGAAGAGGTCCTTTTGATAATTGGCTAAACTTCGAGTTTCTATAAATTTTGTTCGTTTATTCAAGAGCCTCTTAGCATTAATCTTTCGTTGGATGAATGGAAGGAAATAAGTTGCGATGACGATTAAGGATTGAAGCGACGAATAACAACTGCAATGACGAATTACTGTGCAACGACGAATCAGTCTATGATGACGAATTACTTATTCAGTCACGAATCACTTTGCAACGATGGACACGTTTTCAACGATGAATGACCATTTCAACGATGGATGGCTATTGCGGCGACGAAATATTTTTGACCCCATCACCGCTTCATACTCTTGGAATGTGAATTTGTCTAATTTCAGTTATGACCATAAAAGCTCTTTTGTCTGCAACGACTGCAATTTTCAATGAGATCAAAACAAAAAGCAGTAACGGCCAAATTATTCGCAAGAAGGGGGTGGTTAGACAGCACTCATCATGTCAGCAGGACTGGAAAGGCCTGCCTTCCTCCGTTGAATTGAATTCATTTTCTGACGGGAGATCTCAACTCTACGGAAACAATAGGGGATGCACGCGCTACAAACAACAAACCTCATTCTGTGAAATTATAATTTATTTTCTTCAGCACAATAGCTTCTACACTATACGGCTACTAACTAAAAAATAACATAACATTTATCCACCAGAGATGTGCTATTTTTCCGGGCATCGTTTTCCCCTATTTTTCCTGAAACGGGGTGTCAAAATAAAGCAATTTTTCTAGAGCCAATTGTCAAAACATGTGAAAAGGAGAAATTTTGCTAGGTCGGGTTATTATATTGTCCAATTTTCGTGTTTTGGAGTATGCTTTCCACCGATATTTTCTAGAATCGGGTATCATTTGAAGGCAAAAATTCTGGAGCTGGGCAAATTTTTTTCCGTAAGCACACCCCCGTACAAATTTAGATCCCTTTCCGCCGCTGCGTCCCCATCCTGGTCCCGAACGAAAAAACATCATCGAAAATTGAAACTTCACAGAATTTGATGAAAATCACCAAGGAGTACGATTCTGATATGGAGATTTCGAAAATTGACTTAGTTTCTGAAAATTTTATGATTTAGGGGGGCTTAACTGGGGGCAAAGGTGAGTGACTTGAATTAAATTCGAAAAAAAATCAAAGTTAACAGAATTTGATTGAAAAGTCACTAAAAAATACAACACTGATGTAGAAATTTTGAAGATCGAAGCTCATTTCACAAAAGTGAGTGTGAAAGATTTTCAGAAGGAAAGGATTTTTACGGATTTTGGTGGATTTTCTTGGAAAACAAAAA
Organism: Aurelia sp. 3 sensu Dawson et al. (2005); assembly: GCA_964020215.1. Classification (NCBI taxonomy): domain Eukaryota; kingdom Metazoa; phylum Cnidaria; class Scyphozoa; order Semaeostomeae; family Ulmaridae; genus Aurelia; species Aurelia sp. 3 sensu Dawson et al. (2005). The sequence continues at coordinate 12,276,381 of OZ026590.1, forward strand.
GGATTTTGGCCAGTGGTGTATGATTGCTTTTGGGAGTGAAATGCCCCTTTTGGGTAGATCATCTACCGTAGATGAGTTGCTGCCACACAAATTACATTTAGAATGTCAGCCAGTTCTCATCCGAAGCCACCTTGTTAGTCCAGAGCAATGATATAGAAAGTTTATGATGCATGCTATAGCGCAAATCTTAAGATAGGAATATCTCTTGTTGATATTTGTCTTCCAACAGACGTACAGTTAAAACAATGCAAGCAAGCGCTACCTCATTTTGACATATGACTTGCATTTTGCCTTCTGCCAATTCCCCACGGGCATACTTAGCAAATGATAAACTTTAAATGGAGCACAGGAATCGGGTTTCCAGAAAACCACTATTTCATTCATGTCAGAGGTTTGGTTCATAGAAAATCAAAATTTTTGACCGGTAACCGTTTTGAAACACCCTCTATGTCGATTAGACTGGTTCCACAATCTCTGTATGCTCCTTAGAACGATTTGTTGGGCCATCAGCAACGACAACAGCAACAAGCTTGAACTAATTTAGTTTCATTTACTTTGAAAACTCACCTGTAAATATGTATTATATGTAGATATCATTTTACTGTTAGGTAAATTAATTAGATTTTACTTTGCGCTTTGTAATTATTTTATCTTAATGTTTGTTTTATGTTTTAGTAGGCATCAATTCGCTGTAGTAGCTATCCGTAACACCTACTATAAATAAATTGATAATAAAAATAATAATAATAATAATAATAATAATAATAATAATAATAATAATAATAATAATAATAATAATAATAATAACAGCAGCGTAATAACAGCAGCGAAAATGAGGGACAAATGGAGCTAGTCTATAGGTCGATAATCCTAGAAACAGATTTGTATTCAGCCATTTTAACTGTGTCAATCCCCATTGATACTAAATACAAATGTTGTAAGCCTTATCATTCTTCCTCTCATCTTTTTAAAAGCTTAAAGCTCATTTTCTGGATTTCTGATTTTCACAAAATAACACTCAAAGCTGCATTTCGAGATTATTGGCTAAAAATGGGATGTTTTGGAGATTATTTGCTTAATTTTATTGAATCAGCTAATCAGAAAAACAGCCGTTTTCTTCTGTGTTTATCAAAGTGTTGTATTTCTTTTGAGAAGCGACTACTTTGTTGCTTGCTTATGTAGGTTCCAATCAGAAATATGCTCCCGGCTTAGGTTCAGCTGGATTATATTTGTACTTCAAAATGCAATTTTGAATTTGTTCACATCAGTTTGCAAAGTATCCCACACGAGGTTTTACGTTATTGTAGCACCGTTTTTCACAATACAAGAATTACAACAATGACCAAAGTTCAATACATTTTTTCATTGGGGAAATTTTGGGGAAACAGACACATTTCCATAATGATCCAAAGGGAAAATGGAAAATTCCGTTTCCCTTTAATTTCCTAGAGAAACTGGCTCATTTCCCTTAAATTTCTGTGCAACAATCATTGGGAAATTTTAGCATCTTTTTCTGTGGAAACAAGTGAACATAAATGTATTTAGCTCTCGATTTCCTAGATCAAAGGAAACCATTTTTGAATAACTTTGCGATAGCCTTGCGAATCTTTTATAGTCTTTAATGACCTCAGAGTTGAGCTTCTCGTAAAAAGTTTCTTCTAAGAAACATTCTGAAGACAATTTTTAAAAGCAAAGTCTCCCATGCCTGCCAAAAGACATCAGATCACTTAGGCTACTTCTTGATAACTTGATTCACTTTTCCCTTTTTTTACAAACCGATTAGTTGACGCACCCCTTTCCCCCAGAAATGTTGATGTGAAGGCTGTTGTCCTAGCATTCCATCAGAGTCACGAATTGTAGTGTCATCTTCAGTCTATCGTCTCAGAGCAATAGCAATAGTGTTCTGAAGGAGGGAGGGGAGCGAAATTAGGTAACTAAAATGTTCCAGACTTTTGGCAGCCAATGTAGGATTCTTCATGCAAACTGCAATGCATAGATTACTTTCATATCCGTAAAAATGAGGATTACAGTTGGAATCTGGAAACACCAAATTTTGAAAGCTCAGTTTCTTGCAATGTAGTTAAGAGAGTCCTTACAAATCAGAGACTTTGGGAATTTGGGGTGTAAATTTTCATGCGATTGTGAAATGAAAGACAATTTCAAATAACTTCTACGATCTTGAAAGCAACTCTACTACTTTCGTAAGTAATTAGCTAGTAGTTGTAGATCAATGAATGCCTTTCTATACCCATGTCAATTATACTGCATAGAGTCCTTACAAATCAGAGACGTTGAGAATTTGGGGTGTAAATTTTCATGCGATTGAAATGAAAGACAATTTCAAATAACTTCTACGATCTTAAAAACAACTCTACTACTTTCGTAGGTAATTACCTAGTAGTTTTAGTTCATTAAATGTCTTTCTATACATGTGTCAATGTTACTGCATATAAATACAACACTATGATATAAATACATCACCACTGAAGAAGATTTTACCATCGAAACGTTTTTCAAAGAAAGATGTGTTCTTTTATATTTTGCTTTCTGCTCTCTAATGATGGCGGTTCAGTTTGCATAAATACATCACTATTTACATATTCATTTCAAATATTTATAAAATGCAACTTTATAAATTGCAACTTTAACTACAAACAACTGAATGTTCTTAAGGTAGCTGTTTACCATTAAACAAATTTTTTTCAATTTGAGACTTAAATGTAGAATGAAGTTAAAATTGGAATTTTATGGGTAGGCAAAGGACAATTAACAGTAAAAGTTTTGATTTTGCAAGCTGGGTGGGGACTTTTGGCCACGCCTTTTTTAAATAATGACATTTGTTTCAACAGCTGTTAAACAGCAATCACATCAGTTAGGGCAACCTAGATTTTTGATATGACTACCTTTTGTAGACCTTAATGTGGTGGACCAAAAAAACTTTGGATATCTTTTGTATATTTAAGGTGGTAAATTGTTCTTGAAAAATTGTCGTTAATTGTACACAAGCAATCATCTTAGAATAAACCTGCAATTTAACTCATCAGCTCTTTTCTCAATTTCTTTGCTTCACCACATAAAAGATGTTGTCAGGGATCTTCTGGCAAAATTTCAAGTTGATATCTTTTTTACTTCCAAAATTATTTTTGTTGAAAGTTTAGTGAACACTCGAAATCGTTGAAATGGAGAAATTGAGCTTTAAACATTTTGGTTCTTAACTATGTATAGTATTGTTGCTCTAGTAGCCTCCAGGTTCATATACTTGTCCTTCTTTTTCAGTTAATTGGTCCTGAAAACCTTTTCTGATGGATCTGAGCTGTTTTCTTCTTTTCTTCCCTTTCTCAGATGATTTTCTGGTCATATTACTGATGCGGTGGTGATCAATTTTTGCACCTAGAGTGCGCGTATAATTTCCCATTGGAATTCCAAGGCTAGAAAAGACCCTGTCAAGGCCCTTGCAACCATCATTGAAGTATAGGATAGCTGATGCTGCTGCTATATCAACAATTTTTTTGGATACAAATGTAGATTTAGGACATCTTTGCCAAATTATTTTATTCAAAGCCTCATTGGCATTTTGAGTTTGACCGTGTAGGCACTTCGATAAGAGTTCGTCTTTACTAAGCTCTTGAAAAACTAAGCTCATGCTTTGCATCGCAGTCTCAACATAAACATCTCTCATGTTGTCAACCATGTTGTTATATGCCTTTGATGACATTGGAGGTGGCATGTTTAAACATCTTGAAAATGTCTCCATTGAACGCAAACCCTGGCCAAATTCTAGGAATCCTGCTATATATCATTCTCTGGCTAATTTCATAAGGCTTTTGACCAGGTGTATTGCTTTTATTTATGGTGCTAGATGTTCTCCATACATTACTCCATCCACTATCAATGCAGTAGATTCTAATTGAATAGCAGTACCCCATTCTTTTATTGGCAATATTTTCAACATTTAATTTGTTCTTGTAGCATTCCTTACACTGTCCTACTTCAGCTACCATTGCTACCATCATGCCTATCAAAATAAACGTATCACTTGCTTCAAAGTCAGTTATTCCCACTTCAGGTCCACAGGTTTCGAGTTTTTTGGCTGATGTGGAGGCCTTTTCGAGATCCTTGCTGGCAGTCGATGATGGCCTAGGCCTACCTTTCGGCGTCTAGGTGCAACATTATCAATCATGCATACCGAGCTCTTTTTGGGTTATCAGTGTGTTGATTGCCTTCAAACTTTCTCTTCTTAGATCTGCTTTCTTTGCATCTCCTACTACTGTCCATTTTGATGACAGAGAACGCTTAAAAACAAATTAGAGTCCTCAGAAAATTTCAAACCACTACCCTATCGCTTATTGCTTGCAATCGGTGTGACATCATGCTTTAGCCTCCTTCAAATATTATTCAAAACGAGGCAGATTCAATAACAACGCTGTTCAGGTGGCAGGTGGGTATTTGATAGATTGGGGACAGACTGGGTGCAACAGGGCAAGATAAGAAGTTAAAAAATAGTTTTTTTGGTTGCTAAGGCGTTGCTAGGGACTTTTTTTGCAACCATGCAGTAAAAAACTTCAATTTTCACGAAGGACAAAACAAATTGCAAGCAAAGGAGTATAACAGGTTATTCTCAATATTCTGGGGAGTCTTTTTTAACAAAAACCAAAAATTGGAATTTTTAGTAAAAATTCACATTTCTAATGGTAGACAGCTACCTTAACCCTATTTTGACCGGGTGAAAAAAAAGTGATTTTCTACCGGGGGGGGGCGTTTTTCGCCCCCCCTAATTATCTTCGGAACTATAATAGCTATGACAATGAAACTTGCACTGTGTTATAACTAAACAAAGGAGAATCCAAAAATAGCATCAATTAATTTAGAATCACGTGATTGGTTGCTAGGCAACCAAAAATAGGGCAAATTTTGACAAAATTGAGCTATCAGGAAAAACAAGTAGACTTACATTAAATAACTGGCTAAAATAGGCTAAAACTATCCAAATACTTACTTGATAGCCTTAGTTTGAGATTTCATTCAGTTTTGTATGAATATTTGTGGTTCCTAATTAATTAACTAAATAACTAACGGTTATTCGATTCAATGCAAAATTGATTCCTCAAAAATAATGCTTAAACACCATCAATTTCACATAATTTGAGTGAAATCAAATAGTCTTATCAATATTTCAAGTCATTACATGATTTTTCATATAAAAAATGCTAATTCATTAGAAATATGACGTCACAAAGATGTATGACGTAATAGAAATTATAAATTGCTGATGTCAGCAAATATAGATAGATCATATATCAAATGAAAGTACTCATCGAGACAAATTGAATGGTATATATATATTGACGAGATTCGGGACGAAATAAAGAAACTAGGGCAGTTTTCACGATTTTCGTTGTGACCACTCTCCAAATATGGGCATCTGGTGGTCACGTGGTCTAACAATAGGCATTGAAATTTTTATTTTCTGATTGCCAGTTAAATTTTGGGAAAATTCAGTGAGTTTCAGTGCCATAGCTGTCATCGTTTAGGAGCTATTAAAAAAAGTTTGGGAGGGGGGGCGAAAAACGCCCCCCCCCCCGGTTAAAATAGGGTTAAATGAGAATACGTCGCTATCCCTTCCAATCAGGTTAATTATGAGTTAGCCAAACACAGCTTAGTGCAATTTGGTTTCCATTCTTCATGTCCATGATTCAATGAACAGCTGAACTGAATCAATGGGCGTTTCATAATGCTAATCATGCAATGATTCTCAACAAACGTAGAAAAAGCTGAATTGCAAGGAAATAAGACAATTTTAAGGTAACTTGATCCCGGCGGGGGGGGGGTACTTGACCAGATTTGGATGGGAACGTGCCATCCAGGTTTCAAAAACATACCCGTTCCTTATTCCAATTTTTCAAAAATGCATACCCGCCTTCATGCCAATTTTCCGAAAATGCATACCCGACCATATACCAATTGCGAAAATCGCGAAAATCGATACCGTTCCGCATACTAAAGTCATGAAAGTCGATATCATTCCTTATACGAAAATTGTGAAAATCGATACCCTTCCCGATGGCACGTCCCCGTACCTAAAATATGCATAGTACGCCCCCCTCCCCGGGGACTTTGATACATTGCAACGGAACATTAATGCGATATACACAATGTAAAGAAGAAAATACCGGAAATGTTTCAATGTCTACAGCAAAGATGATCAGCTCTTAACTTCTTTAGCTTCTTACACACATGTTTGGTTAATGCATTTTTGAAATCTTCCTTCAATAGACCATACAGCCATGGATTTACTGCACTGTACAGTAAGTAGCTGTAGGTAGATATTTGCATTAGTGTTGGAGGGATACGCGGTGCCTTCCTCAACCATGATATTATGTACACTATATTCAAAGTCACTGTTGGGAGCCAGCATACTGTATTGAACAGAAACAGTATGAGGACTACCTTTGCTGCACGCATTTCAACAGACATTGCCCGTGAATTTTTTAGCCGATCTAACGCTTCCCCTGCTTTCCGCTTTAGTGTCGTTCTGTTTACAGGCAATCGTTTTGGCACTGTATTCACTGTTTGCTCAAAACTGCTCGGGTTAGTTTGGCAGTCAATGATGTCATTTGGAACGGCTCCGCTTTCCGCAGCCTTTAATTCATCCAAATTCACGTCCGTATCACCTGTCTTTTGTTGTTCGTGTGCTTTCGTAGCGTTTTCATCAGTGGACAAGCTGCTTTGTGACATCGCGATCTCATTTGCAAATGTATGGCATCCCTTCTCTGCTCTGCCATCAACTCCATCGAGACTAGAGCCAATACTAGAGCTTGTAGGAGTAAATCGCCTTTTTTGAACACGTGCAAATTTCAGGTGATGCCTGGTGACCAAGAACATCTTTGCATAAACAACCAAAAGGATCACGTGACATGTAATGATAGCAACCATCAGGATGATTTGGTAGATATGCAGACAAAGGCTATTTACTTCCACAGTTGTCACAAATTTCCAAGTCAATGGGAGAAGCGTCACAACAAAATCGAATAACCAAATGGCAGTCATCATTTTAGCGACTCTAGCAGGAGTCATAATGGTCTCATACCTTAGACCGTTAAAGATCGCAACATACCGGTCAAAGGTTAATGCTGCAAGATTTAGCAGTGAGCCAATAACAGACAAGGACGATGCATAACCGGCTATCGGTATTCGAATTTTGCTTTCGATTGCATTTCGAAACAGCTCTTTGCATGGAATAAAAACGAGAGCTGCTAGACTGTCACAAAATGCTAGGGAAATGACGAATTTGTTTGAAATTCTACGTCTCAATTGCGTATCAGCAAAATAAAGATAAATAACCAAACTATTGCCGCAAAGAATAGTAACAGCAAAAAATATGTTGATCAAAAAGGTGATTGTGACAGGGTCCTCCATCTCAAGGATTTTGTCTCTTTATGACCAGCAAATTCACTTTTAGATTTCGAGGAATGCAGCAAAGTTTCAATTTTCCGGCTTCTATGGTTTGGAATCGTAGTCTGCCATCTACCTGTCACAATTATTGAATCAGTGTTGCCAACTTGACGCATCCACCTTAGTTCTTTGTTGCTTGCCCGCAGTTATATTCAGCAATGAAACACTACCAAAAACAGAAAACAATTTGAAATTTTATAGGGTAATATCCTCTCAACGATTTCTACGTCCACTGCGAGTCAACACAACCTTCCTTCTGGAATGCTGGGAACAGAAATTTGTTGCTTGTGTAAACAGAAAACTAACAACGTAGCCATTGTTTCAATAAGGAGAAGTTAACCATTTGAGATTCCATTTGAACGAATCATCCATGTAGTCTTTGTAATGACTGTGAACTTCGGCAAAGGGCCATCACCTTGGTTCAGAAGCAGTGAACAGGAATGAGCTAGTTATTAACGGTTAAGCTAAGACTTCATTTAGTAATCAAACAACGAGGAGACAGCCAGTAATGGAGATAGTTCAGCATGCAAATGTTCCATTTGAACGAATCATCCATGCAGTCTTTGTAATGACTGTGAACTGCGGCAAAGGGCTATCACCTTGGTTCAGAAACTGTGAACAGGAATGAGCTAGTTATCAACGGTAAGCAAAGACTTCATTTAGTAATCAAACAACGAGAAGACAGCCAGTAATGGAGATAGTTCAGCATGCAAATGTTCCATTTGAACAAATCATCCATGTAGTGTTTGTAATGACTGTGAACTTCGGCAAAGGGCTATCACCTTGGTTCAGAAGCTGTGAACAGGAATGAGCTTGTTATTAACGGTTAAGCTAAGACTTCATTTAGTAATCAAACAACGAGGAGACAGCCAGTAATGCGGATAGTTCTGCAAGCAAATGTTTCGTGTAAACTTCATCCACGTAGTCTTTCCTGAAATTGGCTGTGACTTATTTTGATGATTGGTTTACTCTTGCTTCAAACCCTGCAAACGAAAAAGAGCAGTCATCAATGCAAAAAGCTATCATCAAATTCTTAAACGAAGAATCAAGGGGATTTTCATAATGTAGCTTGTTCGGGATACTGCGAATTCCCCCTTTTGTGAATCACAAAGGAAATGACGTTAATTCTGATTGGCTCGCTGATCAATGGGATGAGCGAAGCATTTTGGGGCATGTGCGAATAAACAAAGAAAGGATGAAGGGTGATGACCCTGAGATCGATACTGCGCCAACTCCAAAGCGCTTCGACGGGCGTCTGGCTCTTCAGGAGATAATGCGAAAGACTTTCACTGATAGTAACCCCAACAAGTAGCTCTGAAGTTAATCATGATTTTTTTTTGTAAATCATTTCATGTTTCCTAACCAAGTTTCGATATCACAAATGGCTTGAACTTTTTTAGAATTTACTGGAAGTCTTAAAAGTAAGATAAACCATCTAACCCTTTGACATTGCAGATTTCAGAAATGTTCATGCACACTCATAGGTATGTAGCTCAAGCTACTCTAGAGCCATTCATTCAAAAGAAAGATGTGTGATAGCTGTTTTAAAGATTTGATCCCTATGCTGAATTTGCTTATATGAATGGGAACTAGGCTACGTTGTTTTTACACAGACTGTCAATGTTTGAGAGAAGTGAGTCTCTGCAATTTCATCTCTCTCTTTCATCTTAATCCTGCACTAACTACAGGCAAGGGAAAAACATGTTTGTTGACCTCTTAAATTCGTTCAATCTTTTGGCCAGATCATTGTCAACTGTTGACAGCAGTGGATTTTTGACAAAAGACACTATCCTAGCTCTTTGCCGCGGAGATCAGGTCCCAGCGACCAATGAATATTTCAAGCTCCATGTACCCAGCAGCTGAACATAATTGGCTGAGTTTTGCAGACAGCAAGAAATAGCGTATAGTAACTGCAGTATGTCACGGTTTTGAGCAAAATTGCATGATCAAAGTTTTCAATGAATCTATTACGAGGCCAGGGAGCGAAGGCAAAATTCTAGTTTTAATTGTTCTGAAGCGAAGACAAGTAAGGACAATTTGAGAGAAACTTTTCCAGATCAATGCGTTGAGAACGCAGCATATTTGGAGGCTTATTTGGAGAAAATTTGGGGGTACTGGGAAGTTATAGAAAGGGAAAGGTCTGATTTTCGCATTTTCTACTGGGTGTCCCAAAAAAAAGGTAACAGATTTGATCAGGGCTAGCGCTAAGAATTTAACTCTAATCAATCGGAAATAACCTTTAGACTAATCCTTGATAGTTTACTTGAAGATAGACACCTTGTTTGTTGATATTGGAGCATTGAGAGTAAACATTTTTATCTTGAAAGTCCAGATTTGCCTTCACCTCCAAACCAGAGCTTTTAGGCTTTGGCCTAAACTAGAAACGCGCTGTTGTGGGGAATCTCCTCAACGATAGGCATAATGTAGAAAGTTCGAGGAAGGACCTTTGCTTTGTGCATGTACATCTGAGTACAAATGCAAAAACTGAAAACTGAAAAGTCACTAAGGAATATCTTTTACTCAGCCAAAATGAAAATGAATTTACAAAAAGAAACAACTTGAGCACGAGGGAGTGCTTTCAAGGATCTTACCCTCGTGGGATGTTTAATCCTTTGGGTTTAAGCGACGAATTCTTGTTTCGTAATAATTTCAATGATCAAAAAATGCATTTTATTCAAACAAGGAAGATTTTTCCCCACTCAAGGGATTCATTTCCCTGTAGGGTAACTTTTATTGGTAGCGGTAATTCACAGCTTACGTAGAATGAACAGAGATATCCCTTTGGGAAAAAATTCTTGAGTTTGATTTTCAAGTTCGATTTGGATTTCTATCAAGAATTTTTCCGAAGTACGAGGCTTCTTGTGTGTAAATGGCTAGTCCTGGCTATGATTCAGGAGATTCCACAACAAGCGTGTTGACAGCTTAGGCCAAAACCCAACAGGTCTGGTTTGGAGATGCAGGCAAATCAAGACTTTCAAGAATAAAGTTTCTACTCTCAATGCTCCAAGATCAACAAACAAGGTACCTATCTTCAATTTAACTATCGAGGATTAGTTCAAACGTTATTTCCGACTGATTCGAGCCAAATTCTTAGCGCTAGTCCTGATCAAATCTGTTACCTTTTTTCTGGGACACCCGGTAGTGTATAGCACACCATCCTTAGGTACTTGCATTCCTATTTTGTTCTTGAATACTCTCCATTTAATGACGAATCGAATGTTGTATAATTCCTGAGTGTTACGGGGCATACGAGACAATAGAAAGAGTAAGCAACAAGAGTGCTTACTGAAGGGGTGCTGCAGCCCTAATGTTCTCCATTACTTTCGAAGGCAAAGAAATCGAGTGAAAATGTGCCTAGCCTAGTCTCTCATACCTCAATAAGTGGAGCAGATAGTGAAAAATTAGATCTCGTTGTAACTAAGAAGGAAAAGCATGACTAGGGTTGCTAGAGAATGGTGATGTGCAGCACAAGTGCTACATGCCTGGAGATGCCTTCATTTGGTGTTTTGCTCCCTAAAAGCTATAAAATTCTTTTAAAAGCAACAATAGTGCTTTCAATTGGAGTTCTGGTGAACATTCTTGGGTTATTTGGTAATCTATTACTCCCTAATACGTTCCTTGGAGCACGTGTAGAATTTGATGCCAGATTCAAGTGATGAGATTTTAAGAACGGAGATAAAATCCTCTAATTTTGAAAGAACGAGTAATTTTGACTGCGTTCTCCATAAATCAGCAACTCTCCTTCTGATTCAATCACATATGGTGTTGAACTGTACGTTGGAGTCTCTTCATGGATGTTAAACGAGAACAAATTTGGTTGAGGTCTCCTGCACAGCAGCCATTCAGTCGGCGCATAAGTTTTTGAGAGACGTAGTAGTTGTCGTGCGTCAGGTTAGTTTTGTGAACCTCAAGCTTCCTGAAACTTTCAAGATGAGCTGCAGTAGCTGAGAAGTACTAAAATACTAAAAGCTCACTGGGTATCGCCGGATTCAAAACTGTTCTTACTTTTCCAACCAAAGAAGCACCGTATCCTGAACAGATGCTCACTAGATAATATTTACAGTCAAATGAATCTCACGAAAAACAATGCTAATATTATTCTATCTTGTTGGAACTTCATGGCTAATTTTTCAAATAGAGCTGGTCAATAGAGCTGCCCTAAAGTAGTCAATATTTCATCAAAACCCTTCCTTTTATACGATCTTAGTAAACTAGACAAAGTTAATGAGATCATCAAATAAATTTTCAGTACTATCCGTAGAGCAAGGACTACAAGCTGGTAAAATTTTAAGACATTCAAATTGCCAATTTTGAAGATACCAACCTTAAAAGTTTTCGAAATAGCAATAAATAACGGAATACACGTATTCTTTATCAGAAACTAAGAATTTAAATTGAGAATAACAAAAAAGGTCCAAAATTTTCTTGATTATTCGGCCATCTGAGAGTCTGAGTTTCTTATCAGCAGTTTCGTGTAAAAAGTACGTGTAATTGTAATTGCCCACGAACCCAACATTAGACGTTGTAATTTACAGAAAGAAACTCGGCAACTCCTTCAAAGAACAACAACTAAATTAACGAGTAACATGGCAAAACCTGTAAATGCTGATAGAGAAATATGTCAATAAAAGGCAACGTTGAAAACCACAAAGTCTGTATAAATGACTATGCACTTCATTAGTAAGATTTTGAAAATTGAGTTGACTTGGTTGCTTCATTCAATTTGTTATTTGACTTTGACGTTACGAGAAGAGGCAACCAGTGTATTTCACTTTCTTCCTCCATGAATTAACAAATATACTTGGCAGATTTTGACAAGCTATTGAGGATGTTCAACGTTGAATGCTCCCCTCTTTTAGGAATCGGAAAAACAGAAGAATTGGATTGATAGCTCCTTCATAGCAGTTGAGCGAACGGCCAACAATTATTTTGCTTCACGAGTATAAAGTTACTATTTATTGTTTTCACTCAAATTTTCATTGAACTGAATTTAACTATTCGCTCAAACAACGACTAGTAACCTTACTATTCAAAAAGCCGAGCAAAGGGTCTCTACTTTATTGGCAACAACATTCCTTGACCAAGGTTCAGTTATTTTTTACATATATCGGGTGAGTCAGAAAAACGTGAGGTGTTTGATGAGCTTCATTGATGCCGTTAACTTTACAAATTCATTTCTTTCAATTTCAATGCATAGAAAAAATGCTAAATTACAAGCTTGCTTGGTCGAAGTCGGCCTTTCTGTTCTATTGGTAGCAATTTTAGTAAGGTGATGTTTCGCAAAGTTCCTACAAGAGACCATCAATTAGATTCATATACATCCTGAACTAGCAATAACGTTAGTTAGTGAGTGCAGCGTTTTGGGAAATGCGAACAAACTGCACCATCATATAAAATGGAATAACAGAAATATGCCTTTCTCATTCTGCTGATATTACAAGATGCCTTTGCCCCCCTCCCCTGTGTACGTAACCAGTTCAGTCTGTTTTTGCCACCCTTCCTGCCCACTGTCTGAAGGTTCCTACGTTTAAGCAAAGCATGCATTGTGTTAGGACACAAAAGGATAAAGTATCGTAACTTTTGGGGACTATGATGCGCCATAGTCAAAAAGTAGACGGGATTCTTCGCAAAAGCGTTAGTTTTCCATCAAAATAGCTATGCAGCGAAATCGTAAATAGATACAGCAAGACATGACCAGTTTAAAAAACAATGTCTGTGGCAAATTTAATCTTTCTTCTTCAAAACATAGTTGAAAACACACTCAATTTCACTTGTTTATCATAAAAATATAGCTTGTTAAATGCCCTACAACTTTTTCTGACTTCCCGGTATCTTTTCTCAGAAGTAAGGTGGTAAACATTTACTATCACATGGCTATTAAACCTGGACTTGCTACAAGCCTCTCTCTCTTTTTAGTCTGAAATATTCCGGAAAATGCGAAAACTGAAAAAAATAAGGAATAAAGAAAAAGGAGAGGGGGGAGAGGGAGAGAGAGACTTGTAATAATTGTCCACCAAGGCGAGGCTGCATCTTTGACGAGCGCGAAATTGAAAGGGGTAGTCCACGTTCTCTTTTTATCTTCATTATGGCAAAATGGCGGCGGGAAGCGCCAAAACACCAGAGTAAGTATTACAAGTCTCTCTCTCTCCCTTTCCTCCCCTCTCCTTTTTCATTTTTCTTTACCTTCTTCAGTTTTCGCATTTTCCGGACTATTTCGGACCAAAAAGAGAAAAGAGAGGCTTGTAGCAAGTCCATATTACACCAAGCAAATGCAAGGAAATTAGAATATGATTAGCGAGACACATTATACTTAAACTAACCTTGTAAATAGGAACCAAAAATATTCTCAAAGTTTTTGTGAGGCTGTATAAGAACTTTGTTGAAGAAGAATATTTTTGTTGCACCTGTGGTTTTGCTTTGACAATTAAATATAATGGAGGGAAGGCGTATCATCAATGCTATCTCAGGTAAATCTCATCCAAAGTTGAAGATTTTCAGAGAGTTATGTTGTTTCAAGACCTCTACACTCTGTTGTTTAGGCCCGAACTGATGCTTGATTTTGCTTTGCTTCAATTTCTGTGAAGCGTGTTCAAAATTCACAAAGTCGTTTCTCCAGAATTTCGTGAATCCACTGGGCGCTGCGCAATGGTGAGTGATTACTGTTGAATTGGTATAGCGAAGCTAACCACCTGTTATAAGTCTCCACAGTTACTCACATAGACCGAATGAGCTGACTATGTCTAAGTGTAATGACCAAATGATACTATGATTTGGATTTCAAAGTTTCAGCATGTTATTTCAACTTTCCAAAACCATTCCATCAAAGCGTCTCTGCAAAATAAACTCTGATGATTTCCATGGTGAAAAACTAAATAATCTGTTCGGAACAAGATTTGAAGCTTCCCGGCGCAAAACGTTTGACCATTAAAGGCATAGTCATATTGAAACGCTGATTGAAAATCACACAAATCCCCGGCGAGCGAGAATTTGACTCATGCAGGTACAATTCCAATCCAAAATCATTTTTTTTGTATTCAAATATAAAAATTTACAATGAGTTTTACGTTTAACTATACTTATCTAATTACTCTACAACACTACAGGTACGATACCATGGGGAGCGAAAGACAATGACTACCCCATGGCCTGCGTAAAGAGGCACGTAACATTAAACTAACTAAGAACTACGCTACAATCGACTAAAATTATTGGATCACGTACTAGGATTCTTTTCCACACCAGATGTCAGGTCAGGGTTTCGATGACTTGGATGATGTTGCACGTGCAACTCATTCAGTTGTAATAGGTAAAATACCTGAAGTCTGATGTGAAAAAGAATTTACAAGGAAAAATAACATTTACTTTAAAGGACTTGGTGGTTGCATAGGTTGCAATAGTTCTCAGTCAAACCGACCAGTTTCATGGATAAAACGTAAGGTCAATTCGAGTATGTTTCTATTCAAGTCATTGGAAAGGTCTTGATTACCATATAATAAAAGCTGGGTCAAGGCATCATTTGAAAGGTCGGTGATTTGTACAAATGATCGTAATAATTCAGCAACTCTAGCGAGAAGATCCTGTCGTTGAACATCAAATGGAGGGCAGAGCAACAAATAGTGCTCCGTATCCTCAATCCCATCACTTGTTGGGCACATTGGGTTTATGGAATCCCTAAAATTGCGCTTGAATTTGTGGAAATTTAATTTGCTGAGACCAACCCTCAGTTGAGTAAGATAGGATAATCCTTTCGGATCATGAATTCCAAACACAGATTTTGCAGGGGGACGGATTATCGACAAGAGCTTCTTCTTGAAAACAGCAACAGAAGGTGCATGTCTCAATTCAGGCTAAAGCTTATTCCATTCGGATAAACAGTTGGGATAGAAGCTAGACTTGAATGTTTTTGTCCTTACCTTTAATTGCCCAATGACATCCTGGTTACGAAGACAGTACTGTGACTGATGAAGAGGGGGAATTGGATCTACTGTATACTCGGGGCTAAGATTATTTACAAACTTGTAGAACAAGGTGAGGCGTCTACTCCATCTTCGGGAACTTAATGATTCCCAGCCTAGATCTGTGTACAGCTTCTCCCGAGATGTCCCCCTCCATGTTCCTGTTACAGCCAAAGCAGCGGAATACTGAAAAGGCTCCAGCTTATCCATTAAATTTGGCAAAACGATGTTTTTACTTAAATCACATACTTTAGCAGGGATATGATAAATAACATCGCCATAGTCCAAATGGGGACGAACGTAGAGTTTACATAATTCGTTTAGAGTATGCCTGGGCAGATACTTGGAGAGATATTTCAGCAAACCAATGCCCTTCCTTGTTTTGGAGATAGCTGATTTGATATGACCTGAGAAAGATAGCTTCGACTCCAGGATAATTCCTAAGTGTTTATGCTCAACTACCTTCTTCACAGGTATGTTATTAAAAAGGATCACAGGATGGTAAATTTCAATTTTCTTCCTTGAAAATGTTAGTTCAACGGCTTGTTTTTGTGGATCAGGATTAAATGACGTTCTCCAGGTGTGGGCCCATTGACTTATCAAATCCAAGTCATGGTTCATATCATTGGCTGCTGTATTGGAATCTTCTACTACTGTAAACAATGACGTATCATCAGCAAACAACTTAACATTACATTTCAAACCTACGGCTAGATCATTTATATACACATGGAAAAATAACGGTCCCAGAATCTCTATTCTGAGGCACCCCTGAGGCACCCCTGCCGAAATATCTCCCCAATTAGAACTCTGTCCATTCAGTACAGTTCTCTGCTTTCGATCCTCAAGAAAGCTTTGGATAAGAAAAAGAAGTTGTCCCGATACACCACATCGTTTTAATTTCCAAATCATGGTATCCTTGGTGCAAATTAAAGCTCCTGGTCAAAAATTTTACAATGTTTTTGATAACCATGACCTAGACTGATGCTTTTTCGTCCCTTGTTTCCCTGCGTTCCTTGGTCAAGAGGGACTAATAACATAACATTACTCTTAAATAGTGGGCCTACTTTAGGCCCGCGTAGGGTGGTTCTGTATTCACCAATCAAATCGCTAGAATTCAGTTTTTAACCAATCAGGGGCCGCTATTCAGTATGTTGTTGTTGTTGCTCTTAAAGAACGGTTGAAGCAGCCTGGAGTTCTCGCAGCTTTGATGGATCTATTTTGCTTCTACAGAGGAAGATTACTGCCTGAAACGTAAGCATTTTGCGCTTTGTAGGTCAACACAACATCATTCTTTGTACTAAAACTTCGCTTTTCAATGTTCGAGCTCTTTAAACCAAATATTGAAGCGATTTTGTTGAGTGTACGAGAACTCCCACCTTTTTAGGCCATTTTGAAAAAGTGGGCCCATTATATAAGCGTAATATTATGAGTCCCTATTGACCAAGTGATATCAGCAAGTCAAAGAACGCAGGGAAACAAGGGACGAAAAGGCATAAGTCTAACCATGACCTTGGCAAACTTTTGATCTCTCTCCAGGGCACTTAGAAATTGGTGTCTGAAAGTCCCTTGAACAACTATAAGCCACTATCTATGGAATAAGTTTCTTCTTAGGTTTCTTATAAATTTCAAGAGGGCTGGTGTCCTTATTTCGTTTCATGAAGGATGGTGTAATATCCTCGTAGGGACAGGCAGAGGGTCGTGAACACAATGACTGCTACATGCTGGACTCAGAGCTGAACTAAACCTAAATTTATGAACTAAGGTATTTACAACATGCGGGAACAATACAAACTTAACAACGGGTAGACCAAACTCTAAGTATTGCGGATGATAGAATGGCACAATATCTTGAGATATTCATTTTCCTTTATGGTATCGATCAAAACCTACATGAGTAAACTATTCGGTTCATACTGTATGATGTCTACATCTAATAAAACATTCAATACCTAACGTCTACGGGTTGTTGAGGGGCTTGATCCACATTTGAATGGAGAGATGTGCCCCTGATTTATTGATTAAAGGTAGTGTGTCCATATATCAATAAGTTGCATGCACGAACCATGAAACTGCTGACACGATGCTGACATGCATGAAACTGTTCGAGGATTTGATTGGTTAGCAGCCGGCTGTTGTAAACTGATCACATGAAAATGAGAGCCTCATTGTCAAGACCACACGAGCATTGGCGGAATGGCGCAAAGCAAGCTTCGACCAAGCGAACATCTTTGATGCTTGGCAATGACAGTGACGATAAACAGTTAGTTTTGAAAAGATTCAATAGCAGGAGGGATGAACAGAGATTGGAAAACAATGTCAAGCTGACGAAACCATTCCCAATGACAACGCAGGCGGACAATAGTGATGGACTCAAGGTGTGTGACGATTCGAAAACAAAGTCAGGGCCTAAGCCTCTGGTCACATGAAAACACGACAAAAGATCACATGTTTCCGAGATACCCCCCTCGTAGCCTTCTACTTACATGGACACACTGCCTTTAACAGCCCATCTTTATGATAAGATTATAACATTTCAAACAATAGAGCATGAAATTTGCATTCAAATCAGTTTTTGAATACCCTGGATGCCAGATTCTCTGAAAACTTGAGATCTCCTTTTCAGACACTGGTAACCAAGGTAAGGAACAATTTTACGAAGATGATACCTTGAGAATTCTTCTTGCGAGCCCCCACTTATAAGGGTATATACACGTTGGTGAATACTGGTGAGTATCCGGCCCCCTGGTCAGCAGCTGTCCGTCCTGCTTATACAATTTCCTTAACATAGATAACATCAACCACTCATCTGCCAGACCATTCATTGTCTTACAAAAATCCAAGAGACTCTCCTGGATTCCTTGTTCAGTTATCAAATTGGGAATGTGGTCTGCTATGTAAATGAATACGATAGAGATTGATAGTGATCTGTTTCGGCAAATTTATGTGCTTAATGCTAACTGCCCTGGGGTTTCGTTTATAGCTACGTTTTTCCGTGTATGCAGAATGCCTTTGAGATTTAGTAACTTTAACTTTCTATAATGCAGTAATAAGACTGTAACAATTTTGGCGTGCTATTGTTAGTCTTGTCTCCATAACAACCAAGTTGTCATGCCACACTCCGCAACCAAGTCTGAACTATGAATTTATACATTGTTTGATCTATAAATTCAATTCCTTACGGAAAGCAAAGTTACACGACCTTTTAACATGCCTTCATTTATATGACGTCATGTCACATCATAATGATAATCATGCTCCAGCAACAGCAACAATAAAGCTAATTGAATTATTGTTTCAAAAATTCATTGTTATTGTTTATATAATGGACGACGTTTGTGCCAGAGATTAGCTTGCCATATCTCAAACAACAACAATGTGGACTTAGTTGCGTTAATAATTCAAGGTGTTGTGGTGCCGTGGTGTAATCCTCTGACATTGCAGCCGAAACAGTCAGGCGGAGTGGGTTCGAGTCCCGGTAGAGCCCCACCACTTACTTGAGCGGTGCCGTCTAGATGCAATACGTCTCGAGGCGGTTTTTCAGACCTCTGCGGGCTACTGAGCAGCACAATTCCAAACAATAGTGTGTGTGCCATGCGCAGAGTCACAAAGCTGGACTTCACAAATTTTTCCTTAACTTTCTCAGGCCTTTCTTTTTGACACCATAGAAATCGATAGAAATGAAAACAACAGGCAAGATTCATTTCAGACGATTGCTGTTCATGCAAACCATTCATGCAAACAAAAGTGTTTTCTCTTTTCTGGTATGCATCACAAACGAAAGTAAAGGAGCATTTTGAAATATTGAGCAAATGCAGTGTTTTTGATTGTTCAAATTCAGACAGGTGGAACAAACAATATTGATGTGAATGTTGTCTCAACAGAAAGCTCTTGCTGCGAGAGAAATTTTCGGAAGTTGTAAAGTCTCTCCCATTCTCGTTTACATGAACCATTTCTGCTCATTTTAGTTTGAAATCCTTTAAATCACTTTTTTACGAATGTGTAGAATTTGCAAAATAAAAGAGCTACAATATCTGGAGGTTTAAAAATGTTACAATGATTCAGGTGAAACAACGGGGAAACGACAGCCTTCGCAATTTCAAAGTCCAACTTTCTTACTCTGCGCATGCCTGCCTCCTAGCTTTCTTTCCTTTGTTTCAAAGTGTGCTGTGCAGTGGCTCGTAGGGGTCTGAAATACCGCCTCGAGACGTATTGCATCAAGACGGCACCTACTTGAGCGTCATGACAAGGGGTCGCGGACTCGATTATCTACTCTATTTCTGCGATCCCAGCGCTTGGCGCTGAAAAACGCAACTTCACCTTCACCTTCACCTTCACATACTTTTGCTGAAGTCAACAGCCTCATTGGCCTTACCTCAGGTATTTTAATTGAAAAAATCATTGGGGAAATTAGTCGGCCATTGCGCCTCCCTATCCTTTGTTTGGTTAGCTTATGAGAAGGACATCACGTGATATAGGTGTGGTCATTTGATTGACTCCAATATGGTGGTAATAACTGCTGGGACCGATCGTGCACCAAAACCACCCTACGACCTCGTCAATACTCCGAGATCAAACCTGGAGCAAGCTATTGCGAAGAACGATAACGTTGGTTCAAGTCTGCTCCTGTGAGGATGATTGTGCATGGGGCTTCCGATCTGACGTCTTTGGTTGTTTACCAACTAACTCTGACTGGATTATTCGTTGATAGCCCTCGATAGCACAATAAAGTGTCGTTAGTTTGGAAAACAACTGGCTGTCGCTCAAAGATAGTAAGTAACCTGCCAAGAAATATGCCCAGCTGACAACCCAGCAGCAACAGCTGATCTCAAAATATGTACCCGCTCATGCACATATGTATTTTCCAGTCGACCTTTGAAGACGAAGAGAGAGCTTTTAGATCATGGGTGAGCTGAGGAATGAGTGCGGCACTCGAGATCAAACTTTTTTTTGACGCTTTTTTTTATATTTATTAAAAAGTCAATTAAAGGACCAGGGTCGCGTAACCGTAAACAAACCAGTTATCTCTAGAATCTATATTGCTGCCCCACACGTGTGACTATTGTCCTCTGCACAGATTCTTGTGGATGGAGTAATTCACAATAAAGTTACTTCCAAACACCCACCAATATCTCTGCAATCGTACAACATATGAGTGTTTCGTTTGTTTCTCTACGAAGTACAAGAGTCCGACTTCAAAATAGCTCTTTCATTTCTGGAAAAGGAGCACAAAATTACTGTGATATGGCCGAACAAAAATACTGCAAAATCGTCGTTTCGAAAGAAGTTTGTTTACATTACGTGACCCTGCCCCTTTAAAGAATAATTAATTCAATCATCAGTATGCAAAAGCTGGATATCATGGGAAAGAAACAGATTGTGCTTTTAAATGGTATAACTCACATCCATTCAAATCTTATAAACTTTCAGTTATAAGTGGGTTTGCGTCTTTTCTGAAACATACCCTGTATAATGTTAATCCTTCTTGGCTAATTCTAACCAAGCAGAAGTTTAACCACATGTTAATTTTTTATATCACTATGGAGACCAAATGAATTTTCTGACCACCTGCAATCAAATAATCACTTTATTTTCAGTTTGGAGTTGCCAGGAAGAAAGTTGAAAAGTGATTAAGTATCGTTGGCTAAAGCTTAGGTCACATCAGAGAAAGATACATCATCCATTTGAAACCTGAAGGATACGAGTCAGCATTATTTTGGCTTCATTAAGATTTTGTCTGCGCCCTTGAAGATGTCCTAATGAATTTTGTTAAGATCGACAGGATTTGATTCGAGTTGGAAACAAATATTTACTAAATCTGCATTCAAAATAGGTTTTGAGAATTGTTATCCCAGCTATGGTGCATTTTTACTCAACTTAAATGCGAGCTATAGTGAAAGCTCTGAGATTACTAGAATGTTCACCAACTGCACATCATTGGATCTAGTGCAAACTGCAGCAAAGACCCGTACATAAGAAACAAAATGTTTAGAAGATCCTAATTCCTAACGAAGATTCTTGATTCTGAGGTTCATTATTATCAAAGTGCAGTGGTTAGAGCATGTAGTAAGCAAAGACCATGTGCAGTGCATAACAAATTTATCGCCTTCGGCTCCCATACACGGGGGCGGGGGGGTTCTTCCATAGTAAAGGTACCTGGGGATGTGCCGCCCACAAGGGTATACTTTTTTGGACTTATAGTCTAGCCAAGGGTATACCCTTTGGCAATGTTAGTCAAGTTTAGTCTAGGCAAGGGTATGCTTTTTGACAATTTCGGTCAAAGAACTGTAAAAGTTCGGTAATTTCTTAAAAAAAAACCAGATTAAAAGGAGGTTCTGTCCTGAGAATGCGAAAATTTGGCATGTTTTGTCTAGAAAACGCCCTTTCAGGGCCCTTGTAATCGAGAAATTAGTCTAGCCAAAGGTATCATTTTCACAAAAATTGGTCTAGCCAACGGTTCCATTTTGAAACTGTGGGCGGCACACCCCTACCTGAAATTTAGCTGAGAACACCCCGTGCCCCATATCTCAGAAACGCCCCTTTTTAGCCCAATCAGCATAATGATTCGAATTGTACGTCCGTATCTGTGCCAGAAAAGCACTTTCCTATGAATCGCTCTCTCGGTTGGTGATGCCTGTGCCCTGGTGGAAGTGGTATTTATTTCAATAGATAAAACGGATGGATAGGTTTAATTCCTCGAGAAGTTGTCTTCCACTAGAAATTAGCAGCTTTTTTGTAAATAATGATGTCATGTGTACTACTTTTAATCTTATTTCATTTCTGATACAAGACTTAAACTTAGATGGTAGTAAATTTTTCTTAATCACTTACTTATAGCTAGATGAAGTTTTATTTCTGGCACTTGGAAAAGGCTACCCTGGGTACCAGACTCTCCCAAAAAAAAGAAATTTCTTTTTTGGGAGAGTCTGGTACCCAGGGTAGAAAAAGGCTATTCTTTTCCAACAATCTTTAGACATAGACATGACATAGACACGAAGGTCGACAAGAATCCCTGAATATGGCCTCTCTTTCTATAATTTTGTTGGCACTTACCCAATCACCATTAGCCCCAAATACCCAGGAACCAAGGAACGTACATCTAAGCAGCTCTCTCAAACATCTTTCCTCCCAGCTTAAATGCAATAATTGCAAAGCTCAAAGAGTGTTCTTCCAAACGTTTTGACCCGCAGATTCTCAAAACTTGTGGTTCTTATATGCGGTTTTTGCAGTGAATGAATAATAATTGATTATCGTTTTTATCGTAATTACTCTTCGCTGTACGATTCGCTACACAAGTAAAGTCGGACAAAGTGGTGGTATGATACTTTGAGCTGAAGTAAGACACATTTGAATTACCTTAAAACCAGAAAAACAAAGTTCTCGAACTTTCGACATCCTAGCCAGTTTTCAGTACTTGGAATTTTGCCCTGCTGCGTTAAGAATTGAGTGTATAATTTAAGGATCTTGGGACTTGTTGCCAAAATAGAATAACGAGATGAAAGAGGAACAAATAATTTTTCCTTCTTTCGACAATGTTCGTGAATAGTGTTTCTTCTTCCTAGCCTTAAATCAATGTTATTAAACTTTTCATGATTAAATTTCCTGGAATAAGGATAATAAAAAGCATGAAGATCATTCCAATATATGCTGCAAATTTGAAATGTTAATCATCTATTCCAGCTTTGGTCTAATGTTTCTAAAAACAAATCATGGCTTTCGTCTGTTCTGTTTCTAAAAATAATCGGCGATAACGAATGACACTACTAGCTCAACTTCAGTGTCGAATTTCACAACAGTTACGACTTAAAGTCTGCAAAGTAAGACTCAAGGCTTGAAAAAGATAGATAAAAGGCTTACCTTGAAATCTTTCGTATACTTTTTCTTGTTTATGTAAACCATCTATATTATTTTTCTTTTCACAAGCATCTCCACGTGCCTCCGTCAACATTAATAATGAGCCAGCTCGCTGCAAATTTCTTTTTCCTTTAAATCAACTGCTTTCTTTCATCATGCATACTAGTACGAGATGTCTGATGTTCTGAAGAGGCGAAGTCAAACATTGAGTTTTGTATCAAACTGTTGCTTCATAAATATTTAAGTGAAAATCTAAGTGACGAGCCAAACATGTATGATAATGATAATAATGATCATTAATGCCACTATTGGATGGCTTGAGGATTACTACATGAGAGTTCCTTATTGCTATTGGTTGATCTCATTGATCAAACGAGTTTGAGAGTCTTGCAATTTAATTCAACTGCGACAATCGTAGTAAATCTAACAGGTGACTGAGGCTAAGACAACCGCAAGTTTTTGGAAAAATCATAATGATCATGACCTTCATTGTTACAATTTGATGGACCTAGACGTATTAGATGGAAAGCAGTTATGACTGCTGGTTTATTAAATGAACTGAGTACAATGCGTGACAATTCAGTGTAGGAACGATAACTTCGAACATGCTCAGTAGACGCTTGAAGAGCTTATGATTCGTTGATTAAGTGAAAATTCACAAGAGATTTCTGCAAAGTAAGAGCTAAAGAAGTATAGAAGAGCGTCTGGTACACAGAGTGTCTAAAATTACTAATTAACTATAAATGAAAACTTTCAGACATGACAAGATTTGAAAGAACAAATGTACCATCTGTACCATCTGAAAGTGTTGGAAAGAAGGTATAATGATAATAATAATACAATTTATTTACAGTTGGTTAGAAGAATAGCTATCAAATGCTAATAAAGGCCAACTCTACCCTATTTACAATGATCGATGTTTTATCCTATTTAAAATTTAAAACGCGCATATGCGGCAGTTACATCCAGATCCCTTCCAACTTCTGATTTTCAGAAGGTAGAAGGTAGAAGGTGTTTGTATGAGGTATGCGTCCAATTAACTTCAAATATCATCATTTTCAGAAGAATCCCTAATAAAAATGGGTTTTTATTCCTTAATGCCTTTTGTTCAGCCATGCATGTATACCCGAACATATGACCAGTGCCAATGCCTTTTTTGTACAAGTAATCTTGAGGGAAGTTAATGAGATTCTATTAGGTGTCCAAGAAATGTACTCCATTATATGATTGCTGCGGAGAACAACAGGTGCTATTATTTCCTTCATAATACAGTTGCATTGGAGAAGCCTCAAATTAAAGTGCGAGAATTTACGCTTGTCAATCGGGCAATTAATTGCTGATCTGTGGCATAAGAATTTCGAGAAGATGGTTTGTTCAAAAAAGCAGCTTTTTGTTCTCCAAAAATGTCAAAGTCGAGCCTGCGTGCAGAATGAGAATTCTACTTGCCATTGTGAATGAGAGCCAAGGCGGAACTTGTAAAGTCTGCGAATTAGCGAATTAGCGAATTAGTTCTGAACGACAGGTCCCTCCTGCGAAGTGGAGTTCAATCTTGCGCAATAAATTGACTCCGCAAACGGGAAGAAATAATTCCGTCATGTGATGAAGAGAATCTAACCCACACAGCTTCAGTGCCTACAATTTACAAACTACAGAGGCAATAAGGATAAAAAAACTCACGATCACAGGCCTAAGCCTAAAGTAAACGAGTCGTAAACGTTGTATCCTCAAAGAAACTTTCGAAGAATTGCCTCTTGATCGTTGTAGACTTCCTTAACCGTGAGGATATGCTTGTCTGTTTACAATTCCTTTCAAAACATAGTTTCATCCCAAGTTATCAAGTCCCGAAGACAGACAAACTGGCCAAACTTTGTCGGCGAACTTGTTTACCGCGGCACGTTCCTCAATCTTCACGTTACGATGACGGTTTGTTGTTTTCGTCTCTCAAACAATGACCACAAAGGGTCGCGAAACACAAGACGATTCTGTCAACTTTTGATTGGGTCCTTAGAATCTCAACCAGATGCTGATTGACTGAAAGACAATACCTGGACAAAAGGCGAGAATTATTACGCAAGGTGTCAGAACTCAATTATGGACGCTAATTCGCAGACTTTACCATTCCGCCTTGGCTCTCATTCACAATAGCAAGTAAAGTCTGCACGCAGGCTAGTCAAAGTCGCGTAGATTGTGCAGGGTGTCCCAAAAAATTTGTGCCTCGTTTCTATGGCTGCTGTGAAGGAGCTGTACATTAAATATCCCTGATTTACGCTATTTTATAGGGCAGACTTCAACTTAGAGTTGGAGAGCTTGTTTGAGTCAATCTGACGAGCGATTGCTGATTTATAGCGGAAGAAGGCCAAATAAGTGGTTGCTTCAAAAACAGCAGTTCTATTTGTCTCCAGCAATGTCAAAATGAAGTAAGTTTTCAAAGAAAGGGTCATATCAGCGCATCAGAATTTTTGCTAAATTTCGTAAAGGGTAGAAAATACTATCATATCAATAGACAACACGATTAATCCTTTAAAAGACTTAAAAAAAACTCCATCGTGACGACAGGACGCATTCTTTGAAAACTTTCTTTATTTTGACATTGCTGGAGAACAATAGAAGTGCTGTTTTTGAAGCAACCCCTAATTTGGCCTTTCTTCCTTTCTAAAGCATCAGCGACCACTCATCAGATTGACTCAAACAACCTCTCAGACTCTAAATTGAGGCCTGGCCTATGCATCTGTCTAAAGAGTGTGAAAACGTAATCTACAGCTGCTCCCCAGCAGCCACACAAACGGGGCACAATTTTTCGGACACCCTGTAGCAAATAAGGATAAAGCGTGTATTGAATTTTTTCAGCAATTGAAGATGACTAGATATTAACATGTTACCAGCAAGCAGTACAATTAGCCTTTCAAAAACTGAAGAAAAGTTCTGATATAGTAAAGGAGCCCTTTCTTGCACGTCTTACTCAATGTTGGCATTTTAGAGCACAAAATAGTGCTTTTGTAGAGCCATTCACTTTTTTGACTTTAGTGCGTCAAATTATAGACAACATGTCGGATAAGGTAAAACTTGGTCTCAAACTCTAAGATGATGCCTATCCAATGTAACTGTTTCATTTCATTTCATGTCATGTCATGTCATTTCATTTCATTTTTATTGGTTTAAACAAGGTAAAGCTAGCAACAATTACCCCATTCACACTTGCAAGTTAAACCAGGTTAAACTAACCCAGGTTATCGAATGGAACCTTCTAATTAGTTAGTCCAACAAATCGAATGCATTTGATTGGTTGAAATCTAACCTTGCTTAGATAAAGCTAGTTTAGCTTGCCAGTGTGAATAGGGTATATATATATATATATATATCTACTCTCATCAGCTCCAACTCAATATGTAATAAAAAAGATATAAATACTCAGAAAAAACACATTCTCTAAACGTTTCGGCGAAAGCCTTCATCAGTAATGACTGTCCAAAATCAGACGGAGCATACATAAAGAAAATGAAATAACAAAGAATACAAAACAATAGCCTAAGTGGGTCCTACCTATTACAATGCATAATTAGAAAGTGTAAAAGCAGCCGGTAATACAAAGCTATATATATCTATATATACATAAATTGGTTTCCAAGCTGGCCTGTAGACCATTCCATTACTGTATCAAAATAGGGATGATAAAACATACAGATTCTTCACTGCAGCCTCACATGTGGGACACAATTTTTTGGGACATACTGTAGATTATCTATTATTGATATTCATTGTCATTAATTCTCGCAAAAAATCTCTAGCAAACACTATTCTTCGCTAAAATTAAAACTGGTAAAAATCTTATAAGCTCTTTTGTAGTAAGAGAATCTACTTGAAAAGATAAAATTCGCATTCTTTTAACATTTGCGGCTGGAAGGGCATGCCCTTGTATCCGTATCCATACGATAGAGATTTCTGTAAGCTTAAAGGTATTGAGTGATACATACCGGGTGAGCCAGAAAAAGTTCTCACTTTTGAAAATTCATAACACTAAGAATAATTCACGGATTTGAATTGTTCAAATTTTAGTTAAAAGTCGAAAGATCGAAGTGTTTTGTGATTTTTCTCGCTGTCCTGCCAGCACTACAAATATAGGTTTATTCAACTTTACAAAAATTTCATTGTTGCAAAACGACGGAAAAATGGCCTAAAACATCGATCAATCCATAAAAAACTCCTCGCACAGAATGATGAAGGAAATGCAACTTCTCAAGGGTGAGAGATAACCTCTAGGCATTAATTGCCATGGGATTGAAACTCTTTCGTATTTGTTTGAAAATCAATGTCTTATAACTCTTGAGGTGGGTGGAACGCCGATGGCCTATTGTTCGATTTGAATAGAGTCCTTACGATTTGATCAATGTTTTGGACCCCTTTTCCGTCATTTTGCAACCATGAAATTTTTATAAAGTTGAATTTACCAATACTTCTAGTGCTGGTAGGACAGCGAGAAAAATCACAAAAATACTTCGATCTTTCGACTTTTAAACAGAATTTGAATGATTCTAATCTTGGTGTTATGAATTTTCAAAAGTGGGAACTTTTTTCTGGCTCACCCGGTAGATCAGACGCCATTATATGATGTTGACCGACAGTAGCTATAGTGTCCGCTAATTGTTAGTTTTGGTCAAATTTAGTTGATAAGTTTTGATAAGTCTGGTATTGCAGAGACCCATGTACTTCAAGAACTTTAGGCTATAGTTTAATGGAATGACCTCATAGGTTTAAGTAGCCAGTTGTATTTTACAGTCTAGAGTTTAACGGAGTTTAAAGAACCTATTTAAGAAGTCTGGTATTGCAGAGACCCATGTGCTTCAAGAACTTTAGTCTAGAGTTTAACGGAATGACCTCATAGGTTTAAGAAGTCAGTTGTATTTTACAGTCCGTTGTGCGTGCAAGCAAAGCAAAAGCCAAAAGAAGCAATAGCGTGTTTGGGTTGTCCTTTGTTCCATAAAAAGCCTGCAACATACAGCTCAGTTCATTCATATTAACTGGCTGGGTCACGTAACCATAAACAAATTTCCTTTCCATAGGCCATATCACACACGCTTTGCACTATTTGTCAAATAAAAGATTATTTTGAAGATCGACGTTGCATTTTACTTCCTAACTAAATGAAACATTCCTAACTTGCATGATTTTAGAGATATCGATCGATTTCCAAAAGTAACTTCATTTTCGATTCACATCATCCATCAAGCTATGTGTAGAAAAAATAAAAAATGTCTGAAACAATATAGATCGTAGAGATTGCAAGATTGTTCACGGTCGTCACGTGACCAAGCCCCCTTAAAGACATGAATGAATTGACTTACCTCTTTTGCGATCCTTCTCTTCTGTAAACAATGCACCGTGATTGAAACTTAGAAATCAAAGTTTATTATCTCGATATTACTATATTTTCTTCGTTGTTTTCCCTTCGGCCCAAGCCTAACCAGTGCTACCAGTGCTGGAAATAAAAATTGAAATGGCTCCTCCATGTCTTGACTGCTTGCTCCTCCACAGCATTTAGCTTCATTAACAGAGGATGAATGTTGTCAAGGAGCTAAGTTTTCAGACGTGCAGGAGCCATTTGACTTTGATTTCTGGTGCTAACAAGAAAAGCAGTAATATCGAGGTAATGAACTTTGATCTCTAAGCAATAAACGCGGTGCATTGTTGCCTGTGATCTGACTGGCCGCAACAAAGTCAGAGCTCAACGCAACGGATGTCTTTAGGAATCTGTGCACCTGGAATGTGGGAAGACTGATCAGTCTCTTTCTGCAGTTATAGAAAGTCATCAGGAACAGTAGCCAATCAGTTCTCGTATACTTTGCATTGTCTTTATCACCCAATCAGATTCGTGATAGAAATTTCAATGTAACACTGCTCCAAAATAGTTTTCTTAAACTACGTTGATCAGTCTATTCTAGAAATTAGACTAGGAAAATTCAAGATCATGAGCTGGGTGTAAACCTGGTGACCAAAAACTTTAGAATCTATATGGCGCCTAGCTTCCTGAAAGCAAATGGCGTGGACACAAACGAGGCACTGTATTAGCACGTAGCTGAAGGGCTTAGATATCTTCTAGGATGTTATTTGGTCAGTTTAAGTGATAATTACCCTCATTCAATACTTTGACGACATTTTTGACACAAACACAAACATGGATACATGGCTCAAAATTTGTGGGGAACAATTTCGGCATACACGTTGTTATTTTGACTCTCGGGAGGCACCTAGTATATTTGTCCGACGGGGATGTGCCGTTTTTCAGGGTATCGTTTTTACATATCTTTCCGAGAACGGGGTATGAAAAAAGGCAAATTTTCTGGAGCCGGTTGTCAAAACATGTCAAAAGGGAAGATTTTGTTAGATCGGGTTATCATTTTGTCCAATTTTTTGCGTTCTGCAGTATACTTTTTAGCGACTTCTTCTGGAACCGGGAATCATCTGAAGGCAAAATTCTGGAGCCGGGTAAAAAAATTTTTCATAGGCACACCTCCAACAAATTTAGGTCAAATACCCCCCCCCCACCCCACCAGCTGTTGACCCGTGTATAAGCACCAAATATCTACCGGGTGAGCCAGAAAAAAGTTCCCACTTTTGAAAATTCATGGCACCAAGACTATTTCACAAATTTGAATGAGAAAAATTCTAGTTAAAAGCCGAAAGATCAAAGTATTTTTGTTAATCTTTTCGCAAAGAAAAAAAATTATTGAGGGTTCAGTGATATCCACTGCACATTTATTGCCATGGGAATGAAAATGTTTAGTATTTGTTTGAAAACTGATATGGTACAATCTTTGAGAGAGGTGAAAGGCCCATTGCATATTATTCTGTGTAAGGAGAGTCCTTCAATTTGATCAATGTTTTGGGTCATTTTTCAGTCATTTTGTAGCCATGAAATTTTTGTAAAGTTAATTTGTGTGATGTTTCCAGTGCTGGTACGACAGCGAGAAAAATCAAAAAAATTCTTCAGTCTTTCGGCTTTCAGTTAAAATTTGAATCGTTCACATTTGTGAACTGCTTTTGATGCCATGAATTTCCAAAGTGGGAGCTATGTAGTATATACAATGTATTAGAAAATAAAGCACCAATTTAAGTGCAAATATAGCAAGTACAGTTGTTGCCATCCCAGCAACGTAGTTCTTTTTTAACTTCATCAGAGAAGTTGTCAGTAAGTCATCACTGAGAGGATTCCACATTAGATGCCCTCTACCCACCGAGGGGAGCTTGCGCAGTTTCTTGAGCCTAGTTAGCACTAGGTCTTTTGCCTCTTCAGGGTCGTTCGGAGGGACCCAAAAGACGCAGGACTCAAACTCTGAGTTTTTATCTTTTGGGTTTTTCTGAACGACCTTAACGAACAAAAAGACTTAGTGTATAGTTTGGAAGTATAAGGGCTTCAGTATGAATGTATAAGGGAACATCTTCTCACAGCCAGAGGCGCCGGAAGGAAGACGGAGCGGCGGGGGCAGCTCATCAAAACAGGGCACTGCAAAATAGGAGCTGGACAAACGAAACACTCTTCTTAGGAATGTTACTTGGCACAGGCTACAAGTAGCAGTGAAAAAGTGCAGAAGAGTACCATAGTGAACTTAGGATTTTGGTGCAGAAGAGTACCATAGTGAACTTAAGATTTTGGTGTACAAGAACATAAATTGAGGAGGAAAGCAGTGGCGTGGCCATGGCAATATACTGGCGGTGTGGCAAGGGGGTCTTGGGGCATACCCCCAGGAAAATTTTCGAGAGCACGCCCTCTACTTAGTCTTAGAGCACTGCTCCCGATCCAATATTTACCCCTACACTAAAATAGAATTTTTGACCGTTGGTAGCACCATCTTTATATATCAAGAAAATTTCCACGTCAACCTCATTTTCTTTGGCTTTAGAATGCCTATCTTCATCCCTTTTTCACCAAAACAAAAACTGGATAATTTTATACTTCTATAGGGTGTCTCAAAAAAATTGTTCGACTTTTGATACCCTGGGTACCAGAGCCTCAAAATTTAAATGAAAGGAAAAGAGAGAAGGAAGAAAGGAGGCTCTGGTCAAATGATAACACAACCTCGTTTTGGTCCTGATCAGAGTGATTATGAATCAATTCGATCACCTTTTGCGCAATATTGTAATCAATAAACACCTTCGTCATTCATGGTATTAATCACATATTTTGCAATCATCTGAGCTTTATTGTTTTCCTGAACGAATGATGATCTGATTCGAATGGTGAGAAAAGTTTCATTGTTGTTGAGCTGGATGTTTACTGAAAGCTTCCCGTAATGCTAAGTTCGTCTAACCACAATAACTGATTTCAACTGCTTCCAGTCCTTTGACTTCTGGGAAAACCAAGGTCAAGTCACTTATGGGATACCCTGGGTATCTTAAAATCGTGTTGTGTATGGTATTTGTAAATTATGATTGAGAAATGTCTTTCCTCAAACGAACTTTTGAACAACTAAAAATTGCTGAAATGAATGATGCGAAAACAAAGCTGTCCTTGATATCTCCCAGTCTCCGATAGAATGCTGCCTTGCCACAAACAAAAAGTTTCGCTGTGAAATAACCGATAAAGGAAGTATTTCTTGGATACGAGTATGAAAAGTTTATCGCAAGAAACCGGGGTACACCAGAAACCGGTTGAAGACAGAGAATGGCACATTTCGACAGGAATAAATCTGAAATCCAAAATCTGGTCAACAATGCCACAATCATCTTATGAGACTTATCCTTGATATTTCACGACAATATTTCACGATATTTCTCGATATTTCAAGTAAACACAAATCATATCACATACAATAAGAAAGACAATAACGTTCCTACCAGTTTGGGATGCAGTCCTCATCAGCAACGATTACTCGTGTCCATGATTTTCAGTGATAGCATGACAATCACAATATCACGGCTTGCGGCTAAATTCTCAAAACTGCACTCCACTTCTTGTCCCTCGCCTCAACAGGGCCTAAACCTTCAACCAAGTTCACTGAGCGAAAGAAAGCTCAACTTCAAACAGCAACGATTTTTCCGTGATCATGAAGTTATTGTCTCGATCTGTTGTTGAGTTAAGTTCCTATTTTTGCTGAAAAGCTTTCCTGTTACTGACTCCACAGCCCTCCACAGCTCGCCATTGTTATGAAAGCAAACGTGATCACAACCGTCTGAATCAATTTTTCTGACCACAATCGTAGTCTTGTCATGTGACTCACGCTATCCAATCAAATCTCACCAAATCTATATACCCGATTGGGTATATGGGCTTCTCATTGGTCAGTTCCTACAATGGATGTCACCATTTGACCAGAGCCAACTTTCTTTCCTTCTTCATTTTTTTCTTTTTATTATTTTTTGGCTCTGGTACCCAGGGTAGACTTTTGAGTAAATATTGAAAAATAACGATAAAATGAACAGACTCATGGGAAGATAACCATATCCCTAAGATTATGAAATAATTTTAGAGACCAGAATCTTGCAAATCGGTTGAAAATTCACTAAGTTGCGAGCCTTCAAAGATCAAAAATATAAGATACAATGCCTGCCAAAAAGTCCTTGGAACACTTCGGCCATTTCCTCATAATCCGCATTTCTAACCATAGCTATCAGGCCCCCGAAACAATGTTGATTTCGACATTTATCGTCCCAGCATTCCAGTCCAGCAGAGTCGCGTATCGTCCTATCATCCCGACTTTTTGACCACAAAACAACATTGTTGTAAGGGGGAGAGGGGGAAATCGCAAATCAAGGCAAAATTAGCAGAGGTGTTCCAAGACTTTTGGCAGGCATTGTAGCTGAAACTAGAGACCAGCAGATTGCTTGTCATGCAAAAAACTTCTAAGACCGAGGTAAAAAGAAGCTTGTATAATGTTTTTTTATATTCATCCAAAATTTTACAATACATGTTACACATACATCCTACTATACTTCCTAATTACTATACAAACTATACAAACACTACAGGGACAGGACCACGAGGAGCAAAGGACAATGACTACCCTGTGGCCATAATGTCATTCCTCTTGTTGATATCAGAGCAAACCAAATAGGACTTCCAAAAAATAATTTAATTCCTGCAATCATTGTCCAAATTTGCTTAACATTGCTTATGTCCAAAAACAGTCGTTCCAAACATAATCAATGACAGATTGAATCTGTTTGGGATCTGTTTCCTCATAGCATCCATATGCTCAAAGTTAGATTATCAAAGATCTGTTCAAATCCCGTTTGGTTCGCCATTAAACAATTGACAAATAGCAGAAACGATGGTCTATGAGATTTTTACCAAAAATTCCATTTTGAGGCCTCTGGTCTCAGTTTTCGCACAAACTTGAACTTCAAAGGCTTGTAACTTCAAGAGCCTTAAGCAAATTTGCAAGATTCTTGTGTCAAAAATTAATTTAAAATCTCAGAAAAAGGGTCACTCGACTAAGTGTCCATTCAGTGTATCGTTATTTTTTAGTATTTAATCAAAAGTCGAGCAATTTTTTTGAGACAGCTATATAATAACTGTCTATCAATCATAGCTGTTTGCGTGAACATCTTTTACACTATCTTTTAGAGTGCTTCTTACAGTCCAGTGTTGCTTGCTTCCAACAAGAAATGCCTGGAGAAGTTTGTCCACGAATATTTTTGAAAATGGCAGCCTCTACCTCGGCTCAAAATGACTCTCTCAGTCACCTATGAGCATTTCTCAAAATTTTTTGCTATACCTGTACTAAACTACTTTCTATTAGACTTTGAAAGAATCTCGGAGACCATCTTTTGACGGAAGTGGAGGGCAATTTGGAGACGCAATAGGTCAAAAGTTTCAGATGCAGACTATACGATAATTTTTTTTAAAAGGGCACTAGCTTCCCCCGTGCTGCCCCCGCACCACCAGGACAACGGGGGCAGCTGCCCCCGCTGCCCCCGTGCCTCCGGCGCCCTTGCTCACAGCTAAAAATTCCCACATGTACTCTAGATTGAGACGATTGATTGACTGATGTACAGATTTCAGCCTGGGATTGTGTAGGTTTTTTTCATGCATTGTCTTTGCTTCACGCCCATCTAAAAGTATGGAATGTTGCCATGGGCCTATCTGCGTGAGAACTGATTGAACAGTTCCCCATATCTGATTAAACAAGAGAAAAGAACAGTGGACGGCGCATCGCCTTCTTTGCTTTGATCATTTTATTTTATCACCATCTTAAACATATACACGAGCAATTGGTTCAAATCCTTAGTTCAATATCTCGAAAACTTGAGATAAGAACCCCTTACTGTGCTTTTTTGAAGCAGAAGCCACCGTTCCTCGTGTCCTCGGATGTAGATAAGATGTTGTTTTGCTCGTTTTTTGTGGATTCTTTACTGTTCATCAGCAAACACAAGCAAATTCAGGAACTACCGAAATCAAAAGGTGTTCATATTGCAAGGAACCTTTCGGAAGATCCAATCTTTTCTTTTCTATTCATAATAAATTAAAATTAAACTTAAATACATTAATACTGTACCGTCCTTGGTGTAAGAAGACACAAGGTCATCTGGCCTACACCAACAACGGCACTTACAATTTCCAAATACAACTTCAAAAGTAACGAAAACTACTGGGAACAGGAAAAGAAAACAGGTAAACGAAGCAAAAATTAAAGGAGAGAGAGAGAGACTGGAAGTTCCAAACCAAACTCAAACCATGCTTTGTGTCTAACCCTTATATCGTAAGTCTAGCATCAATTTTGTACCATCACATCGAAACTGATGGTACAATGACAATGGACGTAAAGCACTATTGGAGCATTTGAATGGTTCCAATCTGAGGTCAGCAACAAAAATTGACCATAGCTGTTGATGGAAAAAGCAATGTATTTACTGAAAAATTGGGTGTTATTCTTTTAACTTGATCCAAAGAATGAAGATCGATGATCCTACAATAAATTAGACAGTTTCGTAAATTGTGTGAAATCTACCTAACATGGGAAACAGTTTCCCAACGACTCCCGTATTCCCCGTGCTTTGGCTGTGTGATACACTCCCTAAGCACTCTTCCCCTATAGTTCTGTGTCTTCGTGGATCCTTCTTTCAATGATACTTTCTTGATTGTACTAGTTGATTTGCGCTGCGCAGCAGCATGTAAATCATTAAAACGTCTTCGGTCTTGCACTCACGACACAGAGTGCACTATTGTTTCAGGGCTTGCTTTTACAATGGCTCTATTTTTGTCAACCAATGAGATATCCCTTGCGCAATAGTGTTTGCATGCGCGGTGTTTGCTGAAAGGGCAACAAGCTCGTATGCGCAGATGATAAAACGAGTTCAGTTTCGAATGGAAGCTTCAGGGATATCTCCTGGAAGAGCCGTGAGGCCGTCTTGAAAGCCTAGGAGGCAGTGAAACGAACGTACGTGAGTGCTATTTAACTGTGAAACTTTACCTGTTATATTTCCTCGAATGCCGTTTTCTCTTTCCTTGTAGGAAAGTAGGATTTTTGTAAAGTTGCTGTGTGCCGTGCCTTCACAGTCTTGTGCCTTCACTGATCATAAAACTTACGAAGTTCTCACAAAGGCACCTGTCAATACCTTTCGAAAAACCCCAGGGGGGGACTTCTATTGGTATGTGACGGGGGGGTCAGACACAGTATATTTTTGAAAAACCCAAAAATATACTAAATTTAGGAAATTTTAGACCCCAAAAACATACTCAGCCCAAAAATATACTGAAATTAGGACATTTGTAGACCCCAAAATTATACTCACAGCTTCATGGTACATGAAAATTAAAGGTTTTATAGCATTTTCGGCAACTGCTCTGCGATATTTTGGTGAAAACTCAGCCTAGCACTCAGCTTCTCCAATTTTCTCATCAGCAACCCCAAAAATATACCGATTATGCTCCAAATCGCGTACCCAAAGGTATACTAGACAATGTTTTACAACCCAAAAAATGTCTGACCCCCCCCCCGTCACTTACTAATAGGGAGTCCCCCCTGAGCGAAAAACATAACGAAAATTTGAGGAGGATGCTCAGAAACTGCTGAGAGACCAGCAGTACTCAAATCTAATAATTTCAACTGTTTGCGAAAGCAGAATGCGACGTTCAGCTATGAGTCATGTCATATTTTGATTTGTCAAAACATACTGAGCTGATTGCTGACACGTCCCCTACTGGACTTGGTGCAATAACATTACCTATCTTTACTCATACCCCCAGTTGGGATATAATATTTATGAATATGTAAAAATATGTACATCAAGAGTCACTCTTACATCGAATAGACACTACTTGAGCAACTCTTTTAAAAAGTAATGAAAAAATATTAATTAGAAATGCAACAGCTGACAGCTAACAGCCGTTAAACCTTAAAATTAAGATTTACAGGAGGTTATTTTTAATCGTAATTTTGCGAAATGAGGATAACTTGGAGATAAATGTAGAAACTTTTTTCATAGCGGGAAGGGTTCCTTTCATTCGATAATGATTGAAATTGGTAATAAAACTTCTGATCTCCTGACTTAGAGCAAGTTACATCGGTCCCAGATTCCGTTTCATCATTGAACTGGATGATCACACTTGCATGGCACAATACTTCAAATCACTCAAATCACAAACAAGCACAACTGCGACATGGAATCTGTCTAATGATGATTTTGAATCGAATAGGAAATCTGCAGCTACATCAGAATGCGGAAGTTCGTTCTGGTGCTGCCGGGGGTTTTGACACAATAACAAAAACGTCAAAGCCTCTTGGAATGTGAATTTGTCTAATTTCAGTTATGACCATAAAAGCTCTTTTGTCTGCAACGACTGCAATTTTCAATGAGATCAAAACAAAAAGCAGTAACGGCCAAATTATTCGCAAGAAGGGGGTGGTAAGACAGCACTCATCATGTCAACAGGACTGGAAAGGCCTACCTTCCTCCGTTGAATTGAATTCATTTTCTGACGGGAGATCTCAACTCTACGGAAACAATAGGGGATGCACGCGCTACAAACAACAAACCTCATTCTGTGAAATTATAATTTATTTTCTTCAGCACAATAGCTTCTACACTATACGGCTACTAACTAAAAAATAACATAACATTTATCCACCAGAGATGTGCTGTTTTTCCGGGCATCGTTTTCGCCTATTTTTCCTGGAACGGGGTGTCAAAATAAAGCAATTTTTCTAGAGCCAATTGTCAAAACATGTGAAAAGGGGAAATTTTGCTAGGTCGTGTTATTATATTGTCCAATTTTTGTGTTTTGGTGTATGCTTTTCACCGATATTTTCTAGAATCGGGTATCATTTGAAGGCAAAAATTCTGGAGCTGGGCAAATTTTTTTCCGTAAGCACACCCCCGTACAAATTTAGATCCCTTTCCGCCGCTGCGTCCCCATCCTGGTCCCCAACGAAAAAATATCATCAAAAATTGAAACTTCACAGAATTTGATGAAAATCACCAAGGAGTACAATTCTGATATGGAGATTTCGAAAATGGACTTAGTTTCTGAAGATTTTATGATTTAGGGGGGCTAAACTGGGGTCAAAGTTGAGTGACTTGAGTTAAATTCGATAGGAAATCAAAGTTAACAGAATTTGATTGAAAAGTCACTAAAAAATACAACACTGATGCAGAAATTTCGAAGATCGAAGTGCATTTCACAAAGGTGTGAAAGATTTTCAGAAGGAAAGGATTTTTACGGATTTTGGTGGATTTTCTTGGAAAACAAAAAGGATTTTGGCCAGTGGTGTATGATTGTTTAGGGAGTGAAATGCTCCTTGTGGGTAGATGAGTTGCTGCCACACAAATTACATTTAGAAGGTCAGCCAGTTCTCATCCGAAGCCACCTTATTAGTCCAGAGCAATGATATAGAAAGTTTATGATGCATGCTATAGCGCAAATCTTAAGATAGGAATATCTCTTGTTAGTTCTTTAGTCTCCAGCTATCTATCCTTGGCAGTTTCCTTTGTTTACACCAGCTAGTGGACTTGTCCTCCATGGAAGTCCTTTCGTTTGCAAATGGTAATTGCTTACTACTGTTCCAGTCGGAGAGCGAGGTAAGTATGACCTGAGGAGGCGTCTATATGTATAATTCTCTCTTTACCGTTCCTTATACCAAAACCATGAAAATCGATACCCTTCCCGATGGCACGTCCCCGTACCCAAAATATGTATAGTGCCCCCCCCGGGGGTTACAGGCTAATTTGGCTGATATTCTTCTACAGGAGTTAACAGTTTCCTTTTCACAGATTACAGTATCTAATGATGGGTAAGTGGGTTCACAACGGTGAGTTCGTTATTTAAGGCAATCTTATTAATTCTGTACTGCCATATTTTGTTTAATTGCTTTGAGCGTGTTATCTTTAACCTTGAAGCATTGAAAACAAAACGTTTGCCATCTGTAAATATATGTGAATCATTGACAGAAACAACTGGAAAGAAATCTTATGGTAGGTTGATAGCTTAGATGATTGCTTTATTTAGATGATTTTGAAGGACATATGTCACGTTAGCAATTGGTTCATACAACAAAGAACTGTGGAGTTGAATTCCATTTTTTGTGACCTTTCATTTCTGCCTCGCGAAGTTTCATTGCAATGAAAGCTGAGCCTCGATCCTATGCTTTGCAATAAACAATAGAGAGAATTGTATCGTTTGAAGCAATCAGATTCATTTCATATTCCACATTTTAATATTTTCATATTTTAAACATATTTATACAGGGTACAAATTCAATAAGGATATTGTTTTACAATTTGGCCCTGTTAAAATTAAAGTACCTAATAAACTATTTACAAATAAATTAATAGATAAAAATAAATACATCTGGCGACAATAAGCAATATACAAAATTAAAGATTTTCGTACCCCAACTGTCTCAACCTTGATTTAAAAGAGTATACCGAGGGGGCCTCTTTGATATCATTGTTAAACTTGTTCCAAACTTTGGTACCACGGTAAGAGAATGCCTTTTGGCCACTTACTGTTCGCATTAACGGTACTGCAAGATCATTTTTGGTGTTTCTTAGCTCTCGTGTGTGGAAATCTGATAGTCTAACGAACAGGTCACTAAGGTACTGTGGTGCAAGATCGTTTAGAGATTTATACATCATTGTAGATGTCTCTTTCACAATCATTTCTTTGACGGACAACCAGCCAAGTTCTTTGCGTAATGGCACAGAAGGTGCATCATAAGAACTACCCGTAACGATACGAGCAGCCCTGTTTTGTAGCTTTTGTAGAGACTCTATTCTCGTAATACCACTACAGCCCCAAACGGAGCAGCAATAGTTAAAGTGTGGTTCTACAATACTACGATAAATGTCGTTCAAGGTTTCCATTGATACAAAGTTTTTACAATATTTTAAAAGGCCTATTGCGCGAGAAACTTTCCCTTTTATGTTCTCAATTTGACACTTCCACGTTAGACTATTGTCTATATGGACACCAAGGTATTTCACTTTGTTCACTAAGTCAATATCAGTACCACCTACGTGAAACACTGGCAACAAAGTAGGCTGCACTGCCATTTTATTTACATTTTGCATTGACCCAACTATCATAGCCTGTGTTTTGACGACGTTCAAGGATAGCTTGTTACCTTGAAGCCATTTCTCGATATTGACAAGCTCAGCGTTTAACACCATGTGCAATTCATGCAAAGTTTTGGAGGAGTATGAAATCATGGTATCATCAGCATACATATTTGTCTCAGCCTTCTTTAGTGCAACGGGAAGATCATTTATATAAAGCAGAAAAAGAAGTGGTCCCAAACAAGACCCTTGTGGCACTCCGACATCAATATCTTTAATGTCAGAAGGGACGCCATTTACTTTGCAAAACTGCTTTCTGTTATTCAAATACGACCGAAACCAATCATGTTCCAAGCCGCAGATACCATAGAATTTCATCTTATCAAGAAGAATACCATGATCAACGGTATCAAAGGCCTTCTTAAGGTCAATGAATATCATAGCAGTATATTTCCCTTTGTCAATGTTGACATACCAGTCATTCGTGCATTTTAGAAGGCATGTGACAACAGAGTGTAAAGAGCGAAAACCAGACTGTTGCAAGCATATGAGTTTGTTTTCGTCTAGGTATCGATATAGTTGGTCGTACACCAGTTTTTCAAATAATCTGGAAACAGCTGGTAAAACAGATATTGGCCTGTAATTTGATCTTTCATCAGTTGGACCTTCCTTAAATATGGGAGCCACTCTAGCAACTTTCCAGCTGTCAGGGAAAATTCCTGAAGATAAGGAAAGGTTCAAAATATCACAGAGTGAATTAGAAATAACGGGAAATGCTACTTTTAAGAAATAGCTGGCAATGTTATCCACACCAGACCCATGTGATGTCTTGATCTTGTTCAAGGCCTTTTCGATGGTCCTCTTGTCGATGGCAACGAATTTGAATGGTTCCTTTCCATTCGAGGGATATGTTATATCGTATTGATGAGACAGAAGGGGATTCGACTGGGCGGGTATCTTGTCACTGAGACTCTTCCCCACACTGCAGAAATAGTTGTTCATCGAGTTAGCGATATCATGATCCTTATTTATCTCCTGTTCATTCACTTTTAGGGAATCGATATTGGTAGTTTTAGATCTTTTTATTCAACAGGAGGTTGATTGTTTTCCATGACTGCTTTAAGTCACCTTTACAAGCAGCTAATTTCTTGGAAAAGTATTCTCGTTTAAGATTTTTGTTGAGAATGTTAGCCTTATTTCGCAGCTGTTTTTAAGCATCCATCAGTATAGCAGATTTACGTTTAACGGCAGCAGCTTTTATTTTGTCCCTCTGACGAGAAAGCTTTCTAAAATCGCTATTAAGCCATGGGGAATATTTGTTAGATACTCTCATATCCTGCAATGGGGCATGCATCTCAATGACAAGAGACAGCGTTGTAGACCATTGTTGAACGGCATCATGGACGTTATCGCTATTACGTACAATACCATCCCAATCAATCTGGCCTAGATCAAATAAAAAACTTTCATAGTCAAAGTTTTTCATTCTTCTACTTCTGATAAGTTTGGGTTGTCGCTGTATGAAGCCCCGAAATTTTCGAATACAATAAACTAGATAATGATCGCTAAGCGAAATTTTTAGGACTCCTGAATCTACAATGTTTGCAGGCGTGTTAGTTGCAATATGATCTATCAATGTAGATGTGTCCAACGTCTCTCTGGTTGGTTCGTTGATCATTTGCCTGAATCCAAACAGGTCATAAATATTGCTCATGTTCAATGAATTACCTGCAAGGCTGGAGTCCATCTCTGGCGAATTCACCTTCAGAAGGTCACAATTTGTGTCGCCTAAGATGAGGATTTCTTTGTTCTCACGATCAAAAAAGTCCAAATTCTTTTCGAGTTTCGTAAATGTTTCGACAGGCTCCGCAGGAGGGCGATACCAAGCTACTACCAAAAATGGTCGTGCCCCCTTAGGTTCAACCTCAATACTTATCATCTCCAAAGCCCTCTCGGGAAAATCATTTCTACGAGAATGCTTTAAAGAGTCACTAATGTAGACTGCAACCCCTCCCCCGTTTCTTGTTCGATCCTCCCTGTAGAGAGTGTAGCCATCAATTCGCAATAAGTCACTGGCAATATTGTCATCCAGTTTAGTCTCGTTAAGAGCCAAAACATGAATAGATTTCTCTTTCATTAATTTTTTTATTTCATCTATGTGCAGAAGCAAACTGTTGACATTCAGTGACGCAACTGCCAGCCCCTTCCTGCATCCCAACTGCCGCTCCCCCGCATCACGAGGAATCGAAGGTTCGCAAGTACTAGGGGGTTCGTCCAAGGATATATGGTCGCAGTCCATTTGCCCAGTTACATTAGTACGAATATTTTCAGATTTGTTAGAGTGTCAGATGTTATCAAAATAATTTACAAAGTTTCTTGCTAAAATAGAGTTACCTTTAATGTTAAGGTGAAGCTTCTTCTTACCAAGACAAGAGCCGTCGACCCGGTCATTCTCAATGAAGTATAACTGGCTTCTTGCACAGAGATTCTTCAAGCAGGTATTCAAGCTGGAAACTTTCTTCTCTATTCCGGGTTTGTCTTTCCGAGTAACGAGCCCCGAGATGGCAATTTCCGTATCAGGTGATTCTTTTTTCACATCATTGACCAGTGTTTGCAGCATTTCTTCAGTATCAACATTATTTGTGATATCATTCGTTCCGACATGGACTACAATTAGGCTAGGCTTGCGCCGTGCGACTGGCTTGATGTGGTCAATCAGGTCCCTTGAGGTAGCTCCAGGATGTGCGCGTGTACCCTAACCCTAACCCTAACCCTAACCCTAGGTCTAGGCTAGGTTAGGCTAGGGCTAGGCTAGGTTAGGGCTAGGCTAGGTTAGGGTTCATGACATATGCAGTTTAAACAGGCATCCCTCTTTTAGCCACAAGCAGATAATAGAGTGATTGATCGACTTCAAACATCCTTGCCTTGGTTTGTCGACCCCATGGATGGAGTTTACCTTGTTCGTTGAGATAGCTTTCTAGGAAACTTAAGTTGCTGCAAGTGCAATAAGAATTTATATTGGTTTAAAAGCGCAAGGCAGGACCAGATGAGTCGCATTCAAGGCCTGAATATGCACCTTGCATGGAAGTTCAGTTCAATTAGGTACAGGTAATCGAAGCAAAGTTGTGGCGAACGTGATGATCAAGATGACATTGAGCAAGACACAACAGAGAAAGGAAGCTGAAAGTTTGTTTGTTTGTTTGTTTGTTTGTTTGTTTGTTTGTTTGTACTCTTGTTTTTGTTAGATATTTTAATCTAGCTATACATATATATATATATATACACAATATATACATATACAACTAATCAAAATCGAAATTAATCTACTATATTACAAGTGAAAGGAAATAACAAAGGAAATAAATACTTACAAAGCTAATTACTAAAACAATTTGGATTTGAATGGACAGAATTTACAGGGTATGATTATATTTACAAGCGTTGCATTTACAAGAAGGACCATCCCATTGTTTTATCATACGTTTGAAGCTGTTGAGATTGTCAGCTGATTTTATTTCATTTGGCAAACAGTTCCAGATCTGAGTTCCAATGGCTTTAAGACTCTTGGAACCGAAAGTCACTTGATTTGGTCGAAAATGATTTAAATTGTTCGGATTCCGTGAAGGATGCTTTGAAGTTCTTGAGCTAAACATACTTTGCATAAAAGATGGATTTAAATTTTTGATTGTCTTGAATATTTCGATACAGAGGGTTCTCTGACGAGCAACTTGCATTGTGCACTTCTTTGACCTAATAAGAAGATCATTATAGGAACTTTTATTATCATTGTACAAAAATCTTAGCGCGCGTTCCTGTATCCTTTCAATTTTTTGAAGCGATTTTGAAGACGAAAAGTACCAAACTAAAGGACAATAGTTGAAATTCGAATACACGAAACTTTGAACCAAAACCTCTTTTTCAGCAAAACCAATAAATGACTTAAGTCGCTTAACAACGTTCAGTTGTGCTGCAGCTTTTTTACAAAGATTTGATATATGTGGATCAAAGTTCAATTTGTAATCTAGTGTAACACCTATGAGTTTAACAGTCTCTTCAGATTTGATAG
The DNA here is from genome assembly GCA_964020215.1 of Aurelia sp. 3 sensu Dawson et al. (2005). Taxonomy (NCBI): domain Eukaryota; kingdom Metazoa; phylum Cnidaria; class Scyphozoa; order Semaeostomeae; family Ulmaridae; genus Aurelia; species Aurelia sp. 3 sensu Dawson et al. (2005). The sequence continues at coordinate 12,320,196 of OZ026590.1, forward strand.
AATGCCCTTGAAAGTCAAGATTTATGCCACAAGTATTCGTCTGGTCTTTTTTAACAAAAAGTGCATGGAATTTGTTCTGGTTAGCAATCATTTCATTTTGTTCCAGCCATGACAAAGCGCTGTCTGCTTCATTTTCCAAAACCTAGACAAGATCTGGCAAGGACTTGGAAATGAAAGCTAGCGTGTTGTCATCAGCATAATTATACATGATTGCTTGTCTCATAAAAGAGAAAAGATCGTTTATATAGAAGTTGAAAAGTATAGGACCTAAAACTGATCCCTCTGGTACTCCTGATACAATTTCTTGAAAAGAACTGTAGACGTTATTTATTCGGACACTCTGCTTCCGTTTTTTAAGGTAGGAATAGACAAGAACCAGGGCAGTTTCATCAAAACCATATGCATGAAGTTTAGCTATAATCAAGTCATGCGGGATGCAATCAAAAGCTTTTGACAGATCCATCAAAACGGACCCTACAATAAAGTTGTTGTCAAGCTTAGATTTCCACTCTTCTATAAGTTTAATCAAAACATGTTGTGTACTGTAAGCTGTTCTATAAGCTGCAATGAAAACGGAGAGAGTCTTATCAAGGAAGGGGCTGAGCTGTTCCTTTAAATTTTTTTCAAAAATTTTGGAAAAAGTGTTGAGCATACTGACTGGACGATAATTTCTCTCCACAGTACGAACGGGTTCACCTTTGTCTAAAGGGCAAACTGCAGCTGTTTTTGCGTTCTGGGGAAATTTGAAAAGTGCAATGCTACAAGAAGACAATGCCTTAAAACTCTACGAAAGTAGATTCTTCATCTCCCATGACAATAGAAAGGGGTTGATCAAGGAATCCAGTCTCTTCAAGGGTGTATTTGTTCACTAGCAAGGATCGGTGCAAAAAGATCTTTGTCTTTTTTGTCTACCTACCTTTTAAGGGGTTGGCGACACCTTTGAGTTTGACTAAACTTTGGTATGTCAAACATTGATACTCTGGCAAGATGTTGCGTAAATGAACGATCTGATATTCCGGTCCATTTTGGGATACATGAGATTTTGCACGATTGCCAAAAACACCTTTAAATTCAAGTTGTTCTTTGATCAATACATTTAAGCAGTAGGCTGCTATCTGAAATTTGTGAATTAAATTGGATTAGGATTCTTCCAACTGTGCAAGGTTTCTCATTTCTCACCCTGCATAGGTTAATTCCACAAATTACTGGAATTCGTCCTTCTAAATAGGTTTGTTGCAGGTGCAATGCACTCTTAGTTTCTTCCTTTCCATTAGCTTCCTGCTTTTCCTCAAAAACATCGAGAAAGTGCATCTGCCAAACTATTTTAGAACCAAGCGAGACTTTAAACAAGATAACATATGTGCTTTTCAGTAATATCAACCGAAAAAACTTGGTTAACACAAGATTAGATGCGCACTTTTAAATGCATTTCTAGCGAGTTATCGTTTCCAGATGCAATCGAACGTTTTTTATCGATCCAACTGACGTCAAATGCGCCGACAAATCTTGAAACTGGACGAAAAAAGGCTTGATGCACCTTTCTGTCGCATATTGCATGACTTTCTGTCCTCTACAATTTGTCTCTGCACTGCGACTTGCTTTAATTGAAGGTTTTTAGATAATTTTAAAATTTGAATTGACTTAGCGCTGCACCCGAAAACGCTACCTGTCCTCTTTGCAGTGAAATGTGTAGTTTTACACATCGAATGAATTGCTGTATGCACTGATTTATTCATTTTTAGTGCATGTGGCCAATTACTGATGCAGGAAAATGCTGGGACATTACGTAAGTGAATATCTGTCTAACAGCTTATTTCATAATCTTGATGGTAAGTGTAAGCGAACTTGAACTAGTTGGTAAAATTGTTATTACGGCATCACCACAAAGTGCTCCAAGTCACAAAATGTTTCACAAAATTTGTTTTATGACTTTTGCAAGAGATTTGACTGCATGCTGCATTTAAATGTAGCCTTACTTGTTGAAAAAATACATGATAAATAGATCTGTTCATGCTTCTAGAACTAGCAAATCATTTGAAAGGAAATATACTATGGTCTCCTTTGGTATACATGATATCTACTAAAATTTCGAAGGTGTTGTGGTGCAATGGTGCAATCTTCTCACTTTACAGTCATAGCAGTCTGGTGGACAGGGTTCGATCCCAGGTAGAGCTCCACTACTTGAGCATCATGATGAGGAGCCGCGGACTCGATTAGGTTTTCTCTATACTTCTCCGAAACCCGCACTTGGCGCTAAGAACCGCAACATCACCTTCACTTTCAACCTTAACTATGTTTGGAAATTGTCAGTTATATCTGGATTACTTTTTATAGACATATACTATAGAGTAAAACGAGCTTCAATCAGCTGTAGATAGGGTTTCATTTCTAAACTTTTTTCTGGTGTAGGGCCTCAAATATTTACTCCATTTTTGCATTTTGCATTTTGAAAGTTCGAAGGTAATCAAAAGCTGCTCTGTACTCAAGAAAGGAAAGTACAAGATCTGTTAGCATAATAGCTGACCAGAAAGAACTGGTCATGCGAACTTGAATTTTCTTAGTGATATGGAATTCCAGTAGCAATTCGCTAGCGCTGCATCTTTAAAGATAAATCTGTTCTCTTTGTTTTGTTTGTAACTTCTCTTAGAATTGAAAAAGTCTGCACTTAAATATTCAGCTCCGAGTTCCAGTCTTGTGACATAATTTTTTATTTTTCATTTTTTTATCCTTGTAAAAATTACACTACAATGTTACATCTTCGTTCTACTATACTTTCTACTTACTCTACAACAATACCACACTACAAGGACGGGACCACAAGGAGCAAGAGACAATGACTACCCTGTGGTCATTAACATAAAGACATATAGATAAAAATTCAATAAATGAAGACTAGGTACTGATACTAACACATACTGGAATCTGTTCCACATTGGATGTCAGGCCAGCATAGGCGCGTGATGGCAAATGTATGCTGTCAGGTCAAGGATATGTTTACGATATCATTGGTCGTGAACCCTTTATGTGCTTAACATCAAATGTGAAACAGACTTACAAAAGAAATAGGGAAAAACGTACTGTAAATAGTAGCTGTGGGGCGTAAAACGAAAGTTTGAATTTATCCAAGACGACCCATTTTGTGAATGAAATTTAGAGTAAGTTCGAGCAAATTTTTATTTACGTCATCAGGAAGTTCTTTATTACCATACAATAAGTATTGTACCAGAACGTTGTTTGGAAGGGTATTGATGTGGACAAATGGTCGTAACAATTCCGAAACTCCAGCGAGAAGATCTCGCCGTTGAATGTCAAATGAAGAGCAAAGCAACAAGAAGTGCTCCGTATCCTCAATGCCATCATTCGTTGGGCACATTGGGTTCACCGTATCCCTAAAATTGTGGTTGAATTTGTGAAAATTTAGTTTACTGAGGCCGACCCTAATTGAAAAAGATAACCTAAGCCTATTGGGTCATGAATGTAGAAGATAGACTTTGCAGGTGGGCGAATTTTTGACAAAAGCTTTGCTTTAAAAGCAGCAACAGAAGGTGCAAGCCTGATTTCTGGGTCAAGTTTATTCCATTCACAAATGCAATTAGGATAGAAGCTTGATAAAAATTTCTCTGTCCTTGCCCTTATTTGCCCAATAACATCCTGATTACGAAGTGAGTAATTTGACTGTTGAATTGGTGGGATTGGTTCTTTCGTGTACAATGGGGTGAGGTTATTTATGATCTTATAGAATAGGGAAAGGCGTCTACTCCACCTTCTAGAACTTAATGACTCCCAGCCAAGCTCTGCGTACAGTTTTTCCCGTGATGTTCCCCTCCATGTTCCTGATACAGCAAGAGCAGCCGAATATTGAACAGATTCTACTTTTTCCATTAAATTTGATAAGGCAATGTTTTGACTGAATTCACATACCTTAGGTGGAATATGATAGATTACTTCGCCGTAGTCCAAATGAGGTCGCACATAGAGTTTATATAATTCATTTAGGGTATGCCTCGGTAAATATTTGGAGAGATACTTTAGCAAACCAATGTATGTTTCTCGTTTTAGAGATAGCAGCTTTAACATGAGCTGAGAAAGAAAGTTCTGAGTCCAAGATAATACCTAGATGTTTATGTTCATTCGCTTTTTTTACGGGTATGTTGTTAAAGAGGATCACTGGATGATCTATTTCAATTCTTTTCTTTGAAAATAGTAGTTCAACTGCTTGCTTTTGCGGATCGGGATTGAAAGACATCCTCCAATCATTGGCCCACTGGGCTATCAGTTGTAGGTCATGGTTCATGTGGTCCGCAGCTTCGTTAGCTTCTCGGGCAATTGTAAACAAGGATGTATCATCAGCAAAAAGTTTAACATTACATTTCAAATCTGCAGTGACATAATTATCTGTCTGCAGAGTACGAATGTCCTTGCAATATAAAATCTAGGCCTTGCTTTCTAACTGGGCTTCATTGTGGCAAAGTTTGATAAAGGAAAAGGGCATAGCTTTCCAACGTGATTGTTTATTTGTTAGTTTGTTTGTTTGGTTGATAAAGTTTGCAGAATTAAAGAGCCATTGTCACCCATAGTTCTTTTTCGAGCAAGCTGCAATTTCATATTGTTGCAAAATCAAATTTGATCTAAACAGAAAATAACGCTTTCAATCCCACCGTTGCCGTTTGACAGCATACATTCCAACATATTCGACGACTCCCTAGCTTCCTTGGTCCTACCCTTGGTACCAGGTACCTTGGTCCGGATTTTTCTCCCTGTATAAAGGAGCCATTGTTGTTATATTAGTATGCGGCAACTGTTTGACTGAAATTTGAAAGATATGGTCTCAGGTTTATTCCCATACTGAAACCTGTCTGTTGTAGCAGATAAATCAATTCTTTGTATGCCTTGCTCAGCACCGACAAATTTGTCTCAAATATTTGCCTTGCCACTTGGCAACAATGGGAATTTGAATAAAATCAATAGGAGATTTGTATTGGAAAAAGTTAAGGCCAACAAACTCGCAAAACAATAATGCTGTTTTTCTCTAAATTGAGTTATTCGATGGAAAGATATGCCAAAGAGCACAAGGAATAGTTTTTTGACAAATTTTCAACATTTGGGGATGAAGGGGATAAGGGAGGGGGATGACAGGGGGAGTCTTTGGTACCGGTACCAACTCATAAGGTACCAGGTTCCACTCAAATTGAAGGTATTGGTACCGCCAACTTTGGGGGAAGGAGCTAACAACTGATTGCAGTAAATCATGATTATGACGAATTCTGGAAGGAGGTCTACGTCAGTTCCTCGTGAGACCAATGGGCAAGACCAAACCACTCCTGACCACGTCACCGTGGCATCTGTGTCACTGTCTGCACTGTTAAAAGCTGAAATTTGTTCTAGGAATTCCAAAAACACCCAATGGACGAATTTTTCATTGGTACCGACTCATATAAGCTTGGTACCGGTACCCCTACCTTTGGTACCAGGTTCCACCACATTTGCACAATGTTGTACCAGGTACCGACCCTCTGGGACTATGGTACCGCTACCTTGTCACCCCCCTCATAAGGATTTACACTGTAGTATTTACACTGACAGAAAAATTCAGTTGATTTGTTTGTGAGTTTAACAACTGCCGCGTCGGTCTATATTTTCAATTATGGCCCAATTTGGTTTTCACACAATGAAAATGAAGCGCACCCGCCCGTAAAGGACACTTGATGTCAATGGCTCCTCAATCATTTTACTTGTCGTAAAAATTAATCAGCTCGACCAATTCGTAATAGATGAGCAGTCTGTTCAGATATATCTATCTCCTATACTTAAGATATGAGCGATAGGACACCAAGGGAGTAGCAGCTGAAAATTCATAACAGTAGCGAGCCACCTTAACTCGTTGCTTTTGTGTTTTGAACTTGTTTTTACTTGGCATACAGCCACCTTGAACCGTTTCGTGATTTTGAAATTTTCAGTAGTGAGCCACCTTAAACGCAGATCCACCTTAATCTTAGAGCTCCAACGGACTGCATACCATTTACACCAAGTAAAAGGTGGGTTAAGGTGGCTCGCTACTGATATGAATTTTAAACTGCTACACATTGGGTGTCGTATCGCTCATTCATGAGATTAGAATCTGTTCTACCAACTAGAAAAAGGTTGCTTCCACGTATCCTCAGATGTAGATAAGATATTTTTCCCATGTCTGTAGGTCTACCCTACTTACATCCGTGCTCACACCAGTCCGTCTAACCCGATGTAGATAGCATAGTACTTCTATTTATTTCCATTATGAGGTGAAAAGCCCACATTCCTGTTATCCTGTAACAAAGGATTGGCTACTTTGATTGACACCTTTCAGCGTTAGCCAATCAAATCAGCTGAAGGTGTATGGGGTACTAAAGTTGGCACCGATAGAAGCCTAGCTCAAGGTTTCAGGTTTCCAGATCGTCAATAATGGTGAAATATTTGGTAACCATGACACTTGAACTCATATGAATTGTATTTCGGCTAAACGTTTATACTAATTTCTGATTGCTTTTCATTATTGTCAGCTATGAATATGGCTGCATGAAAATTAGGTGGAATTCATTGATTATCTATCTACGAGATGATAAAACCATGAACAATTGACTTGAAGTTCTGTTACCCACTCTGGCTCATGTGACATTGCTAACTGGAAAGTCAAAGACGGCCGATCTGTCATTTACGGACAGCAACCATTCAACTGAAGCCAATTGCAGAGCCAATTCAGTCATCATAACATTAACTGGATAAGTCAATGAATGCCGATCTGTACTTTGCTGGCGACAATGTATTATCTAAACCCTAATTTTAACTAGGAATGTCAATCATGAGATTCTTTACTGGTGGCGGTAGTCAGCAAATAAATCCAAAAATCTTCGAAAATGAATTAAATCAAGGTATTCTATCTAAACAAAACCAATTTTACTAAGCCAATGTTCACGCCTGTCAGCTTCACCTCTTTGAAGAGAGACCTCGTTTTTGCTTTTCATCTACCAGGTGTTCCAATAAAAAGTAACCTCGTTTGAAAATTACCAAAATTCGATTATCAAGCCCCCCATGGGGTTTCTCGGGTATATCTTAGATAGGGATGCACAGTTACTTTTTTTGGGTCTAGGATTTGGACAGAACTTACTCTTTTGGGTCAATCATGTATCCCGGGGGGGGGGGGGTAACTTCAATAGGCGGGTGACGGGGGAGTGCCATTTGACGTCTGAAAAGGCACCCTAAAATTTATATATTTTCGCGAAAATGATACCCCAAAATTTACAGGCCATTAAAAATGTATACCCTAAAATTGTGATAGCCATCCAAAATGGTAACCAAGTAAGTGAAATTTGATCAAAATCAATGCCCTAAAGAGTTGATTTTCTAAACTGACACCCCAAAATTTATGACTACTTGTGATTTTACCAAAAATGATACCCCAAAATTTATTTTCTGCTGGAAAAAAGGCACCTCAAAAAATGGCACATCCCGTACCTTCATATATGGTAGTTACCCCCCCCCCGGGTCATGTATACAGTTGTTTTGCGTTCCTGAATTTTTGCATTACTTTTTCGGGTCTCAGTCTCAAGTATGAGTTAAATTAAGAAATTCGAGAAAGACGCATCTTATAAACAAATTTTCAACCAATTAACATTATTAGAGTCACAATACTTGCATATTTTAATAGATTACGAGAAATCCATAATCAGTTAGGGCAATTTGCCATAGATTTAAGATGCCGACTTCATAACCTTTGGTTATACTGGATAAGAAAAATTATTCTTTTGGGTTTCTCTTATACCAGAAATTATTTTTAGGGGTTGAAGAGCTGTCTTACAAAACAATTCTGATGATTTCACGAACAGGAGTACTCTTTGTAAAACTCAGTGACATAGATTCGACATTATAGCCAGGAAGGTGATTGCTCAGTAGACAGTTCGTTCTAAATGTTCGCATGATTGATTTCCACGTGTAGAGTGGGATTGAAATGTATACTCGAGAATAATGCGGTCTCAGCTTTTGAGCGACGTTGCTTTTCTGCGAGCCAACCAGATGTTGGGAAACTATCTCTGCAGGCACCTCTTTCCTCTGAGTGGAAAATAGGATTAACCAGAAGAGTCAAAATAAATTGTTTATCTAGTTGCTGGAAATGTACTAAAATAGCTGTTCACCAAAGTTCACTTTTGGAGTCCCTGGCTCTAAATTTGCTTTATTGTTTGCGCCTCTTTTATTAAAGATTCTAAGACTTTATGAAGTGCTTTGATAGCATGGGAAGGGAACAAAATCATTGGAAACATTGCACAATTTGCACATTGATGCATTGCACATTGAAGCATCTTTTCCTTCATTTAAAAATTACATGAGGCAAATGCGTCGAAATCTGGTATATTTGTGAAGGAAAACAAAAGCATGGCCCCCTTCTTACAACGTAGACTGGCTACACAATTTCCGTATGCTCCTAATAACTGATTTGTCGTTAACACAGAGACTTGTTTCCAAACAGTGTCTGAAATCGGACTGATTTGACAGCCTCGTTTTTAAAAGCGTTGCATGCTTAAAATTCAGACTACGGAATTAAAGTTTTTTTTAGTTGTTGATCAGTTGTAATCAATAATCATCAAACAAGAATACTCTAGGAATCAACAGATTGAAACCAACTTTTATTGATGTGAGTGTAAAAGAATCGCGGACAGATTGTGACTCTGGCAAAATTGAGCATGGATAGTGAACACAAAACTGAAATTTCAGAGCAGTTCAAGGTGACCAAAGATCAAAGAACCAAAGAGTTGACAAGATGAGAAATTGTCATTGTCGGCAATCAACTAAGTAGCATCTGAAAGACAAGGAATTCTCAAGGGAAATGTACTTTATATTTTGTTTCAAGTGCTTTGCTTATTAGAAAGACAGTATCTCCCAAGATTACCGCCATCTAAATGCATACTGACATGAGATCTGATAATGACGAAGCCGCGATTTTTATTTACACAAATCCCTATGGATTAAAAATATTGACATTAAAAACATTCACTTGTGATTTTGAAAGTTCAGGTACTTTCAAAATCACAACCAAAAATTAGCCTCACGACATAGTCCCAGTTATCGCAAAAATAGCAACAACGACAACAACAGCAATTACAACAACAACAACAACAGCATTTTTTCCATCAGTCTGTCAATTAGACTGATGCCTTTTCGTACCTTGTTTCCCTGCGTTCCTTGGTCAAGAGGGACTAATAACTTTACTCTTAAATAGTGGGCCCACTTTAGGCCCGCGTAGGGTGGTTCCGTATATGGCACACGAAAATCACCACAATTAGATAAACCAGGTTTTTCTCAGATAAACCTAGTTTTTCTCCAGATAAACCTGGTTTATCTGAAGAAACCTCACTTTTCTGGAGAGAAAAACCTGGTTTATCTGAAATTAGGGCATGCGAAAATCACCACAATTAGATAAACCAGGTTTTTCTCAGATAAACTTGGTTTTTCTCCAGATAAACTAGGTTTTTCTCCAGAAAGGACGAAGGCATCAGATAAACCAGGTTTCTCTGACTGAAAGCGAGGCTCATCAGATAAACCAGGTTTTTCTCCAGAAAAACCAAGTTTTTCTAACAGGAAGAGAGGCTCATCAGAAAAACCAAGTTTATCTAACTGAATGGGAGGCTGTGGGGAAAACGATGTTTACCTGCAGAGAAACCATATTACTTTTCCACAATAAAAATTTCATGCAGTACTGAAGTGAAAATTTGTGGGGTTGAGTTCATCACCTCAGGATTTTATCTCACACCTCCCCAAAGTTTGACCTGGTTTATCTAAATTGTGGTGATTTTCGCGTGCCATAAGAGAAACCATATCATTTTCATTTTCTGCAAATGTCCTTTCTAATTTTCCAAACTTTACAAGTTCAGATCATAATGGGACAACGAAAATTTCATGCGGTACTTAAAGTTAACCTTGGTGGGGTTAAGTTCACCTCGTTAGGCTTTTTCTGTGACACTTCCTACCCACCACAATTTCAGAGAAACCCCTTCTAAAATATAGGTGATCTTGAAATTCTTACGAAGCGTGTCCCGCAGATCAAGTACAGATCATCTAGAGACTTATCAATTTCCAAAAATCCCTTACACCTTTTGCAAAACATCCTTTGTTTTCAAGCAAAACCAATGAAAATCCTATTGTCCTCAAAACTCTCCAAGGCTTTTTTGGAAGAGTGTATGGCACGCGCAAATCACCACAATCAGGTAAACCTAGTTTTTCTGGAGAAAAACCTGGCTTATCTGAAACATGTGGCCATGTAGCAGATAATCCTAGTTTATCTGTGAAAAACTAGGTTTTTCTAAAAACAATAGCTTCCAGAAAAACCAGGTTTTTCTGAACGAAAGCGAGGCTCATCAGATAAACCAGGTTTTTCTCCAGATAAGCTAGGTTTTTCAAAAACTATTCTTTACAATAGAAAATAAATCCAGAAAAACTTGGTTTTTCAAAAACTAGCATTTTCTGGAGGAGAACCAACTTTTTCTCAGAAAAACCAGGTTTATCTGGTGATAAACTAGGTTTATCTGAGAAAAACCTGGTTTATCTAATTGTGGTGATTTTCGCGTGCCATATCCGTATTCACGAATCAAATCGCTAGAATTCAGTTTTTAACCAATCAGGGGCCGCTATTCAGAATGTTGTTGTTGTTGCTCTTAAAGAACGGTTGAAGAAGCCTGGAGTTCTCGCAGCTTCGATGGATCTATTTTGCTTCTGCAGATGAAGATTACTGCCTGAAACGCATGCATTTTGCGCTTTGTAGGTTAACGCAACATCATTCTTTGTACTAAAACCTCGCTTTTCAATGTTCGAGCTCTTTAAACCAGATTTTGAAGCGATTTTGTTGAGTGTACGAGAACTCCCACCTCTTTAGGCCATTTTGAAAAAGTGGGCCCATTATATAAGCGTAATATTATGAGCGAGGGGTGAATCACGAGCGGAAATCTCGTACACCTATGTCAGAAATCCAAAATGAAATCCGAAAATCCTTTGAAAATCCTGGAAATCCTACAAATCCCTCTCCAATTTGAGAAAATCCCTAGGAATCCAATGAAATCCCTATAAATCTGAAGAAATCTCCCAAATCTTTGAGAAATCCTACGAAATCTTGGAAAATCTTTCACAAAATTTCGTAGAAAACGTACGAAAATCTCCAATAATTGAGAGCAATCCACTAAGAATCTTCACATCTTGGCACTCTGAAATACATCATCCAGCAACGATAACAACAGCAACAACAACCATGAGCGAAGATCGGAAGAACTTCCTGCTGCTGTTATTCTGCGGAGGAACTAACTAAAATGCCTGCGAAGGAGCATGAATAGTATAGCCATGTAACTAATTAGCTCTCATAACTACAATTGATAAAATTGGATGAGGTTTGTTTACACCCATTCCAAGTCATGTGATCAATCTCTAGATGAAACAACTTTTCATTTCTCCAACATATTTGGTGTCATGCAAAGTTGTGTCATAAGTTCAAAACGTGGCACAATACTAAAACTTCCCAAGAGCATGGACACACGACTCGAAATGGATAAAATAAACCCTAGCCGATTAACCGATCAGATCTTATGTGCTACTGGTTGCCTGAATGAGAGGCTCTCAACAGATCATTTGTTCGACAGTATGACGTCATCGTATCTTACTTCAAAACGAGGTTAGTTTAAAAAGATGCTTTAGTAGATTTCTGTTTGCACACAAAAATACACTTTAAAGTAAAAACTGAACAGAAATCCTTGAAAAGACTTCGTCATTGCTGTGAAAAGGATACATTTTGCAAAATGGGTTTAGTTGTAGCACAAATCTTTCAATATCAAACTTTTTGAAATCCCATAAATCTGGGGAAATCCCACCCGAAATCCAGAAATCCCTTCGAAATTTCGAGGGATTTCAGAAATCCGGGAAATCTCGTACGCTATTTTGGCTCGTGATTCACCCCTCGATTATGAGTCCCTATTGACCAAGTGATATCAGCAAATCAAAGAACACAGGGAAACAAGGGACGAAAAGGCATAAGTCTATCTGTCAATAGCGATAACTACGAACATGTCATCAGTCTAAGCAAAAATTACATCACTTTTGTTTCCCTTTGTGTTTAAGAAACATAACTTTACACACCAACGCAATAACGTGAAATAAAATGATGGATTCAGTCACATATAAATGTGGACCATTTTTGGTTACTATGTTCACAAAATAATTGAAACAAATGTGTATTCAAATCCTTTTTAAAGACTACCAAATTTTTGGTTAGGCAAATTTATTCATCAAATAAAAAACACTTCATTCAAGAGCAAACAAACTGTACACAAAAGCTCAACAGAACCGGCAAGAAATCTATTATTCACATGCCAAGTAACCTCCTTGCAACTTAGTTTAGTCATTGTTATGAGCCAAACGTAAACGAAATATCACTAACCCTGGACTGGGCCTAAAATTTTAGGCTGATAATGTATCAACCAGAAAAAGTTGGATGTATGTGCTTGGAAATGCCTCTGAAATACTGCAAAAGCATCAAATTTTGTGATGTCCTGTTAGAACACGAACAATAATTTCTTCCCGTTGCTCATTTTATGACAAACGGCTGGCATAATTCCCACCGTTTCATTTGCTTTTGCTCGATCAAGCTGCGACGAAGAGAGCCACCTTGAGCTGCCGCCATTGCTTCTTCTTGAATAATTCAGAGATTCAGACAAAACTGGTCGCACTTTCGAAAGGACGTTTTGAAGTTAAAATTAAGAGAAGAAAATTGATTGGCTACAATGTAATTTGCCATTGATTTTCGCTGAAATGCTCCAATCAGGTTAGGAGCAGGTCTTTCCAATCCGAAATTTCGATTTGAGACACTCTCTGGCAACTAGTCCCTCATTGAACTCGCCATCGATTTCTTGTATGCTTCACGTCAGTAGAATTGCATTATCAAAGGTGAAATGCAAACACGTTGAAAATAAATGCAGGCCGTACTGAATTTTGAAATCATCAAAAAGATGTTATGACTTTATGGTTTAGGATTTGCACGTTCTATAGACAAAATCGGCTAAGGTTTGTTTACACCCATTTCAAGTTATGTGATCAATCTCTCGATAAACTCCTTTTGATTTCTTTAACATATTTCGTGCCATGTAAAGTTGTGCCATGAATGCAAAAAGTAGAATAATACTTAAACTTCTCAAGAGTATGGTCACATGACTTGAAATTGATAAAACACACCTCAGCCGATCAGGTCTATTTCCAGCCCATTTCATGGGTCCCTTCGAAAAAAGTGACGCATTGGCCTATGAAACCCTGCTTTGCAAATAACTGAACATTCTCCATTCCTACCGTTTCCGTAGTCTTAAGAACTTATCGGAATGCCTGTGGAAGTATTTTTTCTAAAAATCTGACATTGATCATCTTTCAAATTAAACTCGTTGAATTTCAGTATCGCTCATTGAACTCCCTGGTACTTATATGAGAGAAAATAAAACATCAGATTAAAAATAATGAACGGATACAAGGAATCACGCCGTAGGGCTACATCCAAATAGTAAAAATTCATCCAATCATTCATTCACTCATTCATTCATTCATTCGTTCATTCATTCGTTCATTCACTCATTCATTCATTTATTCATTCATTCATTCATTCATTCATTATCATTTATACCCGAATGTCCCATTCAGCGTAAACCTATTACAATGTGCTCTGCTTAATACATAAATTAGAATAATAACTATGATAAAAGATGGACTGTTCTTCCAAGATGTCATGCTTTAGCAGAATCTTATATGCCATCATAGAATGATCAAATCCAATAAGGTTTTCAAACTTTGGCCAATTAGAGGAAAATTTCGTCCCTTACGCGTGCATGTTGTTATTATTGAATACGCCCTGTTATGCAGCCATTGTAACATTTAAATAGCGAAGATAACTTTCCTACGGTGCCGTATAACGGCTAATGAAAGTTCACACAACAAATTTCGCCCTCATTCCGACTGCGCATTATCAAACACATTTAGAGTGGACGGCTCACTGGTAGCGTAGCGCGCTTGACTACCAATCGAAAGGTTGATGATTTGAGTCACGGAACTGTTAAACCTCCTACCAAGAAAGATGAGAGTTGTCATCTCTGTTGAGTTCAGGCTAAAGGTATGGTCACATCGAGGAGAGGGAGCGAGACACTATTAGATTAGACTGATTACCGAAGTCCCTTGATTCCCTTCAGTAAACCTTGCTCAACAAATCGTCTCATAATAGACGATTGTGCTAAGATGGCGGTGAGGAATTTTTTAGCGAGATGCACTGCGTTCTTTAATTGAACTCCTATAGGATCGTTAAAGATTTGTAATTCGAACGCAGTGCATCTTTGTAAAAAATTTCTCGCCGCTATCTTTAGCGCAATGCTTTGCAAACAGGAAATAGTGAAAAATCTGATCCTTTTCTGTGCTTTCATCAATCGAAATTTAATCGAATTACCGTTAAGGCCCTAATAAAATCAATAAAAGTCACGTTAAGAAGACAGTTACTCGATAAAGAATGTCAATCATAAATTTGAAGAAGGGAGTTCATTCTATCTGTAAAGTGTAAAACAAGTCTTTCACATGCGACATTTTCCATGTTGTTGAAGTCTAAATGTTGAGAGAGACAACCTTAACCAGTTTTTGCAGCAACTTCGTTCGAATAAGTTCGAATCTATTCAATTGACTCAATCGAATCGAGGTTCGAAAACCATCGTTCTTGACCTGGCCTTGCATTCTGATAGGTGCAACCAGGGAGAAATAAACTACATCTCCCTATCTCCAGGGAGTCTATATCTCCCTTACCTTTGTGTAACAGAGTGCCGTGCATGGGCCCAAAAAGTCTGGAGTTTTCAGGGTGCTATTATGAGTCTCTGTTGACCATGACCGAAGCGACATCGTCAAGTCATAGAGCACATGGAAACTAGGCATACCATGTAATAAGTCTACTACTTGATGAACTTAGCTCCTCAATGCTCTGAACTACATTCGGCTGCTGGTAGAAATAAAAGGTTTAAAAAGAAATAATTAAACGTTCAGTAACTCTGAAACTCGAATCATACAAAATTGCATTTCGGCTAACCTTTATAGAAATTCTGATTTATCAACAGTATCACTAACTGTAAACATGGTTTCAAAATTCTTTGGTCGAACTTATTGATCATTTATTACGATATCATAAATCCAAGAACGATTGAGGTTTTATCGAAGAGCCGACTCAGCAAAAGCATTTTCTAGAAGGCCATAGAAGGCCGATCTATATTTTAGCGACAAGAATCAATAGACCATTTAGCTACTCTAAGAAAGAATCAGAATCGAACGATGTTTTGATGCACTTTGTAGAATTTTCGAACTTGCACTAAAGTGATAGAAGCTCTATCGCCACTCGATCGAACGTCTTGTATAAAAAAGTTTGAAAATAACGCTCGATCCAGGTTCGTTTGGAGAATAGCTAAAAGGTCTATTATCTGAAGCATAAATTTGACCAGCAAATGAAAATCAGATATTATGCGTGGCAGCATAAGACTCGAATCTTTGCAAAACTTTGAAGTTAAATGTGTAAAATATTTTTGCCTGATTATTTTAACTGAAAAGATTGACGGATACTTGAGGTCCTTTGCCTTTGCCATAAGTCCAGAGAGAGCATTTTTGATATTATCATTATTTGTGAAATTACAGTGTTTCTAAGATTTATGAAGGGTTTAAAAAGAGGAGGTATCAGAAGCTTTGCCAGATATTCAAAGCATCATAACTTATAAACTGATCAAGGAAAGACAAAATGGCCCGTACGAGAAATACACTGTTTTTGATGACCTAAAAGTTGGTTGTAAGCAAAATTTTGCAGCTTTCATGGTTTATGATTTAGCATTTTGATGACGTCACAACTTCAAAACTTGCAGAAATTTAAAAAATCCACTAATTCAAGAAATAACAGTAGCTAATAATCTTCTATCAACTGATTGCGGCGTTGTTGTTGTTGCGTTGTTGCTGTTGTTGCGTTGTTGTTGTTGTTGTGTTGAGTCTGTTATTCAAGGTTGTTTTTACCACAAATCATTTGTTTACTTTTGAAATCTAATGGTCAAATATGAAGACTATGATTCGGTTTATCGTCATTGTTGCCCTCCAATTCAGACATTGATACTTTATTTCAAAGATCCTTAGCTTTATTGGCTGACAACTGCCACCCATAGGTCTCTAGTCTGTGCAGACGTTAAAAACTGAATGTGTAAAGTTTTATTGCCTTATTTTCTCAACTGAATAGATTTAAGGGAACTTGAGGTCGTTTGCCAGAATTCAAGAAAGAGCATTATTTTATCATCATAAAAGTACAACAACCAAAATAAACCTCTAGCCAGACAGAAAACTGTTGAATCCTACAAGAGAAAAACGAATTAATCATGAGGCTTTAAGTGAAAGAAATAAGTTCGTAACTGCAATAAAAAGCATCATTGAATGACCAAATCAGGGAGCTAAACACGGGAGAGGAATCGCGCATTGAGTTGCATTCTGCGATGTGATATGCGCCTCCTTCGCAGCGGATCGCGCACTTCGCAGTGAAACCAAGATGGAAACTGAAGTTTGGACGCATAAGTGCATCGCGTTTTTGGATTGAATGTCTACAACAGTGGTAAGCATTTTAGGCTAGTTTAGACATTCATGTGACTTTTAAATGTTTTATCTTTGGATAGCGAGAATCGTTTAGCCGTTAGAAAGCATGAATTAGCTGCAGCGGCTAAGTTTCTTCAGCGGTAGCTTAGGCCACTTCAACCTCTTTGTCACGCTCCAAGCACGCACTCGTAAAAATTTCACTCTGCCCTACCCCGCCCAACTTTGAGCAATCGAAGATGCTTTTGGATGACTATTGGCAATAAATCAAGCGAAAAATTTTTATGAGATAGTATGAGACTCGCGAGATATTTTAGTTTTCTTTCGGGGTACTTGCACCGGTTCTGCTTTAGGCCCATTCTCGCGCTTCAACGACTTTCAGAGACGGCAACCGATTCGAAACTTTCGCAATTTCGAGTTATTTCGATCAATCGAATGGGATTCGAACAGTTTATGAAATAGTGAGGAAAGTTGAAGTCCTGTGAAACCTTAAATGAATATATTTCAAATCCATCTGTGTCTTCTTCTTGGTCGTTCTCCACAGCAAAGATTCCGTTGCTAGGCAAGCCTAATTATAATTGCTCCGTTGCTACGTCAATGGAAACGAGGTCGCATATCACATCGCAGACAGCGCCAGCAGGCGTTTCCTTGGCCTGGACCAAATACGCGTTTCGTCGCGCGCTCGTCAGTCCAGTTCGTGAGAAAAACAAGTTAACGATACTATACAACCAGGTCGCTTTATCGTCAGACGAATAAAAGAAAATCGAAAGTCACATATCAGTAAGATCTGAGCCACTGCCTGGCTGAACTCCATCAGCAGCTTCCAACGATCAAAGCTTTTGGTGCCAACTCAAAACAGTCGCAACGTGAAAAAAACTCCTTCTGTCAGCAGAGAGAAGGATCCCGGAGTTGAATGAAGACCGCTTCTAAAGCCTTGATACGGAAAGCAGACCTTGCCCAACTACAAATTTCAGAGACAGTTCTCGCTATTTGCTCCCATACTCATAATTACTCAGCTGTCACCAAATGAGTACCAATTGCAGAATTATGTTTCATTTTGGCTGACAACGACCATTGTACCTTTCCTTCGCAAGGGACACGTGGTGTCTCATCCAGTTAACAAGTCTTTGAAATATCCTACCTACGTAGAAAGCATCACTTTACAAATGACGACAAAGCCATTCGGGGGGGGGGGGGGGTGGGGGGTACTCTCTAACTTTCAACATTAATATTCAGGGTCTGGAATCTTACATGGAATCAATGTTTGAGGCCAATGAATCTGAAAATAAGGAGAATCTCTCATTTGGTGTGATTCAATACAGTAACTAATTCAATCATTCGCAAGCCCCAAACTTCAGTGTTCATCAGCTAATATATAGGGTGTTTCAGAAAAAAAGCTACCCAACAATAATTTATAATCTCAAAAAAATTGACAAACTTTGAGTGGGCGTAATGTATACCACCTGAAAGTACAATATTTCGTCTTTCTAATAATATGCAGTTTGGATACATACATGGAATTATTTGCCATTAAATTGATATTTTCCTTTAAGTATTGTCACTTTCAAATGCAACATGCTGCAAAAGCAAAATCAATCCCTTTTTCCGGTAAAATTATAAAAAAAGTTTGTAAAAATATTTTAGGCCTAGAAGCACTTGGGGTGATGCCTTGAGGAGGGAAAAGGATAATTTCATCCTCGTGGGATGCATTTGTAGATAATGATAGATTATGCGCTGACAAAGATGGATTATCTTCTACGTAAGTGCCCTATCATTTTCCGGCATCTATTAGGCCATACTTACGAAAAAATCAACTCAGCAATGAAAAATTCAATCAGTCCACGCAACCTGGATATCATTGGAAAGGAGATAGATCGCACGTTCAGATGGTTTGCCTCAAACTGATTAAAATCTTATCATTTCCTGAAGAATCTGGGATGAGAATGGGTGGCGATTTTCTGAAACACGCTGTATAATTGAATAGACTAGAAGTAACTAAAAGTTATCAACTGCGCGCACTCTAAGATATTTCTGAACTCAAATAAAGCCACACTAAGTTCGTAAATGAATTTTTTGCTGTTCCCTTGAACTGGATTTAATTGTTCCATTATTCCCTATTCCATGTTTTATGACTAGAAGGAGGGTGATGAAAGCAGGGTTGACGAGCATTTATTTGCTCGATTTGCTGCATCGTCGCCAATCAATGCATGTGATCAGGGAAGTTGTAGGTATGCGAACGTTTTGAACAGCGGCAATGAAGCAATAGACAAAACAAATATGCGTGGCCAGCAAACGAAAATTCACTACCTCGCAATTAGTAAGCACGCTCCTTCGTCGCGCGCAATAACAATATTTTTGGAGTTTTAAAACATCACATCCAATATTCAATGGTTTGCAAAGAAATGTTAGAATGGAATCCCCCTCGTATTGAAAGTTGGAAGCTCTCCTGAAGGCCTTCTTAATTATTAGTCACATGCAATGCTAAAAGCGTTGGAGCGCCTTTGCTCATTCGGCCTTGTTTTGCGATTTCTCCCTCCCCCCTCAGGACAATGTTGTTCTGTGATAAGAAAATTGGGATGGCAGGACGATTCGCAACTCTGCTGGAGTGCTGGGACAATGACCTTCCATATCAGCATTGCTTCAGGGGCAAGGGGGTGTTAAAAACCTATGGTTATGGTTAGAAATATGCATTATCAGCGAATGGCCTAAGTGTTCCAAGGACTTTTGGCAGGCATTGTTTCAAAACCGTTTGAGAAGGATTGCTTCGATCAATCGTAAGAGCGAGTTCAACTTGAAAGTTGATAGATGGATTTCAACTTTGAGCGACATCATTATTCCGCTAAACAACCAAATAGTTGGATTTTATGACTATAAGTAAAGTTTTTCTCTGATTGGGAGTTAGGCTTAACGAGAAAGCGGCAAAGAGTCAATAGGAATTGGCTCATTTAGTGGCTGGAAATGGCCTTTATTAGATGTTCCGCAAGGGTCTTTTCTAGATCTCCTGCTGTTCATATTCTGTTTAAGCTACTTTCAAACTTCTGCGAGGCTTTTAATTATTTTGTTTGGGGTGACTGTCATCAATATTTGATGTGTTTTTCTCATAGTTTGTTTCAAGTACATACACTGCGTTCTAAAGTAAGGTGCCTGAGACTTTGATCAAAGAAGGGCGCATGACCCATAACTTACACACGAACTGCACTTTTATTAAACTCTAGAAGAACTCTGATCCTTCCAGATATTAACTGGGAGTACACTTTCTTAATCACGAGGTTAGATTCTTAAATGTTACTGAGTTAGGGCATCACAAAAAATGAAGAAATGAAATAAAGCCTTCACCATAAGACCATTGTACACTATATCTATGATATGCAAAATAGAAACAATGATTTGAGGCTATCTTTTGCAGCCATGAATTTTGAAAGAAGACTGCAAGAGTGCTTACGTCCTAGCTTTATCACTGCCTACTTCAAATACTTTTTTTAATTCCTTTAACCGTCAAAACTCCTACGGCACTTTTGGATGTTTTTGATCAAAAAAGTCACTTCATCCGCGGGGGCTGGGGGGGGGGGCGGGGAGTTATAGATTTTTTGCATTCGGAGACTTCATAGTATAGACTTGCCTAGTTCTTCCAAACCTGACCTTAACATCGGTGGCGAGGAGATTACTATGGTTAACAACACCAAGTATCTAGGTCTGCAGGTTGACGATCAACTGAAATGGTCTACCCATTTGTCCTCTACAATCAAGAAAGTCTCTAGAGGTATCGGTATGCTGAAGTATTCCAAAAAATACCTACCTAAGGAAAGCCTCATTATGTTGTATAGAAGTCTCGTTGAGCCCTACTTTAGGCATTGCTTCTCTGTTTGGGGCTCTTGCGGTGCGTCAGCCCTCGATAAGTTGCAAAACTTCAAAATCGAGCTGCCAGGATTGTCACAAACAGCCCCTATGACCCCTCAGCTCTGCCTTTGATAGTGAGCTTTGGCTGGCTGACCATTAGAGAATTGATCGACTTTGAGACGAGCAAGATGGTCTATAAATCTCTGAATGCCCTCGCCCCTGATTACTTGCGAAACATATTTCAAAAGGTATCTGAAGCTACAAACCGTCAGCTGAGGAACTCTAAAACTGACCTTAGATTACCACTATTGAGAACATCAACTGGTCAGAAATCGTTTGCTTACAGAAGGGCCAGGGTCTGGAGTGATCTAGATAGTGTTGTAAAAGAGTCCGCATCATTCAGCTCCTTTCGAAGAAATTATAAAACCAAACTATGACTCATCTCGTTTTCCTTTCCTTTTTTTGTCTTAGATTATTGTAAATAGGGTTGTATATTTTAGTTATTATTAGGTTTTGTTTTTGCATGGCTCCCTGTAAAGCAGTTTAACTGAGTGGATTACCACGGATAAAAAAGTTAAAATGAAATGAAAATGAAAAATGAATGTGCAGCTGGACAAGGTATCATTTTCAGACTTCCTGCTAAGGGCAGGGTATTATTTCCTAGGCCTGCTCTGACAGGGTCCAAACTTTCGTTACTGACTTTGTAACGTGGTTGTGAGCCCTTTGTACTTCACAAGTATGATTCAAATCGTTTGGATGGCAATATTTCCGCATTTTTCGACAGATGTCTACCTTTTATTTTTTATTTAGATTTTAATTAGCTTCAAAACTGTAGCTAACAATAGATACACATATATACACCTATACAGAGTTAACTAATCAAAATCGAATTCACACATTCATACATGTTATAGACAAATCAAATATTTTCATAAATTGTAAATTGCATTGATGGAACTAAGTCAAGACATTTAAATTGCACTGGCAGGCAGGTACAGACATGCACTACATTTGCAGGTCGGTCCTCCTCACTCCTTTATTGGCTTCTTAAAACTTTTCAAACATTCTGCAGATTTCAGCTCGTTTGGTAGGCCATACAAAATTTGTTACATAATGGACATTAGACTGTTGGACCCAAATGTTGTTTGATTTGGCATAACATGGGCTTGGTTATTAGGATATCTTAATGAATAATTTAAGGACCGTAACTTATACATTAAAAAATTTGAAACAAATTTCAAGGGCAGTATAACTTTTGGAAATTGGACTCCAGGATGGGGTTCTTTTTCACATTTTCCAGCAGCACTTTCCCTCATGTTCGTTGTAATGGGTGGTTTAAAATGCAAGAGATCACTCTTAACACGGCAGGTGATTAAAGTCAGCATTCCTATCAAAGTCACCACCCCCTTCCCCCCCCCCCGCCATTGCACGGTATACACTTCTTTCTAGATCAGTTAAAAGCTCCTAAAGGAATGTTGACTCTGCTATCATTGTGGAAAGTCAAAGCATGGCCAATCATGCACCGTGTTTTTAGCTTGGAAATTAAAGTTGTTACCTAATACAGGGGGGGGGGGGGCTCCCTTCTCGTTAGTATACCTACTTAGAGAGCTCCTCCTTTAAGTCATTCTTATACATACAAATTTGTTTGTCTCAGTGTAGTTTCTTTTTGTAAATTGTTATTAAAGTATATTCATTTCTGTCGAGTTTAATTTTGTTTTAGTTATTATTTGTATGTATGTGAATGTAAAGAATGAAATGAACTGAACTGAACTGAACTGAACCTCGATATTACCAAAAGTTTTTTTTCTTTGTTTCCCTTCGGCCCAAGTCCTACCAGTACTAGAAATCAAATTCAAATGGCTCCTGCGCGTCTGAACAGTTAGCTCCTACACAGCATTCATTCTCCTCTCAAAGGGAAACAACGCAGAAAATTTTTGGTAATCTCGAGGAAATAACTTTAATTTCCTAGCTAAAGACACGGCGCATTATTACCTGTGGTCAAATATTAGCCAGTTCGTTCATCACTTCTCCCTATCTCGGGACCGAGGAGCAGGGTAGGCTGAATGGGCTATAGCCCGCCCACTTTTTGGCAACAAATGGCCTAATTTTTGTTGGCAAAATTATGAACATAATTAGGACTTAGTCGACTGGAAGAGAAGCTGAAATTGCAACCGTTAGAGACGAATTCAGAACGATACATTTATAGAACCTCTTGATTTCGTAGTAGGTTTTATAGATCTACGATTCAATCAGCTAAAATTTTAAAGCATATGAACAGCTCGAATTGCTACTCCGCAAGGTTTTAGCGGCATTGGCATCCGATGATTTTGCAGATGAAATTGAATACTTGAAACTACTCACTATGATGGTGATAGCTTCTTCGTGTTATTATGAGGATGACGTTTTCCAGCAATTCGACGAGCTTCATTCTAAAAAACCTCGCTACGCGCTCGCTTGCTAGTCCATCCACTTTTTGGATCGCGGTCCTTGCTATCCTTTTATTTGATTTCAATCATGGGAAAAATAGATGGAATAATGAAATGGGCCAAAAATAGCGGGCTCTTTCATCATCTTATTTTCAATTTGTGTGCTGTTCGAATTCTTTTCTTATTCTTTTTGACCTGATGTTTTGGTAACGTTCGGATTAAAGATTTATCGATCATGTCATTACAGCATAGCCAACTTAGCTGTTGCAGACTACAACTAAAGCGTGCAAAGGTTGCCGGTCAGCATAGGCTCTAAAACGCTGGCGCCGGCTATGGCTAGATATGATATGAGTACAAACACATTTTAATCGAAAATGTTTAAGAATAGACCGTTTTACTTGCTTGGAAGGAGGTTTGGATTGAGCGTCCATATCTGGTTAACTCTGAGAAGGATAACGAAAGTACTACCCCCATTCTTGGTAGATACACTAGGGACCTTTAGCAGCCAGGACGGCAACGGCAGCCAGAACGCAGTCTTGTATGATAAAACAGAGTATAGTTTCCCACAAATTACTTCACATGTTCTTAAGCAAGACAAGACAAAATCTCCTTCTTTATCTATAAACTGGAACCTTCTTTTCTTTGATAACATAAGCATTTAAAATGAGTGAGTTTCACTTTGAAGATCCAGATGCGAAGAACAGCATGTTAGAAATAGGATTTCCAAGTTGTGCAGTTGAAAAGGACAACATCACAGACTCTCAAGGGAAGCAAATTCGAACGGAAAACAAAGAGTCTTTTCAAGCCGAAGTTCGGAAACAAAAGGGCACATTTGCGCTGTCGTTTCAGTCGCCGTCTTAGTTGCTAAAGGTCCCTACTGTCAACTGTGGAATGCAGTTCCCTAGGATCTGAACTTACTATCAGAGAGGTAATCAACGACTATTTTACTCAAATTGATTGACTTACGAGTGGTTCAGTAGTTTATACACCGGCAAGTTTTATCCCCCTTTTGGCCTTGCTTCTCGTTATCTTCATTCATCGTTAGCTAATTTTGTTTTGTTACAATTACAAAAGAAAATACTGGGAAACAATGGTTTCATTTTGAGAATTTGCAAATCGAAGTTTGCTATTTTCAATCGTTGTTAATCAAATGAAAGAAAAGTCACCTTACCATGAATGAAAATGTTGAGAAAAGGCGTTTTATGAAAATCTGCTCGGATACATGTTTACTCAGATAACAGCGACAATCTCTAATTGAGAATCATCATTTTTTGAGATTGTCTCTTAAGATGCTGTGCTTCTCGTCCATTCAAATCTTATCCTTGTTAGAAATTTGTTTTGGTTCCATTTTCTTCTCACTTCTCTGTAGAACAAGACTTATCCAGTGGACAACAAAGTGGAAAATTATCTCTTCATTTTGCTCTTTGTTTTCAGTCAGCATTTTGACCCATGATTCGCTGAAAACAATCTATGCACATCTTGGTACTCATCATCATCATCATCATCATCATTAAAACAGAGTAGGATGTATCAATAAACTTCCATGTTTCGCATCAGCTCTCATAATCCTACATACACGAAAGCGAGGCTAATTCAACAGAACGGAACAAAACATATAAACGAGGCTATAAAATGAACGAACAATAAATGAAGGTAGCTATACAATATCACCCTCCTTGTCTATTTTTCTCTTGTGCATTGTTTGAACGTAAAGCGTTTTGGCTGCTATTTGTTTTTACAGTTCTTTCTTGATCTGCCAGTCTTACTTCTCCCTTCTCCTAAAATTTGTTGTTGTGGATGGCAGAATGTAATCTCAGGTTCGATTGCTTGAGCTTCGTCTTGATCGTTGACAGGGTCTTCCACTGGGCCTGGTGGGGGTGGTGGCATGTCAACTTCATTAGGTACTTGGCTGTTGCTGGCTGGATGTGCTGGGGGCTCATTTTGGGTGGCGTTTCGTTGATTATTTCTACGTCTCGTGTTGCTTGGCAGATCATATGCTTTACTAGGAAGTAAAAGCGCTCGCTTCGCTCGCGCTTTAACATTCCTAGCTCCTGCGGAGTGCTCTTTATGGCTACCGTACACCTTCAGTAACCACCATTTAAATTCAGCATGAAATCAGGGTTAGCAGATCTCCGGAACGCCCCGAAACCAAACCAGGGGTCGGAAAAAGGCCAGATAAAGCAAAACCTTTCAAAACAATGATCCATTGTAGTACCACCTATCGTTCTATTGTTATTCCAAGCAATGGGCACTTGCATTCGATTGTTTTCACATACTATATTGTGTAGCTCCGATGAAAACCCTGTATCTTTGATGTTGCCTTGCAAAGAAAAATGTCCTAGATTGTGATTGTCTGTACTCCAGTTTGAAGCGAATTGAATGAAAATTGACCAAAATCTTAAAAGAAGCCAAAATTAAGCCAAACAGTCAAAGTTAATTTTTGAAGCCAACATTAAGGGAAACGAGCCAAATTTCCAAAATTTTGCTGAAAAAAAGCCATGTTACCAGCCTTGAATCAAATCAGATCAGTTCTGGTCATTCATAAGAATTCAAGTAACTAAGTAAGAGTGGTATCCTATACTCCATAAAATGAGAAAATCAGACATG
Organism: Aurelia sp. 3 sensu Dawson et al. (2005); assembly: GCA_964020215.1. NCBI lineage: Eukaryota > Metazoa > Cnidaria > Scyphozoa > Semaeostomeae > Ulmaridae > Aurelia > Aurelia sp. 3 sensu Dawson et al. (2005). The sequence goes on from OZ026590.1 coordinate 12,345,695, forward strand.
TCTCTTTCTATAACATTCCTTTACTCCCAAATGAGTCTCACATAAACCTCAGCAAAATTGTTACGTTTTCAGCACATGAATCCAGGTCAAACCTGGAGCCTATTGATAAAGACATGTCATGCATAGATTCGTTTCAAATATCTAAAAGAAAGTTGGCTCCTAGGGTAAATCTTTGAATGGTCAGATTTGGAGAAAAAAGCCTCTCCCTTCCACGCTCCAACGTCGCTTGGAAATGTTGCTAACTTACCCGACCATTTTCTTCTCAAATTTAAAGAAGTGAAAGTGTAAATAAAAGCTGAACAGTATGCTTTTAAGCATATCCTTTTTATTTGCTTTTTGCTAATAAGAGCTCTTCTCTTCCTCCACGGTGACTCGTCTTTTCATTGCAGTTTCGATCTTACCTAAGGATTTCTGACTTTTAAATAAAGTTTCCTAATCTTTTCGAATTTGAAAAGTAGCATTTCACTCATTCGAAAAAGGGTGCGAGATTTTTTCAGAACAGAAGAATTTTTACGGATTTTGGTGGAACATTTGTGGAAACAAAAGGACTTTTGAGGAAGATGTACAAGAAGTTTGAAATGTTGAAATGCCCCTCGGAATTTGGGGGCAATTTCCCCAATCCCCAAAATTTCTGCCACTGTTAAAGAAGCCTACCAATATTTAGAAATTGCTCTAGTGCCTTCGCAGTAATACAGGAAACTGCGAAGGCAGTAGTAATACTTATTTCCTGTATGGTATGATACAGGAAATAAGTGAAAATAAGTCAAACTATGCCAAGGCTTTCCATGAATGAAATGAATAGCTGCTAAGTTATATTTTCTTGCAATGAAAATATCAATTTTTGATGATATAAGAATGGAGTTTCTTATCAGCAGTTTTTTTTTCAAGAAACATTCGTGTTCAACTGTACACTTATAAAATAGATGTGTGCATTGATATGTAAGGGATTGGAAATAAGGTGCTCTGTGAGAAAATACTATGGTATGTTAGAATTCAGCTTTTCATATGAATAAACTGCGATTTTATTGAAATATGGAATATCTTGTTGGTTCCCATAGGTAACCTTTAGCCTCAAAGGATTCAGTGGCATGGGATATGTCCTTTCAATCGGACTGTACGACCACACGACCCCGGACCCTGTGACACTGGACCCTACGACCCCAGACCATACGATTATACGACCATTCGACCATACGACCCCGATCCAAAGTTTGATACATATAGCTTAAGAAAATTTTACACCACCGATGGTTTAGTGAACACGCAAGACATTAGTACGTGTCAAAGTTTTCTTGGTCACGTAGAATTCTGTGTATTCATAATGAGCTAGCCAGTTGTTGTGAGCAAAACCGGCCCCTCTAAATACAATTAGAATGGATGAATATCTATGTTGAATATCCACAAATATGCACTTCTTCAAATTTTCCATGTTTCAGTTAGAAGGCCATGAAAGTATCAGACTCAGAATGGAGGCCTATAAAGCATTTCGACCGATAGGGCTACTCCAGTCTTTCTAGCCTTTCTAATTTTTCTAGAACAATAACAAAGAAGTAAGAAAGTTATATCTTAAATGCAAACATTTCTTTATTATCATCCAGATCCCCAGTCACTCATGTGCATATCTATTGACGTTGAAAATAATGGAAGTATCAATACATCATAAAAAAGTCTTGTTAACCAAATACATAAAACTTTGGCCTGGGGTCGTATTGTCGTATGGTCTGGGGTAGTAAGTCCCGGGTCGCAGAGTCCTCAGGTCCGGTCAAAAGAACGTCTGAGTTTACGTGATGGGGCAGATTTTCAGTATTGCGAGTTGGCAAGCTAACGGCTGCATGCATGATATAAGTAAAAAGACTTCAGAAATGATCTTATGGCAGAAAATCTGTCCATTGTTGGACCTTTTATGCAGAATTCTCTTTCAGAGTTCGTAAACAAGTAGTACAAAAGATGATACTGATAGAAGGAAAATAGTGATGAAGTCATTTACTAACTTGTTGAAAAATAGACCTAGGACCTTTCATCATTATTTACATAATTTTGAAATCATGGAAAAGCGATGAATCAGGGGAGTAGCAAAGGCAGTTACTGGACTCGAAGTAAGCTTTGCTTAATTCATTACTAAACTTGCATTATTTTCATTCAACAGCAGACAAGAAATAGCTATTTCGTCATTAATTAAGAAAATCGTTTCGCCAAATTCAGACTCTGCACACCTCAGTTATCTTACTTAGCTTAGCCCCAGCGATGAGTGAATTGCTGAACTGTGATTGAGGTTATTTCCAAGTCACCCGTTTTGTAATAACCGAGGCTCTCCCTCGCTGTGAAACTTTAACCATTCTCTTCTTTGGTAAAAACTTGGTTAAAGAACAGTTTACAATCAAACATTTTTTATAAGGGTAAACAGGATTTCTTTGGATTTGGCCTTGAGCCAGTCATCCAAGTCAACATTTGGAAATGCTCCTAGGGTCACAGGTCTGATTTGTACTGTATGCCATTTTTGCCGAAGCAGAGAAACTCGTGCTATGCGTGTATGGCCTTTAATAAAAGCGTCAAAAATCAGTTTGAAGAGTAATCACTTTGTAACTTGGGCCAAATCTTCATTAGGAATTGAGTAAAGGTTCCATGCGTTGTAATCAGTAAATTTATAAGCAGAAGACCGAAAAAACTACAAGGGCAGATTCTTAATTCGTAGCGCTGCGACAAAACCAAGAGGAGAGGTCTGCAAAATAGGGCAATAACTTCGTTGTATCCAACGTGAGCATCGAAATACTTTTACCACAAGCCAGATAGATACTGCAGCTAACATAATATCAACTATTTGCAAGCTTTTACTCCCTCGGTGTCTGGAAAAAGCAGCTGCAAAACTTGTTTTTAGCTCAGATTGAACGCTGCCATCACATTTCTATGGCTGCCATCAGCATCCACAAAGAAAGGTCAAAGGTTGAGGCCTATTGTTGAATTGAATTGCTAAAATTTGGGTACAAAACCCCTCCTCACATTACCCCAAGATACTGTACGAAGAAAAGTATTGGACCACAGGCAAGCCTTTATCGTCAGCTATTTTACATCTTTTTTCTGAAATTTTTGGAGGTAAGCAGTAGGCGTGAGGAGCTGCGTGCGGGAAAGTGTCACAAACAGGAATGTGCGTAACAAAACTCTTCATCGCTTATATATATAGATTAGACTGCTGTGGTTCAGTTTGAGCAGGTCTGTAATGAGGTGGCATGATTTGTGCAGGCTGTTGGTATAGCTTTATTTGTGATGCATGGCGAATTATTGGCTGCCTTGGACGTTTTGTGTCGCATGAAAGAAGTGTGTATTGTGTTCCCTTGACGTCTGTCACAATATACGGAGTTTTTTCATAGGAGGATTTGAATTTTGTCTTCCCTGTGAAGCGCATGGCTAGGACTTCGTTTCCTTGAATGATGTTGGGACATTGTCTCCATCTGGACGCATTTTGTTTGGCATTTGCTTCGGTTTTGCGTTCTTTGTCGCGTTTTTTGGCTTCTTTGATATGTTGCTCTGTGACCGGGGGCCTTTTCGGAAACCTAGAGTGGTAGCCTCCTCGAAAGAGCATGTCGCCGGGGGCGAGTCCTGTTGCTGGGTGTGGTGTAGAGCGATAGTCGATTAAAAGGTCATCCACTGCTTCTTGCACAGGTTTGTTTGTATCAAGGGCAACTTTAACTGCTTTACCTAGTGGCTTCATAAAACATTCAGCCTCATTTCCCTGAGGATGGTAAGGATAGGAATGCTTTACTGATATTCCTCTTGCGGTGGAGAAATCCTTGAATTCCTGGCTGTTGAAGGGTGGGCCGTTGTCAGCTTTGTGTTCTAGTGGGTTTCCAAAGTTGTTGTAGGTAGCTCCTAGGGCTGGGAGCACGTGTTGAGCACTTGTGGAGCGAACTACTTTCGCATCTGGAAATCTGGAGAGATTACAGCGGCTGACTAGGATGTGGGATTTGTCTGGTAAAGGTCCGAACAAGTCAAGGGAGACAGAATCCCAAGGATGGTCTGGTATGGGTGTGCTTGAAAGGGGCACTTTGATTGGGCTTCTTGTGTGTATCTGGCACTCATGGCATGTTTCAAGGCGATTTTTGACGGCAATGTCTAGGCCAGGGAACCAGAAATGGGCACGAATACGTCGTTTTACTGCATCTTGTCCTGCATGTGATCCAGCATGGGCCAAAGATATGATTTCGTCATGGAGCGATTGTGGTAGTAGAATTTTATCACCTCTGTAAATGATGTCATCTGCACCAATAGAAAGTTCACTAAAGGTTCTAGAGAAGCCCTTTAGTGTTGGATCATTTTGTGGTGCTTGGCCAAGTGCTATGAAGTGGCGCAGGCGTTCCAATTGTCTGTCATTGAGTTGAGCTTGATGCAGACGCTGCTCCGAGATAGAAGATCTGATTGGCTGATGAAGAAGGAAGAGGAGTTTCTGGTGCTCTTTTGCTTCATCTTTAATACATGCAGGCAGTTTGTCTATGGGGATGGCATGTCTGCTGGTGTAATCTGCTGGGTTGCCCTTTCCTTTACGCCAAACAACGCGATGGTTGATGTCTTGGTGGCGAAGAAGGATGCGTTCGATTCGGGATGGTGGTTTTCTTTTTGAGGTCCACAATGATACCAGAGGCTGCTGGTCAGTGACAATTGTAGCTGGTGGGCCTCCAACAAGAATGTGTCGAAATTGGCGAAGACCGAAGTCGATTGCTGTTGCTTCCAGATCGAGTTGTGAGTAATTTTTCTCGGCATCCGTGGTGGTGCGCGATGCTATAGCGACTGCTTTGGTGGCATCAATGGAGGCTCCTTGAGTGAGGATTGCAGAGAGGCCTGTGTAGTGGGCATCAACAAAGATAAATGTTGGGGCATTTGTGTCATAGTGTCGGAGTAGGACGTCTTCATTGAAGGCCTTCTTGAGATTTTGGAATTCAGTCTCATGGGCGTCTGACCATACAAAAGTATTGATATCCCTCGTTAACTCCCTGAGGTTGGCTGTAGCTGCTGCGAGGTCTGGAATGAACTGCCCGTTTGAACGAATCATGCAAAGGAATGATTTAACTTCATCTTTGTTCTGCGGTCTTTCTGCATGGCGTACTGCTTGGACTTTCTGTGGATCTGGTCTGATGCCGTCTTTCGTGACACGGAATCCCCAAAACGGAATTTCAGGGGAGGCAAGGATGCATTTCTTTGGACTGACTGTTAGTCCTGCGTTTGCTAGGGCAGCAAGGACACGTTCCAAGGAGGTGTTGTGGCTTGTGATGTCAGTTGCTGCTATCACAATGTCATCTTGAATCACTGCAGCATTCGGTATGTTTGCAAGGATGGGGCGAAGCCTTTGGTTGAGTTCTCCAGATGCTGGTAAAGTACCCATAGTGAGGCGTTTATGTCTCATGAGGCGATCACCGGCACGAAAAACTGTTAGTGGGCGGGATGCTGCATCAAGTTCAAGTTGATGAAATGCTGTTTTGAGATCGAGCTTGCTGAAAATCGATTTTCCATTGAACATGGGCAAGATGTCTTCTACGCGAGGTATGGGCAAGTGGGGGTCTTCAAGGGCTTGGTTGAGGCCCCTCAAATCCACTGTGATTCTTATGTTTCCATCTGGTTTGGGGACTAAAACTGGATTGGCAAGCCAAGTTACTGGCCCATAGTGCTGTTCTATGACATCATCCCTTTCCATCTCATGAATGATTTTCTCAAAATTGGGTTGAAGGTGGTATGGGATTTGTCGTGGTGGCTGAATTATAGGCTTAGCATTTGGTTTCAGATGAAAGTGTACAGGGCTTGCTTTTAGTTTCCCAAGACCCGTGAAGACATCCTCATACTTTGATAGAATGCTTGCAACTGATTGCTGGGATTTGTTCTTGAGGTCTTCAAAGTCATTGTTACAAAGTTGGTTCTGACTGCTGTGGCTGGAAATTGCAATGACTTGACTTGGATGGCTATTGAAAGAGATGAGCCCTAAAGATTCAGCTAGTTTGCAAGAGATCAGGTTACAAGGGTTACCATGGAGATCCTTGTCACCAATGACAATCCATGTTGCTTTCTGGGTTGTATTATTCCATGTGGTGTCTAGGGTGATTTGACCTTTTGGGGTTATGATAGCACTGCCATATGGTTGCAGAGTGACTGGAGTACGGAAAATTCTCCTGATGTTTTTGGGCACACTACTCTCAAGGAGGATATTGACCTCTGCACCAGTGTCAATAAGTGCCTGGATTTTTGTTTTTCCTATGTTGATTTCTGCTTGCTTGTGACTGCTTGAGATGGCGTGGATTTGTTTGGGGGAGTCCTGCTTGATGGATGTAATGGTGGAAACCCCTTTAACCATTTTAAGACAGACAGCAGAAAAATGGCCCTTTTTTCCGCACGCATTGCAAAAAGCATTTTTAGCCGCGCAGTTTGGGCCTCTGTCGCAGTTGCTTTTGCCACAGCCAGCGCAACACATAATTTTGTTAGCACCCTGGGCAGGTTTGAAATTATCCTGGAAATTCTCCCTTCTGTGGGCTTTTTGGGAGTATTTGCCCCCTCTTTTACCAATTTTGTTTACTGGTGTATGCTGAGGGTCTTCATTTTCAACACAGTTAATGTGAAAAGAGCTACTAGGAGATTCAGAGTCTATCAATTTGGTTGCTTCTTCAGTGGCTTCAATTTTTCTTGCTGTTGAAATCAATGAAGCCAAATCATGCTCCTTTTCAAGTGCATTTTCCCTAACACTAGCAATATTAGTACCAATTATTATTTGATCTCTTATCAAAGTCTTATGAATTTGATCTTTCTCAGTACAGGAAGTGTTTGTACATTTGAATGCACATTTATCAGCATGTTGGCAGATTTTGTTGATAAAAGCATCAATTTTCTCACCTGGTTCTTGTTTGAGCTGGTGGAATTGGTAATGAAGGAGTACCTGGTTTTGGGCTGGCTGGTATCTATCATGAAGCTTTTTCACCATATCATCAAAATCAGCAGACTTTATTTTGGCCATGTCTTGGTTGTATTCAGCTTTGAGATCAGTTTTTAATCGCTCACCTGTGAAAGCACACATTCTAAATACCTTGGCTTTGTGTTCTTTCTTTTGTGCGTCTGTAGCATCCTCTTTGAGCTCGCCGATAGAAGCAACATCGTACCACATTTCCCAGGACTCTATGAATTCTGTAAAGGCTTGTAGCGTGTTTCCCTCGTGTTGAGCAGGGTCAAAGTGTGGAGTTCCATTACTCTTGGCAAGTGGGTTCATCTTAAACGAAGGTATCCCGTCCTTGTCGCCAGTTAAAACAGAGTAGGATGTATCAATAAACTTCCATGTTTCGCATCAGCTCTCATAATCCTACATACACGAAAGCGAGGCTAATTCAACAGAACGGAACAAAACATATAAACGAGGCTATAAAATGAACGAACAATAAATGAAGGTAGCTATACAATAATCATCATCATCATCGTCATCATCATCATCATCATCATCATCATCATCATCATCATCATCATCATCATCATCATCATCATCATCATCATCATCATCATCATCATCATCATCATCATCATCATCATCATCATCATCATCATCATCATCATCATCATCATCATCATCATCATCATCATCATCAATAGCCATTCACACCACTGCTGGCCGATAGCATTTCCGTTCTTAGTAATATCCAGGCTACAATTGCTGCCTTCGTAATGTCATCCCGCCATCTTTCAGACCTTCATCTATTCTTTATATCCAAAGTGTCCACTCGATACTTTTTTGGCCCACCTTTCATTTTCTATTCTCCTTTTGTGCCTGCCGAAGGCCACTTCATCATATCTACTTTTCCTATCATGTCTTCTAACGAACGTTTTGCTCTTATCCACTCATTTCGCTTCTCATCTTTCCTTGCTACGCCAAGCATTGCTCTCTCAATATTTCTTTGTGCTAATGTTAGTCTTTCTCTTCGCTTGTTGGAAAGCGACCAAATTTCTGAAACAAGTCATGGCTCCTGAGAGGATTACCCCGTTCACGGTATTTCTTTTCATCTTATTCTGTGTACACATGAAAAAAAAGATATCGAAGTTGCTGTGTAACAAAGCCCAGTGTCAAGGCAGAAATGGAAAACAGACAAAAGGGAAAAAATTTGTTTGTTTGGTAAAAGTCACACATAGCATTTGAGCTATTTAACTAATGCTGTTTTGGGACTGCAGGTTTTGAGAGTCATGATCATTGGTGATTAATGAAACTGCGCCAAAGAGGAGAGGTAAATCTTAGTTTGATATCGAGACCTAACATGAATCGTCATATCTCGTAGCAACAATCCTCGTCAAAATCCTTGTCACGAAATGGGACAAAGTAAATCAGAATGCCTCCTTTACGATGTCAATGCCGATAATTTCCCTAACTAAGAAATATCATCCAGAAAGTATCCTGCGCAAAAACAAACAACATTGACATGGAGGGAATGGGGGATTACGAAATATTCAGATAAAATAGACCTCACCATAACTGATATCAATTTGAGGTGACTGGTGCAAATCCCAGCACAGCAGGGAATCTACTCCATGTCCATTTTGCTTCGAATACACGTACAAAACTATTTCATGCATTGCTGAGAGCAATGCACTCTTTTGGCAGTTAGCTGCACATCATATAGAGGCGAATGAGGCACCTCAAAAGAACTGGCGTCATTGTGAATAGCGTACGCATGCATTGGACACTGTGATTGTTGTAGAATATGCTGAAAACTATTTTGCCAAAATTTGATCACAGTAAAGTGCCTGAAATTCCTTCCAAACTAATAAATCAAAGCAACGATGCAATAACCAGATATTCAGTCTTTTCAAAGATTTGAAGCCTATGCTGTCTATATATACACATCAAAAAGACCGCTCATTACTTATTAATATATATTCATTGATTAAAATCAAAGTCAGTTGAAAACAGACTATGTGAAAATGAACACCATTGAAGAATAATGGATTTATATTCATGGTTTGGTCTCACTATAGATAAGCGGATGGAACACTTTCGTTTAAAGGGAATAATGTTTTGTCAGTTGAGATTTTAAGCTTTAACCAAACAAATATGACTGCCATTTTTACAAACTTCATAAGCCTATAAAAGAGATCAGACTCTGCTATCGTTATGAAAGTTAATAAAAATCAAAATCAGAGCAATCACCTGCCGATCGATCATTTCAATCTTTGCGTTTTTTTCATCATCCGATTTCCGATTACAGTACACTGTAGTGCATTGTCTGTTTGATCTCATGTTGAGATTAATAATTTATAGACCCACATACACTGAAAGTAAGCTAATTCTTAATGAGAAGAGGGGCGTAGTTGCATTTCTAAAAATTTTGCTGCAACACGGGCACGGATCCAGTCAGAAGTTGAGGGCAAGTGACCTGCAGGGGAGGGACAATGAAAATGCAATAGGAAGTAAGTGTCTTTGATCAAGGATTAGTGCACTGGACCACGGAAACACAGCAGAGTTTAACAAAACAACATATATAATGCTACGAATGCTTAGTAATTCATTAGCTTTCACTCAATGAATTGAATTGACTCAAGCAAGCAATGTTGCTGTTGAAAACCATCCCAGTGACATTTAAAAGATAAGTTCCAAATGTATAAAGGACATTCCATCATTCTATCACTCCATCATTCTCCTCCATCATTCTATTCCATCATTCCATTCCATCATTCCATTCCATCATTCTACTGGGTGTCCAAAAAAAGTTCTGGAGTTTGACTTAACGCAGAGAAGAAAGTTTTCCATCTGGCGACTTCTATTTAATTTAGTAACATGTTAGACATTTCAAATTGAAATTTGGCATATCAGGGGAAGAAATTAGTAATCTGAAAATCGAGTTATGAGCTTTGACATTTCATGTTGATGTTCAAGGCAAAACCAGATGGACTGTGCGCCTTCATTCATCATCGCAGGGAACGGGGAATCTCCAGATGAGAAGCACAAAACTAGGTTCTCGGGGGGAACATACTTAGTTCGTACTTTTAACCACTCAATTCGAGCTGCATGAAGCAAGGGCGATATGAAATGCGTAGTTCTGTTTAAAAAGGACGTGGTTTGGTTCTGTTAAAAAAGGAAGCTGCGAGGGAAAATCATCCGCTGTGGAGGAGAGCGAGCAAAGTGCAGAGGCAAACTTTGGGCCATTAAAAGGGGAGAAAGACGATAATTACAGAGCTGTAAGGACAATAAATGCCATGGAAAGCTTGAAGGTAATGCCAGTAAGGTATGAACAATTTCTCGTAGCAAACATGTGAGCGAATTCGGCCTAGAAACACTTGCTCTCCTGATCGGGCCTAAACGCACGTTTCATATCGCCCTTGCATGAAGCCGGAAAATGCACTGTTGCATAATATGGCATGTCAAGCTAAGAATCTTTAGTTAAAGAAAAGAAACCGTGATACTCAATGAACGTGTGGAAGTAAAAATTCCCATTTGCAATTTCCAATTGGCATAATGCACAAACAACAGCGGCAAATTGTTTGTACTGAGACAGTCTATGAAATTTTTCGAGCAGGCGGAATTTCACATAATCAAAAGTCAATCAAACCTAAATTCTATTCAATCTCAAAGTGACGTCTTCTCTTACAAATAAAAGAGTCTCTGCCTCCTCGGAAAATTCTACTGACTGGAAAATTGTAGTTTCTTTGAACATGCTCAGCGAGTAGAAACTTTGCCAGCTGTCAAGATAATGAACCCATCGTCAAGTTAATGTTTGTGCTCGTCATCGGATGAGTCCCCTTTCACATCCATGAAGCAGGACGCCGTACAAATCTCTCTGGTTTTGTCTTTAACATGAACTTGAAATGTTGGTTTTGTCTTTAACATGAACTTGAAATGTTAGAGCTCATAGTTCCATTTTCAGCTAATTTCTTCTTACTATCTGCCAATTTGTAAATTCAAATGTCTGGCGTGTTGTCAGAGTGAATACCCGGGGGGGGGGTACTTAGTATACTTGTGCGATCGGGCTGTGCCGTTTTCCAGGATATCGTTTTCGCCTATTTTTTCAAGAGCAGGGTATCAAAAGAAGGCAGTTTTTCTAGAGCCGCTTGTCAAAACATATAACAAGGTGAAATTTTGTTGAATTGGGTCGTTATTCAGTCAAATTTTTGTTTTTAGAGTATGCTTTTGACTGACTTTTTCTAGACCTGGGTATCATTTGAAGGGACAAATTCTGGAGCCAGTAAAAGAATTTTTCTTCGTGAGCACACCCCCGTACAAATTTAGGTCAAGTACCCCCCCCCCGAGTAAATAGCAATTGTTAGTCTCAAAACCTTTTTCTATGTTTTCCATCAAACGTCCAAACTTGTTTTTTGGGACATGCTGTCTATTCCGAGCTTTAAAGGTAACCAATTTCATTGCTACTGAAAAATAAGGCTTCTCTGAATACGAAAGCCTCGTAGCAATCAACTTTGAAATAAAAATTCTGCCTTGTCAAAATTCTGTTTCAGTTTGCTTTATCCATCTGGATTTCTGACTTTCGCTGTTTTATTCTTTCAAATTTCTCAGAAGTAATTTTGTCAAATTGAAAGAGTTAAAGATGATATCGAACATGGCAATCTGATTTTTGATTCTTATTATATTTAAGCGCGTTTTCTGGATTTCAGACTTTGACTTATGCAAAATTTCCTTCGAATCTCCTTTTCGAGATTAATTTGTTAACAGGAAAGCACTGATAATGAAATCTCAGACGAATCTGTAAATTCTAATTAATATCATTTTGTCTGTCATGTCATTTTGTCTGATCACCATTTTGTGGATTTTATCTTTTGCAAAATAAACACTCAAACTTGCTTCAAACATTGCTTTGCCTTAACAGAAAGTGTTGACGTTTATATTCAGTGCAGAGAAACTAAGCTTCATTCTGGACTCTTTGCCTGTCAGCGTTCTTGCTGACCTTTACGCAAAAAGCCTACATTCAATTTCAGTTGTTTGCTCAAATGGAAGGCGTTAACTTTAATATTCGACAAAGAAATCTAGATTTATTTCTGTTATTTGTGCCTGTCAGCTTTGCTATATATTCATGAAAATTTTGGAAAATAGTATTTAACCAGCTCATAATCAAAGGCAGTCGTTTCCCCTTGGACAATGCCAATGACTTGTCATAGACGTTGTTTGCTCAAATGAAAAGTGAATTCTAAATTTAATTTTTTTCATTTGCATGTGTAAGCTTTTCTAAGGCTTTATGTGCATATTCGGAAAATTATGTTTAATCAGCTCATTAGGATGACAACCGTTTTGCTCTGTATTTGTCGATACACCTGTTTTCATAAGTGACTCTTTTCATGTTTGCTGACGTAGATTCCAGGCAGCTATTTGCTTGTTGCTTAGTTGCTCTTTGATTTGCATATGAGTGACCTGAGAAAAGTATGGCTGCAGTCTACAAATGGAACGAATAAAGACCGTCCCATCATATACTGATGTTTCTATGGTCTGCATTGTTCTGATCTACAGACAGAGCAAATAAAGACCGTCATGCGCTGTATGCGCTGATCTTTCTCTGGCCTCGTTTTGCATCGCTTTGCATATCAACGAGGTCTCCCTCTTGCAGCTTTCATAAAAGTGTCTCGTCTTCGTAGACCTTTTGGTCAATCGTATGTTCTCTTTTGGTAATAACTTCAGTAGTAAAATGAATTACCTGAACTGAAAGGTGCCTAGTCTATAAATAGAAAAGAAATACTGACACAACGTATTTTGCCTTGTTGATGCACAGGTGGAAAAAACAGAATACATTAGGTTGTTTATAAATTTTATAAATCTATGAGAAGTCATCCTATATCAGGTCGTTGATGTTAAGCATTTCTCTTAATCCGTAATTTTGAATCAATCTTAAGCTGAAATTCCACGTGTCCAATGAATGCACGCGATGTAGCCCGCGGTACGTTTGTATTGTTCTTCAACAAGGGAAGAACTTCGCTCTTTGATTGACGTGTACTAAAAGTAAGCCAATCAAAGCAGGTCAAGACGTTGCGAACATTTATTCAGGTTGAATGGAACTAAGACTCAAATCCCGCACTCTTCAATTCTGGCTCTTTTCCTACTACCATTTCTCAGCTTTGAAATTTCTCCATTTTCTCTTGCACTTTACACTTTCAAAATTTGTGTTGACTCATGGCGCGTTTATCTTGTTTGGCGTTGATTGTATTTTAAGTGGCGTGTCAATTAAACGACGCTACTTTCTATCTTTTTCAAAAATTTCAAAATGTTCCACTATAGATCTTTTTCAAAAATTTCAAAATATTTCACTCTTACTGTCAGTAGCCTTGGTGAGTTGTAGAGAATTAGAGAGAAGCGTCTGTCTTTATCTATCACAGAGCTCTAGAGTCAAAAAGAGTGAAGAGCTTTGGCGGCTGTGGAGTAAAAAGTTCGTGGCCGATATTCGAAAGTAACATGTCAATCTATAAGTTCAAGGCTAGCTTAGATGCAGATCCTTTTTAGTAGCTAAATTACTTGTCTTTTTTTATATAAATTCAATATAAAAATTTACAAATTACGAATTACCTACGACTACGAACATCTACTATACAATACTACAAAACGATACCAAGGGGAGCAAAAGATCATGACTACCCCAGGGCCATTCACGTGAAGAATATTAATCTAAATCTACAACTAAATATACAATTGCGAGAAACTATATACGAACAATGGAACAGAGAAACGAGACTCTATGATAGGGGAACGTTACAAAAATGAACATGTTGTGGTGGCTTAGTTACATTTGGCTTAATTTAGTCGACCGGTTGTGTGAATGTATAGTAGAGTCAACTTGAGTATGTTTCTGTTGACGTCGTTTGGGGGGCCTTTATCACCAAATAATAAAAGTTGCGTCAAAACTTCATTTGAAAGATCAATATATCCAAATGGTCGAAGTAATGCAAAAAATTACTTAACTTTTAGTCCCAGAAATAAAGAAAGTACTGGTATGAGGTATGTATTCATGGGAATGAGAATTTACATTCGATTCTGGTCCATGATTTACTTGCTATGGACGTATGAATGAATTTCAGCAATTCTTCACTGGCCACTTTCAGAAATAAACATTCAGTATATCCCATCCCCTCTTCTTTCTTGTTTACATTAATGATCTGACAGCAGATCTCAAATGCAATGTGAAGCTATTTGCTGATGATACATCAATTTTCTCAGTTGTTCACGACCCAAACGAATGCGCTGCGGATCTGAATCATGACTTAGATCTTATCAAACGTTGGGCAGATGACTGGAGGATGTCTTTCAATCCTGACCCTACAAAGCAAGCAGTCGAAGTGACATTTTCTAAGAAAAAGATCTCTGTTGACCATCCGCCTATCTTTTTCAATGACGTAACAGTTATGAAGGTTGACGAACATAAACATCTAGGTGTTGTGCTTGATAGTCGACTGACGTTTTCTAGTCATATTCAATCTGCTATCAATAAAGCGAGACGTGGGATTGGTATGCTTCGGTTTTTATCTAACTACTTGCCTAGGCAAACTCTAAACGAACTTTACAAGCTCTACGTTCGTCCACATCTCGACTATGGTGACGTCATTTATCATATTCCACAGAAAGTGTGACTTTAGTCATGAAGTCACTTTACATCGCTTGATGGAACGACTTGAATCCGTTCAGTATTCTGCTGGCTTAGCTATAATTGGCGCATGGAAAGGTACTTCAAGAGACAAAATATACGAGGAACTCGGTTGGGAATCATTGAATGACAGAAGGTGGAGCAGGCGTCTCGTTCTCTTCTTTAAGTTTATCAACGAACTTGCACCTGAACATACAAGACATCCTATCCCACGAATCCGTTGGTCAAATTATGCCCTTAGAAATCAGGCTGTAGTTGGGCGAATAAATGCAAGGACGGAGCGCTTTGAGTCAAGTTTCTATCCAAACTGCTTAAAAGAATGGGAACATCTTGCTTCTGAGATCAAGGAATTACCTACAGTGAGCTCATTCAAAAACAGACTTTCCTCTCTCATCCGCCCCACCCAAAAACCTATTTATGGAATTTATGATCCAAAAGGTATTGCCATCCTCACCCAACTACGCGTAGGCCTCAGTAAGCTAAATTCTCACAAATTCAACCATAACTTTCGAGACACAGTTGACCCAATGTGTCTAATTAATGATGGAATTGAGGATACTGAACACTTCTTGCTGCAATGCCATGCATATGAAGATCAGAGGCGTGATTTCCTTGGCACCGTTAACGAAGTATTCCAACTACACAACATTTCAAACCTACCAAATCCAACCCTTGTGCAAATAATGTTGTATGGTGATAAAACTTTTACTCATGACCAAAACATACAAATTTTGAAATCAACGCTAAAATTCATTCACTCATCAAAGCGCTTTTTGTAGCACCACCAATGCAAACCTGGGGGCATCAATGTTTTATCTCATCCTTCTCCATTAATCTTTACTTTTGTTATAACATCACAACTGTATTGTAAATATATCTATGTTACTAAAGGCTATACCAAAACCTGTCCACTTTGCATTTTGATCCGGCAAAAGTGTTATCTGATCTCCATGATCTGTTTCTCCCCTTGAAGGGACCAGTACTTTGGTATAGCCTTTAGTATCTGTATTGTTTTTCGTTAAAGATCATTTAGGGTAGCCATGCCTATCATGCTCCCAATGATATCGTTGATGTAAATATGTTTTGTTAAATTGTAAATTTTTAGATTGTGTATATATATATAAAAAAAACCCCTTACCAGCATTTGCCGAAAGCTAAGCGATTTCACGAAACAAAATCTGACTGACAGACTCAAAACACAATTTAGAATATCGGCAATGAACTTTTTATCCCACAGCTTGCCAAATGCGTTGATTCCTTTTGACTCACCCGTTTGTGGCGAGATAATGAAACAACTTCACGACATAACTGCGGATTACCATTTGATATAACAATCGAGGATCATTTTGATAGAGAGGCGAATTACCACACATGTTAGCTACGATGATCTTTAAAAGTTGACTATACAATATTCCTACAGAATTAGCTAGTAGTCCATTAAATATATTTATATGCATGTGCTAACGATATTGCATTTAAAATACCTCACCCACTAAAATATATTTACATTTTACCCCTAAAAATGTAACTTAATAGAGTCTATCTATCAGTTACAAAAATACCCATCAGTCCTTGATTATGTCAAGCACTGGCGTGCAATGCAATCAGCCGAATAGCCTGCGTGCAGTCTTTCTTTTGTAAAAATCAAAGAACACGAGCATTGAAATACTGTGCATCAGCATGAAATTCATTGTATGGCTGACTCAGCAAAATGAAATCATTGAACGTAATCTGTTCTATCAAAATGCTCAAATTCAAACAACAACAAAGAAAAAACCATACGTAAGCTGATTGTGTTGCGCTTCGGAAAATTTCTAACCGGTTCCTAATTGGCTCATATTACAATGGATTCATGAGAATACGAAAAATTGTTTACTAATTTGCAGCCTTTCTATTTTCTCGCTCTCTTAATGTTCACAAACGAAAGACTGCGCGTAGGCCAGTAGCTGAATGGATACCATTGTCTTAAAAATACTTTATCTATTGTTCTACCGGTTGTCTTAATAAAGAGTACCCCCTTATGACAGGAAATAGGAACAAGACGATGAGGTATCATTCCGCTCTGATTCCACAGCTACGTTTATGAGTCTTCAACGTAGATGCACATACCTTGCACTTAAAAATCGTCCACCAAACAACAGATATAGAATCTCGCCAAGTCAAGATTTACAATATACCAGAAACAAGAGGTTTTGAACAAGGGCCTAGCCATAACTTGCATCATGGAAATTTCCCAAAGTACCCGCTCCAAACTTTAATTTTCAGTTTTTCGATTTTGAAAAGAATACAAGATCCCTTGACATCGCCCTGATTGAGCGAATCTTTAAAAAATGTGGTAAGAATGATAAAATCGTACCACATCTCCAAAATAAGCGTGCATGTGCTCCTCTTCCTCTTCTTTAATACAAAACAAATAACAGTTGGGGTGGAGTACAGTGCGAGTGCTCATTCCTCAAAAGACAAGTCATTTCAAGAATGATAGATGAATTTCAATGTATAATTCTTTTCAAAAGCAGATCTAAGGCCCTGTTTATATGAGGAAAAACACCTCACCTGCCAGACCCGGGGCTGAGAGGCGAGGTAAATTTCAGCCACTGTTTATATGAGATTTTTCACCTCACCTGTCAGCCCCGGGGCTGACAGGCGAGATGGAGGAAAGTCTCTCTTCCGTGAAATCAGCACGGACTGACCAATAGAAATCAACGGATAATTTCAATTCACCTCACCATACCGGTGGTGTTTCGTTTATATGGACAAATTTCACCTCACCCAGGTGAGATCCCACCTCTGGTGAGGTGGGATTTCACTATACCGGTGGTGTTCCGTTCGTCATGTAAACGCAAAATGAAAATACAAAGGATTCTATGGGAAGGTGGAATCTCACCTCTCAGCCCCGGGTCTGGCAAGTGAGGTGTTTTTCCTCATATAAACAGGCCCTAAGGGTCAAAGTTGAAAGTTCTTTTGCAAAGTGCATGTGATATCATATCACGGCTAGACCCCCTTTGCAAGACCTCTGGTTTCAAGTGCACTCAAAATTTTGACTTTATTAACTCATATCTCCAGTGTCATGAGGACGATTTCAAAATGCAAGGCATGTGTATTTGAGTTGAAGATCAGCAAATACAGCTATGAACTCAAAAAGCCTCGATATCTAATCTTTTTGGTCTTTTGTTTAGTCAAAGGGGTACTTTTTTATGAGACACCCGGTATTACTGTTCTTGAATATAAAAACGTGAGGCATATGCATCCTTTGATAATGCTACAATCTTTCCTCCTTGTTTGCTATCAAGTTGATGTAAAGTCCACATTATAGATTATGCTCAAAATATCTTTCTCGCCCCTGCAACGGTCACCTTCCATGCAGCGATAATTCTCATCTCCAAATTCCACTGGAAAAGAAACTTTAAGCACAAAGTAGCATTGCTGCTTATGGGCTGAGGGCTGACCATTACAGATATGCGAAAAGAAGCTGAGTTTGATTTGGTAATGATAGAATTCATGTCAAGAAGATAGCAGACAAGAACGAAGGAAATCAATATCAGCCTCATTCTTCCATCACAAACGGACCTGCAACGTTTGCGGCTAATCACCATACAATACAGTAGTGTCCCGCACATAAAAAACAACATTTTCAATTTGACGTCTGATGTGTTTCTTATAAAATGAGATATAAAGTTCCAATCAGTTTCTTAAGTTTCTTATTAGAAAAGTTATGTACTTTCAATGAACTACTCAGACACAAGCTGTATGATTGTTATATAAAACACATTTTGATTTGCATTTGTAAATTTTCACTGCCAAGAAAAGCGACAAATATTCAAGGAAGGTACTTTTTGCTTAATTTGCATGCAAAATTATTGGTTTCATCTGGATAGGAACAGTCTGATTCAACTGAAAAGCTGAAATTGTCATGTTTTTCAAATTTCTAAGACATAGATAGTTTCTGAATAAGAAACAAGTCTTTTTCAGACCTGGACCAGTTTCTTATAAGAGGGGGTATTATTTGGAAAATCAAGGTCTGGTGTTTCTTAAATTCATGTTTCTTATATGCGGGACACTACTGTATCGACAGAGTCCCACAAGGGTCTTGTCTCGGGCCTCTGCTCTTTTGATCTAAATCAACGACAAAAAGAAGATCGTTGAACGAGCAGAGGCCGCAGACAAGATCGCTGTGGAAACTTGGTAGCAGTATCTTTTATTTTTGATATTTGATAAACACAAACGGTGTTCTCCAGACTCAATCTCGTTCATGATGGATTGACGAAAAATTCCGTCGATATTTCAAATTTCAATGATTTTCCAAACATCAGCTTATGGGCTATCCAGTGGGTCATATATACCTTCAGCAGAGGCTTAACTAAAATTAGCCCTCATCTATCATCAGCTCAAAAGGTAAAGTCCTGCCTTAAAGAACCACTAATGAGAAGCTCTGGCGTTGAATTTCAGCTAGAACAATAGGAAGACAATAGGCTACTTAAGTGAATAATAGGCTAAGGTCAATAGAGAGGGTTTCTTAAAGGCGGGGCTTTATTGTGCCAAAACACTCCTCAAAATAGCCTGCGCCCATTAACACCCTAAAATCTCTAATAAATTATCACTAAACAAGAGCAACAGCTAATTATGGCAAGGCCTTCGCTTTTAAAATCCACTCTGCGGTCGGATTGGCTTTTATTAATGCAGTTATGTTCGTGTTTGGATCTAAGCATCTTTCACCTGGAAAATAACAGAATTAAACAAGGCTTTAGCATATCAACGATTTCAGTATGTACTTAAAATTAATTCCGTGTCAAACAACTGAGCTAAAAGTAAAGTCACTGTTTGCTGTCTCTGACGTCTGTGTCGAGCTCATGTTTGGAAGCTTCATCAGACCTTTGATACAATGAAATTGTAAGGCTCAAGGCTTGGCTAAACCAAAATCTAGTGAGACTTCTCACGTAGAATACTTGAATCGTGTTTTGTCGCAGAAAGGTTCACATAACATGAACTTTGCGACAGACTTTGGGCAATAGTTTGGGCTGCCATGGCCGATTTGCTTGATAGAGTCACGCCATATTAGCAGCAGCAGTTCCTTCGTCATTTTCATTTTTGCATTAGAAAAATAAAAAGAAAAAAAGTTCCTCCTAGTTTTGTGTTGCGTTTAGTTTTGCATTGTTGACGTCGGTTACCAGGAAAAACCTAATCATTTCAATTTCTTCTCTTTCAACACCTACGACTTTGGAAAAACAATATTTTTGACCAGTAATCTACTTTAGACTTATTACTTTTTTCTGTTTTGTGTGCTATATTTAGCGTTTTCGTTTGTTGTTACATTTCCGTACATGGAAATATTTAGCTCGAGCTGTAACTACTTCCGTAGCGATACCCGATGGCTATAAAGTAGATTGCTTCGCAGTGGATTGCTTTGTAACAGGGGAACAAGGAGGGAATGTGACAAAGTAATCCACTGCGAAGCACCATGCGCAATCAGAAGGTGACGACGACAGGAGAATTGATGCAAAAAACACAATCGGTGAGTCCATTATATATTTCTTATTGCGCATGGTATACAGTAAGGACCTGCACATAAGAACCTTCATTTATTAAGAACCTACAGCCTGAAATTTTATGTTTTGTACCCAATAAATAAGAACCATTTCAGCCTGATATTTTAACCAGGTTCTTAATAAAGGGTATAAAATTTCATTCTTTCATTCACTGGGAAATATATCTGTTTGTAACCTGTTTGTCAATCAACTTCTTTCATGGATGGACTTTAAACATATACAGAACTGTTATAGGCAGGGCCTGAAGGAGTAAACTGATTAAAGCTTGAGGTAAGGATTGGTCAAGAGATGAGAAAACTCATCCCCAAGGACTAAACGACTTTTTAAGGTTTTAAGGTTTTGTCTATTTAAGTAGAGCTTAGCGTTGCTAGCCATATTTCCATCATGCCTTGATGCTAAACCTTCAACTATTCTTTGTTTTCTGTCATTTGTTTTGGACCCTATGTTAAGAACCTGCACCCTGATTACGGGATGTACCTCATAGCATAAGAACCTAAACAGGCTGGATTCAAAATACTAGGTTCTTATGTGCGGGTTTTTACTGCAACGCAAAGAATGAAAAATGAAAATAAAATCAAGAAACAATATAGTTTTGCCAACCACAGGGACAGTTGGACGTATTCCTCGTTCATTGTTTTATAATTCTTCGCTCTCCTTTAACCAAGGAGTGACAAGATATAAAATTTTGCATGACTTAAGGTAACTCTACTTTCCGCTCCAGTGAGCAGCGAGTTGCTGTTTTGCAAAACAACTCCTCTCAGAATACAGTTACAAATACTATTCAGTCTATTGAAAAGCGGTAAAAAGGATGCTGTTCTACATAGTCTTTGCAATCCAAATATATATAAATTGCAATGTTTCCGTTTAGGCTGCCTTTGCAAATTATTTTTCTAAACTTCTTGCTGATTTCAAAAAAGTGAATTTATCCCGAAAACTTCTCGGAAAAATTCTCGTTTTTTTTCGCTATATCTTTAGCTAGGTTGTTGATCTACAACGTTACTAAGTCTGACTGAAAAAGCTCATATTTTTTGTTTCTTTTCGACAGTGAAGGGTAGAAACCTTGGTCAACAGATTACCATGTTACAAATCACCAATAACTTTCTGAAATGTTTCCATTGGCAAAAGAATGAACTTGATCTCTTGGGAAAGCTATATTCAAGTCTCAATAGACATCCTTGGAGCGCTCGTGAAAGTATCACTCCTTGGATGTTACCAGCAATTTCAAAACCTTCCGTTTAGCGTCCTTTGAGACTTTCATGAGCATTCACAAAAAAATCAATTTCTCTGCGAGTTCACAACGAACAGAGATCTGCAAAAAACTTTTTTACAAGGGGTTCAACTCTTTCTTATGTGCTAATCAGTTGACCAAGGTTTCTACCCTTCGCTGTCGAAAAGTAAACAGAAATATAAAATTCGACTGCAACAAACCTAGCCTAGCTTCTTCAATCAGACTTGGTAAATTTGTAGATCAACAACCTAGCTAAAGATACAGCGTAAGAAAATCAAAAATTTTTCGAGTTGTTTTAGCGATAAATGTACTTTTCTAAAATCAACGAAAAGTTTTGACAAAATAATTTGCAAAGCCAGCCTTTAAGAAAACATTGACAAGACTATGCAAAACCACTTTTTATCACTTTTCAATAGACCGAATAGTATTGGAGAAATTAACTGTTTTTTGAGGAGAGTGGCTTTGCAAAACGGCAACTAGCTGCTCACTGGAGCGGAAAGCAGAGTTGCCTTAATGACCTGACAATCTTCGCCAAAATTGCTCTGAAAGATCCCGGATTTCAGATTACAGAACCAGAAATCGGTGAGGTCTACAAATTCCCAAACATGAATTAGATATGCAAATCAAAGTTCCCACTGTTCTGGTCAAGTAATGATATTCATACAATACAACATTCAAGAAAAAGAATCAATTACTCCTTCCAAAGCATGTTTAAAAAGTATACTTTGAAGCTACAGGACCTAAATATACATATATCATCCTATTTTTCACTTTCTTGAACAAATAATTTGTGAATACCTATCTGGAAGGAATAGCTTTTATAAACATTGATAACAGAATGAATCATGTTGCTATGTCAGTCCAAATAAATACATCCCCAAAGTTGAATAATTCCTTGTTTTTACCTCTAATATATAAACATCTCATCATGATCATTTGTATTTTATAAGGCTAATTAACGAAAGCAGTTGACATTTAGTTGGTCAAAAGCCAAAAAAGGAAAAAATATCTCCACCTGCCGTGAACCGACACCAAACACTAACTAGGAGGCAATGTATTAACGTAAAATCCCGGTGAGCACAGTTAGGTTGATTCAAATTTGAATTCTGATTGATACGATAAGTTTCTAATGTTGATCAACCGGATGAGCGAAAAAAAAGTTGGGTGTTTGCAGATTGTTATTGATGAATTTTCAACGCAAATCTGCTTCTTTAGGAAACTCATTGCACAGAAGGAAAGGCTAAGCCTACTTCTATGCGATGCCGGCACATTTTGAAGACGGTGGGAAATGTGGCGGTAGCAAAATTCTAGCTGGCGTTCACACGATACTGGCACAATTTCAACACAGCAGGAAATTCGACGCTAACAACTTCTTTGCAATCTCCCCACAGAATTTGATGCCAAAGAAATGTGGCTACATCTTACAAATCGATCTGTCTCGTTTTGAAAGTGTCGAAAAATGTTCCATTTTCATTGTTTTCGAGTGTTCACACGATGCCGTTTTCAAAATGTGCTGGTCAGAGTTCCGTTTTCAAAATGCACCGTTTTCAAAAAATGTGGCGTTTTTGTGTGAACGGGAGGCCTCTCTGTCACATTTTTCACCGTTTTCAAAATGTGCTGGCATCGTGTGAACGCAGTCTAACTTAGATTATTAACATAGATTAGTAGGCCTAAATTAGCAGTAATCTTGCTATTTAATTTTTGTTAGAAGCCTACTGTAAATAAATAAGTGAATGAATTAATAATGAAAACTTATTTGGTCGAAATCGGCGTTTCTGTTCTATATTTAGGAGCGATTCGAGTAAAGCTATATTCAATGAGAACTCTATTAAAGGTCTTCCAATAAGACCACGTTTACACTGCACCGGTACTGTTTTCTTTTGTTACAAATTTGTTACGGTTCAACAGCACTTTATACTGCTTCAGAACAAAATTATACTATGGACAGAAGGGTAAAAAGTGCCATGGACAAGCAGAAACAGTGCAAACCGGAAACTGATCCGTCACAACGGGGTCTTGGATTCATATTCATGCACACGAGAACTTCTAGACCACTGTCTTTCTACCAAAATCGAAACAAGGCATGCACTGCGTTATAACACAAAGGGAAAAGCCATTGTTATGTTGTATCCCATGAGGACCATTAATTGAACTACAATTGTTAGGAAGCAGATAGCTTTATAAATTCTATACTTTTTTCACCAAAACAGCTGCAAAATCACAAACAAACATATAACAAGAAAATCAATTTAACAATGTAAGTTTCCATGCGTGGCCGAGCGGCTGCCGGCTGATACAGTTCTCATCAGAAGTTCAGCTCGGTCGAGTAAAGTCAGACTCTAGGTGGGTGACCTCGGAGGCCTGACCTCGCAACTCACCTCGCCGTCCTTCGGATGGGAAATTAAACTAGGGGTCGCATGCCTCACCGCAGCATGCATAGATTAGCTTTAAGTAGCTAGAAATCCTGACAAGCCTACTCAAAAACAAATTGAATAAACTCAATGAAAAGTTGCAATGAAAAACTTGAATAAACTCAATCTGACTTGTTTTTCATCACAGTATGTATGGCTTATTACACGACCTACCACGTGTTTCCTGACTCACCCAGTACGTTCCATCAACATAAATTTTCAGAAGATATTTCATAAATACAAACCTAGAGCCGATATGACGCTGAAAAATGTCAATCTACTGTTTACATTTTACAGTTGACAATGATTTCCAATTTCAATGCTTCACAAACGAAGATGCAATAACGCTAAAAATCAAGGAGTTTTCGACGTTTTACTAACATTGTTTGACCATTGGGATATTCCCAGAGCTTACATAAGAAGATAAAACGGCGGGAAATTTAACAAGCCATATTTTAATGAAAAAATAAGCCATTTTGGGTTGGTCAAAGCATATTCTGCAGAAGCGTTATTGAATTAGTTATAAGAATTCAGTTTCTTGAGATCCATCATTTCTTTTCATATTTATCTGCGATTTTGTGTTATCGCTATTTTGGTTACACGGCATCGTTTTATAAAGCAGCTTCTGCTTCCTTGCAATGACATTTAAAAGAATAGCCTCATAGGGCTGTAAAATAAGCAACAATAGTTTCTCCTTTTTGTGTTGTATCACGATGCATGCCTTGTTTCAAATTCTTGGTAGAGAAATAGTATATTTGTCATGGTTTAGCAGGGCACACGTGGATGAATATGAATGAAATTGAAGGTCAACTCAAAAGATTCTTGTTGCAGACGATTTACTAAAATCTAGACCAAAAAACTTTTATTATCTCAATTAGCTGTTTTCCTATGAAATCAATCTTTGAAAAAACAAATTTGCGATGTATACTGCAGTTATAAAAATTGGCCTCTTTTCTGACTCACTCGGTACATATACGGAAGACTATTCAGTTCAATCCAGGCTGCTTACTATCTCTAACAGATTGAGCATTCTCCATGGTCATAAATTTTTATGGGGTAAATTAACAGTTCAATCAATGTTTAGTGCTCCTAAGTTGACTTCATACGTTTGAAAATTCGTTGTTCGGCAAACTGAAATGAATCAAACTCTGGCTAGTAAGCAAAAGCTGAAGTATTTTCTTTCAAAGCAATGGTGTCGAACATTTTCCTATTTCAAACTAATTGTGCATCATGTTATTGCCCTGTTCTCTCAAACGATTTGCTGGAAGAAAACTTGAGGTAATTCATCATAATCGCAGATAACGCATTCTTGAATCCTTATTTTCAGAATCATAGCTGTTTTGTTTTAAAAAATTTCAAATAGTTGTGATGACATTAGATTGATAAATTGTATACCATAAAAGCTACAAACTTTTGCTTGTTATCATATGGTAGACCTTTAAAAAAGGAGTTTTTCATATATTGATCATATTTATTTGCTTCTGTCAGTTTTAAATTTAAGGGATTTTGAATTTGATCAACGCTGTAATTACCACCTCTTCCACATTCAAGGAAACGCACAAAAGCATTGGTTCATTGCTCCGCAAAAGAACAAAGCTGTGGCAGTCAAGAAAAACTGCGTTGTCTAGCCACCAATGATGGGCTATTTGATTTCTGTTATCAAGTGGAACTAACCAAGACGTCACTCAGTCGAGCCTTTCATACACAATGTACAACTATCGCTAAACCATGGGGTTTCATGACTGTCTCTTGTGGTGATCAAAGGCAAATGATGAAAGCGAGGCTATGACGACATTCATAGCGAAAGTAAGACCTTAAAACTTGAAGTTTATGTGGAGGTGAATCTATCATTCGTAGAAGCTCCTTGGCAGCCATTTACGAGAATCAACCGCTCTCCTCAGTCTCCTTCTTAATTGTCGAAATGGTCTATTCCAAAGATAATGATGCTATCACACTACAAATGCTGGAATTTTCTGGAATTATTAGAAATTGCTTAGCGTTCCTTTCAAGCAATCCTATTATCAGAGTTTTGCTAAGATTCAACGCCTCTATGCATATTAGAAATAATGTAAAATTAAATCTATCTGCATATTAGAAATAATGTAAAATTAAATTTATGAAAACCTGTATGCGGAATCCAAAAAGGGGCTTCAATAAAAGTTTTTAAAGGATTGTATCACTGAAACACATTCTGTCTCTCTCGTAAGTGAAAACTTTAACATTGTTAATAGCAGTAGCAGCAGGAAAGCGCATAATCATATACTTTTGTAATGATCTATAAAGCTCTTGAGGGAAATGACATGAAATTGCATGCTGGAGGTTTCCATGCATTATGCCAGGAGGCCAAAAAAACTTCACAAGCTAGGCCAGACATAGATACCTGAAATTAAAAGCATTGTCAAATGCTTTGTATCACAATTCAGTTGAAAGAATTGGCTATCTTTGAGATGCTGCACTTTTATGGTCATCTTAGGCAATGACTACCATTCGAAAACCAGGTTCAAAGAAAATTTTGTAGTCAGAATTGAGTCGACATCATTTTCAGTAAGAATTTTGCGAAAACTCAACGTGGCGATGGATTTAAAATCGTCCGAAGAATTTTTTTGTTTGCAAAATGACATACCTCTCTCCTTATTCAAATTTCTTCCTCGAAAGCAAAATTAAAATTCAGCATTTTTTCACATCTTCAAAAAACTGATTGGAAAACGAGGAAATAGTACGAGTAAGAATGAATTGTTATATTTTTGAAACTGTTATTTCGGGCATTGGGCATACCTTAAACTACCCAAGCAACATCTCAAGAGATCGCTGAGCCTTTCAGCTACATGCTGATACCTTGTTTGTACTCATAAAACTTGCTTTCAGGAAACTGTGTTCGATCAGCAGATTTGTTCTCGTTCCTTTGGATTTTCTTAAATCCAAAGTTATATGTGACTCAATGCTTACCATAATGGAACAAATCAGAGCAAATACTTTAGCCGTTGGCTATCAACCAAGCATTCATTCATTCATTCCTTCCAGTTCAAATACATAAGTTTCTTTTTGGCATACAAGATATTTCTACCGCCTCCAAGTAGATTTCTAATCCCAAGTATGAAGCAATGTACTCAATCATATTGTTCTCAGATATCATCAGGAAAATGGTCTCACTTCATAAAAGAATTATTTCATCGCTGTCATTCGGCCAGTTTCAATCAAAGAAATCTTTCCCAGGAGCAGAACATCTCATAATTGCTCATGTGGTGAAGCCTTTCGGGATGCCCTCTCGGAAACAAATCTGTCCTTGGCGCAAAATGCTAAATGCAATCAGCTGAACATTTCCCGCGCTCTGTCTTTCGATTAAAAATCGGCAAATCCTTGGCTTCTTTGCTTCCAAATAATTAAAGTTGCCACACTGTTAGCAGTCAAAGTTTCACAGTTAGCTTAAAGTGCTTAAAAATAAGAATGAATAGATAAAGATCCCGCGTTCGCAAATTTGATTCTTTTTGTAGTTAAATCGGCAGATTCGTTTCATCACAAACATCGTTCCATACAAAGCGAGGCAACTTAGACATGAAGACTTAATGGCTGAAACTAGTCTTTCGCAACTTTTTCCGAGCACTTCTTTAATTATGAGCAATGCCACTAATCTTTCTCTGAAGAAGGCTCCTAAAGAGGCCTTCATTTGGCATAATCGTCGATGCGAGTGGTTCTCGACCAAAGAATCGGTTCGCCCCCCAAAAAATTGTACTCGACAAAAATTCCAAAAGATTGGTTCCCTATCAAAAAAATTGGTTCCGAACTAAGACAATAGTTCTAACCCAAAAAACTGGTTCTCTACCAAACAGTAGGTGCTCTACCAAAAAATGTCTCTCTACCAAAACTACGTTCTCTACCAAAAGATTGCTTCTCTACCAAAGGAAGCTATTTCCCTACCAAATAATCTCTCCGCGGAAAAATTGTTTTGCCACCAAAATCTTGCGAAAAGACAAGCATTGTGTTGGAAACACAAACGGGACAAAAATCAAGAATTATTTCTTAAATCTTGTTGGTTACTTATGATAATTTTCACTCTGTCTTTGGAATTCATGATCCAAAAGGGTTATTTTCTATCTTACTCAACTCAGAGATTGTCTCAGCAAAATGAATTTCCAACAAATTAAAGCATAATTTTTGGGATACCATTAACCCAATGTGCCCAGCAAGCGCTGGCATTGAGGATATGAAGCACTCTTTGTTGCTCTGCCTTGCTTTTGATGCTCAACGTCGAGATCTTTTCGCTGGAATTGTTGAATTATTACAATCATTTGTACAGATTACTGATCTTTCAAATGATGCTTTGATGCAGTGTTTATTACGTGGTGATCAAGGCTTTTCTCATAACTTGGACAGAAATATACTCGAATTGACTTTACGTTTCATCCACGAAACTGATCGATTTGAGTGAAACCTCGTGCAACGTCAGTACCAAGCAACTACTAAGTCCCTTAACGCAAAAGTTCCTTTTGCTTGTAATTCTGTTTCACATTAGAAGTCAGGCAGTTATCCACCTGCCTGAATTCACGAACGAACTGCGCTCGTCACAACATCTTATTTATTTGAATACCTGACCAGATATCTAACGTCAAACAGAATCTAGTATAGTATCTATGAGCTTTTAATCATGAATAGTGTAACTGTATGCGAGCTTAATGTCGCGTGTCTTTTTCATTAGCCATAGGGTAGTCATTGTCTTCGCTCCCCATAGTATTGTCCATAGTATTGCCTTTAAACTAAAGACCATTCTCCCAATTGCAATGTTGATTTGATTGAAAAACATATCTATGACATTTCCATTAGCTTGCAACAATGCTATGGGAGGAGAGTCTTGACTCGAAATTTGATCAAACAGCAGAGGGCCTCAAAATATTTGGGCGCGATTATAGGTAAACGTGCAGGGTTTGCCAACATGAACTTCATTTTTAGAAAGCCAGCTGCAAGATCCTGTTTGTCCAAGAGCTAAATAAAAGCTCGGAATTTTTTCTCGATAAGTTTGAGGTAGAATAAAACAATCCAGATACATTTTTCTAAGCATAATCAAGTCTTAACAGTTTCTAAAACGCAGAGAAATCGAAAAATGGCCTAACAATTTCTTACGATTTTCTGTTAAAAATGTGTGGTATACTTTATTTGGACAAACCTGGCATGATTTGCCACAATTGAACAATAAACTTACCTATATTTCCACCAGATTCATAGAGACTAAAAGCATCATCTTCATCTCGATCCAGATCAGAATCACTCCGACATCTCGTCGTTGATTGGTCAATCGTTAATCGATTCATTTCTTTGTAATCTTTCACACTGTTTTTCCTTTTACTTCGAAACCTTGATATGACATCAGCAGCTGTCATATTGTCTGATACTTGGATTGCCATACATGTTTTGTTACACATTGGTGCCTTGACCCGAATTATTGGAACGTAGTCACTCTGCAAAACATTAAAGGCAACAATAAAAATTCAATCTTAAAGAAAGTCATTCTTAGTTCTTTTCACAGGAGTTAACTTCATGCGTCACAAAGTTGTGGGGTGAGTGGCAGAGCGGTTCATACAATTTCCGTCAGGTGACTGTAGTTAACCTTGGCGGCATGAGGTCAGAATCCAAATAGGTGACCTTTTAGGTGGCTTAACAAGCAACTCACTTCACAGTCCTTCGGAAGGGATGTTAAAATAAGAGTGCCATGCCTGGATGTGGCATGCACATAGTAGGCCTAATTCAGCTAGAAATAGCTAGAAATCCTTTCAGCCTGATCGAAAGAAAAGTAATGAATGAAGAAAGTGACCTTGTGACCTTGCTTCCTTCAGATAAAGCAAATTAGCGCACTCATGTGGATTGTACAATGTGGCCTTGCCCGCGTCGCACAACAATAAATTTTGCTTATTCTATTTCGACAGCACTTGACTTCATTAAACAAAATATCAAATGATTATTTAAGGGCTGACATTCTCCTTTCTGCACTGACCTGTTTCAATTTCATGCCGGTCTGGTCTGAAACATCGAATCTATTTCTGCGAGAATTTTCCAAATTATTCGCGGAGGTTTGGTACAAAGCTTTGCGACATATGGAACCACAGGTGGCGGAGAATGCTTGCACGATTCAGTATTACACACAAATGTACTAAGATTTAATCATACCTGCTAGTTAACTGTGTTAAATTTCTTTTGAATCCTTTCTCAATATCTCTGTGTTATCGTTTAGTTAGGCCCAAATTCTATTGTGTTGAAATTCCGTTGTGTTGTTGCAGTTTCATAGAATTTCAAGACAACAGAATTTGTGGCCTAACTAAACGATAACACAGAGATATCGGATAGGATTCAAGAGAAATTTATCACATTTAACTAGCAGGTATGATTAAATCTTAGGGCATTTGTATGTATTACTGAATCGTGCAAGTATTACTGAACCATTCTCCGCCACCTGCGATGGAGCGTACTTGTGTGCTTTACAACGAAAGGTTTTAGGAACATACTTGAGTGCATCCTCGCTGCATATAACGCTAGGTTTTAGGTGCATACTGCCTAACAATTTCAACCTTTGACAATAAGTTTGTCAGAATACGTGACAATACCAAAATCTTTGCAGTCTCTCCGATAATAAAGCAGGAATTGGACACTAAGAAATCTGTCTGGGCCTAACACATCAACCCTGTTTCGAAATCACTGCAAAATGTGCCATTTTCGTCGTTTTGAGAGTTCATATAAATGCTGTTTTCAGATCGTTTCGGTTAGATTTCTGTTTTCAAATTCTATCGCTTTCAAATTCCGCCGGCACAATTCGTGTCATTTTCGTGTGAACGGGATGCCCAACTATCAAAAACTTGTTCCATTTCCAAATTGACCAGCATGGCGTGAATGTCCTCAGAACTCTTACCTCAGCAAAGTCCGTCTCTTCAGTACCCAATAAACTGAACTTCTGTTGACTGTTTGTTGGACTCAATCCACTCTTCATTCGTTTGGCAATTATCTTCTTTACCTGGAAATTTCAATCATATGTTTTTATTCGAAAACAATCCCATTGACAAGGATCACAGCAGCATGACAAAACGCTCCAGGAATGTATCCTATTGCTTTGGTAATAATCTTGGTATTTCAGCCCAAACGTTGCATCAGAGAAAAGTGAGAGTCCATATGCCTTTGGAAAAATTAAAACAATCACATATCGCATAAGCTCTGTCTAGGCTTGAGGCACAATGTTTTCCTAATGATTTTCTTACTGTCATTCTCTGTAACAGGGATCAAGTTGAGTTTCCCTCGATTTAAAAATTTTTCCTGGGGGTCTAAAAATCTATATTTCAAAGCTTTCTTTAGTCGAGGAGTAAACAAATCATCTCAACGTGAGTGCTCGTTATGAACTTTCCTCCATAAATCTTGAACCCTACAGAACCAATAATTGAGATCAGCTAGGACAGGTGAGTCGTGGATTTTAATGACGTATTCCACTGTCACATTTTCCCTATTTTACATAGCAAATTTTTGCCATATTGATATCTAGATGGTTCCAAAGCTCCTTTCCATGATCTGTAAAGGTTTGGATTTTAAAAAGGATCTATGGAGGTTTAAAAAAGGACTATTTGGATCTCTAGCGGTATAAAAAGCCTAGTCTAGATAGGTTTAAAACGGTTTGATGAGAGACGTTCACTCACTCAAACACTTTGAAAACTGATGCAAATCAAATGGAAATCATCTGAAGCCCAATTGAAAGCTAAAGAATGTCTATGTATGCAGAGTCCAGAAAAGTTGTTGACCTTCGTCCGGCCAGCCAGAGACTGATTCACTTTAGAGTGAATAGACATGCCATCATCACAGAATTAACCTAAATCATCTTCAATATTCGATAGACCCTTCAGCTATTCTGCAAAAGAGTCTGGATTGAGCGATGCCTATAAATTTTGATATGGAAAGTTTGATTGAGTCGCGCTAGAGCTTCTACCTGCATTGTGCACATTTGAAAATTCTACACAAAGTAAAATATTGTTCGATTTGGACTCTTTTTCAGAAGCTCCTCTAAAAGAGAGGCGGACTGGCGGAGAAAAAATTCCAGGGTTTGTACTTCCACAATGGGTCCGCAGTTCCGTGGAATACCATCCCCAGAGGGTGGCCAGGGTAAATTAAGTAGATGGCACACTGAAATGAGGGCCAAGACATCCCTGATTCAAAATTTAGATCGCATTGCAACTGTTCGCATCCAAGGGGCACCACAAAATGCCATCATGTAAGCTTGTTACCAAAAATGTTCTATTGCGTCATCTCCTACAAGCATTGCTCGGAAAAATCCCCACCATTTTTTAATCACAAAATCCAACTTTGTAATCCAAGTCTCTTCTGCTTTAACGGGATCTTGAGAACTATCTTCTGGTCCATAGAATCACCACCCTGAAAATTGTTTCGTATGCACCCTTTCCTTTGTCTTGGAACGATAGACGATTACGCTAAAGATGGCGGCGAGGAACTTGTTACCAAGAACACTGCGTCCTTTAATCAAATTCCTATACAATCGTTAAGGATTCTTAATTCGAACGCAATGCATCTTGGTTAAAAGTTCCTCGCCGCCATCTTCAGCGTAATCGTCTATTCTTGCAATGCAGTGTTTGCATGCCCCCCCCCCCCCCCCATTGGAAGCCTTGAAAATTCTGTGATACTTTCATACGGGGAAATTTTTAGCAATGCCAACCTCTACTTTGGATTAAAACGACTTTCCCCATCACGTTCTAGCACTATAACAAACCGAGCAATGTATATCGTGCTCCTGTAGAAGGTCGCACAGGATGTTATTTGGGATAGCCTCTCAAATTCAAAAAAGGAATCCTTCAACGTCTTCAAGGCAGAGCCATCTCCATAATCGAAACGTCCAGATGAATGGTCAAATAATTTCCTTCATGCTGAGCAACTTTGATCCTACCGTTATGGCCTATAAGATCATGAACAGACTCTGCCCAGAACAAATTCCAACGAAGATCCCAATACTCCAGCTACAACACGCGATTCTGCAGAGATCTTCACATGCCGAGGTGCAATCTGGAGTATGCCAAAAAAGGATTTTCCTATTCAGCTCTTAAGGTCTGGAATGAAATCCCAGTAAGCATCAGGGCGCAACCTACCTTGTGCCAATTCAAAAAACAACTAAAAACACATATGATGAGCTGAAAGCCAATTAAAACACGACTCCCTGGAAGATCAGCAATGCCATTAGTTTTCAGTATTTTTCTTTTAGTAAATAATATCAACTAATAAAACTTTTTTTTGGAATAGTAGATTCAGCTGAAGGGATTTCGTATATAAATGATTGAAAATGAAAAATGGAAAAATAAGATGAAGCAAAGGGCGCACGGGAAAGTTCTCAGTATACCGGTAGGCAGTTTGCTTTGATACAGGAGAAACAGTGACTGCCGGATAACAAAAGCAGCAAGATGCAGAGGAGCCTGATAATGAATCCTAGATTAAAATCCTAATCAATCCTGATTCCCATAGCGATATCTATATCTGGTTGCACTGTGATCCAGCAAATGTAATAAATGCCAAAAATTGAAAGTTCTCAAAATTAATCAAACTATAGCTCTTTTGAAAGAGCAATGATTGACAATCAACATAAAAGAAGAATTATCAAAATCGGACCAGTGAGAGTCAAGAAACTGATTTTTGAAGTTTCAAGATATCACAAGTTTATAAATTTCATATCAAAAAGACAATGAACACTCCATTTACGCTAACTTCAAAATTCAATTTCTCTGCCTACACTAATCCGATTCTTGAAATTCTTGTTTTATTTTGATCGTATACATCTCAGCATCATTTCTAACTCATATAATCGAGAAGAAAATTGAGAAATTTCACGGATTTCGCGAATTACGAGATAGTACTATACTAGAGTATAAAAAGCTATATTTTGATAAAAACAGTTAAAAATCTAAATGACGGGGTCAAACGGTGTCTTAGTAAAAAATATAATAATTAACTAGAACATGTCTAGAGTGCACCTGCCAAAGGATATGTTCAGGAACCTTCTGCGAAAAATTTTATGAAAGTTTCAGAATGTGAGGTCATTTTCTTAAAAACGACATGTGGTCGCATGTTAAATCAGTATTGTTTTATGTTGATTGAATTACTGTTTAAATAATGCCCTAAACTCATTTCAAATCAAAGCAAAGTCAATCAACTGAGTTGTAAAAATTCGCAATAGTCGGAAAAATTGAAAATCAAGATACTTTAGCGTACAGTGGATTGAAGGAACAACACTTCTTCTCGTTATGATGTCTGAACTGAATATTACGTCAAGTCGTATCAACAAATTCGTTTTTATAGCACAACGTTCTGTCTTATCACCATTAAGACCATAAAGCTTGACTTAATTCTTCCCCTTGAGTTCCAGTGTCATTATCGTCCGACTTCGATGGTACTTTTTCAGAATGTGGCTCGCTTTTACTACAGCTGGGCAGACGCTATGAGCATTCTGACGAAGAGTCACATAAGTCGAGCTGCACAGACGTTTGTCTTGCTCTTCATCCTAGGCCTGCTCCAAACATGTTTGTTTAAGGCGTCTGGCCTGCTTTCAAACCGATCAGCTATCAGAGAGTCTTTTTTGAGAACTTAATGAGAACTTCAAACAGCTCCTAGTTATGGGCAAGCATTTGTTGTACAGACGAAAATCTTTACGCCGGGAAAATTGATTACTAAGTGCAGCATCATAAAACATGTGAAATGCTTCAGTTCATCAACGTCGATAGTCAAGTATTGTGTACGTTTTCGGAACTGTGAGGCAAACATCAAAGTAGTACAACAGAATAAAAGATTTTTGCCTTCTTCTTAAAATCATCAATCAGATCAATGACCATCTGTACTTGTACTATAGAGAGTACAGCCAACAACAGTCAACTAGGATACTAAAGCTCAAGAGCAAGCAATAAGTCAAATTTTCACACTCTAAATAGTGACGAGAAAGAACTTTGTGGTACGAAACAGAACTTGATATTATTTGATGTAATATTCAGTTCAGACATCATAACGAGAAAGAAGAAGTGTCGTTCCTTCAATCCACTGTACGCTAAAGTATCTTGATTTTCAATTTTTCCGACTATTGCGAATTTTTACAACTCAGTTGATTGACTTTGCTTTGATTTGAAATGAGTTTAGGGCATTATTTAAACAGTAATTCAATCAACATAAAACGATACTGATTTAACATGCGACCACATGTCGTTTTTAAGAAAATGACCTCACATTCTGAAACTTTCATAAAATTTTTCGCAGAAGGTTCCTGAACATATCCTTTGGCAGATGCACTCGAGACATGTTCTAGTTAATTATTATATTTTTTGCTAAGACACCATTTGACCCCGTCTTTTAGATTTTAACTGTTTTTATCAAAATATAGCTTTTTATACTCTAGTATAGTACTATCTCGTAATTCGCGAAATCCGTGAAATTTCTCAATTTTCTTCTCGATTACATGAGTCAGAAATGATGCTGAGATGTATACGATCAAAATAAAACAAGAATTTCAAGAATCGGATTAGTGTAGGCAGAGAAATTGAATTTTGAAGTTAGCGTAAATGGAGTGATCATTGTCTTTTTGATGTGAAATTTGTAAACTTGTGATATCTTGAAACTTCAAAAATCAGTTTCTTGGCTCTCACTGGTCCGATTTTGATAATTCTTCTTTTATGTTGATTGTCAATCATTGCTCTTTCAAAAGAGCTATAGTTTGATTAATTTTGAGAACATTCATTTTTTGGCATTTATTACATTATTTTGCCATTCTGGATCACTGTGGGTTGGCTGTTATTTTTTTTACTCACAGCAATCGATTAAAGCAAATCTCGATTCTTCGCAAGCATGGGCCGGATTGTATGACATTGTGAGGGCCCTGTTTGCATTCGCAACCTATTATCCCTGCCAGTCATCCACTGACTGGGGGTGACCTCTAGCAAACAGAAGATAATAAGATCTAACATTATTCAAATTTTGTCAAGGTTACTATTGATTTATTCTTTGCGTCTCAAGAATTTGTTAAGCCAAACGGCCAAGGCAATACAGCAGCTTTCAGGTGTGGATACGAATTTGTACTTTTGAGATTAATATCTCAACTCTAGAAGCAAGAAAATTCAACACCTCAGTACCAACAAAAGAGGTACCTACTATGCTTAAGCTTACCAGTTTATTATTGAGGAATATTTTGAGAGTAATTAGCCATCGATTAAAACTGAATTCACATTGCTGAGGCCAAACAATCTGCATACTTCTTCCAGCGGCTTGGCTACCTTTGGAGCTTTATCATGATCGCTTAAAGCTACAATTACGATCTGACAGCCGAAAATTTCAGATACTGCATTTTTTATCAAAAGTTAAATAATCGCCAACATTTCTGGTTCACATTTTGTGAATGTCTACCATACGCAAAGAGGAAGCCGTCCAGAGATTTCTGTTGTCTGCTAAAGGCCGTTATCCACTTGTAGTAGTTTCGGTCAACGACCAGCACGCTTGCATTGTACGCATGCTCTGTTACTAGAGCGCATGCACACAAGGCAAGCACTCAGGTCGCCGACCAAAACTACTGCAGTGGAGATCGGCCTTAAGTTACTGATATCTGCTTCTCTTCACGAGTTCGTGTTTCGAAGCCAATTGGGAGTCCATCGTTGAGTTATCTTCTAAAATATTCGTTGGAAGAAGTTGGTGATAAATCAAGTTTGAGTGTGAAATGAAAGGATTGATCTGTCGTTGAAGCCAAATATTGGAGTGTATTCATAGCTTGAATTAACCAAGAAACATTCAAAAGGTACTCGGGATTTCCAGCTGAATGCGAATTGAAAAATTTTGTCTATAACGTTTGGTTTTAGGCAGCAACGTGCGACTTAGTTCGCCAAGTTTTTTTCGATCACTCTATACTTCAAATAAAGTTGATGTCACTCATGCACGATGTAATGGGAAGCTAAATATTAGTACATTCTGGAGAGAAGCTGCAAGGAGTTAAATATTAAAATCCAATGAAACGTGAATGATTTTCTCAACAAGCTGGGAAGTATTTGTTCTAAAGCCTCTGTAATTACTTCCAATAAAGTTCATCCCAATCGTTTAAGTCGAATAAGAAGCGAAAATATTGGCATACTTTTAAGAAATTTCTTCGTTTAGACTTTCCTAAGATGCCAAATATTGGTATGTTTGAGAGAACAGCTGTAGGGAGCTTAGAAAGAAAATTAAGTGTGACATAAATTATTTTCGCATGAAGATAGAAAATGTTCATTTCAACACTTCTACGTCCAACAAAATTGATTCTTACTCGTTTACAATTCTATAGGAAGCAAAATTTTGGCATATACATTAGAGAGCATTCATCAGGAACCAATTCCAAAATTCACAACAAAAAACTATTTAGAAGAAAAGGGGAAGTCTTTGCTTTGACGCCTCCGTTTATAGTTAAAAATTCTATAAAAGGGTTGAACTTTTCTTTTATTGTAATATTGTGTGATTATTTCAAATATAGTAATTAAAACTTTCATCGGAGAACCCCTTGAAAAATAGTATTTCGTAAAGAGCAACCCTTCTTAAATGAATGAAATGTGAAATCAGAAACCTAAATGTGCTCAGAGTAAAATTCATCTCACTCACTTACAAGGCTCGATTTTCTAGTTTTACAGGAGAATTAAAAGTAGCTCAGAGCATTTGGCAGCAATGATATGGGAAAATCCTATTTGAAACGAATCTACAAGCCATAGCCAACAACAAAATCGATATTATCAAAACGTTTGGAAATCTTTTGGAGCATTTCTCTTTCATTAACTGAGGCCACGTTGACACGTATCAGATATTTTTGAAAGCGCATCGATTTTTATTGATCTACGTCCACATGAGAAGCGTTTTCAAAATATCCCAGCCAAAGAAAACTCTGTGATATTTGAAATTCGATGCCAGATAAATAAAATGCCCTTGGGTGGCCCTTGGTAAATCAACGCTGTGACGTCAGGGTTTTCGAAAAGCTTTGTTTTCATCCGTCCACAAGACAAAACGAAATGGCGTTTTCAGAAAAGGGCCACTCTGGTGGGGGGGGGCTTTTTCGAAAAGCTTCGTCTTCGGTGAGCGAAAACTCCGTCTACATGTGGACACGAACCCAAAACAGATAAAAAAATATGCGCTGTCAGAAATATCCAGATACGAGTGGACGGAGCCTAAATAGAAGATTTATCATAAGCAAAATATTTAAAGAATTAAAATCCTTTTAAGAATGGGGAATAATAAAAAAGAAAATATTGACAGAATTTGAAATCCATGAGAACAATAAAAGAATCATATAAAGTGAAATATTTAGAGAGCTAGGAATTCATTAGTAGAAATGAAGGATCAACAAGGGGTAAAAAGTTGAATAATGTAAACTCCATTTCCTAAAAAAAGTCACACTAGGTACAAAAACACTGCATTATATAACCGTGAAACGATAAATAACAAATAGTCATTTCATCAACACTGCATTAATTCCAATTGCAAATGTTAAGCTGCTATAGATTCTAAACTGCGTTAAAGGGACCGGGTCACGTAACCGTAAACAAACCTGTTATCTCTCCCTACAATCTATATTGTTGACAACACGTGGCCATTGTCTACTGCACAGATTTAGGTGGATGGAGTGAATCCACAATAAAGTTATTCCTAAAAATCCACCAGACGGATTGAGAAAGTTTTGTTACCACCTCTTGTGACATGTTCGTGATAGTGTGATCACAATAGTCTGTTTACAGCGAATTGCCGAATTGCCATATTTCCAAACTTCCACAGACAAACAGAAAGACAGAGGATATCTCAACTTTCTAATTCATCGCAAAAGTTTTGCAGCAAGCCGCAATCACTTATATCAAAGGTACATTTTGTGCGCGCTAGAAGAAGAACTTGAACGTTCATCGAAGAAGAAGATAGTAGTTCTGATGAACAATAAAGCTCTACATCCATTACTATTTTCTTAAGCTAGCTCCGGAGGAGGGCTGGTTGCATTCGGCTTCGCTCCCCCCAGCCCCTGAAGCTTTTCCTTTCGATCACAATTTGCAAAATGTTCCGCATGTATTACTGACTATAATAAAGAATCATTTATTTTGCACCAAATAGAAACCTAGTTTCCCTTATGGCATTTAGCATCTTTCTCCTGGAAAACAATTTCAATTTTTTCGTAATCGAAAGTACCTTGCACAAATGAGTTACTAACAAAACTGTAGAGCACTTACGGCTTTTGCGTCACTTTTCTTTGACCCAGCTTCGTAGAGATAGCGAATCTGTGTTACCATAAAGCCTGGAACCTGAAAATATCAATTGTTTTAAGTTGCTGTATTAGGCTACAGGCAGGCCCCATATTTAAGAAACCACTCAGATTTTTACACGAATTTCGTTTATATACAGTAGAAACTTACACAAAAAAGAACCTGTTTTTACAACAACCTTGGGGCCGAAATTTAACCTTTTAAACCTCCTAAATAAGAACCACTAAGAGGCTAAAACTGGGAGAGATTCTAATATAATAAGCATCATGTCTTCAGAATTCCTCAGAAATGTTAAGAATTCTTAAGATTCTGATCCGAATTCTCCAGTGGTACAAAAGATTATCAGAACTTAAAACAAAACATCTCACCTGAACAGCATTAATGTGTGCAAGTCTGGAATTCAGAACACTTGCCATTTAATTAACAATCTATTTAGGATATCCAAGAAAAACCTAAGTTCTTTAATGCGGGTTTCTACCGTAATCCTGAAGTTTGTTTATTCGATTCAGAAAGCCTAGCAGACTTTGTGCTTCTATGCAGATCCCTTTGGGTCTCCTTAATCATGCTCGTGATTGCAGTGTTCCACTGAACGAAGCAGGGCGCACCGAAGGCCCTCCCAGAAACGAAGCATGTCACCTTACTTACCGTCCACAGAATAATTTGATACTTTAGAAGCATCCTCATGATATCGGTTGTTGCTGCAGCTTTTCGAATTTCATCAACATTTGCTCGATCATTGGTCCGTAAGAAGAAGAGATTTGGCGCCATTATCATTGCAACATTATTTAAACCCATTTTGTTGATGTTTTCAGCTGCAATGATCTTCGATAGAAACTTCAGCAGTAGCTACAAAGCAACAAATAAATAAGGCGAAGTCACTTGTGAGAATGCTTCTTAATTCTAGTATTTTCAAGCTTTGGTCTGCGCGCACAAGAAGTTAGTTACGCAGAAATAGGTTTAGCTGAATGGAAATTCGTGTTCCTCCAAGCATAAATGAACAGCCTATTCTCGCCAATGAATGTACTACATATATCAGTGACGGACACTATGAGCTAGAAGGGGTGCAATCATCCCCCTCCACCAACGTTTGCAAAGATTTTTGTTACATAAGGGGGTTTAGTCTCCAATGAAATTTATGATTTTTCTCTCAAGGTTTTCAGATCTCTTTTGTATCATTCGAAAGTACACGGCCTCAAAAATGGTAATGTGAAGTTGGATTGCAAGGAGCCACTAGCCTACGCGTAGACCCATTATTCCAAAAGAAGAAAGGGTCTACGAAACAAAGAGCAACAGCTTGCTACGAGGTTTCTGGATTTCTGGAAACTTAATTTATGCAGCCTTTGTTTAGACGCGCTTCACAAATAATTTGAAAAGAGGATCAGAATAATTAATTGGGCGGCCGTAGCAAGCGTTTGCTCTTTGTTTCGTAGACCCTTTCTTCTTTTGGAATAATGGGTCTACGCGTAGGCTAGGAGCCACTGGCTTAGATGTTGTTAATCCATCGTTAAATCTTCGGGCCTTTACAGTTTTTAAAATTTGACAGAAATGAACTCTAGCAGTATATAATGGAGCTCTTATTCTTAATGGGGAGGGTGGATTGTTACACAAACATGCAGTAAAGGTACAGTAGTGTCCCGCACATAAAAAACAACATTTTCAATTTGACGTCTGATGTGTTTCTTATAAAATGAGATATAAAGTTCCAATCAGGGTAAAGTTTCTTAAGTTTCTCATTAGAAAAGTTATGTACTTTCAATGAAATACTCAGACACGAGCCGTATGATTGTTGTATAAAACACACTTTGATTTACATTTGTAAATTTTCACTGCCAAGAAAAGCGACAATTATTCAAGGAACGTGTTTTGTGCTTCATTTGCATGCAAAATTATTGGTTTCATCTGGATAGGAACAGTCTGATTCAACTGAAAAGCTGAATTTGTCATGTTTTTCAAATT
This sequence comes from Aurelia sp. 3 sensu Dawson et al. (2005), assembly GCA_964020215.1. Lineage (NCBI taxonomy): Eukaryota > Metazoa > Cnidaria > Scyphozoa > Semaeostomeae > Ulmaridae > Aurelia > Aurelia sp. 3 sensu Dawson et al. (2005). The sequence goes on from OZ026590.1 coordinate 12,386,663, forward strand.
TCTAATACATAGATAGTTTTTGGATGAGAAACAAGTCTTTTTCATACCTGGACCTGTTTCTTATAAGAGTGGGTATTATTTTGAAAATCAAGGTCTGGTGTTTCTTAAATTCATGTTTCTTAAATGCGGGACACTACTGTATCGGGTAAGTCACACAAAAGCAGACAGTCCAACATAAATCAAAATTGTTCACAATATTCTAATACTTGAATTACTATGGAATAACAAATCACCTGGGAGCAACCTCTTTTCTTTTAACTGACAAGCAGTTTGGATACATTGATTGAATTATTTATCATTTGATCGAAGTTTTATTAGGCAGTACCTATTTCAGATGCAAGGAAGTGCTAGGAAAATTAGATAAGTGTAAACCATTATTGCGATAGCTCAATTGAATAAGCTAGAAGCGCTTAAAAGTACCAGATGTAACATCTAAAGACAGAAAATATTAGAGTAAATATCGTATGTTCTACTTTCAGGCACACATCTGTTACTTTTAGGCTTGTCTTCTTTAATGCACCAAGTGAGTAAGGACAAAGTTCCCAGAGGCTATCATGGGTGAGAGATATCATCTCGGCATAAAAAACCCACGGCATCAAAAACACTTTGTACAGAGACGCAAAACCCCATCAACCTACAAACCTGGTTTGGAGGAAGGTTTGAGCAAAAATTGAGGAAGGTTGTGAAAAAATAGTATTCACATATGTTGCATCGTTACATAAGAAAATTGAATCAGCACTAAATCAGGACTTAGTCTAAGTTTTGACACTTTCAAATCTTGGATCAAGAGAGACACATTCTGAGCCACTAAGGACTGTTTACTCAAAATTTTCTTAGAGATGACTAAGAGAAAATTGCTACAAAAGTGTGGAAGGCTATATCTTGGTTATGACAAACATTGGGCGAGGAAAGGCGTTCTTAGCCAAAGTAGAGCATTGTCCTCAAAATACTTCTTGGAGGCCACACCTCGAGATTCGTTCTTTGCAATAACCCCAGTTCTTTACCCTGCACATGCAACTGAATGATTCACCGAGATCATTCAAAACATGGGCAAATATTTTTATGGGAAAGCCAACCACTTCTTGCATATATCTCTTTCTAAATTTGGGCCATATTTTTCAAGCCACGTAATGGTCCTGATGTATAACAGGAGGATAAATGTAAACCGTTTTGATACATAAGTACATAAGTACTTCATGGCTTATTTTTACAAAAGTTAAAATGAGGAAAATTGAAACCTTGGAATCTTGGTTCCGAGGAAGCTCAAGTACTTAATTGCAACTCTGCCTTTGTATTCGTTTGAAAGTCTATTTCTCATACCTCCTGAGAGGTAAAATGTCTTTCTGCACTTCTGCATGGCTCTGTGAGAGGAGATCCCTTATAATTTGATCAATCGTTTTTGGTCCATTCCTAGGCAATGAATTTTCTATATCTTTTTCTGCTCCTCAAAACGGGAGAAAAATTTGCGTAAGCATGAACTTTCTTCTGCTTCCTCCTGTAATTTATAACTTTTATAGCAAGGTTCTTGATTTTGTTCTTGGAGCATCGTGCAATTGAAATAGGCCATATTAAGAAAATTATAAAACAAATCATAAATCGTTCCGCCAAACTGAAAGCATTTCATACACTCTTAAATGTTTCATTTCTCGAGAATTTTCTGTTATGAATAGGTTGCCTTTCTAGAGATACCTTGCAAACATGATTTTGACACACTTTCGACACTCTTTTTACTGCCTCAATTCAGTAAACCCTATTCAGTAATGATGCAAAAAGAATTATTTGTTACAAGAGAAACTTATCAATAAATACTGCTGAAATTTACAATAGAGGGTGGCGTTAACGATGGCCAGTGGGTACTCTGTGCCGACATCCTTTTATTTTCTTTATTTAGTGTTTTAAGCGCTGAAGAGGCAAGCTTATCGAAACGGCGCCTTCTTGGTGTGAATACATCACATAACACATTTTGCTTGGAATAGACCTTTTTGCTATTCTAAAAAGAATCTGAATCGAACAATATCTTTATACATCTTGTAGAATTTTCGAATGTGAACAACAGGGATAGAACCTCTACCGCCACTTAATCAAACCCTTTCGTATAAAAAGGTATAAAAATATTACTCCATCCAGACTCTTTTGCAAAATAGCTAAAAGTCAAGTCTATTACAGAGAACTGGCCAACTTCCATAATTTCCATAATCCTTTGCATTCGTATAAGGATGGACCACGTATGCAGGAAGCATTTCTCAACTGGATGGACCAACAGTAACAATCGGAATTCAAAGCAACGTAATGATAAACAAACTCCCTTTCATGATCTAAGCGTTACTGTCCATTGAAAAAGCAATAGACCTTTTAGCTATTCTGAAAACGAATCTGGATCAAACGATATTTCATTAAATTTTGTAGAATTTTCGAATGTGCACAATTGCGATCGAAGCTCTAACGCCACTCAATCGAACCTCGTGTATAAAACTGTATAAAAACATCGCTTGATCCAGGCTCTTTTGTAGAATAGCTAAAAGGTCTATTGGGATTCACATGCAGAGCCAGTGGACAGTATGCTTTCCTTGCAATCGAATTTCTTCTAAAAGCAAATTAGTCTCATTCACCAAATCACTCTAACTCACCTGGAGTGTTTCTCTATTAACGGGTGGCAGAAGTAGCACCAATAGATTCAGGGCTTGGAGTTGTAATTTCCTATCTTTGAGTTCTATGACAAAGAATATCAGACACCTTTAATTATCGGCGGATCAAGACCTTTCTAATGGCCTGAACACAAATATACTCAAACTGACTATAAGTGTCATCTACAAAACTGGTTGATTTGATTGGCATCATATCGAATTAATTTTTAGTTAATTTTGTTTCACAACAGAAGTCAGGCATATAGACCTAAAAGGCTAAGTTTTGTTTTAGACATTTCACGTCATGTGATCATACTCTTGAGAAGTCATAGTATTGTAGAACATTTTTCAGTTATTGCACAACAGAGCATGGCACGAGATGTTAGCGAAATCAAGAGATATCTTATCAATAGATTGATCACATGCCTTGAAATTCATGTAAACAAACTTTAGCCGATTTAGTCTATTTTCCACACTCAAGCAACCTAGGGTAAGTTCGCTACTATACTTTGAGCTGTCACAACCTTGATCAAATATCTAATGTTAGGCAGATTCCAGTGAGGTAGTTCTTTTCTGATTCCAATTGTATGTGGTATTTATCTCTAATGTGTAGCTTTTGTTTGGTTGGTCACTTAGTTGTAACTTAGTTTTCGCTGTATGTTCTTCATGTAGTGGCCTCGGGGTAGTTATGATCTTTTGGCTCCTCGGAATATCGTCCTTGTAGTGTCGTTAAGTAGCTCATAAGTAGTGCCTTAGGGAATTCATTTTTGTAAGCTATTTTATATCGCAGGCTTCCAATCAAAGCAGGAAAGTTTAACAACCTATGAGTCTGTTTGAAATCACGTTAAAAGACGCCAGGTCAAGAAACACCAATACTAGAGAGAGAATACATTGTATTAGTGGAAAATTTTAAAGAATTTTTCAAATTCGTCAAATTTCAATTTTTTACATATAGAGAATCTTGTGTGAACTGAAATTGTTCAGTTGAGCTAGGTAGCTAAAGAAGGCTGCAAATTTTTAGATTTGCATGAATTAGTTTTTTTGCAAGACTTGTAAGAACAATTTTCATAATTTTCCTGAACATGACTTTGCGGAATATGAAAATGCTACTGAAACCTTATCTCAAGAAATACTCTTGCCTTAGTGGCAAACATCTTACACGATAAAATCACATGGCGGTAGTATTTTCTATGTTTGTTTTATGGCTGTTATTGCTACATACTTCCAAATGCTGTTCCTCTGGTAATGAATTATGGCAATCTCAAGGTTTAACTGCTAAATTTGAAAAGTGAAAACAAAATCAAAGCTCAATCTATGGCTAAATGTAGCTTCGATCCTTTCGTAAATGAATGACCCAAGCAAAACTGAAACAAACTCATTAGCAAAATCACATTTTTTGTCAGATTTTTTCCAGCTGTACAACTCTTTTTGGACACTTGGTTGCTTCAGAGTCTTTTCAAAAGACTCTGGTTGCTTTTATCATGACTGTTTTTAAGATTATTTGATATTTTTTTACATATCCATGTAAAAGATTAGAATACATGCCATATCTACGTTCTACCATACTTTCTAATTAGTCTACAACAATACAACACAACAGGGACGGGACCACAAGGAGCAAGAGACAATGACTACCCTGTGGCCATTGGCATAAAGACATCCATATAGATAAAAATTTAGTAAATTAAGATTAGATACGAACACATACTAGAATCTGTTCCACATTGGATGTCAGGCCAGCATAGGCGCATGATGGCAAACGTATGCTGTCAGGTCAGGGTTGAGTTAACGATATCATTGGTCAGAAATAATAGCGATTTTGAGAATGAATTTCGTTGACCCTTTATGTGCCTAACATCAAATGTGAAACATACTTACAGAAGAAATAGGGAAAAAAGTAAACAGTGGCTGTGTGGCGTAAAACAAAAGTTTAAAGTTATCCAAGCCGACTTCTTTTGTGAATATTTTAATTTTTAATAGTTTTGTGATTATTTGATATGGAAATCAGCAAGAACAAATAGCGACCTTGTAATATCAGTCACATTTGCAACCAATCGAAATGCGAAGCAAACTTACCAGAGACTGCAATGAATGTGTTTTGGTATTCATGGGTTAGCAGTGGCAATGGAAGCTCCCTGAGAATAAGAGGGTCATCATCATCAACATTACTGTCATTATCAGCATCATTTATGTTCATTTTGCGTGAGCAGAAATTAAGCACAGGTGAGTTAGAGCTACTTAAGACCTGTTATGTAAAATCATACCGGGTGTCTCAAAAAAGTACCCCCTTTTGACTGGAAACAGGAACGAAACGATAAGATACTATTACTCTCGGAATGAACAGCCAAATTTATCAATCTTCAACTTAGATTCACATACCTTGTATTTAAAAATCGTCTACCAAATACCGGAGATACAAGCTTGCAAAGTCAAAATTTACAGTACACCCGAAACCCGAGGTTTTGTAAAAGGGCCTAGCCCTGATTTGATATCACGGGCATATTGCAAAAGAATTCGAACTTTGTCCTTTAGCTTTTTCTATTGAAAAGAATTATACCTTGAAATGCTTCAATTGTTCTACAGAAAATTATTCCTTTGAGGAATCAATCTGTGCATTGCATTTCATCCCAAGTGTCAAAAAAAAGAAAAGAGCACATGCACGTTCATTTTGGAGATGTGGCACAACTTTGTCATTCTTGAACCTGATTCACACTGGGTCGTTTAGGTCATTGGGGTCGTGCAAAAAGACCCAAAAGACAAGACGCAGTGGTTTGAGCCCTTTGTCTTTTGGGTCTTTCTGCACGATCTTAACGACCCTAATGACCCAGTGTGAATCAGGCTTTTCCGCATCTTTGTTATATTTGTTTAATCAGGGCGATGTCCACGAGTCTTTTATTCTTTTCAAAAGCGAAAAAATGAAAGTGAAAGTTTACAGGTGCTTTGGAAAATTGCATGATACAAATCATGGCTAGGCCCTTTTTCGAAACCACTGGTTTTGGGTGCACTGTAAATTCTGACTTTGCAAGCTTGCATCTCCGTTGTTTAGTGGAGGATTTTTAAATGCAAGGTATGTGAATCTAAGTTGAAGATTGATACATTCAGCTGTCCACTCGGAGAGTAATAATAGATCGTCGTTTCGTTCCTATTCCCGGCCAAAAGGGGTACTTTTTTGAGACACCAGGTAGAAGTTCAAAGTTCCTATTTATCAAAGCAAAGAATATCTCCTGTATTTAGCAAAGAATATCTCCTGTAGGTTTGTACAACATTCACCAACGAATTGAGAAAGGATTTTGTTTGATGAAAGACTCCCCAAGACATTTTTGAAAATTGAGCTAAACTGAGTTACACCATTGCAGAAGCAAGCTAACTTCCTAACGATGTGCCAAAGATCGTAGATACTGATCAAAAATGAAGCCACATTAAGACTCATTCAACAAGGTCAATTTGTGAGTCTTTCTTTCTTCAAAGTAAAGAACTTCAAAAAGAATCCATACCTTAATAGCTGTTTCAAAATAGTGGAAACATCATTGACTCTTCTATCATGCCAGCTAAAAAAACCAGAATTACCGTACTTTTCTTCAATTTCTTCTCTCAGCGCCTGAAGGACAAACAAGTTGACGAATCATCTTAAGGGAATTCCTTCCTTGGTATTAGTAAGTGTTTTCATTTAGCATTAGTTACGAAAGTTTTAGAAAAATATCCGTATGTCCGGACATGAGGTTCCGGAAGGGATACCTTCGTACCAGATAACAAAGAAGGCTCATTTTCCAAAAGTAACATTCTTGAATTGACTACACATTTTAACAAGTGTAGGTCATTTCATCACTGAGAAGCTAATACAACTTGGAAAAACAGCTCTACTAAAATTCTAAGTCTAGACTGTATGTTTACCAGGGTTGGGGACCTAAAGGAGTTATGTTGAAAAACAAAACAAGACTTATGTGCATTCTCAAGAATATAACCATTACTCGATGAAGAGAAAGCTGAAATGCTACTAGAATCTATTGTTATGTTAAATTTCTTATACTGTCCCTTGATTGGCTATTTTGTTGCAAATTGCCTTGAGGATAAATAAACTTGCCTTGAGGATTTTGTGCGGAGATCGTAACTCATCATTTGATCAGCTTTTACCAGGGCTGAAAGCATTACAATGCACCAAAAAATCTTCACAGTCTAATGACTGAAATTGATAAGATCCTTCATATATTTGACAGTTCTTTTTTAAAAAGGCTCTACCGTACAATTTCCACAACAAAGGGCTATGAAGGCTTCCATCTGCACAGTCACATCGATGTGGACTAAACTCTCGTTTGTTTACAGGCACTCTCTCCTGTGGAACCATAACCATGGTGGAAAAGTCTAGACGATGAGCTAAAGAGAGTTGATACCTTGAGAAGTCTTAAACGGGGGATCAAAGAATGGTATTGCAAAGGATGTAATGATCCAGTTGTATTTTGTTATATTGTGAATAGCTGGTTTGAAATAATTTGAGGACGTATTTATCTACCAATTGTAAACAATGTTACGACGAAGATGATGAAGGACTAACCAACCGTTGTCAACAGTTATGAAAACTATCATTACCTTTATTCTCTGCTGAGAGCCCGGCACACGTAGTAGTCCCTCTTCTCGCAAGCCATGAACTTCTAGAAACGATATTACCTACGAATGAAAACACGAAACAGTCAAACAACCGGATGTCACCGGATGTCAAAGAAAAAGGTAACAGATATGATCGGGGCTAACACTAAGAATTTAGCATGAATCAATTGGAAATATCTTAAACTTATCCTCGATAATTAACTTGAAGAAAGATGTCTTGTTTATTGATATAAAACCATTGAGAATAGAAATTTCATCTTGAAAGTCCAGAGTTTCTTCCACTTCCAAAATCAGAGCCTTGGATTTGGCCTGAGCTTCTCATCTACAAAGTGTTGTTATTACATTCATTAATTTGCTTTGCCCCGGAAATCTTGTAAAATTTGCGTTACCTCGAGATAAAATGACATGTTATGCTAATCAAATTAGTACATAACCATATATTGGAATCGCACGAAACAAACTTACATCTTTGAAGCATTTTGGTACTCCTAGTTCGTCATCATTGCAACCTTTATCTTTCTGTGCAAGAATATGCAATGGGACTCCGAAGATTCCATGTTCTGGAAGGAGAAATAGATTGATTTCAAGAACTGTTGATGTCAGCATAGGTTTCAAATCTTTAAAAATCTGGGTGTAAAATTCTATCACCTATTTCTTTGAACTGAACGGCTTCGAAGAAACTTAACCTATTTTACAGTAAATCTACCGTTGAACTTTTCTGAAATAGTCAATGTATTCAGAATTACAGTGTTTTTCTTCGTTTTTAAGAATTGGGGAAAATTTTCGAAAAAAACTTAAAACAATCGTAATTTCTAAGCCTGTTGACAAAATATCAAATAATTTTAAGAAAACCATAGTTAATGGATGCCTACAATATGGTATCAAGCAAAACTCTTTCACTCTTCTGGTTTGTGATTTAGAAATTTGATGACGTCACATCATAAAATGAGCTAAAAGATAAAATAGGCTGTAATTTCGACAAATATTCAAGATTTCTGAAAATTCCAACGGTAGAATCAAGTCATTCAGTTTAAAGAAATAGATAACTGAATTTTACACCTGCCTTTTTTACACCGATTTAAAGATTTGGAACCTATGCTGTTGATATCACACTGGAGGCGATGGCTCAGATTTGCTTTTCTGAGGCTTTAACACCTATTCTGAACTTTGCATGATTGATGGTAGAAAACAGACTGAACAACTGCGGTCGTGAACTGCCAAATCTTTAACAAATTTTGACGTTCATAACTGCTGTAAATTAGTGAAGCATTCTGCGAATTTTGGCCAAACATCGTGCCAATTCCTCGCCATTATTCCAGCAACCATGGCATAAAACCGTATGAGTAGTTCAATTCAACAATCTTTTCGATATTGAAAGGCTGCAAGTAAAAGGATGGTGCTTTCCTACGTTATTGAAAATTACCGCGAAATCTGTCCAAAACACGATCGCTGTATTTTCTTGCAATTTTAAACAAATTTACAGATTGATTATACGATGGGTTGGAAATTTCAGTGAGAAATGATGCATGTAAAGATTACGAGTCAAGTTGAGACTTCATCTGAAGGAAAGCATCGAAAATTCACAAATGAGGACAAGGGATATATCACTTGTTATTATCTCGTCGAGCCCTATCAAAATAATCACAAAGTAGTCAAAATAATCAAAACATTGACAAAATAATCAGAGACAAGCCAAACAAAGAAGTCAAAAAATAATTTTAAAATCAAAAGAACTGTATGATAAAATCTGTACACCCGCTTTTGTCGTTTTTATGTTTCCCTCTGTTTTGGTTTTCTTTCGTAATTCTCTTGATTGACAGTGTTTCCCTTTTTGCACGTTTTGCCCTTTTTTGTACCCTTTGTTACTGCCTTATTTAATGGCTGTTTACGCCCTATTTTTCACGTTGATGGTGGGTTTTGCAATCGATCCGAAACGTCCTAACTGATTATACATAACTAATCATATCACTTTGATTTGTCAAATAGATTCATCCTAATTGATATTATATCACCCGGATTTGTCTTAATATTGCCTTAGTTACACTGGATTAGTCAAAGTCATCTTTGAAAATGATGTGCTGAAATTACTAGAGAACATTATTCTTTTGTCGTCGTTCTTGTCCTCTGATAAAATCTTGAAGTTAATAACATCCCATACTTTTTTTTGGAGTGATTTGTCCTTTGCATGGAGTTCATTCTTTTACAATAGACCTTCTAGCAATTCTACAAAAGAGCCTGGATCGAGCGTTATTTTTATACATTTTTATACATTTTTATACACGAGGTTCGATCGAGTGGCGTTAGATCTTTCACCACAATTGTGCACATTCGAAAATTCTACCGAATGTAGCAAATATAATTCGATTCTGATTCTTTTAAGAATAGCTAAAAGGTCTATTTCACTTCTGAGTCAGTGTAAACTGTTTTATGACAAGTCCAGCATACAATATTGACTCGTCTCTCTCGCATTAGCTGTTAAAGTAAATTTGCAAAACGCAAGATTGCTCTAATTCGCAGATACTTTCACCTGACATCCAGCTCGATACAAACTCTCATATGAAGTAAATCTATGCTAAGGCCTACCTTTGTACTTAAGCTTCGTAAAATTTCTTCTTCTATTAATTGATATCCCAAAAGTATCAAACAATGCTGTCAATTCTATCAGTGCTAAGGATCTAACTTTTATCATGTCAGGTTCAGAGAGATCAGAAATTCGTGTCAACCCAAGTATCTCTGGTTGTAACGTGAAGTTCTGCAAGGGAAATGGAAGAAATGCTGCTGTTATTGCTAATCTGTGGTATATGTGATTTGGTGTGCTAGTTAGTGCGGCTTGACTTATACAGCTAACATCAGCTATCTTGACTGCCCTCTATCTCGCACATTCGCTGTCTTGAACAAAAGTTGACTTCCCCTTAGAGTTCAATATAACAGATGTCAATATAACAGATGCCATTTTTATGTAATTTATCCACCATTTGTATGTAATATTTTCATTGTAATGTGTTTAGGTTGGAATTAATTAGCTAACTACTTTAGATATTTTTACTGTCATCCAACTGTAAAGAATATGCGCATACTAACTGGTTTTGTGTTGTACAGGAAAATATAAAGCCCGAGGTCTTAAAAGTACAGACCGAGCTTGCGAGGTCTGTGCATTAAGACTGAGGGCTTTGTATTTTCCTGTACAACGACAAAACCGGTTAGTATGAGTTTTATTACCTGACATCTTCTAATCTTGACTCGCATTTCATCAAACACATTTTGTTACGGTCATGTCGTTTGAGTTCACTGCAAATCTCACAGGCCTAGGCCTAAAGCAGTTGCCGTGGTGACAAAAACGCGTCCTTGTATCGCACTATACAAGGCTACGGGAAACCCGCGGGAAATGTGCGATTAGCCAATAGGAGTGGCGGGATTCTGTATTGCCTCGTTTTTGAAACTTTAGTCAGGTAATAAATTGATAATAATAAATAAAATACGTCGCAATAATACAGCGAAACACATTTTGTGCTCATAAACTGATCAACGTTTGCATCCAAATTGCTAAGCAAATTTTATCTAATAATTTAACATGAGGCATAGACGAATTTAATTTTTTAGCTTACTAAACATGAAATAAAACTACCACAAAAATCTTACGTGCTCCTCATTTTGTATCAGCAACAAAGGATTCTGCTCTTAATTGAGATTTTCTCGTAGTGAGCTAATTAGATAATAAGATGAGAACAAAGCATGTGAAAATTTGTGTCTGGAGGCAATGAATCTTTTGTCTAAAATTTCCAGAATCTTTGTTCAATAAAATATGTATTTCAAGTTAGCCATGTCTACCGATAAAGATATGGCGGCACCAATGAAATCAGTAAAGAGATTAAATAGGACTTACCGGCAGCGGTGAAAAAGCTTCTCCTCTGAATGAAGAACTCAGTGAGTTATCTTTTCCTGCCGACTCTGTTCCAATATTCTACAAAGGATGGTATATTGGTTACAACTGAGTAAACTTAGCGCCAAAATTTTCGTCTGCAGCTAATTCCACCAAACTGAGGATAGAATAGCCACCAACATAAATTCTCATTGAATGAGCGTAGACCTTCAGAAGAAACTAACCTCAGGGAGCAAGTAAAAGATAATTCTAGGAGCTATGCAGTCAGTGATTCAGTCAATATTTACAAAAAATATAGACAGAAGGATGACAAAACAAGCCATCAGAATCAACAAGAATTAAAACGAATTTTGGAAATGATTATTTTCGGGGTTCTGAAGACAGGGCAAAAAAGAGCATGTATTACGTGAGGAAGCTAAAGCCTGGTTTCCATATCATCGCATGGATCACAAGTGACGCAAGGATTGATGAAACCTGTGACTTGCGATCCTTGCGATGTTTGCGATCCTTGCGACAAAACGGTTTCCATTCGAAAAAGGACTGACGCAAGGATTGCAAGAATCGCAGAGATTGAAATTTTTCTATCTCAATCGCAAGGATCGCAAGGATAGCAAGCGTCGCAAGGATTGCAATGGATTTATAAAGTAGTTTCCATTAAGACACAAGGATCGCAAGGATCGCAAGTCGCGATTTTCAGCGATCCTTGCGTCACTCGCGATCCTTGCGATTATATGGAAACCATGCTTATGTAAGAAATGCAAAAGAATCTATCTTATCTAGCGGCTCTAGCGGTTGTCCTAAAATGATGTATCAGCGTTTGTCAAAATGTACTATCATGACTAATTTGATTGCTAATGATTGCTAATCCATGACTGGTTAATGCATCTTTCGTTTGCTTTCATCATGGGCGGTTAGACACCGTAGTTGTGCTTCACTGCTACGGCTTATTCTTTTGCGGAGGAGAAATCATTCAATTTTATGGAGGAGCTGGCTCGATACCTCCTCTGCAGAAGGATACAAATTTTTCTGCCCAGCAGCATACACGCTAAAACATTCCACAGATGGATACATATTTTATATGCTGAAAAATAACTGGGTATCTAACTACCCTTGCCCGTACTTCAAGTGTTCACTGGCAATCTTCGATATCTTGATCCTTTTCCGAATTACAACGTCTTCAAACAGTTTTCCGGTCATGACGTCATCAAAATACTAAATCGTAAACAACAACAGCTCCAGATTATTACTTGCTTCCATATTGTAGTCTTTCATAAACTATTGTTTTTATAAAGATTACTCCATTAATTTACGAATTCACAACAATTTAGATATTTTCAAAGCTTCTCGTGAATTCTTTCAATAAAAAGAGCATGCGATGATTCTGAAAATAATCAAAGACTGCCAATGAAGACTTATAATGAAATACCTGGAGTTTCTTTCAAGCCATTATACACGCTAGCGAACCTATACGCACTACTGTGGTGGATACGCCATACAGAGGCGGGGTATTATGCTTGATGTGGTGGATACGCCATACGGAGGGGGGTATTATGCTAACGTGGTGGGGTATTATGCTTGATGTGGTGGATACGCCATACGGAGGCGGGGTATTATGCTAACGTGGTGGGGTACTATGCTTGATGTGGTGGATACGCCATACAGAGGCGGGGTATTATGCTAACGTGGTGGGGTATTATGCTTGATGTGGTGGATACGCCATACAGAGGCGGGGTATTATGCTAACGTGGTGGGGTATTATGCTTGTTGTGGTGGATACGCCATACAGAGGCGGAGCATTATGCTAACGTGGTGGCGTATTATGCTTGATGTGGTGGATACGCCATACAGAGTGGTGGATACGCCATATTATGCTTACGTGGTGGGGCATTATGCTCCGCCTCTGTATGGCGTTTCCACCACATCAAGCATAATACCCCACCACGTTAGCATAATACCCCGCCTCTGTATGGCGTATCCACCACATCAAGCATAATACCCCACCACGTTAGCATAATACCCTGCCTCCATATGGCGTATCCACCACATCAAGCATAATACCCCGCCTCTGTATGGCGTATCCACCACAGTAGTGCGTATAGATTCGCTAGCGTGTTACATCAAGCAAAGATACAACAGTCAATCGTCGTTTTTAAAAGATGTGATTCTTACGTTTGCTACTAATAGGTTTTAGATAAATAGAAACCACAGGTGGCATCAAATATTTAAGAACTTGTGAAAAAATTGTAAAAGATTGCTCATTCACGTTGTCTTTCTTCTTCTAATACTGATATTCTTTCCCTGACCATGCTTGCGAACGTTGTTTTGAAAGGGGACTGGGACCAATGGGCCTATTCTTTCGAAACAAGATTCGCAAACATGGCCAGGGAAAGAATATCAGTAATACAACACGAAATACAACGTGACTGAGCAATCTTTTACAATTTTTTTACAATTTCTTTAATATTTGATGCCACCTGTGATGGAAACATAAAACATCGATTAATATCAAATTCTATTTTGCTTACCAATTTTGCATCAACATCAATAGCTCCGTCACAACTCTTCCCTCGATGCATCGTTTTTGAAGGCTCCGTTGCTTTGATATTATTGTTGTCGTTCGTTGATGTAATTTTACTCAAATCCTCAGCACTTCTGTGTTTTGTACTGCCTTGACGCTTCGGAGAAAGTCCGTAAATGCGATTAATCATCTCTGAGTCAGCAAACGTTTCTTGGTACCATTTAGATGTCCTTTTTCTTTCATCTTGAGATCGTACGTGGAGAGAGTCATTCTTATTTGAACCTAATAGCAGTGAAACAATATTACAGCCTTCCATATCGTCCACAGAAACTTTAATAGATTCCAAAACATAGCAGGTGAGTCAGAAAAACGTATACAGTAAGGGCCTGTTAATATGAGAAAAACACCTCACTTGCCGACGCGAGGCTGAGAGGTGAGATACCACCTTCCAATAGAATCCTTTGTATTTTCATTTCGCGTTTACATGACGAACTCAACACCACTGGTATCGTGAAGTCCAACCTCATTAGAGGTGGGATCTCACCTGGGAGAGGTGAAATTTTTCCATATAAACGAAACACCACCGGTATGGTGAGGTGGATTAAGAATATTTGTTGATTCTCATTGGTCAGTTCATTCTGATTTCATGGAAGAGAGAGTTTACTCCATCTTGCCTCTCAGTTCCGGGGCTGACAGGTGAGGTGAAAAATTTCATATAAACAGTGACTGAAATTTACCTCGCCTGTCAGCTCCGGGTCTGGCAGGTGAGGTGCTTTTCCTCATAATAAACAAGGCCTAAGAGAAATCGTGCCACAAAAACAATAACATCGATCTTAAAAATTACGCCTCTGTTGCCTAACTAATACAACATAATTTTGAAAATTTTTCATAACTCACAATGATTTATCGGAGGGACTTTTTGTTCAAAATCCCTTGCAAGTTCTGAGCAGACTGACCGGTGCAAACATACCAAAAATATTCGAACATGTTGGCTATTCAATCAGATATTACAAAACACCGTTGCTTATACTGGGTGAGTCGAAAAAATACGCATTTGGCGATCCAATAAAAATGATGTGAACGATATTCAAAACTAAAATACTAATCTTCCAGCCGAAGGCTAACTTAATTATGTTTGTTAAAATCACACATCTTTAAGACCTAACAATTAGAAAATGCCAGTAAGGGCTTTGTATCGGAATCGAAAATTCCACATCCCATTCTGGTCCACGATTTATGTAATATTGAATTTTTCATCTTCATTTTCAGGATTGAATTTCAATTTCAATAGCAAATAAATTACAGACCAGAATGTAATGTGGAATCCTTGCTCCTAAACATGCCCCGTACCAGTATTTTCCAAATTCCTGGGTCTCAATTATCAGTGATTTTACCAAGCAAAACTTTCTCATCTAAGTTAGCCTTTGACTTGTAGATTAACATTTCAGTTTTGAATATCGGCCACATACCTTTTATTTCATAGCCCGACAAACGCGTAAGCTTTTTTTAATTCACCCGGTATGTTCAGGGAGCAGTAGGCTTTCAAACTCAGGGTCTCGCTTTGACTCATCCAGTAAATTAAACATGGTGTTTCAGAAAAAACGCAACCCACTTTCATTCTAGTATCTTCAGGAAATGATATAATTTGAATCAATATGAAGTATACCATCTGAAAGTACAATCTTTCCTCTTTTGAATGATATCCACGCTGGGTGGACTGATTGAATTTTTCATGGCTTTGTTGATGTTTTCGTAAGTGTGGCCTATTTTAGATGCTGGAATGTGATAGGGCATTTACATAGACAATAATCCACATTTGTGTGAGCATATTTTATCATTATCGATAAATGCATCTCATGAGGATGAAATGGTCTTTTTCCTTCCTCAAGGTATCACTTCGAGTGCTTCCAGGCCGCAAATAACTCGAAAAACGTTTTTCATAACTTTTACTGGAAAAGGGTTTGATTTTGCTTTTGAGAGGTGCTGCATTTGAAATTGAGCATACTTACTAAAATGTAAATTAAGGTTACGGTAAAGGCACGAAATTTGGTTTTCGCTCGCTTAAAGCCGAACTGTTAACGGAATGTAGGTAAACTATACATCATTCGATGCACAAGAATTTGGGGGTTCTAACCATACCAAAATTATTGGCAAATATCGTAAAATGATATTTTCCAGGCAAATTTATTGCTTCAAAGAGTGTACCACCTTCAAAAGCTATTTTGTACCCTTGCGTTTGAGGTAACAGAATCTGACTTACATCAGCAGGAAGTGCAGATCCTAAGCTTTTAAAGTGTGTCTCGAATTTTTCAAATTCCTTCTCTCTTTGAAACTACAAGCTGTCAAAAAATAGCAATTGATTTTTCTGCCCTCCCACAGTTGTATTTGGCTATAAAAGACGGACCAGGACACCCACAAAGAATTTGGGACACACTTTCCAAGCTCCAAGTCTGTCCTGGCCATCTGCAAATTTTCGAACGATTCGATTGGCTCAAAGGGTACAAAATAGCTTTTTCGTACCTGTACCTCATGGATTTTTGAGTCCTGAGAAAAAGTTTTTTACTGTTCTGCAGTCGTAAAGTACACATCGGGACCACATAAACCACACTAATCCGGATCAAGCCATTTAGGCTTAAAAATCAATTAGGGCCTTCAAATAATTTCCCTATAAACATAACAAGAGATATTACTATCTTAAGATTTGCGACCTTGATGTCTGCTTACATTTGAAGTTTGAACGTAAATGCTTTGGCCATGAAATCCCTTATCTGGGTGTCCTATCATCATTCACAGTCCGCCTTTTAAGCTGCGTCAGTTGATTTCAATACCAATTCAACTGACATTGTCGAACAATGGTCCAATGCTTTGACAAATAATCCAACTGGAATGATGGGTCTACGCGTAGGCTATGACTCGCGTAGTTGCAGTGCAGGGCCAAACAGAACGATTTTCTTCGATTTTCTGGAGGACAGCGACCTGGCCATGATCTTGCATTTCTTTGCGGTAGGAGCGTACGAAGGTGAGTGTAGGCCAAAAGAAAAATTTCAACTTTTGCACGGTTAGAAATCAACATTTTCTTTCACCAGTCCTTTGAACGGACACAGCAACTTTGTAGAGATGCTGCCGTCCTTCCAAACGTATCAAATTTAACAGTTGAAATTTCAGCATTAACTATCACTCAAATTCGTTTGCTTCTACGTCGCTTGGCTTTCTGCCCTTGGGTGCTTCCACAACGATAGTAAGTCCTTTCGAGTTCGATGAACCTGGGAAGCTGGAAGTTTGCTTCATCAACCGAACTGCAAGCAAACTTGTTACAAAACAAAGAAAATGTTTGTTTTGAACGTTGCAGATGTGCGCACGCAAATGAGACCGTGCCTTTTGCGTCGGATGTGTTCATTTTGCGTCCTTTGAACGTAAGCCAGCATTTTGCAGTTTACCCATTGTTTATCTATTGTTAAGCCTTACCAATGTTCAGCCTTCCGCGCTATAGTCTGAGTTTGCTTTCAGGGCATTTCAAAGATTTGCATGCTGCTCCGCAGCGCAAATCAATGATACAAGAACACACAATGCTATTGCACACAAACCACAAGGACTTTGGGATTATCGGCTTAACAGGTCAAGCATTTAGGTATGGATTTTGAAGACCACAAACAAAAACTTTGATTAAAAAATTCTGGAAACCTTCGTTTACACGAAATTTCTTCCATTTTCAAAACTTCCGTTAGCTTCAAACAATGTATCATTGTGTGCCTTGAAAGTTCAGCTAACAGAATATGAAGAAATCGAAAAATTGATATCTTCACCCAGAAAACGTGTACCGTAACCTTAAATGATAACTAATTTCATTAAGGCATCCAAACTACGCATAATTGAAAGAAGGAAAATTGTACTTTCAGATGGTATACATTACATGTACTTAGATTTAGGCAGTTGTTTAAGATTTCAAATTATAGTTGGGTTGAATTTTTTCTGAAACACCCTGTCTAGCTTTTACGCTATTTGCTGACAGAAATTGTCAATCGTTGTTATTCTCTATAAGACTGTCTAAAGAAATTCAAACTACAAAGTTGAAACTTTTTGGGACACCCTGTATAAACTAACCTTTAGAATGTACTGGACTTGTGTCACTTTGTGTCTTATCAAGTTTCTTTGCTGTTTTCTCCACATTAGGCAAACCAGTCCCGAGAACTCTAAACACTCCATCACTGCGTGCTCTCCTTGGAGGTGGAGGTCTAATGGATTGTGTCACTTGGGGGCTTCTCGGTAAATTGGGCTTATCCTCTGGCTGGTAAAACATGTTCATATTTAAGTCAATTGGGCGTGCGAAACGAGCCGAGTCTAAGCTATTTTCAAACTGTAAAGGATTTGTATGGTCTGGCCCTCTATCGTCTGATAGTCTAGGAGAAGTTCTAGGATTAGCAAAAACTGGTGAAAGACTTCCATCATGATTTGGAGACGTTGAAAGACATGTTTTTGGTTCTCCGCCTCTCTGATTATCGTCGGTTATAAATATGGACTCTAAAGATTCCCCAACACTACAAATACCATTCTTGCTTTTGTGATGCTTGTCTGGTTGATCTTCATCCTTGTTTTCATTGGCAGTATGGGAAGCCTCGCTCTGCGAGGCCATAGGAAATATGTCTCTTACATCGGGATGTCTCGATGTAGAGGCAGATTCTTTCCGTTTTCTCTTTAATGTTTCGTTCAATGATCGGATTCGTTTTCTTACAGTTTCTGATTGTCTTCTCGTCAGTGTTGATGTCATTGTCTGTATTTCTGAATCTTCTGGGTCAACTTCTTTGTCAGCTGAAAGCAGACGAACACAACGGATAAAAAAATCTCGAAGCACCGGTTGATGAAAAGCGGAACATACTAGATGACAAAAATCGGAACGTGTCGGATGACACGACAAGAATGAGCAAAGTATTTAACCTATCAGCTAGGATTAAGACAGCATGGCGTAAAAACAGTACCAGGTGAATCAAAAGAAATGCGCACGGCGTTCAGAAAAGACTACTCCTTGAATAGCACAGCAATAACATTGAGAACTGCCTTGTTTGATTGCTAATATGTTCAATTAAGTTCAGTAATTTACCCGGCTTCAATCGGTCACTCCTTCCGGTGGAAATGGGAAACGTTTGAGAATGTCGAAAACGTTTGAAAACAATGTGCAAAATTTCCTTGGTTTTCCTTCTGACAATAATGACGCATACATATGCAGTAGTTCTACAAAAAAGTGGGACAGTAGTTTTACAAAAAAGTGGGACTATCGTAATGTTCAAGAAGTGTTCTCAAATAAAATATGAATTATGAAGTAAATGAAGTAATGAAGAGCACATAGGTAAAAGAAGAATTGAAAGATTTGGCATTAGCAGTGACAAAAATGAACATAGTTTGACATTGGTTACAAGCTTTTCACAATAAGATTTCAATAAGCCCCCATATATATTTATTTTATATAAATTTTGCATTCACCAAAATTACCTTTGTATTTCATGACTACACATGCAAAACCAATATCATTGAGCCACTCAAAGTCATCAGTTTCTTGATCTGAAATTAAAATTACTTTAATTAGCAGTCAGCAAACAGGATTTTCCTCTAATACTACTGCAGATCTTTTATATTTTGATCAGGGACCAAGAATTAATTTTGTTGTTCAACCTACCTTGGAACCAAAGGGCAACTCACCTTTGAGCAAATGCACATTTGAGGTTTTCACCAACATTTGCATGGCTATTTAGAGTGAGATCTGTCAGTTCACCATCAAAATTTGCATACTAATCTTTTTATCCAATCAGAGATTTCATGTCATTGATATGAGGCAGAAAATGAGGTACAATGCATTCTTGTCAGTGGCAGATACTTGGTGGGCCTTGGTGGGGGTGAGAGGTGCTATCACCCCTTATTAGAAGAAAGGTTAGAAGAAAGACTGGTTAGAAGAAAGATTTTTCATTCAAAAAAAATAAACAACAGTTCTAGCTGAAACAATAGCCTCCCCTCCCCAAAAAACAAATTTGGCTAAGTGGACTTTCTCCTTTGCAACTCTTGCAATGACAACTATGTGGTACTAAAGAAACCACAGGAAACCAAAAAGACATACAAACCTAAGGTATCAGTATCTTTCGTTTTAAAATCTGTTTCATGGTGATGATGGGTAGAACCATCTGAATCAATTGAATGACATTCATCCCAGAAATCATTATAAGCACCATCTAAAGCTGATGCTTTTCCCTTCACTCTCCTTGCATCCATGGTTGTTTTTTCTTGAATTGTCAAAGCTGAAATAAATATGACAGAAGTTACTGTATGAACATCTGCAAACAACTTTTGCAGACAATAAGAATAATTCTGTAACAGTAAAAGAAAAGAACACTTGAATTGCAAGGAGCGGTACACTTCCTGAGGAATACTGAGAAATAAGGATGTAAGACAAATGTGATTAAGTTCCAAGGACTAAATTCACAGCATATCATTAAGTGGCTGGTGGTCCTACATTGTAATGCATGGCTCTATCCTAATCCTTTTCACCAAAGAGGCTGTGTCATTGAAACATAAATTGCACTGGATGAGTCAAAACAAAGTTTGGCAGGCTGTGCAATCAAAGGTGAACCTTTGGGTAGCTTCCGGAACTTAACTGGGATATATATCCATTTTTTGTTATCACTTCAATTCATTACCAAATCTACAGTAACTGTACACATCACTATAATACTGCTACACATAGTAAGATGTTAGGCCAGGGCAACAAGGTTCCGGTGTAGTGATCTACTACGGCAATCAACAAAATTCCTGTGGCAGTGAATGAGCACTTTGAGTTGGCAGACATGAAAAGTTCCAATGGTTTTAGTCTAAGGCTTTCTTGGCTTCAAATACCCTCCTGGGGTGCAATGACAATGAAGTTCTTGCTGGGAGCCAGGCTGATGCTGATGCAGATCTGTGTAGATCATGTTATCAAGGCACACTGCACTCTGCAAAGGGGGATTTCACTTATTCAAAAAAATCATACTTCACATTTCCAGATAAAAAGGATTTTTACGGGACTTTTTGATGGATTTTTCTTCAAGAATCTTTACCAAAGATGTAGTAGGACATTTCCTGGCAGTGAAATACCCCTTCGCACTCCTGATGTCATCACAATGAAATGTTTCAATCACATTCCAGTGTTTGCAGACCTCTGCTTTGCTTTCTAAATCTCACTATTGCAATGCTTAGATATACTGACAAGTGATTTTGATGTTTCACTCTCCTTCACAGAGGTTGTATTACCAGAGGAACAAATTTGGTCTCGCCCCGTAGGCACAACAAGAGACAGCCTAAATACAGCCTCTGCACAAAGGAGAGTGTGGATGTTTTGAATATTTATTGAATGGACAAAAGGAGTGGTCTTGTCAACATAGCTAGGATTGCAAGGGCAGGATTGTGCGGGCAAGGTGAGACATTTGTTTTGGATTTGGAAGGGCTATAGCAAGTAAATTATGAAACCAGAATGGAACATAGAATGGAACATTGAATTCCTGTTTCAGCAAATGCAAATAAAATTCTATTTATGAAACTGAAATCGTATTAAATCTTTACTCCCCTGCTATGTAAATCATGGGCCAGAATGGAACATGGAATTCTTCTTCTCATGCAAACCCCTTAAAGGCATTTTTCTCATTTCCACAACTCAATGGTGAGTGACCTTACCAAACAGAATTTTCTCATGTGAGTTGACTTTTGACTGATAAATAAACACTTGGTTAGAATATTGATGTAGGTCATATGCTTTTTGTTCCACAAACTTCTAAATGGGCAAACTGTTTCTTTCCTCGCCTCCTAATACCTTCGACTGGCACCTTTTCTGATTTATGTTGGATGCACGGAAGGTTTTAACCCTAAACAAGTTCCTTTCAATTTTATCATACCAAATTAGACAGTTTCAGTTTCATACCTGGTGACTCATCAACCAATGTGTATAAAATTGGAAAATGCTTGAGTCTTTTTACTATTAGGAAGTATACATATCCGTATGAAAAAAACTAAAATTAGTTCTTTTCTGCTTTAGCAGCAACATAAATGTTGTTAAATAGTGCTGTCCTCTCTTGCGCTAGTGTTCCTAAGCTTTTGAGATTGTGTATCGATTTGAGCTGGGTTATGCTGCCGTATCTATTTTTGAACGTGTTATGTTTCTTTAGCATAATTATGCAATGAAACTGGCAATGGTATTACTGATCTTCCACGAAACTTCTTTGCATTTGATTTTTCAAAATAGTAATTCATTGCTTTCTGGGCTGGTGTCTCTGGATGTGATCTTAAAACATGTCCAAATAATTTCCATCTATTTCATAGTATTTCCAGGGATAAGACATCTTCGCCAGTTTGCCTGTACACTTGTTCGTTGCTTATGTGTGCAGGATATTTCACATATATTAGGAAGTATAAGGTATATGAGGTGTGACAGTGTTAAGCACCTGTTGTTTGCCCCACCAGGACACATATGACTGATCCAAAATGAACAATGACTTTGGTGTTTTCAATCCATCATTTTAGTCTTCCAAAGTTAACAGACTTCGGCACTTACCACAAACGCCAATCTTTGAAAAACCACGCAAAAAATCGCTCACTGCGTTTCGTCTGGCCTGGCCTAAACAGAGAGGGCACCTCTATAGCCAGATATCATGTCGCCATCATACCATACAGTGCTGTTTTGCTAGAAATGCGTAAGTAAATTAAACAAAATTCTCACCTGAATGCATCTGACTTGATTCCTCCTCAAAATGAAGTTAAAAACGAAGTTAAAAAGTTACCTTCGGCTGGTGGGTCATAAGACTTCTTAGGCCGTCTATTCAATTTGTGGTGAGCTGTGGTGAGCTTGAAATCGACTTGTAAACAAAGCCTGTTCGAAATTGAGGCTATTCTGTCTAACTGAATGACGTCATATCTTTGTCCCCAAACGCCAAAGCTGTCGTTCTGTTCCAAGAACTTTCGAAACACGGAAGTCTTGACTGCTCAGATGATGTCAATTGGTATTTCTGCTGAGCCCCCCAAAGAATCCACCTCTTCAAGGTAAGAGGCGCGAAAGCGGAACTCACTACATGACTCATCCTGATTTTGTTAGTCTGGGGAAAGTTGTAAAATGGAAAATCGTGCCGTTTGGTGTCAAGGTGTGAAGGCTATGGTCTCGGGGTAACCTAACCTAGAACATCAAAAACAAAATCTGACCTGCCCCAGAACCAGTGAAGGGATTGCAAAATTCATCGGCACTGTACTTCTAAAATTTATGTTTCAAAACAAATTTAATCCTAATAAACTAAAATTTTTGGTTGGTAAAAGGGTGTGGGAATTGGTTTTGCCACCGCCTTGAGGACAGAGACTGTACAAAATGGATGATTTTTCATTCACTTGACAGCACAATTATTCACTGATTGCCGAGCACCATTATTTTTCCATGCAGTGGTTGTGTAGCAAGATGCCAGGGATTAGAGATGCATAAATTCAGGGGGTCCAAGGGCATGCTCCCCTGGAAAATTTTTGTGAAGATGACTTCTACGCAGCTAGAATGCACTTGGTTCTTCTTATTCTAAGGCAAATTGACTTGCAGCTAATTCCCAAAATCTAATCGTGCCTTTTGATTCCAATCTCTGACTACTCTCTTTAAGTTCAACTCTCTTCCAACCTGGCTTTGACAGTATTTTTTTATTTTTGTTATTTTTTTATTCTTTTTTACATTCAATCTAAACAATTACAATACATATTACTTAATTACACTACTTGCAAAATGCTATACCCTACTACTAGTACAATACCATTTGGAGCAAGAAACCATGGCTACCTAATGGCAACATAAAATGGGAAAACACGAACATAGCACTACACGTAACGACGTGAAGAAGGAATTAAAGGAAATTGTAGGAAACGGGACAGTTTCTTGGGATAATATGAAAAATCTTTAATCAAGACGTTCTTGAGGATATACGTAATAGTCAAAGTTAGAATTGATCTATTTACCTCATAAGACGGATTCTCATCACCCTACAAAAGAAGTTGCAAAAAGCTGTTGCTCCAGACAGAGTGCCCACTAGTTTGAAGAACAACATTAACATCAGTGAGAAGATTGCATCTGCGTTCTTTAACCCTATCAAGCCTAGGGGGGGGGGGCTGAATCAGCCCCCCCTAGCAGTTTTTTGTCTGTAGATTTTTACCGAGTGCATTTACAACACTGAAACTTTCTGACTTTTAGTTTTTATCTTTGTTACGATGTAAAATTAATTTTTTGAAAAAATCAAATTCATTCCAGGGGGTAAACGCGACAAGTTTTCAAGAGATGTATGTGTAAAATTTTGAATAATTCCTAATAAAATCTACAGCTAAAGTGATAAAATGATGAAAAGATAGGAATACATACTACTTTTGATGCTCTATCCAAAAAATTAGCTCATTTTTAATTTGAACATATGGTTTTGCGGATTTTGGCACTACGCATGCGCGCATTCTTTGCATTCCTGTGTGATGACGTCATCACTTTTTGTTAATTTTTCTTCACAGAGCAAATACTATTTGGACATAGAATACAATCAAATTGGACTGATGTCCTTAATGCTTTTTGTTTTCTCACAATTAACGATTGAAAAGTTTTAGTACTGAACCCTATTGACTTTGAAAATTGAATAATGTGACGTCATGGAAAGGTCACGTGACATATCTAAAAATAGATTTCATTTTTGGGTTCATCATGAGTTGTTCTATACACATGCAAAGTTTCAAGGCTCTAGGTTGTCCAGAACAGAAGTAAATAAGGGGGGGCCGAATCAGCCCCCCCCCTAGGCTTCCTAGAGCATCAAATACCCTAGGCCTGATAGGGTTAACAGAGTCGCAAAGCAGCAAGAAGTGTTCTGTATCCTCTATACCATCATTGATTGGACACATTGGATTTATTGTCTCTCTAAATTGTGTCTAAATTTGTGGAAATTGAGTTTGCTCAGTCCAACCCTGAGTTGAGTTAAATATGCAGCCCCTTTTGGGTCATGAATACAATATACGGAATTCGCAAGTGGTCTTATTTGTGCAGATAGTTTCTCCTTAAAAATGCCAACAGTGGGTGATGCTCTGATCTCAGGATCAAGTTTGTTCCATTCCAATAAACAGTGAGGATAAAAACTGGATTTGAATTTTTCCGTTCTTGCCCTTATTTGCCCCACGCCGGGCTGACTTTGGACATGTCCAAGTCTCACTTTCTTTTATCAGTCGACTGAGACAAACACGCGGAAAGTAAATGGTGCTGCGGGGGAATAAAGAAGGAGTCCCCCGCAGCACACTTTATCTCAATCGACTGATAAAGAAGAAAGTGAGACTTGAACAAGTCCAGGCTGACTTCTAATAGCATAGGTAGTTTCATTGAGAGGTGGAATAGGGTCTCCCGAGTAATCAGGTGTTAACTCGTTGACAAATTTATGGAAAAGAATAAGCCGTCTACTCCATCTTTTTAAACATAAGGGTTCCCCTTTGACAGTAATACTTCCTTACCAGAAAATTCATGGATTATGTATTTTTTCTGAAAATATTCTGTTTGAAGAAAGTATGCAGCTGTGAATTAGTTTCAATAGAAGAGGCCAATTTCCTGTTAAATTAACAAGGGCTGCAAAGCAGACTTTCATTGAAACGGAGTATTCATTTGTCTCCATTGCGAAAACATCTAGAACAGTGAAAAAATCATTCAATATTCAATTCATCACAGCACATTTTCGATTCATCACTGCACAAATTGGTCATCATTGCACCTTAAATTAACCCTTGTTTTTAGGAGAAGTCACATCGGCATTCATCGCAAGCTTGGCCCGGAAAATCGCAGTGAAAATCGCAAAAGAGTCTAGTTATTTAAATGACATCTCTATCAAGTACGAAACTAGAACCTGGGTTCAAAAAAAATTCTTTGTGATAGCCAAACCACAACGAGATTACAAGATTTTCCTACAATGATAAGAATGCCGCTTCCTTTTGATCGTCTTTGTTTCGACTGTTTTTTACCCTGGGTACCAGAGGCTCAAAATTATAAATGAAAGGAAAATTGGGAAGAGGAAGAGAGAGAAGGAAAAAAGGAAGACAGCTTTCAACTTTCTTTGACAACTTTCTTTCATTTTTTACTTTTTTCCTTTTATTTTTTTGGCTCTGGTACCCAGTGTAGACTGTTTTATAAGAGCGCACTTATTTACGACTGCGACCCTTTTTATATGATCAACTAGAAGAATAAAACTAAAAAAATTCAAATATGCTGTGCCGATCATGGTGGGAATAGACACTGGATCATCGAAGTTCCCACCATGAAACGCGCTGCAGCCCTAGCCTGTGTTCCAGAAAGTGGTCTGGAACACAGGCTAGGCAACCCTTGCTTTTTGCCAAAGAAAACTCTTTCTTAGCTGCTTTCCTCTGCTGGATCTCTTTGCCCATTTCATCGGTAGAAAGGACGTTCTTGATAAACCTGAGAACTGGATGGGCGTCACCAGTTGCTTCCCTGTCTGTTCTTTACAGTCATGACGTAAGCGATTTCAAAATCTTCCGTCTCAGCCCTTGCGCGGGATATGAAAATTTCTTTTCAAAAAATTGCTTGCTGTGGAGTGTTTTGCATCTGAAATTTTATCAGAAACTCTTTAAAGCCTCCCATAGAATTATGTATATAGATTTGGCACATATTAGATACCGAGCTTGAATATCAAAATGGGTACAAAATGGCAAGTAATTGATTCAATCATTGCTACATTAAAATCGAAAACTTTCGGACGAAACATTTTCGCAAAAACAACTTTGGACAAGAATCAGCGGACACGTTTTTTGGAATTTCGGACAAAAACCTTCGGACAAACACGACATTAAAAAACAAGCATGGTACCGAGATATAGGCCCAGGGGGCACTCAGCACATACGCATACGGGAGATCAGTCCAATAAATCTTCAGGCAACCCAACAATATCATTTCAGCTTCATTGCAACCCAAACTATCAGCTCATTTTATACGTAGAAACTTGTACATGAACATAAAATATCCCGAAACGATGCAAATGGAAGTCAGGATTGCCTCCATCGAACAAAGAAATATCAGTAGAACGATGTTTGATGTCAAAAATATCATGAACATGATTTCGGTTCTATCTGGACCCAAAAATATCACGTGTGGCAATCTTCTGAGCCAAAAATATCGGACTTACCTCCCCACTAATGCATGTGCTGAGTGCCCCGCCCCTTGCCCCTGGAGATATACGTTAAAGCAGCTAATTGTGATTCTATCATAAATATCAACTCATAGTAGGTACATGGTCATCATCTTTCATATCAACAAGGACATTTGAATGTAATTTTCGTTAGATTGAACAATGTTAAAACCAGCCGTAGAACAAACTAAAAGGTTCGAAACGTTCTACTAATATGGCTTAGCCACTCGATTTATGTCATTCACTTATTAATTTTATTTTATCATGGACTTGTCAACTTAATTATCATTGGACGCTTCTTATTATCAAAACATGGATTTGTCAAAATGAAAATGAAATTGAAATGATTAACATATGAAGCAACCAACAACATGATGTTTTTTATCGCTGTACTTGCCCTGAGATTCCTAACCAAGCTGCCTTTCCCAAATGATGTTCCAATTTAAACTAAAAGGTACTGCCCACGCTAACCATTTTCAAGAAACGCTTCAAGGAGCCAAACTTAAAAAAATAAAAAAATTCAAGAAAATTCAGCATTTCAGGCACAACATTAATTGATTTACATTTTATGTTACGCAACTTTGTGCTTTTCCATTATCAATGAAATTGGAACTCTTGGATGAAAATACTTTCGGACATCACCAGATTTCGGACAAATAAACTTTTGTCCGAATGTTTGATCGTCGAAGAGCTTTCGATTTTAATGTACTTTGTGCAGCAAATTCTCTACACAGTACAGGGAGACATGGATACGATATACTGCAATACTACTTGCAATCGGAAGAAATAAGAGGAAAACCAACTGAAGAAAATCACCAGCTACAACACAAAAGTGAGAATCGCTGTCCCAATTCAAAGTGATAGATGGTGTTTTTGAATACAACACGATCTTCCTTAGAATGTTCAGCCAGGGTCTAGATGACATTTGTCTTCATTCCCCCCGGGGGCGTAAATGACTTGTGGATGGACGGGGGTCTGCCGCCCGGTTTTCAGAAAGCTGCCCTCTTCTAATTACCGACAGTTGCCGTCATACCCACTTATATGATGATTTTTGGCAGAAAATTACCCATTTTTGAAAATTTTTTGCCAATTTCTGGGAAACCCACCCATGTTTAAGGAAAATCTGCCGAAAAAAGACCCTTGTTTAGAGAATTTTGGACCCAAAAACCCACCCATATGGGCGGCACATACCTATACCCTCAACATGTTATGTTACCTCCCCCCCCTCGCCCCCCGGGCTTGATTTGCAGTAAAAGTAACACACTTCTTTAGTCTTTACGCTGGCTTTTCAAAACAAATTTAGGGGATCAGATTCATTCAACGTACTGAGCACCCACCCCATTTGATAAAGCTGGAATTGCCAAATAAAGGCATTTGATGACCATTACTGGCAGATCTGACCATTCATCTATTCATTGTCGGCCCCAAAATCCCTGGTTTGATACGGTTTTCCATTGATTTCAACGTTTGCCTTTCCACAGATTCCTGTTGAGCTGATTCGGTTTCGTTGCCGTACCTCAGAAGAACATAAAAGCGAAGTAGTTTTGGCTTCACTTACTTGGAGATCTTCAACACAAAAGTATGCACGTAAGTGTGTATCATACTGTTAGGCAGTGGTCATTTTTAATCCTCGGTACCGAGGCGAAGGAACACCCCCCAGTAACGACCCCGCCGGATCTTGAAAATACAGCGGGGAAATTATGAAACCATTCAGTTTCAGTGTGGATTTAGAAATATCATGCTGGGGAAATGAAGTTTTAGGCTATTATCTATGATGGAACCTCCATAATTTTGACGGGGAAGCAAAAATTTCAGCGGGTAAACAACAAAAACAGGGCAGGGAAACTCTTTAAACTCAAAATTTTGCGGGAAAAGGAGTTTTCTTGGCGGGTCATCCTTCAATCTTGGCGGGGCAATGTTTCAGCGGGGTCGTTACTGGGAGGGGGGGGGGCGTGAAGGATACACTACGTAAAACATTTTTCCATTATTTTGTAGGGGTACGAAAATTTTAAGAGCAATTTTTGATTGGGTACAAATCTATTCTAAAAAATAGTTTTCTTGAAGGAGCGAATACTTGACAAAATTTTGGATAAAGTCATCGATCCAAGATTGAAAGAAAAGTTAACAGACATCTGGAAATGATGAATCACTAGACCAGTATGAAGATCGCCTGGGACAACTTGCTATCTGTCCACGTATCTATAGTTTATGGACAAGAATTGTGGGTGGGGCACCAAACCATTTTGCTGAAAGATGATGGGATACGAGAACTTGTCAAACTTTATGAATGAAAATACAGTCGACTCCGGTTATAGTCACACCAAATGTTTTCAAGAAAAATGTGACTATAAGCGGAGTATGACTTTAAGCGGAGCTACCCAAAATAGCTATATAAATACTAGAAAATTGATTTTTATTGCCTAATTTGGGCGTTTGCAAGGACTTTGACTGCAATGAATAATGTTTTCTATTGTCTTCTTTCAAAAAAGACTTCATAAGCCCGTTTATAACCGATGATTGTTCAAAACATTCTTACATTAGACTCACTTCATGAAACATTGTTACATGGAAAAAATACTTGCTTCCTCCTGGTTCCTACTAAAAACTCCTTGTGATTCTTCCACACATTGCTAGGGGCCCCAGGCTGTTGCATGAATTGAAGTAGGTCACCCAAAACTGTAATAATGAAAGTAATATAAAAATTCATCGACATTTTTCCCAATATGTGACTGTATAAAGAGTATTTTGTTGTTTGGGAAGGAAAAAAGTAGCGATTATGAGCGGAGTGTGACAAAAAGCGGAATGACTGTAACAGGAGTTCGTTTATAAGGGTTTGACCACAACTAAATTCGGGAAACAGTAATATGGTGATTATAACCGGAGTATGACTATAAGCGGAGTGACTATAACCGGAGTCGACTCCCGGCGGGTGCACTACATATATTTTGGGTGCGGGGACGTGCCATCGGGAAGGGTATCGATTTTCCAGATATTGGTATAAAGAACGGTATCAATTTTCACACTTTTGGTATAAGGAACGGTACCGATTTTCAAGGTTTTGGTATGAAATAAAAGGTAGGATATACTTTTTCGAAAAATTGGTATAAGGTCGGGCGAGGGGCAAATCACTTCTCAAAATAGCGTACGTGATTTTTGTGATTTTGAAATCACATGGTTTTTTTCTGTGATTTTTTGTGATTTTAGTGATTTTTAATGATTTTTTCGTGTGATTTTCAAGTAATTTTTCAGTGATTTGTGATTTTTGGTGCTTTCTGTATGTGATTTTTCTTGTGATTTTGTGATTTTGTATGTGATTTTTTTGTGATTTCAAGGGAGATGTACGAAAAAAAAATCAGTGAATTGCCCCTCGAGGTCGGGTATACTTTTTTCAAAATATTGGTATAAGGAACGGGTATGTTTTTGAAACCTCGATGGCACGTCCCCGACTAAAATCTGGTCAAGTGCACCCCCCGGGAGTCGACTGTAATCTCAACTTCAAAGAAATTTCTATCATCACACTCGCACTGAAAAGTAAATCACATTTCATAAATCAAATAACTTTGTAGGAAAATACTCAAGAAAACGTGGAGCCTTTTAAAAAGCATTCTACTTTAGAATAAGCATCCAATGTTTGAAAGAAGATGTCGAAACTAAAAACTCTATACAGAATTTTCAAAAATTCCTCGTAAATATGAAACTTTTGCCGCCACAACCACAACAACAACACTCATTTCGCATGCCTCTTTCTGAAAACGAGAGTGCGGATGCCTTTCATGATCATGATGGTCAGTGGCGGCAAAATGGCGAATAAGGTGACCCCAAAAGAACAGCTTGAAAAAATTGCGAACGAAAACAATGTCGACCTCAAAGCTGAAGAATTTGCAAAATTGTTGGATGAAAAAGATGACCTGAAATGGTGCAGAGAGGAATTTTGTTATCCCAAGAACAAGACACTGCCCCCAAGTAAGTTGAAGACTTGGTTGAAGTTGTGTGTGTGTGTGAAACACCACCAGAGCACTGACTCTGCTTTATGTGCCCCCCCCCCCGCCACCAGGTAGCTCCAAAGAGAAAATTGAGGTATTTTAAATCTCAATGAAAATAAAACGGAAAGGGCTTGAAAAGATGATTCCAAAAATATGTATATATTTGTTTGCCTTGAACTTTGTGGTTTTTATTAAATTAATTATCATGAAATTTCATTTCAAACAGGGGTGGAGCCAGGGGAGGGCTAGAGGGGCTACAGCCCCCCATCGGAGGCATCTAGCCCCCATCAGAGGAAATTTTGGTTTCTCTTCGGAGGAAATTTGGCAAAATAACGCACAAAAACACCATTTTTCAGTCATTTAGCCCCCCTGGTCAAAAGCTCCAGCTCCTCTGTCAAAAAGTTTCTGGCGCCACCCCTGATTTCAAATGTAAACAAATTTGAACAGATTGTAATTATTTCTCAGGGGAGGGGGGGGGGGGTACTTGACCTATATTTGTACAGAGATGTGCCCATGAAAAAAATTTTTATACCCCATCCTAGAAATTTTGTCCTCAAGTGATTCCTGATTCAAGAAAAAATTGGTGAAAAGTATACTCCAAAACACAAAAACTGAAGTAAAAAGTAACCCAATGTAACAAAGTTTTCCCCTTGTTTTGACATGTTTTGACTATCAGCTCCAGAGAAATTGCATTCATTCGATACCCCATTACAGAAAAAATGGGTGAAAGCGATACCGTGAGAAACAGCACATCCCTTTTGGACAAGTATACTAAGTACCCCCCGGGATAATTTCCCATTGAGAATTTGAATTTGTGGGACTCCCAAAACTGCAAAATCAACAAATGCAAAAGAACAACAAAAGGCGTGCCCAAAGCTGCAAAATCAACAAACACAAAGGAACAGCAACTGGCATTTTTATGTGCGAAGAATGAGCACTTTATGTGGTGGGGGAGATTTTGTGTAGGAAGGAAGGGGTATCTACAGACGCTTTTTGTGCCAAAAGTGAAACAATAGGTAGGCATACCTGAAATAGGTTTACCATTGAAGTTGTCATCAGTGTCAATTAGGCTAAATAATTTCGAACTTTTATCTGGCAACTTGACAATGACTTTTATGATGAAAATAAGCTGTTAACAAAGTTAAGTGAGTCCTGCTCTGAAAAGCAAGATGGAAATACAATCGTCTGCCCATCTGTACTCACCCATTCATCAGGGAATTTGAATGATTCTACTCACTGGAAATAATATGCAAGTCCAATTGTTTTCACTCCAGATTCATCAAGTGGTTTTACAAAGCAAGCGTTTGAAAATTCGACCCCTCCTCCCAGCCCTTGAAAAGGGCGGAAATTTATCAGCAGGAAGAGACTGTTTATGAGTTGATCAAGGGGGTTTACTGTAGGCTGCTTTTTGAAGCATGTCAGAGTAAAGAATTCTCTGGAAATTGTATTCTTTCTAGACCTGATATTTTGGGATAGATTTTTAGCTCCAAATGTAATATACAACGATGAGTAACTAGCTGAGACAGAAAAAAAACAACTGATTTGTCTCACATCCTAATGTTCACTTTGTGTCAAAGAATTCCATCTGTACATTCCAATAGACCCACTTCTAGTTCTCAGATTCATAGCTTTCACGTTCCAGACTTCTCCCTCTTCGTTATCGATTACCAAAAGAATACAAAATACAACAGCAACAAGCAATCTGTCCCTCTTTGACAACACCACTGTATGGACAACGCAGAAATTCATTCTCGCCGGAATATTTTACAAACACCAGAATTCTTTGCACATCCCCATAGGGTCCCTATTTTCTTGTCTAGGACTTCAGAGCTTCAAGATGAATCGTGAATTTGGTAATATTCCCGATTGGTGAATTCAATCAAAAATAGTTTGAAAAATACAAAGAAAGGCCTAAAGTTTCAGTATGTAATACTGCATTAAGAGAAAGTCAGCTTCTTGTACCAGGTCTTTTAAGTCTTCAGCTGATTGGATTGCCAGATACCTTACCTTTTGAAAGATATGTGAAGCCAGTTGGACCAAGCAGTGTCTAAACTACATTCTATCCCAATCTTGTCTTATGTCACGTTCAATTCCTACCCTGACCATCAACCCCCGGAACACCCCCGGGCATTTGCACAGAAAATATTCCCGGCCCCCGGCATTTGACAGTCAATCTTTTCCCGGCCCCCGGGCATTTGACAAACCCAGGGATATTCAAAATGTGTACAGTATTTACTGTATAGGAGCATGAAACTTGCATTACAGTAGTTTCAGCTTTCAGGTTTCGCTATTTTTTGAAAAAAAAACACTTCTGAATTCGAACACGGGAGATCTCCGCATTTTTGGTTTCCACTTTCGGCATCGAAACATGGTCTTCGGAAGCTTACAGTAAATCCCCACATACAAGAACCTACCAAAATAAGAACCCAGAGGCTGATTTTCCTGAATTATGCACCTGGCAATTAAGAACCTGTTTCAGTCTGATGAAACACAGGTTCTTATTGCAGGGATAGCAAAATTGATTTTTGATCTATGTTACTCAGTTAATTTTGGCCCAGGTTGGCTGTTAAATGTTGATGCTCCTCCCCCAATTAGGTATACGTCTATAAGAACCCTTCAAACAGAAATAATATGGCTGAAAATCATTGTTAAGACTCTGAAAGGGCCTACACAAGCCACTCTTCAAATAAGAGCCTTTTTACCGTGATATTAGTCATAGTATCTTTGAAATAAGAACCTATTTCAGCCTGGCTCTCAAAAAAGTAGGTTCTTATATGCGGGGATTTACTGTACTTGATATCCTGAATGATACAGGGAGCCGTTAATGTTTGTTGAACTATATCCCAGACTTCAGTTTGCGTCTAGGGTAGTATTTGGAATGCAATAGGCTACTGTACATCGTTTTCTAGATATTGAGGAAGGCTGAGGAAGAGCCTTGCAGTCGCAAGAACATTCTTTTGAATTACCCAGTTGTATTGAACAAGAAGTTCAGTTTTGTTCTTTTGGAAGTTTCTTTAATTGTTACAGTTCTGTTCCAGTTGTTATACCCTGTGAGTTTATTTCTCTGAAACACATTCTTGACAAATTTAGATTGTATTATATTTCTGAATGTGGATCTTCTATTGCGTCGTTTGAATCAGCAATATTTTAGAAAGTGTTAAAAGTATCAGAAATCCTTCGTGTTCCTCCAGAATACCGAATATTAAAACAATTAACAACATCGCTGACTATAACTTTTTATATTTCAATGGACCGGTTGAAAGCAAAATTGCCCACCCCCGGGCATTTGACAGTCAATTTTTTCCCGGCCCCCGGGCATTTGACAGTCAATTTTTTCCGGGCCCCCGGGCATTTGTGCGCAAAAATTTTGTTGACCCCCGGGATGCCCGGGGGGGATGGTCAGGGTAAGAATTGAACAAGACATTATACTGGTGTCTGGGACCATTGCCAAATCTTTGTTTTTTGCAAGACATCCCAACATTTCTCCGTCCAAAGCAGACATCGAACTGGAGATCCACAATGAGTCAGTGTTTGTTTGAGGTTTACTAGGCTTATACAAAGTGACTTTTTACCAACTATGACTTGCCCTTAAATGATTTACTCATCACAATTTTGCAGTTGACCTTTCACTTGTTGATGGCGAAAAAGAATGCATTTACTTTTGTAACAATTCTCTTGGCTTAATGCCAAAGAGAGTTGAAGACAATGTGAAAGAGGAGCTGAAGAAATGGGCTGAAATGTAAGTTCTAGGGTTATCTTTGTTACCTAATCATGATCTTCCTTTTGATTTTGCATGGTTTTATTCTATGTTAAGAATTGAATAAACTTAGCATAAATCAATGGAGACTACAGAAACCCATTATGAAAAGGGAATCTATGAAGTGGGTATGACTGTAAGTTGTATTTTCCTGTCTTATGTTTATTATGTTTAATACCCACTTTATTCGAACAGTTTTGGACACCTGGTATTTTATGATGATTCATGATTCAGAATGATAAGATTTTCAGCATGATAAATTTTGCATGAGTGTGGATGTGATCTGGAGTGATTGCTGTGGTGAAAGGATTAGACTGATTAAATTTACACTTTCCATTATGTCTATTTGATAGACTTATTACAGATGATGAAATACACTTAGGGCAAGTCTAGATTAAAGGGTCTGTTTCATCCAGAATTCCTTACATGTGTCAATTCCTTATTTAAGAATTCCTTACATGTGTGACATGTGTAAGGAATGCTGAATGAAACAAACCCCTCAGACTTGACATTAAATCCCAAAATTCTTATCTTCACACTTAGGGGTGTGTATGGTCATACACATGGTGAATACCCTTGGATGAAGATTGAAGATTTTGCTGTAAAACCCTCTGCAAGACTTGTTGGTAAGTTAGATTTACCAGAGCAGCCAGTTAATCATGATTTCCAATTTATTTTCTTGTGAAAAATGCTTTTGTGATTAAGTAAAGGCGGATTTCCATTCAGTGCATTTCGTCGCGCGCGCGACAATTTGCGATCGATTTGCAGTCTGGGCATGCGTACTTTGCGTTATTTGGTAGCACGATCAGAGCGCGCGATCGCACAAAAAAGTAGAAGCTCATCCTACTTTTGCGATCGATTGCCAACGTTGTAACAGACCCAGTAGGGAAGGTTAGGCCATACGACGTGCCCATTTGCCCTGGTTCCTATTATTCTTGTCATTTGCATCATCTCCTTCGTAGGAGTAGCAATGGCTTTAAACATCTATTAATAGGAGCCATCTTTGATCACGTTATTATTTGAATTTGGAGAGCTCGAAGATGCCTCTGGACTACTTATCAGAACTGAAAGAAAGTTGTGCGATCGCTAAAAGTCGATCGCTAACTGTCACGCGCGCGACAAAAATCACTGAATGGAAATCCGCCTTAACCCATCAGTTGTTTCCATAATGGAGGGAACTGTAGTTTCTAATCTCATCTTTCAGTATCCTTACTTCCTTGATTAGAATAGGTTCTTCGTTTTGAAAAATGTTCGTCTCCAATTTGATATGGTCAATAGACATCCAAGACTGTTTTGGTGAAGGAAAGATGAACTGCTGATGAGCATTTACTTTTTCAAAAAAGGTTGTACTTTTTGAGAGGTCCCATGATGGAATAGTTGAAGCTTATCACACATGGAAATCTCAGCCCTTTCTGTGTTAAACATGGCTGAGTTTCAACTTGGCTATTGTGCAAGCCTTCACACTGTTTACATGAAAGAGGCTGAGTTTAAACATCATTCCTCAACCGCATTCATATCATCTGACCTAATCTCAGAGCGTTTTGAGATTCAAATCAAAATAAGTGATGCTATCCAAGTTCAGCTCATGGTGAACTCAGCAAAGAGCTGAAATTTCTCATGTGACGGGTCTGTTAACTTATCAGTGTATTTCCAGTTGAGACATTGTGAATAATGATCCGATATTCAATCCCTAGGAGCAAATGCAGATGAAATCGCCATAATGAACAGCCTGACCGTGAACCTTCACATACTTATGGTAAGTCAGAACACAGCCATGTTTGGTACCATTGCCCTTATCAGCCACCACCCTAGCGCATTCTCTGAGTTTTAGGCTTGTTTCTAAATTTACAGAAATAGTCAAGACTGGGACTAATAAATGGAAATGAAGTGTGAAAATGGATTGCTCACACATTATTCTTGCCTTACATTCGTATTAACTTGTTTCTGTAATTTCCTCTTATACTGAGAAGAACTTTTCCAACGCATTTGAAAGTTACTGGAAGTGTCTGTTTCTCCATTTGTTTTATCCAGCATCATTTTTGTTTTGATTCATTTACATTATAAAATGCTGGCAAATGTCAGATAACTTATCTCCAGCATTTTCTCAGCCTTTTTAAATGAATTCTTCCAAAGGTCCTTCAAGTTGTCAAAATATGGTTTTATTCAGGGGGTTTTCTATTCAAAAGCAGGTTGATTTGCTAAAAAATCACCCTGAACCGCCATAGTTTGCAATGACCATCTCATGTTTTGAATATCAACTGTCCCTTTTTCCGCTGGATAACTGTATGAATGAATACATGTGGGAAATAATATTTTGATTCTGGGAAAGCGTTTTTTGGCACTGTCAACTTTTCATTTAAGCTGGGAGAACAGAATTTTTAGAATACCATGATGCTGGTATGATATGTGATGGATGAAAACGGAGGATGAACGAAAAGCTTTGATTTTCTATCCAACCAAAATGCAATGCATGTTAATTACTTAGGGGAAATGACCCTAAAAGAGCTTTTTCCAACAGTATAGTACACTTTTCTTCTGGGATAGCTGATTGCAGGAAAATGAGAGATAGCAGTTCAAGGTGATATAATTTATTTAGGCCAATATCAACGTTGCACCTTTGACTTGTGGCTACTCTTCAAAAATTTAGTTAACGAAGTGACACAGTAAACATTTTGAACTGAAAAATTTTATGGCAAAAAGCTATTGTTAGTCCCTATCGGATCGCACATAATAGGGTGTTTATCTGAGAGGTGGCAGTTCAGGGCGATGTTACTCTAAGGCTACTTGCTTCACTCTACAGTTGCAACAACTACCCACCACTGTTCAACAAGGACTCATGCACAAACTGTTCAGACATTTTAAAGCAAGGGTGATGAAGCAAAGAAAATTTCCAAGCATCAATCGGAAGCACAGGCAATAAGTCTGATACAAGAATCTTTCTCAAAATCTTTCAACTCAGGATTAAATTTATGCTTGATAGTATTGATGAAACTCCTTGCTTCATTCTGTTTGAACATTGTGCGAAAATGCACATAAATGCAAAATATTTCTCTTCAACAAGGCTCTGAAGCTGTTTTGCAAGACGCTAGAGAATAATATCAAGCTTGTTTATAGCTTTTATCCACTTATGCTATTACCAGCCCAAGAAGTTTAGGCCATTCCATATGACTTGCAGTTTGAGCAAATAGGAAAGTCAATACAATAAACCATTTGTGGCAAAGAGCGTTTCCCACTATTGAAAATTCATAGCACCATGAGTACTTCATAGATTGGAGTGAATCAAACTCTGCTTGATAGCTAAGAAATTTAAGTAGTTTTGTACTTGTCCATGTTTTTATAAGAGATGGAAATAAAGGAAACCGATTCAAAAGTTTCATGGTTGCAAAATGCCCAAAAATGGGTCTCAAACACTATAATAAAAAGATTATAAGTAAAATTTCATGGGTTAGAGATAACATGTGCACATTTATGCCCATGGGATTTAAATACTAGAGCTGTTTTGTTGAAAGTCTATTCCAACGCCTTCGTACATTGGTGTGTGGTAGGATAATCCTTGTGATGTGTCCAAGTGTTTATGGC
The DNA here is from genome assembly GCA_964020215.1 of Aurelia sp. 3 sensu Dawson et al. (2005). Classification (NCBI taxonomy): domain Eukaryota; kingdom Metazoa; phylum Cnidaria; class Scyphozoa; order Semaeostomeae; family Ulmaridae; genus Aurelia; species Aurelia sp. 3 sensu Dawson et al. (2005). Next base: position 12,424,790 of record OZ026590.1, read on the forward strand.
TGTTTGCAGGCATTTGGCAACCAAGAATTTTTCGTAAGGTCAAATTTACGTATGCTGGCTGTGCTCAAAATATATGTAAAATTCACGGAGTTTTTCTTGTTGTTTCTGCTTTGCATTGAAAGCAACTGCTGTACAATGAAATAGTAAATTTGGCCAAGTACTCTTGATGCTATAAATCATCAGATTGCAGGGACGTTTTCCTCTGGCTCACCCCGTAGTTTTGAGTGAAAATGGCGAAGCAGCTTAGACCCCGTTTACACGCGGAAGAACTGGATCTATCCAGAGCGGAATCGATCCAATTTAGGATCAGTCCCAAACTTATGCAGGTATTTACACGGAATCAATCCCAAATTATGTTGCGTTTACACGGGATCGACACAGGTACTTACTGTAAGCACAGATGCCCAGACTCCTTATAAAAGGCCTGAGCATACGTAAAGACTTCGCAGCATTTATTGTCAGGGTGCCCGATGTGCCATTGTGAAAACTTCTCGATTGCTTTTTTGGCTTGCCTCATTTTGCATCCGTGCCAGTTTGGGATCGATCCAGCCATTTACGCGAGGCTCTGATGGGATCAATCCCAAACTAGATCGCTCTCTGGCAATCAATCCCAAACTAGCACGGATAGCGGATCCATCCAGTGCAAACGAAAAACTAATCCGTACTAGTTTGGGGTCGATCCTGTTCTTGATCGATCCAGTTTTCTCTCGTGTAAATGGGGTCTGAGAGAACCTTTACAAATCATTCGCTCCATGCTTATATTTATTAAAAATCTATCAGTGTCTTAGACAAAAATTTCAAGTAGTCTCAAACTACAATCATGACTTCCTCATATAATTCTAAAGCTAAAATTTTGTTGAACAGAAGACATAAAGAATTATGCATAAAGATACTGCTGCAAAAATTATCAAAACTTTCTTATCATGAAAACTTTGAATTTGTGTCTCAGGACCAACACAATTAACAACATATAAATTTACTATTGTTTTTGTAGGATTTTATTGTGTTGAAATGATATTTTGCTTTTCCTCCTTGTCCCTTGTGAGCTCAACGCACGAATGCTTGCAACACTCTCTCTTGCACGCACCGATATAAATGAGAGTGACCAGACAGTTCTCCATCTTGGCCTCAGCTCATACACAGCCAGGTTAATTTTCCCAGGACAGAATTTATGGCAGTTGTTTACTGAAGGAATGGGTACATTGTAGAATTTTTTGGAGAGTATATCTGATCGCTCTTTGCAGTTGTGTTGATTAGTTAATTAGTTTTGTTGGCTGTGTATGACGAGCTCGCCAATGCACCTAAATACGTCTCTTTTTTGTCTCAGTTCTCCGGAAAATTAAATGGTAAATAATTTATTTTCGTTTCCACCACGAAGTGGTGGATTAGAAAATAACGTTGTGTATGTCCAACAGAGTTGCAATGTGTTCCTGTGGTAGCAGTTTGTAATGCTTTGTCATTTCAAATTTTTTATGAGAATACCGTAAAAGCTCTATTAAGCCCCTCTCTCTAATAAGCCCCTCCCCTCTGAGTCAAAATTTGAAATAAGCCCCCCTCTCTTTTAAGCCTCCCCCTTATACAAAATTCTAGAATTTACCAAACATTTTCCATTCATTAAGCTACACTACCTTGCATGTTAATTTTGGCACGTTTTGGAATAAAAAATGTGTCGAATTTACGTATTTCAGCCGCAAAATTGTACATTGATTCCGCAAACTATGGGATAAAAGAACTGAAAAGCTACCAAATATAGCCTTGTCACTTGATTTTGTGAATAAACCCCCCTCTCTAATAAGCCCCCCTCTCTATTAAGCCCCCCCTCTGGAAGGTCCGAAATTAAATAAGCCCCCCGGGGGCTTAACCCTTTCCCTGTTTGTGTCCCACCTGGTGGTCACACCGTAAAAGTTCTGCTAAAAATCGAACTTTCTCCGAATTGTCTCAAAATCGGTACAGAGCCTATTTCAAGTATGCTGATTATGAATATGGACAAAGATTTTGAGAAAATTGTCACTAATTTGGTCCAAATGGCACACAAAGTGGCACAAATGTCCAAAAATTGAGATTGTATGGATTTGTCTAAGAATTGGTACAGAGCCTATTTCAAACATGCTGATTACGAATATGGACATAAATTTCGAAAATATTGTCACTAAATGGGTCCAAATGGCACACAAAGTGGCACAAATGTCCCAAAATTAAAGTTGAATTGATTTGTCTTGAAATTGGTACAAAGCGTATTTCAGACATGTTGATTGCGAATATGAATGTAGATTTTGACAACATTGTCACTAAATTGGTCCAAATGGCACACAATGTGGCACAAATATCCAAACATCGAAGTTGCATAGATTTGTCTCAAAATTCGTATAGAGCCTATGTCAAAGAAGCTGATTTCGAATATGGACATGAATTTTGAAAATGTTGTTACTAAATTGGCCCAAATGGCACACAAAATGGCACAAAAGTGGCACAAATTGAAGTTGCATAGATTTGTCTCAAAATTGGCATAGAAAGTATTTCAATGATGCTGATTGCGAATATGAACATAAATTTTGAAAACATTGTCACTGAATTGCTCAGAATGGCAAACAGAGTGGCACAAATAGCCAAAGAGGAAAATTGTGTCAAATCTCCTTAAAATTGGTAAAGAACCTACTTCAAGTATCGTAAGTGGGAATACGACAACAAATTTCAAAAATTTTGTCACAAAAGTGAGCCAAATGTCCCATAAAATGATCAAATTTACCAAATACTGAAATTATTCCAAGTTGCTTCAAATTTGCTTTAGAAACTATTTCAAATACGAATATGAAAACAACTGTTGAAAATTTGTCCCTATAAGTGTCAAAAGCACCCAAAGTGGAAAAAACAGCAAGAAATCATAGTTGCATTGAGAGACCGAAAAACAGGACTACACCCAAAGTAAAAGGATGAAAAAGTGGGTTCAAGTGTTGCTGCCCTTAGATTTCCATACCAGAGAAAACCGAAATTTCTACTGATATTAGACTTCGTGTCGCACACTAAACAGAACAATCTAACGCACTGTCCTCTTACTCAAGAACTAGAAGGTGACCTAAAATGATTTTCCATCCCGTTCCTTCATAAGAGATGATTTATGTTCTGATTTGACGAACTTTCCCTTTGTCATTTTCTACAGTTCTCAAATCCCAAAGCTTATCTTATTGTTGATCACAGTGGCGTTAGAATGAAAAGCTTCAAAACCTTCCAATCTTGAATTCTACATAAAGTTCACCAAAGCTTAGCCAGATAACCAGACCCAAGTTCAAAAGAACTAGCTCTATGAAATTGGGCCTGGTTATCAGGCAAATCAAAGCTTTTAACCTATGTTCTGTACCTTATTTTCTGTTCAGACCTGGAACAGTTTTTGACGTTGTATTGCAAGACGGCGTCCCAAACACTGAAACCTGGGTAAACTTGGGGGTAGAGGTTTTCTGCGGAGAATTTGCAAGAGATCGTTTGTGTGGTATTCCCTTCATAAAAGTGAGAAAAGAAATATGCGTAGTAATTGTCAGTCAGACTTTAAGGAAATAAGAGAATTTTATGACCAGGTTGATTTGATCTGCAATATCAAAATTTAGTGACTTTGATTTGGTAATGACTTTAAACGGAGTGATCTTTTGTGTTCAAGAACATTTAATTTTTATGAGATGTAAGAGATCAAATGAAGGTCGTGCTTCATACAGTTTTGCCATACCATTTGACTAGTGCTCCTTTGACTAGTGCTCTGATCTCCAGAAGACAATTTTCTGGACGATTTTCATAAAAATTCCTGATGACACATCGCACATGCAACACATCGCACATGCACAGTTGAGAATTTCTGATTGGCGAATCGAAAAACTTCGCTGGACATAAAGTAGAACTACTTTTATTTTTCATCTAACAATTTTGTTCGCTGAATTCTTTGACCGATCAAGTCGCAGGATTTCTCAAGCCTCGCTCAAATTCTTTTTTGGAAAGCAGGAGTTCCTTTCCGCATTCTCACGACCAAATCAAACAATATGGAGATCAAACAACTTCTTCGCCGCAAATTTGTGAGACGATCCTCCAGAAAATCGTCTTTTGGAGATCAGCCTTAAAGCTGCACTGCTTTTGGGACTCAAATGATTGCTATTTCGCTTCCACGTTGCAGATCTCTTGTCCTCATTATTGATTAGGGGATTAAACATCATTAGCCAATAAACAAATACCATTATCTCATCATTGCGTTAGGAAAAATAGATTGCTTGTATTAGCTACCTCTCGATCAGAAGATCGAAAATTTTCTCTTAGGAATTACGACAATCCTGGCCAAAAAAGTTGGAGACACAGACAAATTTCCGTGTTTGCTTGATGTTTCCTAACATGTCGAGGTGAAAACATACATTTGGGACCTTCTGATTCTCCTTTCGTTCCCCTTAATACAGTGCTGAGATGGCTGAATCAAATTCGATTCAAGCAACATTGAAACTGGGGGAGCGGGGGACACGTAATCAAAGACCGAAGTAGTGCAATTTTGTGACTTGTCCAAAGTATTTTGACCAAGATTGTATGTTTGTTTTGGCAAGAAATTCATCATCGTGTATGGTAGCTACGCTATTTAACCCATTTGGGTCTCTCTCACATTGCAATTTTTGCAACAGCGTTATTGGCAGAATCAAGCGCTAGGAGATGTCTCTGATTTATACTTATAAATAACCTTATATTCATGTTGAACTTTCTAAAATTCATGACTTTCTGCATCTCTGGTAAAGATATTTAGACCCAATTTACAATTTGCCGGTACGAACGAATACGGCATGAAACTGTACCGTAGCTATTGGCCTCCTGTTTACAGCATAGGCTTCACGTGAATACAGCACGAAAGGCATACTGCAAACTGGTTTCATTGCTCACAACCGGCATGGTGTAAACAGCGAATATGGCATCATTTAATGCCAGATTTACACCCAGCCAATAATTTGGCAACTGAGAGCATGCACCTTGACTAATCCTTCCTCTGTGCATGTTCAAATCCTATCGTATTCACTTTGTGCCGGTATAGCGTAAACAGGGCCGTAGCCAATTTCAGTCCAAGCTCAGTCAAAATTTGGTAACCTAATAAAGCTTAGGCGAAATGATTAACCGTTCCATGCGCAATGAGAAACGTATAATGTACACTCACCAAATGTGTGTTGTTTTCGCGTCAAATCTTCTGTCAGCGGCATCTCTGACTGACATAAGATTTGACACGAAAACAACACACATTCGGCGAGTGTACATTATATGTGTCTTATTGCGCATGGTCGTTCATTGAAATCAGTCTATTGTTATTCAATGTACATTTCGGAACGCGAGTAACTCATTTCGCGACATTCTAAAGTTGAAATGACAATAGATAAAAATATTGTAAATATTCGTTCCGAAATGTACATTTAATAACAATAGATTGATTTCAATGAACGACCAATTTTTTTCTAGCACTGAGGCTCAATTGGATTCAAAACTTCATTTATGTGATGCAATATAGCTGGAACGTTTACAAATGATTGTGTAAGATCCTGATCGATATGGCGTCATGAGCATATCTTAGGAGGGAGCACCAAGTGAAAATTATTGTAGCTTTTAGCGGATGCGTCAAAGAATAAACTTTCCGCTATCATATCCACCCATAGATTTATAACGTGATCTTCAGCAAAAAGCCTGAATTATATTCTGTGATTTTATTCGAATGTTTTTGTATTCTATTTCAGTCTTTTGTTCTGATACGTGAGTTTCTTTCTTGAAACCTTTGCTTTCGAAATCACAAAAAAGGACCAAATAACGACGATCAAATATGTTAAAGACTTGGCATTGACATGAATGGATAAAGAGAAAACGTTTAATGGTAATTCGGGGATTCAAAATTTGACACCATCGAGGACACTATATCAATTTCGGAAGATTTGTACCGCCTTGTAATACATTTGAACCGCTTTTATGACAATGATTGCATCATGTATGTTCATTTTCGTAATAAACACATCAGAAATAGTCCCTGTGCTAGTTTTGAAAGAATTTGATGTTATTTCAAGTTTCAACATTTTTTGTGCCACTTTGTGTGCCATTAGGACCAATTCAGTGACAATGTTTTCAAAATTTATGTTCATATTCGCAATCAGCATCATTGAAATACTTTCTATGCCAATTTTGAGACAAATCTATGCAACTTCAATTTGTGCCACTTTTGTGCCATTTTGTGTGCCATTTGGGCCAATTTAGTAACAACATTTTCAAAATTCATGTCCATATTCGAAATCAGCTTCTTTGACATAGGCTCTATACGAATTTTGAGACAAATCTATGCAACTTCGATGTTTGGATATTTGTGCCACATTGTGTGCCATTTGGACCAATTTAGTGACAATATTGTCAAAATTTACATTCATGTTCGCAATCAACATGTCTGAAATACGCTTTGTACCAATTTCAAGACAAATCAATTCAACTTTAATTTTGGGACATTTGTGCCACTTTGTGTGCCATTTGGACCCATTTAGTGACAATATTTTCAAAATTTATGTCCATATTCGTAATCAGCATGTTTGAAATAGGCTCTGTACCAATTTTTAGACAAATCCATGCAATTTCAATTTTTGGACATTTGTGCCACTTTGTGTGCCATTTGGACCAATTCAGTGACAATATTTTCGAAATTTATGTCCATATTCGTAATCAGCATGTTTGAAATAGGCTCTGTGCCAATTCTTAGACAAATCCATGCAATCTCAATTTTTGGACATTTGTGCCACTTTGTGTGCCATTTGGACCAAATTAGTGACAATTTTCTCAAAATCTTTGTCCATATTCATAATCAGCATACTTGAAATAGGCTCTGTACCGATTTTGAGACAATTCGGAGAAAGTTCGATTTTTAGCAGAACTTTTACGGTGTGACCACCAGGTGGGACACAAACAGGGAAAGGGTTAATAAAGCTTTAACGGTAGGGCTAAGTTGTTTCATTTACTTGGTAAAAGATGATGTAATAGGCATTTGCACTAAAGATGGCGGCGAGGAATTTTTTACCGATATGCACTGCGTTCTTTAATCGAATTCCTAAAGAATCGTTAAAGATTTGTAATTCGAAGGCAATGCATCTCGGTAAAAATTTCCTCACCGCCATCTTTAAAGCGATCCTCTATTTCCTCTATTACGTCATTTTATGAGACATCTTTTCTGTGCAATTTCATGTGAAAGTTCAAATCTTACATAGGGTCTACTGGGGCAACATGGCTAGGTTGGGGGTAAAATGAGTAGGGTACAAAATTTGGATAAAATTTCTTAAATCGCCATTCAGAGTTTTCCTCTGGCTAGAATTGCTCTAACTAATGTTGATTCATCAGATCTGGGTCTAGGTTTTTCAAGCAACTAACACTACCCATTTTGCCTCAGCGTACCCATTTTAACCCAGTAGACCTGTCTTAGCTGACGCTTTTGAATGTGCTACGTTATAGTGGCATCTTCTTTTTCTAGATACCTTTCTACAGACCAACTCCTGAGAGGCATCGTATCCTTTTAGAAGAAAAAGCATTTCCATCAGATCATGTAAGCCATTAAATATCTATGGTTAGGCTGTTGAAATGATGTTTAACCGCTGTTTGCCATGCCGTGCTGAATGAAAGAAGCTCGTAGATATTACTGTCTCGAGTGTTTTATCCATCTATTTATTCATTTTAGTTTATTTTTCGAATGCTATTGTTCCAATCAATGTTTGTCAGATTGCCCATAAATGTCTCATGCAAAAGCGTTTGATCACCCCTAGATGTTGATCATTACAGACAGAAAGCACTGCGATATCAAACATCAAACTCAGATTTCGACACATTGCTTTTATTCTTTAGGTGGTGTGGTCTTAAAGGACAAGTCCGGGGTTGATAAAATTATTGTTAAAAAGCAACCTTACCAACTGCTGAACACCAATCGTGAGTTCTTTCCAAGTTTTGATGCCACCAACTTTCATGAATTTGTTAATGAATCTTCGTAAGCTAGGCCAAATATCGTCTCCATTTTGTATTTTGTACGAGTGTGCGAAGGCGCGATAAGGAGGCTAGCAATGTGAATAGTATAATACCAAAATATTTGGCAGCCTCGTTCAGGTCAACATGAAGTGGCGTCATAGAAAGTGGCGTCATTTCGCACTTCTTAGCAGATTGAAATATGTAGTTGCGCAGATTAAAAGAGAAAAACATTGAAAAAAAGTATTACACACCATTCACAACAGTGTAATCTCTTGAATAATCAACAATTATACCAACACCGGACTTGTCCTTTAAGCATACCTGAATTGATTGAGAACGTATCTGCAGTAAAGCAGGCAATGGGCAAAACTCGAAGTGGTACTTGAAATGACAGTAATTCGCATTTACTCGCTAGAGTTAAAGGAATGCTTTCAGTGCTGAAAATTTTGCCTTCATTTGAATAAACATTGACCCAAGAAGCTCTCTATTGGCCAGATATCAGAGTTATATCAAAAGCGCCTGCTTTCCAAATTAGATTGACTTTCTTATGTTATGCAAGAACTAACCGGACTTTAATTCGATACTGGACACACCATGAAATTTCAAACATTTGAAACATCTTAGCACTCAAGGTACTAGGTGAATTTGAGCAGATCAAAATTTGGATGTTAGGAGAAAGACTTTCATATTTTAGCGATTTTTCTCCCGGTTTTATTCAATTAGCATCTACATCTACATACAGGTTAAATATAAAAAACATTTTCACATTTGGCGGGCTGTGGCATAAAAATCATATAGTCAATATGCAAACTGAAGTGTTAAGCTCCGGTCAAAGATCCAACATCTCACCCAACATTTGACCCAACATCATGTTGGGTGAAATGTTGGATCGTTTGACCACCATGTTGGGTCACCCAACATTGTGACTTTCGATGTTGGGTGAAATTTGACAGAGATCAAAAATGTTTGGTGAGGACGCCCAATATTTCCATTGTTTTCAGATGTTGGGTCAATTGTTGGGTCGTTTGACCACCTCATCCAACATTGTTGGTTACGCGCATGCGCAATAGACTACGTTCAGAGAGCGCCAACCGCCAAAGTCGTCACTATAGAAAATGTTGGGTCAGATGTTGGGTGAAATGTTGGATCGTTTGACCACTGATGTTGGGGCACCTGTAAATGTTGGGTTGAATGTTGGGTGAAATGTTGGGTGAAATGTTGGGTGAGATGTTGGATCGTTTGACCGGAGCTTTATTCTATCAGTCACAGGCCAACTTAGAAGAGAAAATTTTGCTTGCTAAAGTCACTCATCTTCAAGACCCAAAAATTAGAAAACATGCATGTTCGGGGTTTGTAGGGGAACCGAGAATTCCACGTTTCATTCTGGTCCATGATTTATTCGGCACTGAAATTTAGATTCAATGCAGTCGTCATTTTCAGAAATTAAATTTTGATTGCAGTAGCAAGCAAGCCATAGACCAGCATGGAACTTGGAAGTCTTGTTCCTACGCATGCCCCTTGAGGTTTCGGCTCTTAAAGATGATTAATTTTACCAACAAATTTTTCTTGGCCTTTAACTAATAGATTAACATTGTAGTTTTGACTATCGGCCGCATGATTTTTGTTCTAAACCCTGCCAAAGGTGTAAAATGTTTGTAATTCACCTGGTAGGTATCAGTAAAGCCCCTGTGGGGCATCACATTGATGAAGATCAGGTTGTTTATAAGGAAAGCCAAAGAAGAGTGGAGGTATGCCAAGTGAGAACTTCGAAAATTAATGCTTTCACTCTTGCACGTCCAATTCGTAGACCTTTTACGGCTTAACTCGCACTGTACTTAGACAGACAGAAAAAATGCTATGGAGTCAACCACCTCCCGTGACTGCACTAATAAGTGCTCTTTAGCAACTTAAAAAAATAACAACAACATATGATTGTGTCTATTCAAGGCAAGGCCTGCCGCTTGTCCTAATGAAACCATTTGGTTTCATTTGACTTACTGATTGCTAAGTTACATGCATACGGATTTAGCTGTGAAGCTTTATTGCTTATCTACAGCTATCTGGAAAATCGGCAACAAAGAGTAAAAATCAATGGTTCTTTCAGTAGCTATAAGCATGTTCAGCTTGGCGTTCCCCAAGGATCCGTCCTTGGACCTCTCTTTTTCAATATCTACATCAATGACCTTCTGTTATCGATTCAAGAGACTGATATATGTAACTATGCCGATGATACAACTATTTATACGTGCGATATGCATCTCGAAAATGTAATCTCCAAGTTAGAAATATGACTCCAGAATCATAATTGAATGGTTTGGAAATAATTACATGAAACTTAACGAAGACAAATGCCACTTTATGATTTTTGGTGAAAGAGCAAATCAAGATGTTGGCATAAATATTGGCAACTGTACCGTTGATAATTCACAAGAAGAGAAACTTTTAGGGGTGTTGATTGATTCAAATCTTAACTTTGAAAAGCATGTAAGCAATATTTGTAAAAAGGCTGGCAACAAACTATTTGCCTTGTCACGCATGTCCACATATCTTGGAACTGATGAATTAAGACTTTTGATGAGAGCATTCGTAACTAGCCAGTTCCAATACTGTCCTTTGGTATGGATGTTCCATAGCAGAAAAATGAATAACAAGATCAACAGACTGCATGAAAGAGCCTTACGAATAGCATATAAAGACTATACTTCCAGCTTTGTATCATTATTAGAAAAAGATAGGTCTGTAACAATACACCAGAAAAATGTGCAATTGCTAATGGCTGAAATGTTCAAAATTACAAATAATGTAAACCCCAGTTTTATTGATCAAATTTTCTTGAAAAGAAGTGTCGCATATAATTTGAGAAGCGCCAATACATTTTTACTTCCTATGGTACATACAGTTAATTAGTTAATTATGGTACTGAATCAGTCCGATACAGAGGGAAGCGTATTTGGCACTCTCTTCCACAGGAAATTAAGGATTCTTCTTCTGTGCAACAATTTAAGAATAAAATCAAATATTGGAACAATGAAGGCTGCGACTGCAGACTTTGCAAGTAGTATATTCCTCGGCTCGGCTTTTTATATTTTTTTTATAGTTTTACACCATTTTTAATTGCTGCTGAACGTAGTGAAGCAGCCATTTAGACGAGTTTTACAAGCAAAACACGGGTAGCCGACTATCACCATGGTTGCAAACTACAGAACAAAAGGACAATCTGCAGACTCATCGATGCTTGTGATTGGACAGAACAACAGTGGCGATAGAGCAACAACAACAACAAAAGCTTTTCAGCACACTCATGACAGTTTTGCGAGAGAAGCTGGGCGACTTTCGTTCCAAGAAGAAGAAGATTTTCATGCACTCTGGTACGTATCAAATCATTCTTTACACCCATTTCATAACCATGATGAGAGGATTTCTTTTTATCCTCTGCGTTGTATTGACCATTTATTGTGCTGCAGCGGACAGGTTTCAAAAGTGGCAGGAAGATGGCATCCAGCAGGAGGGCCTACTTGTTTCTTGCGCTTTCACCAACAAACGGCAGCAAGCATTGCTTGCCACTGGCAGGAGATGGATAAAAAACCAGTCTTCAAAATTCAGAAGGAAAATTGCAAGGAGTTGTCGTAACAAGTCGAATGATACCTACAATAGTGTTTCAAGTTTTTCCTTGCTTTTTCTTTTGTTCTTGGCAGGAGATGTTGAATTGAACCCTGGACCAACAGTTACATCAAGTAACAGCCACTCTGAAAATTCAGTTTTGGAATTGCCAATATTAGTTGCAATAGGAAACCAGCACCAAGGGGATGCATGTTTCAGTGAAGAATCACGTGGAAGACAGTGTGCTTTTATGGCACTGACATCACTTGCCTACAGCCAGCATGCAATGTCAGCAACACATTGGCAGTCTGAGACATTAGATGAAATTCTTGACATGGGTGACTCCCAGTTCTTGAATGCACTACAAAGAGGATTTATTCCTGATGCCCCAACTTTGTCAGTTGAGCAATTGCCAACAACTGTGCATTTTGCAAGATCAAATGAAGATAACAACAGTGACTTGCCCTTTGAGGCACAAAATGAAATATCTAAACCCATTGTGGTATTGCCACATGTGGCAACAAAAGCAAATGCATTAGAAACGCCCATTGAGGCACCCATGATAATTTTAAGAAACTTCAGTACTGGCCCAAATTCTTAGTTTCTTATAAAAAAATATGTGTACTGCAAAAGCTCTATTTAGCTCATTTAGCTCCCAGTGAGGCCTGTTTAATTTCGAAAGCTTGGAAAAGAACAAATTCCCAGGAAGGGGGCTTATATCTAGAATGAAGTGACATGAAATTTAATGCTAGCTGTTTATTTTTTCGTAAGGTTTTGCTGAGTTAACATACAATTTTACGAGTCCAGTACAGTACGCAAATTCAGCACAGTTTTGTCCAAACAAATCAAAGTTGATATCAAATCTGTTCTGCAAAGTAGATGGAAAATGGTTGGTAACTGCTGATAACAAATGAAGGTTAGGGGGAGGAGGTTAACACAGAGACAAAGGAGGTAACAAGGACTAAATAGAGCATTACAGTACATGCAGGAAACTTTTGCAAGCTCCAGGTGTTGTTTTGCAACTTTAAATTGTTCAGCTTGATGACAAAATTCCAATCATCCAGTCATCCAGGACAGGGATTGCTGAGAAAGATTTATACAAAATTGTGATAATTTGCAGCTCAGATTCGTTTGTAACGACCAAATGTTACGATATTTACTCGCCGTGTTTACTTCTGTGATATGGGTTATATACTTTGGGTTAAATACTTTCCAAGTAAGAATGCCAGGGCAATGGATTATTTGGGAAAACGTTATAGGAGGGGAGTTGATTTTTTTGCAAGCATTTCTCCACCAGCCATGTAACAATAAATTTTGCACTGTTTCGTTCATCAAGTAGCTGCTAATTTGTTAATAGCATATGCTGACACTGTTTTGTTAACGGTTAAATTTTCAATGCCTCGAAACTTTCATCGAGTATTTCTGTGTACATCGTCTCAGTGCAGCCTGCGGGTAGCTTTTTTTTGTTTCAGAGCAAGAGCAGCGTGAAAATTGATTCTATAATATAAGATTTGAACGATAGGACACCCATTGTGCAGTAGCTTGAAATTTATATCGGTAGTGAGCCATCTTAATTTATTTTTTTTGTTTTGAACTTTGTTTACTTACTTTCACTGTTCAGTAATTTAACATTTTCAATAGTGAGCCATCCTAAGTGCACATTACGATTAAGGTGGATCTGTACTTAAGGTGGCCTACTACTGAAAATTTGAAAAATTGCGAAACAGTGAAAGATGGCTGAAAACCAAGTAAAAATAAGTTCACAGCACAAAAAACACTAAGTTAACATGGCTCGCTACGGACATAAATTTCAAACTGCTACAAAATGTGGCCTGTAATCGCTCATGGTCACATGTCAACTACAACACTCCCCAGCCACCATCTGGACACGTGCTGGCATCCCTGAAACCCTGAAACTCGAATAACTTTATTGCGTTTATTTCACCCCATTACAAACAGCAAGCCGTGAATTTCCAGCATACAAACAGCTGTTGACGTGTCTTCTCGGTCTTTTCAAAAAGCACAGCCACTAAAGCAGAAGCAGCAATTCCCTTAACAAAGTTAACAGCTAGTATGAACTGCTAAACTGATATGAACTTTGAACTTTTTAATTTTATTGACTTGTTTTTTCTTGTATATATTTTGATGTAACATTGTATTTAATTTGTTGGCTTAAATCAGCTTTTTTAATTATTGCTATGTAAGTTGCCAACTTAAAAAAAATTGATAATAATAATAATAATGATAATATTTGAGTTTGACATCAAGATGGTTCCACTACTCCATCATAGTCCTGGGCAGGAAACTGAACTTGTAGAAGTCTCCGTTGGCATAAGGCTTGGTGTATGAATCAGTGCTTTTCCTTCCATACTGCAACTTTAGGCAAATTTTTCTTTTTGTAAAGTGCTTTAAAAAGGGCCTCAAATACTTGATAATCCAGCCTTATAAACTTCTCAGTCCGAAGATTGTAAAAGTGCATCTGATATCTGATGCCATCTTTGCATTTATTGCCATGAAATTGAAAATCTTTAGTTTTGTTTTTAGATGCGTTCCCTATAGCTCTTGAGAGAGATGAATGCCCATGCATCTTTTTCTGTGAGAGAGATTCTTTACAAATTGATCGAGTATTTTAAGGCCTTTTCAGCCATCTTACAACAACGGATCTTCACAATGTTGAGTTTACTTTTATTTATCTTGGTCATAAAGATGCAAGAAGAATCACAAAATGCTGCAGTCTCTCTTATATCAAGCAAACCCCAATTCATTCTAATCCATCCAGTATCCTAGGTACTAAGATTTTTCAAACACCTGAACTTTTTTGGGACAACCAGTCGGTCACGAAACAGCGTATGAAAGAAACCATTTCATACAAGGTAGGTACCGCCCTTGGCATTCGACGACTATTTCCTCTTCTCTAAGCTTGAGCTAAGCAGAGTAAACCCAACCTTCATTCGCACTGTTCCAGTCGAACTGTAGCGTGAGGTTTTCTACCTTGTATTTAAGATTCTTAAAGAAGCTTTCACAATTCATTCTTTATAGTATGCTGTTGAATCCCAAATACGATTCCATGGATATGATCCTAAAGAAGCCATGATCCTCGCAAAGCGAAGGGAGGTAATATGTCTCACCTTGTCATGTTCTTGTCTACTTAATTTTTCAAGTCTGTTCAAAACACTTCTGACACAGTCTGTGGGATGTACCATAGGGAAACCAGGATTTCTTTGTGATGAAAATTCAGAATAACAAGATGCGGGAACATTTTTCAAATTACGCAGGAGAGCCCGCTTTGGATATCCCTCCCCCGCAGTCGGCGCTCTCTTTCGTAGTTTGAAATATGTTCTGTCACAGATATATATGCAAATCATTTTTTCTTTCTGTTTTTCGCCAGTAAATCCTGGTCTCCCAGTCGTTGTTCTGTTATGTTTACTTCACCCTATCTTGTAGGCTGTTTGGCCTATTCTCCTTGAGGCACGTATTTTTGCACAGGAAGGCCTGGCTGTATGTCCGTATCTGTGTCTTTCGAAATTGCAAAGAGTGTCTGAAGCTGGTTTGTAAATTTTGATCGATCCAAAATGAACAAACAGACATATTTTAAAACCACAACACATCGGGTTCGAAGGTGTTTTTGCCATGTTAAATGCTTTCTTTTTGCAAAGAGAAGAAAGCTTAAGAAAGAGCGTATTCAGACCAGGGAGATTAAGTAGGGAGAGGAAACGCATAATAAAAGCGCGAGCGATGTGGTATGCAACCTCCTTCGCAGCGCATCACAAATTTTGCTGTGGGAGCGAGAAGGAGCTGTGCGTGGAAGGAAAGACAAATTACACTTTTGGATTGGATTTGATTTCAGTGGTAAGCCTGAGTAAGCCTGTAAGTTTATTTTGGACATTGATCTATCTCTTTTATGTTTTATCTTTGACTTGGTGACTCGCTCAGCCATTTTGACTGAAGGAAATGAGTCAAACGACATATTTTCTTTGGGAGGTAACTTAGGCCAGTTCTAGCACGCACTTGTGAAAATTTATCGTGCCCATGAATGCCCATTATTTAGGTGATTTTGTCTTTGTGTGGACGTATATAGGCAAGAAACATGGCAAAAAAGACTTAAGATATTTTATGATACTTTTTAGATATTCATATTTTCCTGCTCAAGGGGCTAGTTCTGTTTGGGAAGGCATTTTATTTTACCATATACAAGTTAGACGAATATTCGTCCAGACTCAGTTTCATTTTCCAGACTCAGTTTCATATTCGAGACTCAGATTCAGAAAACACAAAAACCGCCCCTTTTCAACAAACAAATTAACTTTTTATTGAAAAATGAATGAATTTCAACACGAGAACTCTATCAAACACATCCAAATCCGAAAACACCTTGTCGATCGCACAAACAGATTTTCTGGAAAAACGAGGTTTCTGTGCGACTCCTGCTTAGGCCCATTGCGAAGACCTTGGAAACTGTAACTTTTCTATAAACAAATTAACTTTTTATCGAAAAATGAATGAATTTAAACACGAGAACTCTATCAAACACATCCAAATCCGAAAACACCTTGTCGATCGCACAAACAGATTTTCTGGAAAAACGAGGTTTGTGTCCGACTCCTGCTTAGGCCCATTGCGAGGACTTTGGAAACTGTAACTTTTCAACAAACAAATTAACTTTTTATTGAAAAATGAATGAATTTCAACACGAGAACTCTATAAAACACATCCAAATCCAAAAACACCTTGTCGATCGCACAAACAGATTTTCTGGAAAAACGAGGTTTCTGTGCGACTCCTGCTTAGGCCCATTGCGAAGACCTTGGAAACTGTAACTTTTCTATAAACAAATTAACTTTTTATCGAAAAATGAATGAATTTCAACACGAGAACTCTATCAAACACATCCAAATCCGAAAACACCTTGTCGATCGCACAAACAGATTTTCTGGAAAAACGAGGTTTGTGTGCGACTCCTGCTTAGGCCCAATGCGAAGACCTTGGAAACTGTAACTTTTCTACAAACAAATTAACTTTTTATTGAAAAATGAATGAATTTCAACACGAGAACTCTATCAAACACATCCAAATCCGAAAACACCTTGTCGATCGCACAAACAGATTTTCTGGAAGAACGAGGTTTGGGCCTAAGCAGGAGTCGGACACAAACCTCGTTTTTCCAGAAAATCTGTTTGTGCGATCGACAAGGTGTTTTCGGATTTGGATGTGTTTGATAGAGTTCTAGTGTTGAAATTCATTCATTTTTCAATAAAAAGTTAATTTGTTTGTAGAAAAGTTACAGTTTCCAAGGTCTTCGCATTGGGCCTAAGCAGGAGTCGCACACAAACCTCGTTTTTCCAGAAAATCTGTTTGTGCGATCGACAAGGTTTTTTCGGATTTGGATGTGTTTGATAGAGTTCTCGTGTTGAAATTCATTCATTTTTCGATAAAAAGTTAATTTGTTTATAGAAAAGTTACAGTTTCCAAGGTCTTCGCAATGGGCCTCAGGAGTCGCACAGAAACCTCGTTTTTCCAGAAAATCTGTTTGTGCGATCGACAAGGTGTTTTCGGATTTGGATGTGTTTGATAGAGTTCTCGTGTTGAAATTCATTCATTTTTCAATAAAAAGTTAATTTGTTTGTAGAAAAGTTACAGTTTCCAAGGTCTTCGCATTGGGCCTAAGCAGGAGTCGCACACAAACCTCGTTTTTCCAGAAAATCTGTTTGTGCGATCGACAAGGTGTTTTCGGATTTGGATGTGTTTGATAGAGTTCTCGTGTTGAAATTCATTCATTTTTCGATAAAAAGTTAATTTGTTTATAGAAAAGTTACAGTTTCCAAGGTCTTCGCAATGGGCCTAAGCAGGAGTCGCACAGAAACCTCGTTTTTCCAGAAAATCTGTTTGTGCGATCGACAAGGTGTTTTTGGATTTGGATGTGTTTTATAGAGTTCTCGTGTTGAAATTCATTCATTTTTCAATAAAAAGTTAATTTGTTTGTTGAAAAGTTACAGTTTCCAAAGTCCTCGCAATGGGCCTAAGCAGGAGTCGGACACAAACCTCGTTTTTCCAGAAAATCTGTTTGTGCGATCGACAAGGTGTTTTCGGATTTGGATGTGTTTGATAGAGTTCTCGTGTTGAAATTCATTCATTTTTCAATAAAAAGTTAATTTGTTTGCAGAAAAGGGGCGGTTTTTGTGTTTTCTGAATCTGAGTCTCGAATATGAAACTGAGTCTGGAAAATGAAACTGAGTCTGGACGAATATTCGTCTAACTTGTATATGGTTTTTATTTTTAGGCCTAATCTTTACGCTTGATCTGTCTCTTTGAACAACCAAACCGAAGCTTCTTGCAAAACCAGGAATTAACGTTAGTTTTTCTGAGCATTTTTTTCTTTTTGGGACATTGAAATCTGGAAAAAAGTTGAATATTGAAAGAATTGTTAGGTCTACATTTAACATGACCACTGTTGCATGCTACACTGCTGCATACTGTGTGTCTTCTTGCAGGTTTTGAAGGGAACATCAGAAACAAGACATGACACAGTAAACTAAAGACTCATCTGAGATTGCATATAAAGAGGCTTACCATTTGAGCAAAGAAAGAATGGCTACTACTAATTCAATCAGGCTTGGCTTGGCTCTCAACTTTTCTGGGATAGACCGATTTGAAAAATGTTTTACTGCTTGGCCTTTGAATATAGATATATGGAAAAGAGCAAAGAATGACTGCATTTTATTCATTCTTGTCCAACTCTGTTGATGTAATAAACTGAAGTCCTTCTCAAATTAGGTATCAGATGAGATTTGCAGCAATATAAAAATGCCCATGCAAAACACTTCAGTTGTTTTTTTGTCATGTTAAGTTTCACCTGACATCTGATTTGAGACAAACTTTGAAATAGGTTTCAACTTTAACTGTTTGACACAGTGCTGTAATCCTTTGACTTTGCAGCCAAGGCAGTGTGGCAGGCAGGGTTGAGCCACACATGAGCATCACAAATAGGGATCAAAAACTTGACTAAGACTTCTTAACTTCTGTGATGCCAGCAATTGGCACTATAAAAAATACACACACCAATCTGGTGTTTATTCATACCAGCCTCATTTTTCTGATAGCTTCCACTTAGAAATGTCAAATGCAAGAATTGTAAGACTGACAATTTTCTTCTGATTTATACAGGAGTTAGGCTAAAAAGGTTTGAAATCCTGAAAAATTTATGTCAGCCTTGAAAGTTCAGTACAGCACATGATGCTTAATAATACTCAACCCCTTGACAACTGGTACACTGAAGAAATTGTGGTTCATTCATTTTGGTGAATATTTTTTTGGCACTAATTGTATAATTACAAGCTTCTCTTCTAATTTTTTTGCTGCCATTTTGCAGCTTTGCCAAACCTGTAAATTCACACTTTCAATAAGAAACTTTGATGATCAAAGTCTCTTAATCTTTAATGAAAGTGTCCACATTTGAATGCAAAGATTGCGATGTTTCTTTGGCAATTTTGCAAGCTTTCCACAAATATAAAACAATACTGGACTAGCCTGCATGCACACTTTACAGAACAGCAATGGGTCAAGTCTGCATAGTGATGCCTGATTCACTGTTTTTCTTAGAAACAATGCTTTTGTATGCCCCTGACCATTATTGTCCCATAACCAATGAAAATATGCTTTGCATTTCTCAGAAGCATTGCTCAGCAGAACATATAGTATTGTTCCCAATGGCACCTCTACACAAATGGTTCTTCCTGCACCCTCAAAAGCATTGTCCTGACAGACATGTGCAAATGATTCTGCCAACTCTTTAAAACAGTAAATAGTGCATCATCATGCAGACCTTATTTATTTAACTGTAAAGTTTGAATACAGGCTACACTGGACAGGAAGGAAGTGGTACTTTGGGTTCAAAAGACAAACTTGCATGAAAACTAATCTATTGCTTATCTAACTCAGTTCATGTCACATTAGAATTCCACTGATACAAAAATCACAAACTAAAGCAGAACTAATATAATGCATAATACAGCAAATAAACAAAATCATACAAAAGATGTGCAAGGGAGTGTGACCATCTTGTCACAGGTGGGAAGACAGTCAATGAGTTGGAAGCAGTATAGATCATAGATCTTAGTCCATATTGCATACTATCATTTTTCTTGGAAAATATCACTTGGTGAACAAATGCTGCATGCTTTAGTCAGATGACATTATGAAAGCTGAGGAGAAAATTTTACTGATCAATTTGTGATTAAAACCAGGCAAAACTGAGAAGATCATGCATACATAAGGATTATTTTGTTGATGGCTTGCCCAGATAGTATTTCCAACTCAAATATTTACAAAATGTAAAAATTTGACAAATTCAGTCAGTGACGAGTCTTTGAACATTAGTACCAAGAACAGCTTGTTCATGATGACAGCAATAATTGAGGAACCGCAGCCAACAGACTTTGTACCAGCAGAATCTTTTAGAATGCACCAATTTGGTCTGTTGATGTAATAGTTTATCCAGCTTTTACATCAGTAGTCTTCTCAATGCATTGTCTGTCAATTGAAAGACAAAACTCATTCTAACTTTATTACACAAAATATGGCTGGCAAAAAAATATTTGGTTACTTAATGTCATTTGTCTTTGAAGTTGGCTGACAGATATATAGTATTTTTCAGGAAGTGTACCATATGTGCATGCCTAAATTTAGTCTAATGTATTCTGTTGGATTTGAAAAAGTCAACATTTGTGGAATTCATTCAGCTAGAGGGTGCACTATCCCAGTGATTCTGTGCAATGCTTTTTGACTTCAAAAACTATCTCCCATTCTTTTGTTTTCTCAGATAAAACTATTTCAGTTTGAGTATAGCCCTTTGATATGAAAAAAACAAAATACATTTTTTATTTTTCCTGGTCACTTTCAAATGTTCATCCAGGGAAACATTCTTTGAATTCAGGAGTTAAAAGATCTTCAACAGTTTTTCCTTCTTCACAGTGTTTGTTCACATTTGCACAATTTTGATAATCATTCTCTAGAATGTTTGCAATTTCAAGGTCAATGTCACCACTCTGCTCTAAGAGCGCTGTCAAGCAACTCCTTCTCATGCTCCTGTTTACAAATCTCAATTTATTCCTTGAATTTGCCCCATCTAAGATGCTCCTTATCTGCCTTTCCTACATTCTACGCCATATTATTTCTAGCTCTGCAGATGTAATCATATAAAGATCGCATATCTTTAATTCAATGTTGAACACTTTAGAAACTACATTTGCAATTGGACCATATTCTCCATAGAATAACATTGGGCATAGCTGTTTCAGGAAACAGCAGTCTAAGGCAGACATAGATCAACAATTCTTCAGGTTGAAGAGGTACCATTGGTATTCCTTTGCAAAATAAGCTTTTACATTAACAATTTTGTATCCCTCCCTCTGAATATCTGTTTCACAAACATGTCTTTTCTTAACAGGACTTGTAGTTGTAATGCCTGCCAAACATTGCTTGGCCAATTATCCTTCGTCGTCACTGCAAAAATTTTCAGGAGTTCCTTCCATTTCGTTTCGATTTGCCCAAACCAACTCAAAACAATCCGCAAGCCTGCTCTTATGTAAAACTGCCAAACTACTTAAGTGGCTAACTGAGCTAACTTACTCAGATTTATCAGATGTTGTATACTTCACAAAAACATGACTAGTGAAAAAAATTTTTCAGTTGTAAACAAACGCTGAACAATTTAACAACAGCCTGTTCTCGAATCCTCACCTTCGACTACAGAAGCATGAGAAGTGCGGTGATGCGCGGTGACGCAAAGAAGCGAAGGCAGTAGAACTGAGTACCCCACGAAAAGCTTCTTATTTCTAAAAAGTATCAAAAAGTATCAGAAAAATTTTTGCACAGTCTTCAAGCATATGGATTTCCTCAGCAAAAGATGGTATACGCTAGCATGGGCATGCATGGGCACAGCAGTTATCAGCAAAGTGCGTGCTTGGTCGTGATCGAAAAGTTGTGATGGCCTAAATTGCCATAGAAGAAAATGAGTCAAAACAGAGCAACGAAAGTCTTAATGAGATCTGAAACAAGCTGGATTGGCAAAGTGTAGCACTAAACAAAGAATTATTTCTTTACCTAACTTAAAATTGTACAAACCTTGGGAGGATCCAATCCAAAACAGAGCCGGCCTCTCCACAACGCATGTCTTTTTCCATCTTGTCTCCACTGCGAAACGAGCGCTGCGCTGCGAAGGAGGTTGCATACTACCTCGCTCAACGCAAGTCAATGCGCGTTTCCTCTCCCTACTTAATCTCCCTGATTCAGACCGAAGTTGCACACGTGTCGTGAGCAGTGGTGAAAGCCAAAGTAACAATGCTGTGACTGGGCATTTTCCAAAATTCCTTTGAAGGACTTAAAAGCATCAAATTTAAGTTTCTCAAAACATTTTAGGCCGGTTGCTGGAGGGGGAGCATCACCACCCTAGCAGAAAATTTATGAGTCCAAGCGCATCTAGTATAGTATTTGGCCTAGATTTCGATTCTGGGTGGCGATCAGGCATTTGAGGGGGCATTTCCGAGATACAACGGGTTGATTTGTACTCAAGAAAATATTATGTATAGCTAAGCAAGCGATCGATGAGCATCTTTTATGTCTTAATGATGGGTTTTGGCGTTTCCAACTTTGGGAGGCAGCAGGGGGTTTCCATCGAAATTCGGGACAAAAGATGTTTTTGTCCTTTTGAAATAAAATCTAGGAGAGAACCAAATTTTACTTTCCATATGGGCTTGCTCCAAGTCGCACCCTTGATCAATAAACAAACGGGTGGGGAAAGGGAGGGCAATGGCCAAAGGAAACAGACAATCAATAAACATTCGGGTTAGGGAAGGGAGGGCAAGGGAAAGACGAAGAATAAAGAGGGAAAGGGGAAAGAGAGCGAAGCTTGTGTACGCCTTGCAAAAATTAGGTTCTGTTGTCTGATCTGTGCACTTGTCCCGTCAAGATCTTCACCGAATAACAAACTGCAAACATTTGATTCTATTTAAAAAATACGACTTTGTACCTAAGAAGTAATATTTTACAACGTTTCGAGCATTACTCTTCATCAGGTGTGAAAGTAAGTAGAGGAGCAATCGTAGAACGATAGATTAGAATAGCAAATTCGAATGATATAAGAAGGTTTAAGAGAACACCAACAGAATCTGGCGTCAAGTGAGAAATGGAATGTGCCGCGATACGCATAGGAGAAGTAGATATGTAATCAAAGGGTAAAATAAAGCAAATGAAAAAGCAAAAAATACGTGAAAAATAAATGAAGAAATAAATGAATAAATAGATAGATAGATGAATAAAATAATAGAGGAGGAAGACCTAGTTACATGTTTATGAAAGGTATGAAAACTGCTTGTTAAGTCCTACAGGGACGAGTGTTCCAAGCTTAAATATAATACGTTTTTCTAGAGTTTTTCGCTTGATGGAATCTGAGGATGCAAAGGAAAGTCCAGTGATTTTCATATCATTGATGGTGTGGCCTATAGAATTGAAGTGTAGAGAAACAGTTGAGTCAGGGTCGTCCTTGTGAGCATCTTGAAGGTGTACTTTCTTTTCCACGTTGCGGAGATGTTCACCAAAACGTGCATTGAGTTGCCTTGAAGTTTCACCAATGTATAACATGCCACATGCATTACAGCTAATGCAGTAGATTAGGCAGGCAGATGAGCAGGAGAAATGTGCGTTGATATGGAAAACCTTGTTGTTGTTGGTAACGGTTGTTGATGGATCGATGTGGGTGCAAGTGCGGCATTTGTGATTATTGCAAGGGGTAGTTCCAGAAAGTTCGGTTGTTGAAGGAAATTTTGTGCGTACGAGGAGGTCTTTCATATTTTTGCCACGTCTGTATGCCATAAGGGGAGGAGTTTGAAATATTTCAGAGGTTTCGTCGTCATCGGTGAGTAAGTGGAAGTTGTTGTAAATGATGTTTTTAACTTGCTTGCTGAGAGGGTGAAATGTAAGGGTAAGAGGAATTCGTTCTTGAGTGGTTTGGTTGTTGACTGGGACTAAGGAGGCTTCTTGTGTCAGATTGGATACTTTGGCCATGGCAGATGTGGTGATGTTCGGTGGATAGTTGCTGTTGTGGAAAAATGTAGACATTTCTTCTGTTCTAGCTTGAAAGTCTTGATCTGAGGAACAAAGGCGGCGTAAACGGTGGAATTGTGAGTATGGGATGGAATCTTTGCATTTCTGTGGATGTGAAGAGTTATAATCAAAATAGCAGTGGGCGTCGGTTTCTTTGTAGTGAACAGAGGTGGAGATCCGGTCTTTGGATATGGAAAGTTGGATGTCGAGGAAAGAAAGACTGTCTTCTGTTATGATGTGGGTGAACTCCAGGGCTGGATGGAAATTGTTGACGAAATGAATGAAGTTTTGTAGGTGATCGAGCGGGAGTGATGTTGCACCAACAACGTCGTCAATGTAACGCATCAAGAGGCAGGGGAAAGGACCAGTGTAGCTTTGGAAATCACCGGCCATCTTTCTTGGCTCACTTGGTATGTGTTAAAATGTCCACTATGATAAGATACTTAAAATGTCCCTTGGTATGTGTTAAAATGTCCACTATGATAGCTTTGGAAGATCTTCACCGGCCGCTTTCTTTCATATTAGCAGGAATAGCCAATGAAAAACGGAGTATATAAATGCCTAGCTGCATTTATTCGTCCCCTCCCTTTTCCTCTCCCTCTTCCCCTCCCTCCAGTTTGTTTACTCATCAAGAGGGAGACTTGAAGCAAGTCCACTTTCCATACTGCCAACCACATATTCTAATTGTTCTCCAATTGTGGGAACTAAAAATGAAGTGAATTTAGACGTAGGTCATAGCTGCAATCTTCTTCTTGTACTTGAATGAATTTGTTGTACGTAAATTAACTGTTCATTCACTAAGGGATTGTCTTATGGTAAAGGTTTACTAGAATTAGCTACTTTAAAGTTTTGTTTTTCCAAATCCATTCCCGCAGAGGATATCCTTTCACCATACATAAGATCGACATTTCTTTTTGAAGGATTCCCCTTGAGCTGTGACTGAAATCTATCATTGCTGACGAAACCTTTCACACACAGGAGCGCTAATGCACATTTTTTAATGAGTGTGCGTTCAAAGGACCAATTTTCTAAAGCGATGGACCGACTTTTGCAAAATAGATGACTTGAAATGTTTTTATTAATCGGCAATATTAAATGGATCAATAAAAATATCTTCCGGCCTGGCATTAATAATGACTGATACCATATGCATTTATAAGGTTTCGCTTCAGACTACCTTTCAGTATACCATGCAGCTTGGGATTTTGATTCTGCCTCCAACTGATCACTGCAGGGTGAAGAGATCTGGAGAACAGAAGACATTATTGCACTTATAGAGAAAGAAGGGGACAGTATTGCGCTCATTCTTTTCAGTGGTAAGTAAGTGCTTGACATATTGAATTTCAAGGTTTAAAGCAATGGTAAAGCATGTCGTTAACCATGTTTCAAATTGGAATATGTGTTTTCAAGATTCGATACGAATTCCTTTGAATTTATGGACCTTGTACATTTTAGAGCAACTGAACCTTGTGCTCTTCTGTCTACAGGTGTGCATTACTACACAGCCCAGTTCTTTGATATAAAGGCTATAACAGAGGCAGGCCATAAAAAGGTATGATTTCATGTTCTATGTTGGCTTTTATTCAAAGGTTATATCATAAAAGCTGCAAGTAGACTTATGACCTAGAGTCTTTTGTTTCCCGGTGCTCCCAGACTTGATGGTGGCGCTTCGATCAAAAGAGACTCGTAATATTACTATGAAAAACCTGGCTCTATTTAGGCCCAAACTCTTCGATTCCTAGAGTACCAATCAGATTGCGAGATTTGTGAGTTACTATGGTTATGGCATATGTGATAGAATTTTCAGTTCGATTGAAGAATTGGAAATGTTACCATGGGATTGAGATTGGAAGCCGTGATTCCATCATAATTCCATTGATGAGTGCAGAAAATAGGGCCAGCTTTTCACTGTTTCATCGTGAGTCCCCGTTGAGCAAGGTTTACCGCTGGGATACAAGGGACTCATCGTCATAAGTCTATGCTGTAACCAACGAGCAAGAAAAATGACAAAATTACTTTGATCTTTCGGCTTTTAACTAGAATTTGAATGATTCAAATCCGTGGTGTTATGAATTTTCAAAAGTGGGAACTTTTTTCTGGCTCAACCGGTAGTATACTTTTAGCACCTCTACAGAACAATTCTGTAGGGTTAACGGTGTTGCTTCAGATATCGGGGAAATAGAAGTGGGAGTACCACAGGGTTCATGCCTTGGCCCTCTTCTCTTCCTCATCTATATCAACGATCTTCCTGAGGCTATCCAAAGTTCCTCCGTGACTATGTATGCTGATGATACCAGTCTTTGTCATCAGTCTCACGATTTGACTCAGCTTAATGAGGCTATAAATAGCGATCTCAGTAAATTAGAGGCCTGGTTTCAAGGCAATAAGCTTTCGTTAAATGTAGCAAAAACTCATTCAATGCTCATATCCACCAAGCAGAAACACAATTCTCTCAAAAGTCGTAGTGAAGCCTTGGAACTTAAGATACGCGACAATGAACTCAAAGTGGTTCAAAAGACAAAGTACCTTGGAGTACAAATCGATTGCTCTTTAGATTGGAAAGAACAAATTAAGGCAGTCTCTGCAAAGGTCTCCAGGGCGATCGGCTTTCTAAGACATGCTAAATCCTTTCTGCCTCTGGCAAGTTTGAAAACTCTTTACACAGGTATTGTTGAGCCCCACTTTCGATACTGTTGTTCTGTCTGGGGTTGTGCTGGATCTACAGACATCAACCAGCTGCAAAAGCTCCAAAATCGTGCTGCTAGAATCATTACAAATAGCAGCTTTGATACCCCAAGCAGACCACTCATTGCAGAGTTGGGCTGGCAGACCATTGAAGAACTCATTGGGAGTGAGTCTAAAACGATGGTCTTCAAGGCGCTCAATGATTTGGCTCCACAGTATCTGTGTAACCTCTTCACGAAAAACTCAGCATGCTCCTCCCGCAGCCTTCGGAACACTGAGACCGATTTGAGGTTGCCGAAGAAAAATTCTGCAAATGGGCAAAAATGTTTTTCTTTCCGGGGAGTTAAACTATGGAATAGCCTTCCTGCTGAGTCTAAAACGGCATCCTCCCGGAATGGTTTTAAGAAATCAATAAAGGGTTAACTTTTTCTTTCTATTGTATATATTTTATCATTGTAAATAGGCTTTTAAATTATGGTTTTTTATATTCTAGTGACATTTTATTTTTAATTGTATACTGTAATTAAGTTTTTATCGGAGGACCCCTTGAAAAACGGCTTCTGCCGAAGGGCTACCCTCCTAAAATGAAATGAAATGAAAAAATGAAATGAAAATGAAATGAAGTGCTTTGCATCACAATTTAATTGAAAAGCTTAGCTATCCTTTGAGATAATGCATGGTCATTTTAATTAATGATTACCTTCCGAAAAACCACATTCAAAGAAAATTTCGAATTTTGGATTCTTCTTTTCGAGTGAAATAATCGCCATCATTTTTCAGCCAATATTTGTGAAAACTCAATGTAGCGATTGATTTGAAGCTATTTGGGGAACTTCTTGGTTTGGAAGATGATTGACACCTGTTCTTCATTCAAATTTTGTGCTCCGAATCAAATTTGGAATCCAGCTTTTTTCACATTTTCCAAAACATGAACTGGAAAATGAGGGAATAGTTCGAGAAATGAATGAATTTCCATATTTTTGAATTTTTTGTCGGACAGAAGGCATATGTTAAACTGATAAAGCAACATCTCAAAGATAGCTTAGCCTTTCAGGTAGATGTTGGTACGTTGTTTGTGTCCATTACATTTGCTTTCAGGACACTATGTGCGATCTAGATCATACAGCCCGTGACTTTTTTTGGGTCGCCCTGTAAGTCTAAAGCTAGATCATTTGAGCCATACGACTGCAACACCTGCAATGCAAGGGACGAGATCTATGTCGTCTGCCCATTTCAAATATTGTTATGTAAGTTACCGATGAAGTTCTCATTCGGATTCCTTGGATTTAAATGGCAATTTCTGGCAATTTGTAACTGCAGATTGGTCGTAGATGTGTAGAAATGTAAGTTACCGATAAAGTTCTCATTCGGATTTCTTGGATTTAAATGGCAATTTCTGGCAATTTGTAACTGCAGATTGGTTGTAGATGTGTAGATATGTAAGTTACCGATGAAGTTCTCATTCGGATTTCTTGGATTTAAATAGCAATTTCTGGCAAGTTGTAACTGCAGATTGGTTGTAGATCTTTCGCTAGGCCGCGTGAAATGGCTTGTTCATTTTTCCCATCAAGAAAGCCTTTGCAAGTCTTATGTGACGGGAATGGAAAAAATATCATTTTAACAAAACTTGACAATGGATTGGGCGTCAACCTCAAAGCTATCAATTTTACACTCCCGTAACATAAATAAATCTATGGGAATGTGCCCAAGAATGTTTTAAATCGACATCATGTTCGATCGTATAAGGTCATCTGGAATATGACATAGAGACCTTAACATGTTCTTGAAGCAACATATCAACAGATAGGTCAGCCCTCCAGGTAAATGCTGATACAAACTTTGTCGACAGCATTTAGTGTTTGGAATCAAGGCGCGACCTAGCTTGTAAAGCTCTTTGAGTCACTTGGTACGCCTTCGGGTATCAAAGACAGTCGGGAAGGATAATAAAGATCACCCCCTTTTTAAAGCTACAAATGCATGAGAAAGCTCTGCTAATTATATGATTTCTGGGCTCTTACGAAAATAATTGCTGAACTCAATAATCATTTTTCACTTGTGTAGGGATGTGTTGTTGGCTTTGACCTTGCTCATGCTGTTGGTAATGTGCCAATGCATTTACATGACTGGAAAGTTGATTTTGCTGCCTGGTGCACGTATAAGGTAGGCATCGTTCATGTCAACATCTTATCTTTCATTCCCCATTATTTAAAAGAGCTGGATAAGAAACTGCCGGGGAAATGTATGATTTGGGTATTTTCTACTGAGCTAATTTATTGTGACTGTTTAACGAAAATTCAAAATAAATTTCTCATCTTGGAGACTAGCCTTTGCACTTTCTTCTGACACAAATTTAACGTCCATATGTTTTTGGATGGGTGCGATATCAATGGATCTCCAACAAACAAGTATTTTCGGGAATTTCTCCTTTCAAGATGCGATATTTGATGCACAAAATGAGGATTTGCTTACATGTTTCTTGTCCAGCTCTTTGAAGGTATGCTAGATTCTCTAGGGATGTCGTTTTTGATTGCCGCTGGGTAACCCCCTCCTCACGCAAGTGTAGTGATTAAACGACCCCCCTGCAAGAAATGTGACAGTGGTAAGTCACTATCCTTAATGAGATCAGTTACAATGAAGATGTATTGAAGATAATTATTCACATCAACAAGATCAGCTAAATTAATGGTAAAAGAACTTACATTTTTTTCTAAAAAACTTGATACTTAAAGTGGTTACTAAAAATTTAATACTATGAAGAGGGCGGACGCAAGGAAAGAGACAGATTTTTGGCACACTGAGGCCTTTCGAATTTACATTCTCATCAGAGTGTGGCTTTAGATTTTGATCATAAGGCGGATTACTAGATCACTGATCAAAAATTTGAGCGTTTCAAACTCGTAGGTGTAAAATTAGAATGACAGTTACAATGCTTTGGCTTTCCCCAGTGATCCTCCTCAACCATGTGAAACAAGACAGCACAAAATGTAAAATCACACTCTGATGAGAACTAAGGTTCGAAAGGCCTCAGTGTGCCAAAAATCTGTCTTTTTCTTTACGTCCATCTTCTTCATAGTAGCAAAGTATTTCTTTCTATGAAGAGTAAAAAACTACGATTTATTTACTTTCATTACATTGCACTATCCATAGTGAAAAAGACATGAAGGCCTTCGCTAAGGATGGCACTTACAACTTACATCAATTTTCAATGAACTAAACAGACAAAGAGACGTTATTGCATAATTAAGATATATTACTCAAAACAGACAACAAAAAGGAAAACAAGAAAGCTAAGGCGGATTACTAGATCACTGATAAAAAAATTTGAGCTTTTCGAACTCGTAGGTGTAAAATGAGAATAATAGTTACAATGCCTTGGTTTTTCCCCAATGATCTACCTCAACCATGTGAAACGAGACAGCCCAAAAGAAGAACTCGTCTACTTGATCTAAAACAACAGTTAAACACAATACGAATACATCTGAAGCATCTATACTACCGCACATCCCTAAGAAGACAAAGTAGGACGCTCATTCAGTCAATAGACCTTTTCAAGGAGGTCTGGGACCGCGCGCTACTTTTCTGGAAGATGGCGGATACACGGGAACCTTCTCCGCGATGCTGAACTGGAGTTGCAGTGGGAAAAGTTGTGAACAAAATATGGAATTTAACTCTAGTTATATGGTTCATTAAAGACCAGAGGGGCTTCAGCATGAAACCAATACTTGCATATCACATGAACGCAATGTTCAGCACATTTTACGAGGAGGAGACGTTTATACCTTCGAGTTGTTTCAGTGAAGTTTGAACTTCATGATGACCTCAGACTCGGTCAGATCGATTTAGATAAATTTAAATTTCTGTTTGCGAGTTGGGCTTATCCCCCGATGACTGAAGGAATACGAGCAGTCGTATGTATCGAGAACTGTTAAGAAACAAACAATGATTGACATTTCTTCTTTCCAATGCTATAAAGTTACTGACCATGCCTTTCCAAATCAATTCAGCTAATGAAAAGTTTCTTCGATCTTTTAATTTGTTCACATTCGCCTAACATTTTGGAGTGTTTAGAAATAAAGGATTTCTGTATGCACTCGTAAAATAAGGCCACTTACCTGCTCCAGACAGCTCAACTTGCACAAGATTCCCATTTACTTACTGTTTGTGAAAACTTTTTCTCCGATTGAAAAGTCAAGTCAACACAACAAACTACACAAACTGCTCGCGACCAATATGTGTAAGACTTTGCCTCCAAACAATACAATATACTTATTACTTTAACAAATCTTTGACTTGGAATCTCTTCCACATTGTACGATCTCGCAAACCCGTCGCAAACCAGTTTCTTTTTGTTTCATCCAAGAAGCAGAGAACGAAATGACGAATACAAATTTGAGGAGAAATTTTTTCCCGCCAAAGTCTCTCTTTTACTACGAGGCTCAAGGGGTCTAGGAGAGGAAGGAGATGTTTGTCCCTATGTTTCGTTTGTACCAAAAGTGCCTTCGTATATCCTTTGTTAGGGCAATGGATAAGTTCAGTTTATTCATAAATAAAAATCTAACATTTGGCAACTAATTATCATACAATCCAAATTCAACGAACTCGAAGAAATAAAATTTTCCTTGTAAAATATCACTTTAATGTGATAACTAACTCTTTAGTTTGATGTTGTAAGATTTTGCGGGCATTTCTGGTCCTTTGAGTGCACATTAGCTTGAGTGAATTTCGGTTTTTGTTGCATTATGTCGCCCACTGCAACTGCATTTCAACGTTTGCAATGCGAAGGGGATTCGCGGCTTATCCGCCATCTTCCAGAAAAGTAGCGCGCCGTCCCAGACCTCTTTGAAAAGCTCTATTAAACATATAATAAGGTTGAAGGAATGACGTATTTTTAAGCAGTTTTCCTGCTGCAGAGGTACTGCAAATGCTAACATAGTAATTTCAACTTCCCAGCCTTGTCTTAAATTTTCTGTTCCGTCTTAGTACATGAATTCAGGTGCAGGTGGCTTAAGCGGTATCTATGTAAATGAGAAACATACAGAAGATGCAAGTCTGCCAAGGTTTGTTGTGTTTTAATATGTTTCAATGTCATCGCTTTCGTGTGTTGCAAGCCGCACAATTTGTGAAATGCAATCGGACCCTACAAGCCGCGCAGTTTTAACTGAGAGCTAAGAAATTTGCTGGGTAACCCAGAAAATTGAATTATTTTGAAAAACATCAAGTTTGATGATATCATTGATCACGGCAATTTTGTTTGGTTTTATGTACCGGGTGAGTCAGAAAAAACATGGGGCGTTTGGCGGACTGTGACGCCGTATTTTGCCATCCAATTTACGTGAAATAAATTTTTTCGTTTTGCCAAGAGTCTAACTTAGAACATAAACCTTTTCCCATCGAAATCGGTCATTTGATGCATTTGTTAAAAAATATTTTCTTCGTAAGACCTTGTATGTAAGTCTGGCAAACTGATGAAATCTTTAGCTAGGCCCCTTCAGCATTTTAGCCTTGCCAGAGTAGCAGGTACAGGTGGTATTATCAGGGGATACTGAAATAGTTAGACCTGGTTCACACTACTTGGTTCTTTGGGTCATTGCGGTTGTGCAGAGAGACTCAAAATACAAAGACTCGGGGTTTGATGCACGACTCTAAGGACTCAAAGGACCTAGTGTGCACCAGGCTTTAGGGAAAAGTGTTGTCTGCAAGCAGTCCCATTGCGATTTACTCAGCGTTGATCTGCTTGAAGAAACCTCTTCGTAAGACAAAGAAGTGTACGTTATTAATGTCTTTCAAATATATTCTTCACTCAGGGCAAGTCATAATAAGACATCCCAGGGGAGAAAACAGTATGTCCTGGCTATTCCAATTTCCCCTGATAATACCACGTGTACCTGTAAACCTTGCCAAGATAATATGCGGGAGGAGATTGGCAAAAGATTTCACCATTTTGCAAGACTCACATACAAAGTCTTACGAATGAAATCTTTTTTAAAAAATTCACCAAATGACCGATTCCGATGGGGAAAGGTTATGATCTAAGTTAGACCTTTGGCTTCATGGAAAAATTTTGTTCACGGCAATCGGATTGCTAAATTCGATGTCACAGTCCGCCGAACGCCCCACGTTTTTTCTGACTCACCCGGTAGAAGGTCGAATTGATTTTGGACACATTGCAAAGTCTTGAAATAGCTTCGATTCTGTGGGAATTTATGCTTTTTTAACTACCTGGTTTTGCAGCATAATCCGAAATTACGAGAAATGATTATCAAATTTAACTTATCCAGAACGTCGTTTTGGTTGTTGGTTATGTCCATGGCGAAGCCATCTGTATCATGTAGAGCTTGTATTTTCATATGAAATCGCAAGATATTGCTTTTTGAAAAATAAGCTATTTTGTAAAATGCTATTACTCAAATATGGTTTTTAATGTCATTAGTTCTTCAATCCCTTCAATGCTGTCCCAAAGGAATAACTAATTATCATCTATTAACTTTGTTTGGTTTTTTATATACAGTAAAACCCCGCAAACAAGAACATAGCAAAATAAGAACCTGCAGACTGATTTTGTGGAAAAAGACACCCAAAGATTAGAACCAAAAACAGACTGATTTACTTCAATGTTCTTATGAGATGGTACACTTAATTAAGAGATTTCATCATATCAGTGTCAACAAACTCCCAACTATTGATAACTGAACACCTCTGTCATTTTAAAGGGATATGCAAATTGTTTTATCAAGCCGTGTGATATAAGCTGCTTTGTCAACAACAAAAATACCATAGTCTCTAATATCTAAATGCAGTCATTATACCCTCAAGTTTATTCAATACAATACAATAATATATACTGTAGCTATATAGGCATCATAGTCACAAGTGTCCTTGTTATAAGAACAACACCCTGAATATGTCATAAGTGCCTCATTTTTAAGAACCTAGCCAGTCTGTTTTTAGAAAAGTATGTTCTTGTTTGCGGGCTTTTACTGTAGATACACAACAGGAAAGTTAAAGGATTGATAAAATAGCAGAGTTCTGGTGTTTTTTGAGAAAAGTTTCCATTTTTATTGGGTCATCCGGTAGTCAATCAAACTTTTTTTGGTTAGCCATGACACGACAGTAAAGGGTTAGCTGCGTTGCATTTATATTTTACTTTTGCGGGGTATAGATTTCCTTACATGATTGCTTTTTAATCATAGATTGTGTGGATGGTGGGGTCACGAGCTTAAGACTAGATTTCAGATGGATAATAGTAAGTGATGTATCCAGAACTGTAACTGTTATGTTGAATAAAATTTCTATTAACGGATCTTCGTAAAAACTGACTTTGTGATTAGATATTTAGTGAATGGAATTTCCTGTTTTCTAATCGGACAGAGGGACCCTTCAGCAAGAAAAATGTTCAAGCACTGTTACTGAATTCGCTATATAAGAAGTGGTGAGAGCTCATGAGAGCCCCAAAGAGCATTGATTGTAAAAAATAGATTTATTTAAAACTTTGACTCTTTTTTTATGCACAAAGCATTACTGGTTCCATCCACTTCGAGAAAAGTCACGCAATCACCTGCTTTTCGTTGCAGACGGGACTTTTGAATTAAAACACGTAGTATCGAAGCAATACACGTTAGACCATGAGTGGTGGGACACTAGTAAATTAGATTAGGTTAATTTAGCTTCTTTACCTCACTTGAAATGCCGTAAGATTCTCTTCCTTGACATTGGCAGCCTTTCTCAGCCATAGTTCTTGCCTTGAACTGAAGAGCTCCATCTCATGTGCTTTCAGAATAATTGGGCCTAAACGTAAACGACCTTTGTCATCTCCTGCGCATTGCTGTACCTACGCAGCGGTCTCGAAATCGAACTTTGCGTAAGCACAGCAATGCGCAGGAGATGACAAAGTTCAATTTAGGCCCAAACATTTTGAAAGCACGTGTGATGTAGAGCTCTTCAGTTCCAGGCAAGAAAGTATGGCTGAGGAATGCCGCTAAAGGCAAGGAAGAGAATTTTATGGCAAATCAAGGTAAGAAAAGAATTTTATACTACATAATCCAGATAACTAGTGTCCTGCCACTCATGGTTAGATCTTGACTCTTGCTAACGTTTGCATTGCATACGAGTACAGTTAGAACGCTCAGCTATGTGTCTGTTTATGCGAACTGGAACTGAACCATGATGTTCAGCGGTAAATTTTATGGAGAATTTGCTTGAAAGGAACAGAAGAAACCTGCCTTTATGACAGAACGTATTTTGGTCACCAAGATGAAACGAATTGTTTGATGAAGCAATTGTAACATAGCTGCTAAGTGAAATTCTAGACCTAGGATGGTCTAAATGACACGTTGCCAACTTAGATTAGAACATTGTCCAAATCCCGGGAATGTAAGGCGAAAGTATAATTTTTACGTCAGAAGTCTCAAAATATCTCTCCTAGCAGCTGTCGTGGAACTTAAATATCCAATAGTGAAGCCAATGTGTTGGCAGAAACTTGAAAAGTGCATTTAGTTTCTAGTTATACTCAACATCTAATTCCTTCTAGATATGAAGTTAGCGACTGGTGCAAGTGGCTTCCAAATATCAAATGCGAATTTCATGTCATCAATAAGTTTGATTACCTCGTTAGAAGTAAGAGCTCGTTGTTATGATAGGTGTTGATTTTTGTTCTTCGTTGTAAGGTCAATCATTTTACAATCATATTTGGCAAACACTCGTTTGTAAGCTTTTCACAATGGAGCTTTATTTTGTAGACGATTTGAAGTTTTAAGCTTTCGAACACAGAGCAAAGATTAGATCAATTATGTAAATATTTTAGGAAGAGCCTATGGTTACCATATTTGGTCTTACCAAGCCAGGTTTGAAACTTCTCTTTGCTCTGGGTTGGACTGCTTTTCACGGAATTCAGTTTAACCAATGGAAGTAGAACCAGTTTCAGGTGGCAAGGCGCTTGATCCCTTGTAGAGTTGCAGGGTGAGTGGCCGAGTGGCTTATACAGTCTTAGTCAGGTGACTGAAGTTAAGCTTAGTCGAGTGAGGTCGGATGGGTGACATCAGAGGCCTGACCTCACAACCCACCTCTTGTCCTTCAGAGGGGACGTTAAACTAGGGGTCCCATACCTGGATGCGGCATGCACAGTGGGACTAAATTAGCTTTCAGTATCTAGAAATTATGACAAGTCCACTGAAAACAAATTGAAAACAACAAAAAAACAAGCCCCCCCCCAAACTTGAACGTCATGACAAGGGGTCGTAGACTCGATTAGGTCTTTTCTTCTTCTGCACTTTCGGGTCTTGGCGCTAAAAACCCCAACTTCACCTGCGCACTTTCACCAGAAGAGCGTTACATTTTTAGAAATCACGAACAGTGATTTGATCTTATTCCCGTCATCCTGCAGCGTACTACTTCAGGCAGTAATTATTGCAAAAGGGTGTGTATAGTTGTTGTATAAAATTTTGTAATAACTTAGTTACTTCCTGTTTGACATATGGAGCTTGCATAAAGTCGGGATGTAGCCTCCCCTTCTTTACTTCATAGTATATCTCAATGTTTGATCGAGTATGTTTCAATCCCACATGACAGTAAGTTGATTGCAGTATATTCCCATTTACTACGGCCCCCTGAAAAGCAGTTTTCATGGACTGACGGGGCTACCGTGCCTAAATAAATAAAAATGAATGAAAAATGAATACTATGATCTAAATGTTTTCATGGTCCAACTTAGAGCCACTAGCCAATTAGTTTTATATGTGTAGCTGTTTTAATCAAGAAATGTCAAATAACGTCAGGCGCATCACAATTTGATTCGATGAAGAAAGAAAGTGTATCTGTTTTGTAGATATTTGATCGTGTTGGTATGGATAAACTCAGAGAAAAGTCGCTTCTGCTGACAGGTATGGGCCTAAGTTTCAGAACTGCATTTTATTGGAAATTATGGCTTCGTATGTATTCATAACAGAAAATATGAATATTTTCAAATGACTTTTTACTTTTCCAGAATCTTAGCAATCGGCCAATTATCCAAATATTCCTAGTATCAAAGATATTATAGCATTAACCATGCTTTTGAACACCATATCGATCTGATATCAAATTAGTCACTGCAAAAACGAGGGCCAATGTTTTTACCCTGTAACACGAAATGTTTCTTGGTTGTCCGTTCACAGCAGAAATTATTGTCATTTTGAGCTCATAGAACACCTCTAGAAACATGCTACAATCCTCGCCATAAGCGTTTTGAATGTTTGGAAAACTTCAATCTTTTCCTTTTAGCGACCATCTGCTTTCTCATTTTAATGCCGCCTGTTGAGATATGACCTCACATTCTACTGTACTTTTTTAATTCATTCGAAACACTTCAGGGACGGATGCCATAGTGAGCGAAAGAAGTGACTACCCCATGGCCAAAATACAAAGACAAGCCACGTTAAGACACAACGGAAAATGTGAATATACACTGTACACTGCTGTACACTGCCGTACACTGCTGTACACTTCTGTATACTGTACACTGTACACACAAGTAGCCACGGACGCCCGGGGGGGTACATGACTTGCGGGTGGACGGGGGTCTGCCGCCCGGTTTTCAGAAGGGTACCCTCTTCTAATTACCGCAACTTGCGGTCATACCCACGTTTATGATGAATTTTGGCGGAAAACAAGCCATATTTTGCTATTTTTTCGCCAATGTCTGGATAACCCACCCTTGTTTAAGGAAAATCTGCCGAAAGAAGACCCTTGTTTAGAGAATTTCGGGCTTAAAAACCCATCAACATAGCTGTAATTTAGCTATTCTGTTTTCCTAGCCTACTTTAAATAGATAATCAATAATAATAATAATAATAATAATCAATATGGGCGGCACATACCCGTGCCCACAACATGTTATGTACCCCCTCCCCCCCGCGCACGGACGATAAAAACCTAGTGGATGCTATATTAAATTCAATCTAAGGTCAGATATCAGATGAGGGTTGCGAAGAATTTAAAATGAGCCGAAAATTTGGGGGTCCAGAATTCCTCCCTTGAAAAGTGTTTTGTGCCTCTCCCTTTGAATTGGCTTAAAATGCGTTAACAATATCTAACTAATATAAATGTTGTTCCCTTTTAGCTACTTGGGTATATGGTGGGCACGGGTATGTGGGATTTAAAAGATATGAATTTGATGAAATCGACCTTCAAAATGCTGAAGATTATTTTGATAACATAAATAATTCCCCAGAGTGATGACCAAATAAGTATGTAAATATCCATTTGACCGGCCAGCCAGGACATTTATGTTGCGTCTTCTATTTATTGAACTGAAACTGGTAACTATTATCTGCTATTTTTCTTTGCTTTGCTGTCTTTGTTTTGCTTTTTTTATTTCAGATTTTAGCCAAACATAACCAGATGTCCTCTTCACTCAGCAAAATTAATTCTGTTATTGAAAAAATCAAATATGGCTATGAACCTGCAAACAGAAATGTACGTTTCCCTTGTGGTATTTGTGAAAAAAATGTGAATCAAAACCAAAATGCAGTTTTTTGTGATCAGTGTGATAAGTGGATCCATATTAAATGCAACAATATTTCTAAGATTGAATATGAAACTTTTCAAAAAGAGCCTGATAATAGTAAACACTGGATTTGCATTAAATGCACAATTATTAATAACTCTTTGTTGTTCCCATTCACCTTGGAATCTGATGAAGTTCTCTTAGGGTTAAATGGTATCAGCCTTCCTTCCCTTGCTGATTCTTTGCCTTCCTTTGAAATCTCATCAACACTTACTAACCTACCCAACCTGTCTGACTATGATACAGATGAAAATTTGAACCTTAATATTAGCTCTCAGTATTGCACTGTTGAAGAAGTTGCCTCTATGGCAGTACCAAATACAGACCTTTCTCTTTTCCATATGAATATTAGAAGTCTTTCTCTCCATTTTGATGAACTACATCCTCTTCTAACCTGTCTCAATGTGAACTTTCAAGTCATAGGTTTGTCTGAGATAAAGACTTCAGTTGGCTCCCAAAACAAAGCAAATAATGAGCTTCCTGGCTACAAGTTTCATGAAACTCCTTCTCATAGTTCTGCTGGTGGTGTAGGAATCTATGTCAAATCAAATCTAACAGCAAACAAAAGAGATGACCTCTGTATCAGTGATAAAGATTTTGAAACTGTCTGGATTGAGATTGAAAATTCAAAAGCAAAAAATATTCTTTGCTGCTGTGCCTACAGACATCCTAGCTCTGATATTTCAAGATTTAGTGATTATTTTCAGTTGACACTCAGCAACCTGGCAAAGGAAAATAAACTGATTGCGGTTATGGGTGATTTTAACATTGATTTACTCAAATATGATAATCATACCCCCAGTAATGATTTTATCAACATGATGTTCTCTTACCATTTCCAGCCATCCATACTGCATCCAACTCGCATTACAGACTCCTCATCAACAATTATTGACAATATTTATGTTAATAATGTAACTGAAAGTAACATTTTTGCAGGCAACATTCTGTCTCTAATTTCTGACCACCTTCCACAATTTGCTGTATTGAGTGAGAATGCACCTGACTTCAAAACTTCATCTTATTTTTCATATGACTACAAGGCCTTTGATGAAGCTAAATTTCTTGCAGATTATAAAGAAATGGATACCTCCTTTCTTGATGATGGAAGTCAGGACCTAAATGGAAAATTTGACACCTTTCTTCTTAATCTTCATAATCTTGTAAACAAACATTGTCCTCAGAAAAAGCTGAATAAGCGGGCCTTAAAGCTAAAGAATAAACGTTGGATTAATTTTCAAATTCAAAGAATGATTAAAATCAGAGATAGTTTATTTCAGCAATTTAAATCAACAAAATCCCCAAATGATCTTAAGGCATATAAACAGTTTCGAAATCGCATTGTCAATGAAATAAGAGAAAGCAAAAAGAGCTATTTTCACCAGTACTTTGATGAACATAAAAATAATATGAAAATGCTTTGGAAAGGTATAAAGAACATAATAAGCATTAGACCTGGAAATTTTGATAGTGTTAGGTTCTTAAAGGAAGAAAATGGTTCCAAAATCTCAGACCCAGTGAAGATAGCAAATGAGTTTAATAACTATTTCACTAATGTTGCTGATAACATCACAAAGAGGATTCCAAGAACACCAAAATCTCCTTTAGACTATTTATCCAATCCTAATTTGGACTCATTCTTCATATCCCCGTGCACAGCAGAAGAAATATCCTCCCGTATTCAATCTCTGAAAAATGGTAAATCCAGTGGGCCAAATAGTATTCCAGTCAAGCTACTAAAAATTCTTGATCTGCCTATCTCAAAAGATCTTGCTGTTTTGATAAATGAATCCTTTTTGACAGGAACCTTTCCTGAAAAACTGAAAATAGCTAAGGTTATTCCAATCTTTAAAAAGGGACTTGCCACCAGTAAATCAAATTATAGGCCAATTTCACTCCTATCTGTCTTCAGCAAAATTTTTGAAAAATTAATGCACAAGCGCCTGTCCCAATTTCTTGAAGTCTGTGAGGTATTATTCTGCATGCAATTTGGTTTCCGCACGGGTCACTCAACTGATCATGCTCTTATTAGTTTAACTGAAACTATAAAATCTTCTTTGGACAAAAACAGATTTGGCTGTGGTATCTTCATTGACCTTCAAATGGCTTTTGATACAGTTAACCATGATATACTTCTAAAAAAGTTAGAACATTATGGTATCAGGGGCACCGCTTTAAGCTGGTTCCAATCTTACCTCAGTAACCGCAAACAGTTTGTTTCAATTAATGGCCATTCTTCTTCTCTCACTAACATAACTTGTGGTGTCCCCCAAGGATCAGTTCTTGGGCCACTGCTATTTTTAATCTACATCAACGACCTACCGAATTCATCACAGTTTCTATCTTTTTTCCTTTTGCTGATGATACCAACATTTATTGTGACTCTGATAACCTTCAACTTCTAACCAAAAAAATCAACAGAGAATTAAAGAAGGTTAAGCTTTGGCTTGATTCAAATAAGCTTGCACTAAACATTGAGAAGACAAACTTTGTACTCTTTCATTCCCCAAGGAGGAAATTGTCAGAATTCACCAACCTCAAAATTGGTAAACAGTTTATTCAAAGAACTAAGTATGTAAAGTTTTTAGGAGTTCTTATGGATGAACATCTGACTTGGAAGTACCATACAACTGAACTTTGTAAAAAACTTTCTAAAACTGTTGGCATTTTCTTCAAAGTGCGGTATTATGCCCCCTTGCCTACTCTTGTCTCTCTCTACAACTCACTTTTCTTGTCCTTCCTCAACTATGGTATTTCAGCCTGGGGAATGACATATGAATCCTACCTAAACCCACTCTTTATTCTTCAGATAATAATAATAATCATCATTGTAAACACCGATGTTACAGGGAACCATGGGCTAAATGTTTACAAGATATGTAACAATGCAACCAACATTTAAAAAGGAACTAAGCATCAAACTAACAATCTGCAACTGTGAGAGGAATTATGCGGGCACTGATATGTCCTTTGAATTAGGATATGGAATTTCACCCAGGAAGGTCTTTGCATATACACAATATTCTCTGTAAAAACGTAATAGTTTCAGTGTTTGTTGTAATGCTCATGCTACCAAGCATTTTAGTTAATATTTCATTATCACCTCTATCCCATTCCCCACCAAAACTATCACTCATATTTCCAAAATACTTATCCCTGGCTTCTACAAGACTCGGTTCAGAGCATCTGAGTATGAAATGGGCCTCATCACCTAATGGGGTATCTGCACAAAATGTACATGTGCGTTGCGACCTTGGTTTTTGCTGCATCCTGCCTAGTTCGATGGGCAGAAAATGTGCGGATATTCTAAACTTGGCAACTATAGACCTATGTTCATGCTTCAATTCACTATTTACATATAATTCTTCCCCATACCCCCTTTTAATGAATTGGTAAATTTGTGACAGCCTTCCGGATCCTTGTATATGCTCTTTGAACCTATTTACATACAGCATCTTAAGGGATCTAGAAACTGACATGAGGATTCCCTTCCTTGATGCGGACCTTGCTTGTGATACTGAATCTAAATTATGACCAGAGATTCTTAGTAAATGTTGTACTACAGTCAGCAAGGAGGATAGCCCTTTAACATGCAGGCTTGAACACTCAAGTAAAGCACTGTCAATGATTGGGTTTGAAGTACGCAGATCTAGTAGGTGAAAATAAAATTTTAAGATTCGTTCATATATAGTCACATTTAACGGGTAGAGCCCCATCTCTCCTCTCACAGCAAAATTTGAAGATTTGGAGTGTACACCCAACAAAATTTTACATAACCTATTTTGGAGGTTTTCATGATGTAGTTTATCATCAAAAAGGTTCTCAGTAAATCGATTAAAAGATGCATTGCGACTGTAACTCAGTAAGAAAGCCCCCCAGACTTCGCTATTATACAATAGAATTGGCTCAACTAGTGACTTGAAAAGTTTTTGGATAACACACGGTTTTATTCCACTATGCAGGCTAAAATCACTTAAAAAGGAGAAAAAGGCCCTGGAAGCTTTTTTGTGAAGAGCAATCCTTGCTAGTTTGAAGGACCCACTAGATACAAAAATTGTTCCCAAATACTTATAATTTCACATGATGTGATATGATTGTTTCCAAACCTGACGCTTAACTTAATATTCCTGCCGGCTTTGTTAAAAACCAAGATCTTTGTCTTTTTTACATTTACGTTTAACTTCCATCTCTGAGAATAATCCTCGAGTTTAGACAAGCTACGCCTCAGCCCTTCTTCAGTTTCAGAAAGAATCAGAATATCATCTGCATACATTAAACAATTGATATTCTGATTGCCCATTTTAGGGGGGAGACACTGCTCGTCAAAAAGCCCCACAATATCATTAATGAATAAATTGAAGAGAGTAGGGCTCAGATTGCAACCCTGCCTAACACCAGTTTTAGAAACGAATGGCTGAGTAATACCGTCAGTTAGCTTCACAGAAGCCTTCAAGTTAGCGTACATTGATCTAAGCAATGTAATGAATTTACAACTGATGTTCATACCAAGAAGCTTATAATAAAGTCCATCGCGCCACACTGAGTCATAAGCTTTGGAAAAATCAACGAAACAAGCATAAACTTTGGCCTTCCGGGAGAAATAAGAGCCCAACAGCGTGTTCAATACAAAAACATGATCCGAGGTTCGATAACCTTCACTAAACCCTATTTGATTAGGATATTTAAGGGAGTTGATTTCAGTGAAGCGCACTAGGCGCCGATTTAATATGGCATTGAATAATTTTGAGAAGCAGCTTGTTACTGTTATACCTCTATAGTCATTGGGGTCATGGGTATCTCCCGACTTAAAAAGTGGTGTGATTAGGCCATGTTTCCAGGCATCTGGATACCTACTACTTTGTAAGATAGCATTGAAGATGTAGTGAATAACCCTAACGAAATGAGAGTCAACACAACATTTGATCATTTCATTGGAAATCATATCGTCGCCAACAGATTTGCCATTTTTAAGTTTTAAAGTCGCTTTACTGATTTCATCTATCGAGATTTCGCTGTCTAATATTTCATCATCAGCAGTTGTGAATTTTTCGATATTCTCCAAGATTGGAAGAGTGAAGTTATCTTCCAAGGGGACAGAACTTTCATTTAGTTTTTTAAACCATTCATACCAAACACTAGGCTCGATATTATCAGATGGGTTAGCCCGTTTCTTAGCTTTGATATCATTTACGAAGTTCCAAAAGACCTTTGGGTTTTTGTCTTCAGTTTCCTGAATGGACTTCAAAAGGTTCTCCTTAAAAGAGCGTTTCTTTGATTTGATAACTTGCTATTCAGAAGAAAATTCTTCGCTGCATTAAATTTGAACCCTTCCTTTCTCATAGCACACCAATTTTTCAGTCATTAAAGACTTTAAAAATTGTGGATGTTCTGCACCTGAACATCTTAACCTTTGTTTATAAATCTATTAATAAGCTATCTCCTTCCTGCTTTCATGATTATTTTCAGCCAAATTCATCTGTTCATAGAATTGGGACTCGCCAGGCTACAAGAGGTGATCTTTTTAAGTCTATTAAAAATACAACTCTGTATGGTCTGCAAACAATTCAGTACTTTGGCTCAAAACTTTGGAACACCCTTCCACTGTTCATACGTGTTGCTAGCTCTACTGTGGTTTTTCGTTCAAACTAAAAAGATACTTCCTTGATTCATATTCACAAAATAACTCTTAGTTTAACACACAAGTCCTATCCCGTTGAGGTTCATCTGGTTCTTGGTTATTGTCTGTCTTTGTTTTTAAAATAATTTTTGGTTTCTTTGTGTTTTATGGGGGGGGGGCTCTCTCTCGATTAGTTTACCTACTTAGAGAGCTCCTCCTTAGTCAGTAAATCTTAAATACAATTGTGTAAAGTAATTTTTCTTCTTTTGTTTTTTCAGTAGTGTTAGTTTTAGTTCTTATTGTTGTAATGTATCTTAGTTGTAGAGTTTTGTGTATGAATTGTATTTAGGATTTATTGACAATGAATGAAACTTGAAACTTGAACTTGTATAACTAATGCAAGCTACAATGATTATTCGACTTACGGGTTAAATTCATGATTTTACTCCATCGTACTTAGCGTTGTTAAAGAAATATATGGTTTCATTAGAAGCACACTCTTGCCCCCTTTCACCTTTACAAAAGGGCAGGAGGGGCGCTTTTCCCCTCGAGCCCCCTTCTCCAGCGTTCCTATCATCAGATTTGATTCCTGACATGACCAGTGATCACATTTGCCCATATTGAGATATGGAGGGGATGGAGGGGGCGGGGGGGGGGAGTTGAGCGCTTTGACTGTATTTTAGTAGTGGGTCGAAAAATAGAGGAAATTCCCAAATTTTCTCAATGGTTTTTATCAAGGACTGTAGATCACAGAAAATCATCAGTTGTATGTAATTCAAACGCAAAAACAATCGGTTGGTAAAATGACACATAAAAGGTAACTTCTTTCAATATTTTCAGGGTACCTGGAACTTCTAATCAATGAAACCTATGGAAAGAAAGATGACGCTGAGAGTAAAGACAAATTAAGAGAACGTGATTTCTACACAGAGATCGTTACTCCAACTAATCCAGATCAGAGAGGATGTCAATTATCTGTGAAATTTTCAATTCCAATTACAAAAGTGAAATCAGAGTTAGACAAACGAGGAGTCGTGGTAAGTATTTCGAAAGGCCAAAATAACGACTTTGAATAGTCTCTATAACATACAATGAAGCCCAAATGGTGTCATAACCATGCCAGAATCTGGGTATTTTAAGTCACTAAATTTGCACATCAGTTACCAAATGTATTGCAATCAATGCAATGTTTCTCTTAGTGTTTCTTTCCGCTTTTTATCACATTCTTGGTGTGTCTAATAACACTTCAGCCATAATAAATTTGGTCC
Source organism: Aurelia sp. 3 sensu Dawson et al. (2005) (assembly GCA_964020215.1). Classification (NCBI taxonomy): domain Eukaryota; kingdom Metazoa; phylum Cnidaria; class Scyphozoa; order Semaeostomeae; family Ulmaridae; genus Aurelia; species Aurelia sp. 3 sensu Dawson et al. (2005). The sequence goes on from OZ026590.1 coordinate 12,469,572, forward strand.
GCAAATAGTAAGATTCAAAATACTGCTGCCAATTTGCCATGGCTATTGATGTATTCGTGTACAACTATATATTTTAAGAGGTTGCCCTCTGCATACATTGATGAAATGAGAACAGCTTTGTAATTCATTTAAAAGCCACAATGTGCCTTTTCGTAACCGGCAAATATAAAGGCCATGGCTGCAAACACACTTAAGTCTTTTTCACTCACTATTTGTGTTTTCGTATGCCGTTTGACCCAAAAGAACATGTTTTTGCAAGAGCTTGTCCGAAGAAAGGACACTATTCAAACATTTTTAGATTTAGCTCTTAAGATCATGTAAGGTTAAGCCTAAAAATTTACGAAAACAATTATCTGCTTCACCAAGCAAGAGAGACGAATGCCGGTTCTCAGAAATTGTTATGCATGTTCTTATAAAACTGAGTGGATTGTTCACTGGAAATTCCTGATTCCCAACAAGAATGAATTAGCATTTATTTTTCTCCTTGCACACCAACTTAGTCTTGAAACACCATAAACGAGAAATATTTTCTTGAAGCAAGATTCTTAAGAATTCATTACTAACCAAGTATTTGTGTATTCTTAACACGAGGAAATTTTTCCTTAAAAACTGTTACTTCTGGAAGAAGCAAAAATACTCTTGGCATAAAATTCAGCACAAATATGAACCGTAAACCGCAATGATATCATTTGACAGCCACTATAAAGTCTACAATGCTTTTTGTCTACAAATAAACTTGTAGCGAAGCTGTAGCTGAAGAATTTTACAATGCTTCGCATCAGCTACTTGTTCACCTGGAGCCAAATAAAGATTTCGTTTCTCACGAGTCCGTTAAGCAAAGATAGTTGCCCACGGACGAGGCATTCACTTTGTTTAGTGCATCCTGTTTGAATTTATTCGATTGAAGCATTATATCTGTATTCGACTGTTTCAATTTTGTAATTGAATGCTGAAATTAAATTTAGATGGCTCTAGGACTGCTGTATACTTTCCTTTCTTATTTCCATTACTATGTAATTGTGTTCTTGAAAAATCCTTCAGCGAACGTATAGAAAACGTTCTTCTGTTTTAGTGTGACAAGAGAGAGCCAGATGTCCTACGGGTCGCTCCAGCACCCTTAGTCAACAAGTTTCATGATGTGTGGCGATTTATCCAAGTCTTAGGAGAGGCAGCTAGAGCATCTATGTCATAGGGAAACGAGTGTTACTACATTTAGCACATTGATGTCAAATAGAGCCTGTAATAGACCAGCGATGGGTATGAGATGTTCATTTTTTTTTGTATTTATAGTATAATTTTGTGCTTTGCTAGTGATGCTTTTTAATTTACTGTTTAGAAACATTGGAAATTCGGTGTTAGAAATTTGAAATCGAAAATATGCCGCGTGTCCCAACAAAGGTATAAGTATTTGAACCGTTCCTGTGAAGGAGCCTTGGATTCAAGATTTTTTATTTTCAATTTATGGTAGAGATGAGATCTCAGTTTAGATTTTGCGACCCTTCATGTCAAAGTCGGGTGTGTATTCACAGCATAATTCACATAAACAGGCAAAATTTCTTAGGCAGCCTAAGACAGATTGTTAGTGAATTATGCAGTTACTATCTATGTGTAATTTGGAAAAAGCTTTTTGGGCCAGCTTAACGATACATTACTTTTGGAAGTTTGTTGAGCCATAAAAGTGAAATTTTTTCTTCATTTACATTGTATGGAAGAGATCCAAACTTAGATTTTGCGACCTCGCATACCCAAGTTAGTCTTGTACTCGCAGCGTAATTTACTCAAAGAGGCAAATTTTCTGAGGCAGCCTTGGACAGATGGCTATTGTGTTATGCTGCCATGTGTGATTTGAAAGAAGTTTCGAGCGTCAACCATTGAACTTTCTCTCCTTTAATTTTTTTTTATCAACCAAACTGTCTTATCAATTAGAGAAAAGTTTGAGAAAAGAAGCCGTTATACTTTAACAGATCACAGCACAACTTTCTAGGACTGAAGGAACAGGAACGGTGTCCAGCAGCGTCTTCTAATACCAAGGGAACTTTTTAACCTAAGGTTCGTTTCAGTTTTCATTTATTAGTCATAACTAAAATTTTTGAAACCAAGGCTCCTTCACAGTAACTGTTCAAACTCTTATCCTTTTTTGGGCACCCGGTAGAAAACAGAAATTTGTTATTAGGAGATACATCAGCAAACACAAATCAGAAAAAGATCGGACAGTTTTTTAGCCTTTTGCTTAGTTAACTATTCGTCAGGTTCTACGTATTTGATGTTTGTCAAGCAGATAACAGGCAAAGTTAGATCGAAACAGTAACTTTCGCAAAATGAAAGAGCTTTAAGGCCAATTTCCAGTCAGCGGAACTTTCCGAGCGGGCGGAAATTTAGACAATAAAAGGTTGCTCATCCGTAACAATCTATTCAATTTTAGTCGGATCTCCACTAAGCGGAAAAATGTCGAGGCGGAAAAATTTCCGGCCATCAAATTGGCTGATCGAATTGTCGTCGTGGTAAAATGTCGAGTCACGAATAGTAGGAATACGTTCTACTTTTCGCGGCTCGACATTTTTCCGCGTAATGGAGATCCGGCTTTAGAGCGACATCTTCTCTCTCAAACAAACGAATTTCCGCCCGCTCGGAAAATTCCACTGATTGGAAATCAGACTTTACAGGATGCTTCAGGAAAAAAACGCAAACCAACTTTGCTTGAAATTGAAATGAATTTAAAAGTCACGAAAAAGATTTTGGGAAACAATTCAGGCCTGGTAGAACCTAAAGGTCAAACTCTTCGGTCAGCTTATCAATACGCATCGAACTGAAGGCTACCGGTTGCCTCAAAGAAAGAAATCCTGTTTGAAGCATCACCAAACATTGATTATTAAGCCTATGATAAAATTTCCCCTTTGATTTGTCTATTCAGTAACCCATAAGCATTCAGATATTATGTTTTGTTCCAATTCAGATTTGGTCTTATGAATGTTCCCTGTACCTGAAAGTAGTGTTAGACGCCTTTGCTTCAAACCTCCCACGCAGAAACGTGTAATTTTTCCTCCGCAGAGGCAAATACACTGCAACATAACTGCGGTGTCTGACAACCCATGGCTAAACTTGCAATCTTTAAAATTTATTACAAGATCAACCATGTCTTGGAGAATAATTTGCTTCCTTATCCACTTGACAATGAAGGAAATTTGAAGATCAACCTTGTAATCAAATATTAGTGATTTTTCAAACAGGAGTATTTCTTACTGTTAACACCAAGTGTGTCAGGGAAGTTGTACCTTCTGCAGACATCATCCAAAGTTGAGTATACTATCAATCCAACAGGCCAACTTTATTCGACCTATACTGGCGGGGTAAGTCAAAAAAACGCCCGGAGTTTGAAAGGCTTCTGCTCCCTTAATATGTAAGCAATGATATTTCGCAATATCTGGTTGAATAGCTAACATGTTCAATTATTTTTAAACTTTTTCCTGGCTAAAATCGGTCACTCCGTTCAGATTCTGTAAGTGATTTTCTACAAAGATTCCCTTCGAGAAGCCTTTAAAACGTGCTAAAGTTACGAGCAAGTTTCCCTAATGTGTTTACCGCACAGCGATGACTTTCAGCATGCTTTTGCGCGTGCTTTCCTATTGGTGGGCTGAAAAGTCTTCCCCCTAGTGTGAATAATTTATTCAGGGGAGATTCCATTCTCCCAAGAGGAAGAAAAACATGAACACATCTTGGAATCATTATTGCTTGGAAGGGGAACAAAGGGAAATTTTGCTTGGTATTTTCACTCATTTTGGCAGGTCTTTGAAAGGGGCTTTCTGCAGAATATTTCCTATTTCATTGGGAAGCAAAGTCCAATTTAAGCCGGGTAAATTACTGAACCTAATTTGACATATCGGGGATAAAACAAGACAGGCTTCAATATCATTGCTTTGATATTTAGGGAGCAGGATATTTTCAAACGCCGGTCGTTTTTATTAATTCACCCGATATAATGGAAGCAAAGTCGCAAATAAAAAGTCAATATATCCACTACTATTCACAGAGAATCAAATAATCTTGAAGTATTTGAATAATCATGTAATAATCCAGGCCCGTAGGAAGCGGAGGGCATGTAGGGCTCAAGCCTCCCCCCCCCATAATTTTGAAAAATAGACATAAAATCATGTTATGATACCTGGTGAGTCAATAAAAGCGCCCGGCGTTTGAAAAAATCCTGATCTCTGAATATCACAGCAATGATGTTGAAAACTGTCTTGTTTTATCCCCGTTATGTCAAATTAGGTTCAGTAGTTTACTCGGCTTTTATCGATCATTCCTTCCCGTCGAAATAGGAGATTTTCTGCAGAAAGCTCCTTTCGAAAACCTGCTAAAACGAGCGAAAACAGCAAGCAAAATTTCCCTTTGTTCTCCTTCCTAGCAATAATGACTCTTGGATGTGCTCATGTATTTTGTCCTCATGGGAGAATGGAATCCCCCGAAATAAGTTCTGCACACCAGAGAAGAGGGAAGATTTTTCAACCACCCAAATTGAAAGCACATGCTAAAGCGTGCTGAAAGCCATCGCTGTGAGGTAAACACATTAGGGACTATTGCTTGTAATTTTAACACGTTTTTTAAGGTTTCTCAAAGGGATTCATTATCGAAAATTGCCTACAGAATCTGAACGGAGTGACCGATTTAGCCAGGAAAATTTCTAAAATAATTGAACATGTTAGCTATTTAATGAGATATTGCAAAATACTATTGCTTATATACTCGAGAAGCAGTAGCCTTTCAAACGCCGGGCGCTTTTTTTGACTCACCCGGTAGACCAAAATTGTCATAAAATAATCACGCAAAATAACCGTGAACCAATCAAACTATTAAAAATGAGCGCAAAGTGATCTCTTGTAATTTATAATCTCGCACAAGGCAATTTCGCATCTCTTATCTGTCTGGCACAGTTTTTTGGGAGCAATTTGCTCCCGGCTTTCGACTTGACAAGGGCTTTAGGATTGTTACCCTGGGAGAGTCTGGCTCCTAAGGTACAGGATTGTTTGCTTTATATTGAAGTGTGGAATCGTGATTTTTAATATGAAAGTTTAAGCATGTAGAACATTAATCTATTTATAACGCTATAAGCAAATGTTCCATAGAGTTGCATTGAGTTCCTTTCGGAAGTCTGAAAGCCCTCTGGCCATGGGGGGGGCACTACACTGTTGGCTCATATGGGGATGTGCGCTTTAAGAATTTCTGTTATGTCCCAATAGAGATGTGGATTCTTGCCAGTGTTTTCATCACAAAACAATAGGAAATGTGTTAAATAACCCAAGCCTGGGTATTCCGAGAATTTCAAGAAAAGTTACAGCCCCAATCCCAGAGCTTTTCTTTAAGAGGTACATCCCAGTCCAAGAATTTTCGCACCGAATACCACCCAAAACTGGCGCACATTCCCGTATGAAGGGATAGTGAAGTATCAGGTATTCGTGTGTTAACGAATGTTTTTGAGGGCCCCAATTTCCGGGCATCTCACAAATTGAATTGAAGTTCATCTTGCACTGGGGATGATCTTCGACTGTGAAGTCTGATGTACCATGACTATGGGTTCACAGTGGTCGTAAAAATTAGTCTTAACCATCAAATATCGTTCTTGGTGCACGATAAACATTTATCGCATTTGCAAGATCGGCTATAACGAGAGCAACAATGGTTCAGCTCGCAGTGGGAACCAACCTTTAGTCTGACCCCATTTTTACATATATCGGAGAAAGACACATAATGGGACACACTCCATCATTGTTTCAGCGGTTGCAAAAGACTTCGTTTTCGGTCGTTTTACTGTTACTAAGCGTGGCTCATTTGCGTCTCAGGTTGGACTCTCTTATACCAAGTGTTTAATTTCATTTCATTTCATTTTAAATTTTTTATACACGGTGGCCTCATCAACCAAGAGTGGCTGCTTTTCAGGGGGCCGTGGAAAAAACCTAATTACAATGCTACTAAAATAAAAAAGAATATTTACAATGTCAAATTAGAATAAATAAAAAATTAAAATCTATTTACATTTCAGTCTACATTTAAAAGTAGACAGAGAGGGGGCTAGCTTGACCTCATGTTTTAATTCATTCCAAACCTTTGCTCCACGGAGCGAAAATGCTTTTTGGCCATTACTTGTTTTCATTCGTGGAGCAAGTAAGTCAGTCTCACGATTTCTCAAATTTACAATCTCCCGTGTCGAGTTTCTCGTGAATAAAGTAGAGAGGTAAGTGGGCGCGAGACCACTTATTGATTTGAAAACAATGGTAGTCATCTCTTGTTTGATCATGTCGTGGACTGTCGGCCATTTGAGCTCTTTTATCAAGTTTGCTGCTGGTGCATCATAGCTACTGTTGGTAACTATTCTCGCAGCACGATTTTGTAACTTTTGTAGCATCAAAAGGCGAGATTCTCCACAGCTACCCCACACAGAGCAACAGTAGCGAAAATGGGGCTCAACGATACCTCTATACATCTGACTCAGGGTATGCTTTGGAAGCAATTTCTTAGCATATTTTAGGAATCCCAAAGAGCGAGAAATCTTTGAACGTAAAGCCTTAGTATGCTCATCCCACACAAGATGTTTATCAAGTTGTACTCCCAAGTATTTCGCATTATCTACAACATCAATATGCGAGTTGCCAATGGCGAAAGATGGGGTCGGTACTAATTTATCTGATATCTTCTTGATATTAGGCCTAGAGCCTATAACCATTGCTTGTGTTTTGATTACATTGAGAGACAACTTATTACCTTCAAGCCACTGTTTCAAAGAGTCTAGATCACTGTTAAGGGTTTCATTAAGCTCGTCGATATTCTTAGAAGAATATGATATACTGGTATCATCGGCATACATCGTTACTTCACTGTTTTTAAGAGTAAATGGCAGATCATTTATGTATATGAGGAATAAAAGGGACCCAAGGCAAGAGCCTTGAGGAACTCCACATTTTATTTCTTCCATATTTGAGGCTACCCCATTCACTCTACAAAGCTGCCGCCTGTTTTTCAGGTATGAGGAAAACCAGGTATGTTCCAGGCCAATCACTCCATACTTTTCTAACTTTTGGAGTAGAATATCGTGATCTACAGTATCGAATGCCTTTTTCAAGTCAATAAATACTGTAGCAGTGAATCTACCTTTGTCCATATTAACATACCAATCATTTGTAGACTTCAGCAGACAAGTGACAGCGGAGTGTAAGGACCTAAACCCAGACTGTTTATAGTATATGAGCTTGTTTTTATCTAGATACTCATAAATCTGGTTAAAAACCAACTTTTCAAATACCCTAGACAAGAAAGGAAGCACTGAAATCGGCCTATAATTTGATCGATCATCAGATTGATTTAACGTTGTTTGGCATACTTTTCAGTACACTATTTGATATATAATAGAAATGTTGCAGTGTGCAGTTGCTAAAGAAGCTTTAAGTCTTCTAATTTTACTTACAATGGAGGAATTAGTATATTTTGGGGTTTAAAATGTCCTAAGTTTAGTATACTTTTGGGTTCTTCAAAAATATTCTGTGTGTGACCCCCTGTCCGTCGCATACCATTCCACTCCCCCCTGTTTGCTACGTGAAACTGCATCAGTGTGAACGGGGAAGGGTAACCTCGACGATGGACTAACTTTAGAATGGCTTTATGTTTGCACCATATTTGAATAAACTTTTCCAATATTTTACCAAATTTTTCTAATCGTTTATACGTACAATTGAAAGTCCTTTAGTAATGAAGTATACATATGATCTATTAGCCTGCGTGCAGACTCTTGATAAAAAATTGAAAAGATAGAGAAAAGTGGTAGAATCTGCGCAACCAAGCCACTCTCTTGTTCGCTGACGTCGGCATTCTATTTTGAAGCTTCCTTTCATGAGAGACGGTTGTCAAATCCCTTTGTTTTCCATGGGCTATTACTAAAATAGGGAATCGGGGAATCAGGGAATCGGGGAATCGGGGAATCGGGGAATCGGGGAATGTGGAAACGGTAGGAGATATCGGTATGCTGTTTGTGGTATCTTCAACAACTACCATATACAAGCCTATTCCCAAAAAATCAAAGGAATCCCCCATGGGATCTAGCCAGAATACTCAGTCAAAAGTGCAGTTTCTGAAAAATTACTAAAATGGGGAATATGGAGACTAAAAGCTTTACAGAGGAAAGAAGCATATCAATCGATAGATCTTGGTCTCCAGGTTTCAAAAATTCAACAATCTAACTCATATGTCAAACATGGATTCCACAATCGGGCAACAAAATCGGGGAATCGGGGAATCGGGGAATATGGAAACTACATAAGCTATGAGAAAATTTTGAACGACAGCATGTAGGTCTCCTTGAAATTAGGTCAATTTCCAAGTTTCGTATTTTTATCTTGGATAGTTTAGCCATGGCAGAACTCTGAAGTTTGCATTTTTTGTCATTTGGGAACATGAAGCTATTCAATTTATTTCTGCGCGGCACGACTTGGTGTCATGTCTTCGCGCAGCTTAGCTCATGGCGTTTAATCGCATCTCTCGTGAGCTATGTCGAACAATGTTAAGACTGTTGAAAATCTCCATTGTCCATGGCTATTGAAATTAATGTGTTTTATTGTACAGCCATTCCAGCCCTGATGGGGAAGTTGATTAGTCCATTTCAGGGGGGGGGGGGGCTACATCGGACCAACGAAATTTCTATCACGAGGGACCTATGATCTGTTGAAATGAAACAATGTTAAAATCTTCAACAATACAATCTTTTTTGTACTGGTTGCTAGATACCATGCAACCACCTCTTTGACCATGCAACGTTTGTGTAAGATCGCAAATAGCTCATCATTTCGTGTTTGCCTTTGCTGTGACCTGTTTACACCAATAATTACCATTAACGGCTAAAGAATATTCATAAGCACTCTGTTTTTCAGAATTTCTGAAGTATTATGGATTTGAAGATCTGTCGTAAAACTCTTCCAAATGTCATTTAACATCAAATCTGTTAAATTCATAAATCAAACACCAATGACCGATGTTGGTGGGGTGGCAGCATAAATCAACCCAAGAACGCACCAAGCTAAATGCAGACAAAAAGTTTCGTTCTTAAGGTTCAAATTAAATAGCAAAAGTCATTCCTTTTGACACTTTTACTATAATATGGAAGCCTCGGTTTCAATCCGAGATTTTGGTTACCATTGCCTTATTTCAATCCTACGTGTTTGGTTATGCCAATGGTGAAAGCATAGACAAAGCAAGCCATCATCTGGTTACTTGGCTCCAGAAACAATTTGTAACTTGCAACAGCTAGCTGACTACTTATGAAGACCAACTATTCAGGTCAGGACATGCCCTCTTAAATTGGCCTCGTTTATCTCAATCATGTATCCATAATATCAAGATAGAATATCAACAATGATTTGCACTGGTTTAGTCAAGGGCATTATGACGATATGCAACCAACAATCATGATTGTATCGTTGAAGATTTTAACATTGTTTCATTTCAACAGATCATAGGTCCCTCGTGATAGAAATTTCGTTGGTCCGATGTAGCCCCCCCTGAAATGGACTAATCAACTTCCCCATCAGGGCTGGAATGGCTGTACAATAAAACACATTAATTTCAATAGCCATGGACAGTGGAGATTTTCAACAGTCTTAACATTGTTCGACATAGCTCACGAGAGATGCGATTAAACGCCATGAGTTAAGCTGCGCGAAGACATGACACCAAGTCGTGCCGCGCAGAAATAAATTGAATAGCTTCATGTTCCCAAATGACAAAAAATGCAAACTTCAGAGCTCTGCCATGGCTAAACTATCCAAGATAAAAATACGAAACTTGGAAATTGACTTAATTTCAAGGAGACCTACATGCTGTCGTTCAAAATTTTCTCATAGCTTATGTAGTTTCCATATTCCCCGATTCCCCGATTCCCCGATTTTGTTGCCCGATTGTGGAATCCATGTTTGACATATGAGTTAGATTGTTGAATTTTTGAAACCTGGAGACCAAGATCTATCGATTGATATGCTTCTTTCCTCTGTAAAGCTTTTAGTCTCCATATTCCCCATTTTAGTAATTTTTCAGAAACTGCACTTTTGACTGAGTATTCTGGCTAGATCCCATGGGGGATTCCTTTGATTTTTTGGGAATAGACTTGTATATGGTAGTTGTTGAAGATACCACAAACAGCATACCGATATCTCCTACCGTTTCCACATTCCCCGATTCCCCGATTCCCCGATTCCCCGATTCCCTGATTCCCCGATTCCCTATTTTAGTAATAGCCTTTTCCATGTTAGGCAAAATTAGACACAAGTGAAATGGTGCTTATCCCCATGACCTTCCCATACAGAAATCACAATAAATCACACAACTGAGGGCGCCCTTTGTATAGCAAAATAAAAGCTTGAACAACAGATTTAATCTCCTCTATGAAATGTATAGCATTTCCTCATTTGAACAACAGAAATAAAACGTTGTTTTTCTAAAAGATAGTTGAAGGAGACAACAGAAATTTGCTAGACCATTCAAATTAGGTTCCTTGATTTCGAGGAACCCTTGAACAAGAATAGTGGCTCAGTTGCGCAGACTCTACTTTTTTCCATCTTTTTAATTTTTATTAAGGGTCTGCACGCAGGCTAATGATCTATAGGAACCGATGAATTTTACCCAGACAAAAGCTTCGTAAATTTATATTATCGTATCTGGTAATTTCCTTTGGAGATTTCTTAAGTCGCATCAAGTGCTTTACTCCTGTCAGGGCAAGGGCGGCGCCACGGGGTGGACTGGGGTGGACATGTCCACCCCACTTTCCTCCGGTCGATATTCATTCCTAAGCAAAAACGACATAAAAATCGTTAGGTATACCTTCTGGCCATCAATTTTACCTCTTTTCCACCCCACTTATTCTGGGCTGGCTCCGCCCCTGTGTCAGGGATCTGATTTTGCAAACTTTTCAGAGCGAATTTTATGGAACCATATGAAGCCTCTGTCTAGAAATTCATTGGACACTGTTCAAGTCATGCCTCAGGATAATGTGCAAGAAACCTAAAGATTGTAATTGTGAGGTTGATTCCACTGTTAATTGCCTGTGAAGGAGCATGCATTTGACGGAGGGCGCTGCGTAGGGGCATTTGTGACCATGGTAACAAGACGCGCTTCAGATGGAGATCAGTCAGGAATATCGACGAGAAGAGAAACAAGACGACGAAAAAGATGGGGGAAAGAAACGACTTGAACCGAATTGGGTTGTTCAGTGAAATGGGTTATATATCCATTGGAGATCCCTACACAGCACCAAACAGCAGTAAGTATAAGTATCTTTCATATTTGGAATTGATTTGTGACTTGTGACAACAAGTTTGATGATAGATTTTAGGCCCATCTGAAATTTCGTCTCTCGCTTCTCTTTTCACGACGTTGTGTTTTGTTTGAAAACTTTCATGTCTTTTGGGCCAGTTTTCGATTTGCACAGCCCTTATCAATTTGATAAGACTTTGCCTAGCCGTTCTTCTCTTGAATGTTTAGAAACTTTAAAATTTATATCTGGATGAGAGCAAAGCGTGAATTTGACAAATTAGACGATACTTAACAGCCAACCTTACTGAAATGTCACACGTCTTATTCTCAGAACATATTGCATGTGGATGGATGATGGAGGAGCAAGATGTATTTATTTTAGCCTCACCATTGACTACATTATCCTGCCTGGCGAAAACAAGCTCAGGCAGGCAAATTTTGGTGTTTTTGCGATGACTTAAAAATATCAAGCAAGGCGAAATTATTGATTTACAACCTTCTGATCCCCCTTCCCCCTAGCCTGCGTGCAGACTTTACTATTGTGGAGGAGGAGTTTTAGGGCGAAAGGGAAAAGGTAAAGTCTGCGCATTCACTCCAACTTTTCCGTTCCAGAGATAAATCCTATCCCCCGTCCTCATTATATATGGACCAATTACGTTCGGTCTTTGATTTCTAAAAAGTATTGTTCTCACTAACCTTGCATCAGATTGGTTAGAACTAGGGCGATAGCACACAAATCCAAATAGTCTATTGTCCTAGTTCTAACCAATCAGATGCAAGGTTAGCGAGAACAATACTTTTGAGAAATCAAAGACCGAGCGTGATTGGTCCTTATACAATGAGGATGGGGGATAGGATTTATCTCTGGAACGGAAAAATTGGAGTGAATGCGCAGACTTTACCTTTTCCTTTTCGCCCTCAACTCCTCCACAATAGTAAAGTCTGCACGCAGGCTGCCTTCCCCCTAACTCAATGTTGAGAACGTGAAATTGCGTTTGATCGCCGCAACATTGAAACAGTGGGAGGGGGCAGTGCCACATAATCAAAGACCAAGGTAGTGCAATTTAATGACTTGTCCCACATATTTTGACATGGCTATCGGATCACAGATAAAATTAATTCACTGCCAAGATGAAAGATATTGCAAAACACTCACTGGCTATACCAACCTCCCCCCTCCCCTCCATGTGGTATGGCTCCATGACAACGATGGATGAAGTAAGACTAAAAATCCCAATTGAAGGGGTGCTCTCTCCTAGATTAGCTTAGCTACTGAGAGAGTTCCTCCTGAAGAATTCCCATTCATACAAATCCTCTAGTGTCATTCATCTTTGTTTTTGTTTAATCATCTTATGTATTTATCATATTTGTCATAAATAGTTCAATTTTAGAGTGTTTGCATTGTATGTAGTAGAATTGGAAATGAATGAACTGAACTGAATCTCAGTCAATCATATTTTTCAAAAGAAATACCAAATGAGTCGAAAACATGCCAGTTTAAAAGGCTACTGCTTAAAGATATCGAGAAATTAAACTGGCTGGTACTATACATATATTATTCAATAGTGGACATGTTCAAATATATTTTCAAAATTTACCCAACTGAAATTGTCTACTGCATTCTGAAATAATGAGAGATTTCCTCAAAGAAAGCCCTTCAGAAAATTCAACACGGGCTACAAATCACCACCAAATCCTCTGCCTAATGGCATGCCTTAGAATATGTTTTTTTTTTATATATCAATAATCATTACATCACACATTACTAGCTACACTACTTAGAAAGTCACTCTACCAATTACGCTACGTACAAGACTACTCTATTACACTACTAAAAACGATACCGCAAGGAGCACAATGCTGTGTCTACCTTAGAATATGTGTTACTCACCTTAGGTTTTTGGGAGGATGAAAGTGTGATCCCTGGGAGCATAGCTAATCATTCCGTTGGATTACATCATCCTTAGAGAATGACACATACCTTGCATGTTTTGAAGGTTCCTGAAAGGGGTTTTCTCAAGAGAATCCCTCATATTGTATGTATAAATAGAGTGGCTAATTTCTAGGACCATCAAGGTGATAGAGGTGGTTAGACATCCAGGCCTCAATAAAAGTTTATTGTTGCTACCCAGTTCATTTTTAAACAATTTATCTTGGCAAGAACTGTTGACTTTGATGACAGTTTTTCATGCAAAAAAACCATCCATTATATTGTATTTCATTTTTCTTGAAAAGGAAGTCAGCCATTGATGTTGCATGGTTGTTGAGTTACTGTTCATGTTCATTATGACGCCCTTGATTCATAAACACAATTTTTGCATAACTTTTACACGGAATGTCAAGCAATTTTTAGGATAAGTAGTCTTAAAAGGTATGATTCCCTCATTTTCCAGGAGACTGAATGATGTGGCCACAAAAAAATTCTTGGGGCTACACCCCAAACCCCACTAAGGACCGCCCCCATATATCATTCCAAGACCTGAGCTTGGCTCTGTACAGCCATTGCTAATTTCAGCCAGGTAAACTTTGAAATGGATTGGGATATTTCCATCATTAAATGATATATTAATTGCTAGGCAGCAGTTTCAAACCTGAATTGTTGTGTTTACTCATCTGGCAGCAGAGTATCCTTGGCAGAAACTGAAGAACCTTGACTTGCAGTCTTATTGGTCACAGTACAACTGCCCCAGTCATAAAATTTGATATATTAGATAATTGGGCATTTCCTTTCTCTGAGTCACATCAAGCAAAAGAACCAACAATGGGCAGTTGCAATCATACTACAATATGCAGAATATGTCATATTGTGAAGATGTCTGTACAAAAATCAAATCTGCTGTTAAAAGAACCATTTTCTTGTCCTTTTTATTGTCAATTTTTTTCCAGAATTCTTCAATACTGCTGCTTCCAAAGGCAGGCAAATTCTCCCTGGTGGGTCAAAGACCAAAAGTGCCCATCAAGCTGGCTACTTTGATAAAAAATTTGTAAGGGTAATGGAAGGAGAATCTTATTCAGATCCAGTGAGTAGAAGGAGGCAGGACAGAATAAAGCAGTCAAGCAGGAATATAGGGAAAGCATTTGTGCCAAGTCAACCAGGCAAAGAAGTGTAAGTAACTCATTTTTCATTCACATTTTTTCAAATATATATTGTAATTTTCCCAAAGTATAAAGCTCAGAAATACTCGAGAGGTCTGAGATGTAAGAACAAGATTTTCTATGTTTCTTAACTTTAACTTTTCCTTGGCTCTTTTTGCTAGATCAAACTATTCAGGTTTCCGTATAAAACTCATTGTAAACACTCAACTATAAGATGGCTAAAATAGTTAAAGAACCCTCAGTACTGAGGAGCAATTCTTCAAGTAACTTTCCTTTATTCAAGCCATTGATGTCATTTCCTTTTATCCTTTCTTTTAGAAACTTGTCATTTTACGTTATCTTCACTTTTCTTGTTTCTTACATTATACTGTACTGTAGTTACCTCTAGACCCATTATCCTGGAAAAAGGGTTTTGCAATCTTTTTCTCTTTTTATATCCACTAAAAGATTACAAGCTAAACTACTTTACAAATTACTGTATAGCTCCAATACCACTCACTGGAATGATACTTCAAGGAGTAAAAGGCTATGACTACTCAATGGCCATTAGGACATAGAGATTAAGGCCCCGTTTACACGGGATCGGATCCAAATGGATCCGTACCCAAAGTGTAACGGATAGGCCTTGCGTTTACACGAGACTCAACGGATCTGCTATCCGTACCCAAACGGGATCACTTTCGAAGGTGATCCTGTTTGGATCCGATCCCAAAAAGGTCTCGTGTAAACGGGTGGGATCGGATCCAAACTGGTACGGATAGGGAGTGATACGATTAAACTGAAAATCCTTTGTTGACTTTTTTTGAAAGAAGGGAATCAGAGATGAGACAGAGTCTATTAGAGTGCAAAATTTCAAAGAATCTGATTAAAATAAGAGAAAATGTTTAATAGAGCACTGCTAAGAGTTCATAAAATCCAAATGGATCCGATCCCATGTAAACGCCAACAGTTCTGGATCCAATCCCGTGTAAATGCTCCTCAAAAAGTGGATCGGATCCAAATGGATCCGATCCCATTTGGATCCGATCCCGTGTAAACGAGGCCTAAAACTGCAACTAAAACTACACGCCACAAGAAATGTTTGCAATTGAATGAAACAGGTGAAGGGTCTGGGGTTAGATGGGTAATTTAGACAGTATTTTAAAATATTGCATGGGATCTAATTTGAGATATAGACATTAAATATACAGAAAAAAGAAAACCAAAATAAAGCAGAGAAAAATACCTTTACTTAAATGGGACATGGTGCTTGTAGTTTTGTGGCTTATAATGGAGTGTGAAATTCTCTAATCAAATCAACCAGACTTATGGATAAATCGTAGAGTTAGCAGGAATATATTTTTATTAAGGTTATTGGGAAAATTGTTATCACCATACAATGAAATCTGTGTATAGAACATTATTTTGGAGATTATTCAAATGGTTGTAATCAAGGAAAAGTTCCAGTGAGAAGATATCTGTGTTGTCCTGCATGGAAGGAGCAAAGCAACAATAAGTGTTATTTAGCCTTGATACCATTGTTTGTAGGGCACATTGGGTTTATGGTATCCCTAAGATTAGGCCGCTTGAATTTTTGAAAATACATAATTTGCTGAGACAGTGAGATAGAATATTAAACCTAACCTGTTGGGTCATGAATACCAAATATAAAGTATGGTTATTGATAAAGCTTCCTCTTAAAAATAGCAACAGATTGTGCAAGTCTAACCTCTGGGTCAAGTTCATTCTGTTCCCGTAAGCAATGGAGCATCCTGGGATAGACACTAGGTTTATATTTTGGTAGGGGTTCACCGAAACCGTAAAGCTGCCAAGATATTTCAGAAAAACCATAAACCGCCCCAAAATTCAGCCAAAACTGTCACAATATTTTTCCGAGCTTTGCATGTACGGCCTCGGTTCTACGCTGCAGAAGCTGCCTCGTTATCATTTTCATGAGCCAAAAGAGGAAAATCTAATTCTGATGTCTTAAATCCGCTTGAAAAGGTGAAATTTAGTTGAATAATCACAAAATTATATCGTACTGGACAATTATTCGTAGCTTTCATCTTCAATTTTGTAATAATTTGACTTCTCGAATCATATTTTGTGAAGAAATCTGGAACCGTAAAACCGTCATTTTTACGGCTAACAGCAATTAAAACGTTCCAAAACAGCTAGAAACCGTAGACTCTCAGTCCCTACGACCCCCATGAGTAGTGCGGCTGTTGAAGTGGTGGGACTGGATCCTTAGTATCAATGAGTGATGGCTTGCTACTACAATTGAGTTCGAGGTTTCTGGAACTTAATTTATGCAGCCTTTGTTAAGACGTATATCAAACATTTTTTGAATTGGGGATTATTTTGTATATAGATCCTTTCTTCTTTAGGATAATTGGTCGACTTGCAGTTAAGAATTGAGTGCTCATGAAGAGTATCTTGTAAAAAATTGTACACTCTGACAGGAGTGATTGTAAATTCTTGGACCGTAATTTTTATCGATTAAGAATAATAATTAATATATTTAAAACTACAAAACTACAATTTCATGGCGAGGAAAGACACAAGATCACTGGGTCCCCACCATGAATGCCACTTACAATTCAACTAAAAGTTATATCATGAAAAAAAGTTTTAAAAGAAAGAAACCGGAGGGGGTGCTGCTGCTATAGTTTGACATTAAGTTTTGCTTTCCGAGGCCTTGATTAAGGAAATGGTTGCTTCTAATATGAGTCTGTTTGCAACTGCACCCGAATTCCTATCACCAAACAAGAGTAAACGACAAAGTTCTGTTTTTTTATGTACTGTAAGGCGTACAACAAAACTGAAGCTGAATGTTACAAAGTTTTCCAATCAAATAACTCTAGCTTTGTCAATAGAGCGGCCAAGTAAATAAGTAAGACCCCGCTCACACTGCTCCGTTTTTGTAGAGAAACGGAGAGGAAAATCTCCCTTTTTGTGACAGTGTTCACACTGATCCACACAAAAACACCACAAACACGGAGGTTTTCAAAAACGCTATCAAGAGTGGATATCCACAAAAGCGGATGTTTTGAAAACGCACTTGAGTAATTTGAACGCCCAAAAACAGAAATTTTTGAAAAAGCTCCAATATGCAACAATGGGTTTCACTAAAACGGAGCAATGTGAACGCACAAAAGCAGAATTTTTTCTCTCCGTCGTTGCTATCATGTGGATCAGTGTGAACGGACAAAAACGGATGTTTTTCCCTCCACTTTTGTACAAAGACGTAGCAATGTGAACGGGTAGCTTTAATGCAACAAAAACGGATACGAACAAAAACGGAGCAGTGAGAACGGGGTCTAAGAGTTGAGAAATGTCAATGATGAGATAACTTTGACTTTTCTAGAGCACACAGGGCCACGTTGAAAAGTTGGAGCCGAGAAACGTTGTAGCATCTTGCTCCTACAACTCCAAGTTTTTTACTAGGCCCATCCAGATTTCATACTGAATCTTACTCTCTTTAGTTTTGGGCTTACTGCAGTTGTTGTTGTTTTACAGGATTCAACGGTTTTCTTTCTACAGGTTATGGTGTCTTTAATTGCGTTTATGGGATCATTTACGATGAGCATTGAGTCCTCCATTCAAGGCTACTTTCAGATCAAACCACTTTCAATCATACTGAATCTTACTCTCTTTAGTTTTGGGTTTACTGCAGTTGTTGTTCTTTTATAGGATTCAACAGTTTTCTTTCTACAGGTTATGGTGTTTTTAATTGCGTTTATGGGATCATTTACGATGAGCATTGAGTCCTCCATTCAAGGCTACTTTCAGATCAAACCACTTTCAATTTCACCCTTTTTTCTAGAGCTGGAGCTGGAAGTCATTATGGCACTTTCAGTGGTACAATCAGTGCATTTAGTCCTAATGTTAGACCAAGGAAAGCATTTGCTCCAACAGGAAGAAATTTTGTCATCAATCCAGCAAGGAAAGGCACAGGTTATGGATATGTGAATGTGCTGATTGGGAAGCCTACAACGTATTCTTCTGAGCAATATGACAAAGCCAAAGAACTTTTCAGGGTAAGATTGAAGTTAGCAAACTTACAAAGGTGTTTCAGGTTAATACACCTCTTCGATTAACAGCCTCGTTTTGGAAATTATTCAAAATTCGTTCATATGAAATTTTGGAGGCCAAATTCGGATTTAGCACCCAAACTTTAGTCTAGCCACAAGTTTTCATGTTGCTAGCAGTCGTGATGTTCACTTTATGGTGACGTCAAGTTTAGAAATCCATGAAGGATTTGACCGTGAAAATGACTTAGGGTGTAAAGTTTCACCCCGAACGATTTTTCACGGTCAAATCCCTTATAAATCTTTGAAATTCACATTGTCATAAAATCAACATCACAAATGCCAGCAGGTTAAAAACATGTAACTAGACTAATGTTTGGGTGCTAAATCCGAATCTGGGCTCGAAATTTTCATAAGAACAATAGAAAGGAATTTTGACAAATTTCCAAAACGAGGCCTACTTAATCGAAGTGGTGTATAGAGAGTAATTTCGTTTGGCGTGTTGGACATCGTTTGTATCAATAAAGCAGTACTTCATTTAAAATACTGGGTGACCCAAATAAACTTCATGAGCCAGATAGAAATAGCTTCCCTCAAGCAAATGTGATGAAAACAAGCAATGTATCAGCATGTAACTGAAAGAATAAGCTATCTTCTGATATGTTGATTGGTCAGTTTAACTTGTGACTTCCTTCCGAAAAGCCAGTTTCACAAATACAGTATATCATTCATTCATTTCTTGAACTTTCCTGTCCTTTTCCAGTCCATGTTTTGAACGATATGAGGAGAGTGGAATTCCAGATTTGCAAAGGAGCACGAAATTTGAATAGAAAACAGAGTTCATTCATCTTACCAACAACAGCTGCTGTCCTCGGACGAGTTCAGATCTATCATTAAGTTTTCGGGAAGTATTGACTGGAAATGAATGACGATTGTGTCACTCCAAATTTTTGCGATTCAAAATTTCTTTGAGCCTGGTTTTTGGATAGTAATCATAGCTTAAAATGGCCATGCAGCATCGCTAAAGGTAACCAAGCCTTTAAGCTAAACAATTATAGCATTTGTTAGAAACTTTTGATTTCCGAGAGTTAGTTATGATTTAGCTCGAAAAAATTTTTTGGTCACCCTGTACGATTTTTATGAAAACTAAGAATAGTTGCAACGTTTCCAGCGTCACTCTTGTGTTCTCTTTTACTTTTATACCTGATAAAGGGTTAAGCTCGAAACGTTGTAACGATCTTAGTCATGGTACAAAATCGTACTTTTAGATGAATAACTGCATTTCAAAGTTGTTCCTGAAGAAGTATCAAACAAATGCGTAGAGTGGCATTGCCAATTTTGTCGCCGCGAACTTCTGAATAAGATCCTCAAATCAGATACTATTTGGGGAAAGCCTGTTTACTCCTGCAAAAGAACAATAATCAAAATATAAGAGAAACCTGTAACTAGAGAGAAAACTGTTAAACATCAGCAGCGTTATTATACCAAATGATGACAACAAATACGCGTTTCGTCGCACACTATGCAGTTTGATTCATGCGAAGAACAGATAAATGACACGACATGGCTGTTTTATACCAAACACAACAAAAGCCATTTGAGTATCACGTGAACATCACACCTAAGCTACTGATTGGCTTTTCGCAAACAAAGGCCATCCAATCAACAAGTCCCAAAGCTTTTCTTGGCAAGTTAAAAACATTTGCAGATCGAAAACAAACTCCTTCTGTCAGCAAAGCGTGGGATCCCGAAGTTTATCAAACACAGCTTCTAAAACCTTGAGATGAAATGCAGACCTTGCCCTACTCAGAATACGGAAACAATACTCGTTGTAGCATGCCTGTCAGAGGACACTATTATGTTCAATTAGATCGTATGAGATTCTTTGCCGACCTTAAAGTGCCATAAATTTTCTTCCAGGCCATTAGCAACCTTTCTCAGCCATAGTTCCTGGCCTTGATTTGGAGAGCTCCATCACATGTGCTTTCAAAATGTTTGGACCAAATGACCTTTGCCATCTCCTGCCCATTACTGTACCTACGCAGCGGTCTCGAAATCGAGCCTCCCACTCACTCCCCTCCCCCCTCGATTATTGTTCGTTTCCAGAATCGTCCATTATCTTGTTAGGAACTTAAGTAAATAACCCACTTCATACAATAAGAACATATTTCTCTAAAGTTTTTGCTCCTTGGAGAATGCCCATGCCTGCATTATAGGATGTGTTTGATTGGTGCCAATTCTGAAAACGGTAGACTTGGAAGACTCGGAATTGTGTTTGATTGACTCTCAAATTCCGAAAACGGCAGGTTTGGCAGGTCTGGAAGGCCTGTTGAACCTTATGCTCCCAAAGGCAGAAGATTTGGCAGACTTTAGAGAGATTCTCGATTTGGAGCTAATTTACTAAATTTGAAGGCGAGGTGAGTTTGCTCAGTTTTGCCACGGTGATTGATAACTTTACTATTCGTTGCCAAGCATCAGGCTCGTAACCGTGTTTTTCAACTGGAAACCTCGCCTTTGTCAGAAGGGATCTAGAGCTAAATCCTGCCATTTGGAAGAATTTTGTGTTTGATTGGGAAATGTGTTTCCATCTCTGCGAAGTCTACTGTTTTCAGAATTAGGTAGGTTTGGAATTACCAATCAAACAGACCCTTCATATCTTGAAGCTGAAACTCGGAAAGTCATTGTCAGAACTGTTATTTCTCTTTTTTAAAGGTATTTTCAAAGATAACTCCCAAGCAAAATAATGTGCAACTTTATAGTGGTATAACCGATTTGAGTTTAGTTGAAAACGCTGGAGGTCTCATTTAAATTAGTGTTGCGCTCATGATCGTACGTGAGGTGGGAACAGTGCATGGCGCGGGGAAGCAGATGGGCAGGAAGCTCTTTGTCTTGAAGAAAAAAAGAGGAACAAAAATAGAAAGCTGACTAAAGAAAGAGGACAGAAACGAGGAAAGGAAGAAAGAAGAAATGAAAGCAAAGAGGAGATGAGAAGGAGCAAAAAATGGAAAGGAGAAAGAAAGACTGAAAAGCTAAAGAAGGAAAGACAGGACCAAAGATTATGACAATGTCTGCTTATGTTCTTGTACTGCTCATATGCGTTGTGCAGTTGTTCAGTGGTGCTTTGAATCTTGCACCAGCAAAAGTTGATAAAACAACAGAAAGAGGAATTTTAGGCTGAAGTCTCTTCGCAGGAACGTAAACATTTGCCCAGGCTACCGTATATTTTGGCAAAGGCCACGTCCCTAGACATTTTGGGACCACCGGCATAACAATCTATCCTTGCTTAAATTTCTGGCATATTTCCATTTCACCCCTAGGTACACTGTTAGACAGTAATTAAACGATGGCAGTTTATTGTGTCACTTTGTAGATCGACGGCTTATCAACCCTATCATCTCATAGATCATGATATAATGTACAACGTTCCTTATAAACCAATAATTTTTCTTCGTAGAAAAATCAAGTAGACAGTAAGAGCAAGTTAAAAGGAGGTCCTTTCAAGCTTAACCTTCACCCCAAAGAATATTTTGATGGAAATCCATTCAAAGCTGATCGAGGTAAGTACCCGGTGCATAACTTTATGGGCTCAAGTCTAACCATCCTTGCCTGCCAACTCTTCTCCGATTTTGGTTGAAAAAATCAACCCCTTTTACGGGTTTTTCTCTGCCAT
This sequence comes from Aurelia sp. 3 sensu Dawson et al. (2005), assembly GCA_964020215.1. NCBI lineage: Eukaryota > Metazoa > Cnidaria > Scyphozoa > Semaeostomeae > Ulmaridae > Aurelia > Aurelia sp. 3 sensu Dawson et al. (2005). Next base: position 12,491,631 of record OZ026590.1, read on the forward strand.
CTGTCGAAAACATTCTCCTTTTTTCCAGGGATTTTTCGGCATATTTAGATTGCACGTATCCAGTAGAGTTAAAAATATCAGGGTGAACATGCCAATTCCCAGGTAATGCTTTGATCTTCCAATCCTAGTTCTTCAGAGGTATGAAAAATTCTAACCGTAAAAATAGGTTTGCTGAAATACCTCTTTGAGAAGAAAACAGTGCAGTGATGTAACGCACGTAAGGCCCATACTGTGGAGAATCTAATCATGACCAGACTATATTTGATTTTCAAGTTGATATTTTTTTCTGGTGATTTTATCATCTAACATGTGACCAAACATGGAAGCGTCATCTTTTTACCCCATCAATAGAAAATCTAAGAGTTTTTCAAACATTTACCATTTTCCCTGGTTCCTCGGTCCTAGATTTAGCAGAAGTTGTACCCCCTTTCTCACAAATTTCACAGACAAGCATGTTTACACTTGTAGCCGAGATTTGACATATGGGGGCAAGTTGCACTTTCTCCTACTTAGCAGCTCAGCGTAGTGTCACGAGATGTGTCAACTTTTGAATAGATGGCTGAAGTTCTGTTTGAAAGTTGCTTGGTTTATCTATTGCCTTCTAAATGATACCTTCAACAGTAATGCCGTTGGCTTTCAGAGTTTCACACAAAAAGTGGCACTTGCTTTTTAGAATTTCAAGCTGTACTAAATTCCTTGGAACATATTCTTACGAGCGTTGCAAAGACAGCTGAGAGGGAGCATGGGTCACGTTGCCCCTGGGTCAAAGGGCCTCTGACCAAGATTATTACAAATTTCTCGTGGTTTGTCAAGTGCAATTTCTCGGTTTCTCTACTGAAATGTGTTCCAAGATGATTTGGCAGTCCTGGTTGCAGAAAGTTCCTCTTTCTGTACACATATATTCCATAGGCGCAATATTACATACAATCTAATGACGAATTCGTGTTACCAAGAGCAAAAATAGTAGCTTATGACACCGAAACTTTGGAGCCCAGCGAATTTGCATGTCTGGCTAACAGCACATAAAAATTGCTCAGTCTGTTACTGAGTTTAAGAACAAGATCAAAAGTTGGAATGGCGCTGAATTCACATGTAGATTATGTAGGACGTTTATACTGCAGAGCATAGGTTCCAAATCCTTAAATCTACGAAAAAAGGCGGGAGTAAAATCAATGACCTATTTCTTTAAACTAAATGACTTGAAAGAAACTTTAGCCACTTTTCTATGATTCTACCGTTGGACTTTTCAGAAATCCTGATTATTTGTCGAAATTACGGCCTCTTTTCTATTTCAGCTCATTTTATGGTGTGACGTCATGAAATTTCTAAATCACAAACCAGAAGAGTGAGAGAGTTTTGCTTGATACCATATTGTAGGCATCCATAAACTATAGTTTTCTTGAAAATTATTTGATCTCTCGTCAAGAGGTTTAGATATTACGACAGTTTTTCTCGAAAATTGTCTTGAATTCTTAAGAAAGAAGAAAAACACTGCAGTTCTGAAAATATTGAAGATTTCAGAAAAGTCCAACGGCAGATTTTCTTTAAAATAGTTCGAGTTTCTTTGAGCCCGTTCAGTTTAAAGAAATAGGTCATTGAATTCTACACCCAGCTTTTTAAAGATTTGAAACCTATGCTATACTGCAGCTTGGATTTATATGATATCATATTTTTACACCACTCTCCTAACACAAATTGGGTTTTCTTTTGAATAATGCTGCTTTTAAATTTTTTCAGAAATTTTTCATGCCATGTATTTTATAACTTATTATACTCTCAATTATGTACCGGGTGTCCCAAAAAAGTTTCCCGATTTGAGCTACTATTTTAGTACAAGTGCGTGTTATTTGATAAAAATCATAAAAGAAATCTAATATAAAATGGCCAACTTAGACCCAAGTGTTTTTTCAATTTCTGTATCTTCGAGCATTGATTTTCTATAATTATTTTTCCAAAGAACGGGATATCTGAAATGCTGAAGAATATACTTAAAACGGTTTATCAATAGAATTGTTAAAATTGCACCTCAAGATCCACGGAAATTCTACTTTTTAACTGAATTTCAACAATATGAAGCTTACACTCCATTCAAGGACCCAAGAAAAATCATATTTGTCTGTTTGGTCCGTAAAAACACGATTTTTCTTGGTGTTCGAAGAAAGTATGCTTCACTAGACAAGGTCCTGAGGTCCGCACTAAAGCATATTGCCGAATTTAAATACCAGTTTTTGAAATTGACAAGCGGTTGTATGCTTTCACACCTGTGATGTAAAACACGAAAGGAATGGAACATATCCCCATCGCCAGACTTTCACATTTTCAAGGCTTTCCCGTGTATAAGATTTTCGAAAAATTCACATCTCGGAGGTTTTTGATGAGCCAAAAAATGGAAAAAATTATATGGATCCAAATAGTCCTTTAAGCAAGTGACTGCTGTTTACATCGTTCAAAACGAGACAATGGTTGTTTTTCTAGAACTGTTCAAAGGGGGAACTTATTTTTGGGACAGCCAGTATATATTGGATTGTATTGGTTTTAGCAATTGGCTAGGATTAGCTTATCGCCAACTTCAAATAAATTGATCATCATCGTAGCCAAGGTTCATGTAGTGACATCATTTGCCGTGAAATATGCTCGTATACTTTAGGTGAAAGCCCTCGTAATTCTCCAAGAACATTGCCGGCAATGCTTATTGGTCATAACAAAGGTCATAGCTGCTTTGTGTTTCAACTCTCGAAATTTCACGTGAATCAAGTCTTTCTAGCAAGACCTACGCGGCTTGGCGCCTCAGTAAACGCTTTATAGGTACAGTATACAATATATCCTCCTCCATTTCAGGGCTACCACCACTCAGGGAGCCAAAATCTGATAAAAGAGATTTGAAACCTTTTAAACAGAGTTCACCAGGGAAAGAAGTGAGTAAAGATCTTTGTTAAATTGATTTTGCCTTAGTTGCTCAAGGAAAGCGTGATTGCTAAGCCTTTTCCTTTAAAAATTCTCTCTTTAACTAGTAAGTTCGCAACATTCATCTTTATAGACGATTGTACTAAAGATGGGGTATTCATATTTCTTGCAAAGCATGACCGTAAAATATTCCTTATCAACAAGTTACGTCGCATTGCACCCTTAGTAATGCAGGTTTCGAGCTCAGCGATGAAATACCAAACGATACACTATCAAAGACTTAATGTGTACATAAATGATCATATTAATCCAAAATTTTTGCTTCTCTAACCCGGGGTTGCGCTTGAGTTTGGTTCTCGATGGTTTATCTACCAATATCCAAACGAAAAAAAGATTTCACGATACAACTCTCTTTCCATTTTAAGCAATTTGAAGCTCGATACCACCCCTAGAACCTGTCTAGGGGCGGTATCGACTTCTCTTAAAAACCACTTTTCGCTTGCACAAGGTCAGAGTTTGCCCCCACTGGAGTTGGGGCAACTTTTGCGGCTGTTTGTTTTTCTTTACCGGTTGAGAGAATTTCCTTTTCTGCAGTCACTAATTGCTTTGATTTGAGGTGTCAATTGAAGAAACTGTTCCTATTGTATTACAAAATCTGTCCTTGTTCAGCGCAGTTTCTTTTGCAGTATATACAGTTTAGCTTCACGCAAGTATCTCTTCACCATGTAAGATTCTATTGAGCCTTAACGTTTTAATAAAGATTTATTTCCAAATATCTTTCAGATTGGTGGCTCAAAAGCTGGTTGCTTTAATTCCTACCCCTCACATTCTGACGATCCATACGTCGTTATTAAGAATGCGTTCCGAACAGGCAATGCTGGTGAGAAGAAAATTTTCCGGCCATCGCAAGGAGCCAAATCCTGCCCAACGAAATCCGTTATTTCACAAAATGTTGAAAAGTAAGCTTTCTTGCTTTTATTTGAAGTCTGTACCGGGTGTGTCATAGAAAGTTTAATCGTTTGGCAGGCTATGGAATAAAAAGTATGTGACCGAAACAAGGGCAGATTTTGTAATACAATAGCATCAGTCGCTTTGGTTCACACCTCAATTCAAAGCGATTAGCGGATACAGACAAAAGAAATTCTCTCAAGCAGAAATTGACAACAAACGAAGCCGCAAAATTGCCCTGAAACCAGTACGGCGAACTCTCGTTTGGTGCGGGCGAAGGGAGGTTTTTAAGAGATGTAATGTGCTCTTAATGAAAGAAGAAGGGTAAATCTAAAGTTCTGTCTGGGGCATTTTGTTTATTTGACTCAAAAACCGAGCAGAGGACATTACAATTTTAGCACATTTATTGCTCAGATATACGCAGTCACTGCTCAGCTCCTGAATCAAATAAACAAAATGCCCAAGACAGAACTTTAGATTTACCCTTCTTCTTTCATTAAGAGCACATTACATCTCTTAAAAACCTCCCTTCGCCCGCACCAAACGAGAGTTTGCCGTACTGGTTTCAGGGCAATTTTGCGGCTTCGTTTGTTTTCAATTTCTGCTTGAGAGAATTTCTTTTGTCTATATCCGCTAATCGCTTTGAATTGAGGTGTGAACCAAAGCGACTGATGCTATTGTATTACAAAATCTGCCCTTGTTTGTGACCGATATTCAAAACTGAAATGTTAAATCTATCGACCAAATGCCAACTTAGATGATAAAATTTTGTCTCGTAAAATCACTCATCTTTGGGGCCCATAGAAAAATGCCTTTAAAGGGTTTGTATGGGAATCGAAATTTAATCATCTAACGTGCGAGGCCTGAAGATTATACCGGGTGAGTCAGAAAAAACGTGGGGCGTTTTGCGGACTGTGAGATCGCATTTGGCCTCCCAATGGTGGTGAACCAAATTTTTGCGTGCAGCCAAGAGGCTACCTTATATCATAAACCTTTCCCCATCGAAATCAGTCATTTGTTGGATTTGTTAAAAAAGATTTTATTCGCAAGACCTTGTATGGGACTTTAGCAAATTGGTGAAATCTCTTGCCAAGCCCCTTCGGCGTTTTAATTTGGCAAAAGTTACAGGTACGCATGGTATTATCAAGGGAGGATGAAATAGTTAGCAGTTAGTATATTCTTCCCTGGAATGTCTTATCATAACTTGCCTTGCTTGGGGAATCTGTTTGAAAGACATTAATAATGCTTGCTTCTTTGTCTTGCGAAGAAGTCTCTTTCAAGCAGATGAAAGCTCCGTAAATCCAAATGGGACTTCTCGCAGAGAATAGGGTAAGGTCGGGTAATTTGGGTCTACGAGGTAATGTGGGTCTATTTGCTTTTTCGCTTTTTAACTGATCGCAAGTTGAAAATTTCGATTCATGACTCCGCCGATGTTAAAATCTATGCTTTTAGGAGCTTTTAGGAACTTTGTTTACATTTCCATTTTCAAGAATGAGCCTGGGCTTTGCAATGTGCGCTGATGGTGGTACGATTTATTTTTATTTTTCTCTGTGCAAGTTTTCAACTCTTTGGCAGGGAAACTCGTAAAATTCAATCACAGCATTCTAAGCATTAAAAGCATTCTAAAATTTTATTATACTGAATTTACTATACTCCTGATGAAGTAGATACTGCTTTTCTCGAATAGACCCAAATTTCCAGCCGACAGGTTGAAATTACAAGCAAAAGTGAGGATGGTAAAAAATTCAAAAAAATAGTCAAACTCCAAATTAAAGAACGAGAACAAGGTTCCAGGAATGACAAAAGATTCGGTGTAGGTAAACGACAAAAGATCTTCAATATTGTAACAAGTTTGTGAGGGTGCTCTATTTATTTCGAAAAATGCCTGTTTTAGACCCAAATCACCCCCACCTTACCCCACTATTCCTGAAGCCTCTGATTCTCACTAGGTCTTTTTAGTCGTTAGAGTCGCGCAGATAAACCCAAAAAACAAAGGATCCAAACTCTGAGTCTTTCTCTTTTAGGTCCTTTTGCAGGACCCGAATGACCCAAATGACCTAGTGTGAACCAGGCTTGACTATTTCAGTATTCCATGATAATACCATGTCCACCTGTAAGTCTAGCAAGGCTAAAACGCTGAAGCAGCTTGGTCAAAGATTTCATCAGTTTGCAAGACTCTCATACAAGGTCCTACCAAGAAAATCTTTTGTAACAAATGCATGAAGAGACTGATTTCGATTGGAATCCCAGTGCTGTTAAGAGTGCCTCGCGTAAGCTCTTGAGTACTGGCACTTCTTGTGCTGTGGAACATCAGCCCATGTTATTAGTTTTTCCTTCTTCTTGTACTTTCATCAGTTCAAGCGAAAAGATATGAATTTATTTCACCGCCACCCTCTAGAATTATACCAATGGTGCTTAAGGCTACTTGCACTTTTGCGTGCCTTCAGCACACAGTACCAAAGAATTGTTTGTCACAATATTGTAATGTAAATTCTCTGACGTCGACTTTTTATCCCTGTGTCATCGTCCTGGTGGTATTGGTCATGATACAGGGTGTCCAAAAAAAATTGTGCCCCGTTTATGTGGCTACTGTAGAGGAGCTGTAGATTCAATTATCTCGGCTTTTACGTCTATCTTCAACTTAGAGTTTGAGACCTTGTTTGAGTCAATCTGACAAGCGCTTGCTGATTTATGGCAAAGGAAAGGTAAAATCAGTGGTTGCTTCAAAAGCTGCACTTCTATTGTTCTCCAGCAATGTACAAATAAAGCAACATTTCAAAGGAAGGGTTTTAGCACCGTATTAAAATTTTGCTAAAGCTTGTAAAGGGCTAGCAGTGTTGTCTACTCATAAGAGAGCATTTTCTATCTTTTATAACATGTAGTGAAAATTTTAATACGATGCTAGAACCCTTTCTTTGAAAACTTACTTTATTTTGGAATAGACCTTTTAGCTATTCTAAGAAAGAGCCTGGATCGAGCGTTATTTTTATACATTTTTATACACAGCGTTCGATCGAGTGGCGTTAAAGCTTCTATCACCATTGTGCACATTCGATAATTCTACAAAATTTAGCAAAATATCGTTCGATTCTGATTCTTTTCAGAATAGCTAAAAGGTCTATTGCTGGAAAACAATAGAAGTGCTATTAAGCAACCACTAATCTTGCCTTTTCTCTGCCATAAATCAGCAACCACTTGTCAAACTCTAAGTTGAAGCCTGACCTACACAACTGTGTAAAAACCGAGATTATTAAATATGCAGCTCCTCCTCCGCAGCCACACAAAGGGGTCACAATACAGATTCGATTAGATATTTTTTACCTCTGCGATCCCAGTGCTTGGTGCTGTGCTAGAAAGTGCGCATTCAGCTTCATTCTCATTCATTCCATAATTTCGAAAAAGCCCCAAGATTTCGAAAGCGTGCTATCACAAGCTGAAATGTCTTCTCTAGGTTTCTTCACTGAGTCAGTCACACAAAGATGTAGCAATGGGAGCAAAGGCTCATTTGTGAGATTATGACGTCATAATTTCATCATAAATCGAAAGCTGTGGTTTCAAAATAATTCATCAAATCTCTTTGATGCTAAACTGTTTTCTCTGAGGAGGATAATTAACAATGGGGTTCTCTTCAACATATAAACCAAGCATTCATAGCAAAGATATATCAGCGTCATCTTGCCTGCAAATCGTCTGTAAAGGCTGAAGTAATTAATCTTTATCATGTAACTAAGAAAGCTGCTCACAATACATCACTCTTTTGTGCTACGTGCCTAAACATTACCCTGGTTTAGCCTGATTATCCTCTGAGTTTTGCTCAAATTATGACCCAGAAGGATAGCATAGTCATTGGTATATTGAAAATAGAATAAATGATTGATAGCCTAACCGTCTGGAATCCGTTGGAGGGCGTTTTATTCCTTATATTACAGCTTCTTATAACTTGGCAACGGCTCATTAAAACTGAACCGCTGACCAAAGAACCTTGAAAGAGGCTAACAGATATTTTTGCATTCTTGGACAACTTTAGAAGCAAATTTACGTCTTAGTAACTGAGTGACTAACAAGCTGAGAAAATGGACATTATTTCATTCGGATAAATAATTCTTCCTCGCAATATTTTATATTCAAAGTCAACAGGATTGGCCCTCTGTTTACACGATACCGTTTTCATTTCATAATCGGATTGGCCTTCTGTTTACACGAAAACGCACCAATCCGATATGCTTCATACCGTTTTCGCGTTTTCAAATGAAAACGTTCTGAAAGTGGCATGAAACCAATCCGATATCGCGTAAAAAGTTTAATTCGGTATCAACTCAATACGGAACCTCATTATCAATTCTTATCGATCTTATCGACTTGTTTCCAGTGGGCTTGTCAGGATTTCTAGCTACTGAAAGCTAATTTAGGCCCACTGTGCATGCCGCATCCAGGCATGGGACCCCTAGTTTAACGTCCCTTCCGAAGGACGACGAGGTGAGTTGCGAGGTCAGGCCTCCGAGGTCATCCATCCGAAGTTTGACGTCACTCGACCAAGCTTAACTTCAGTCACCTGACGAAGCCCTTTCCACAAAACGGTGCACGCTAGGTAATCAGGATCGATCTCTCTCACTCGTTGTATTGTTTTTATTGGGCTTGCCTATTCTCACTCCTTTGGAAGTTTTTTTCTTGAGCGGTTTTCGACGACTTTACTCTCCTGTATATTTTCGATGCTTTTAAAGGGAATCGACATAGTTAAAAGCTGGCCCGAGCCAGGTCAAAAATATAATCTATTGTTGAGAGCCAGAACGACGAAAAATATAGAAGACATGTTTCCAATCATTCAATGATACCAAGACACATCCGGTAATGACAAATTTAAATTTAAATACGACTAATCCATGTTTGTATACAGTTTATGAACGTTTCGACTCTAGCTAGAGTCATCATCAGCAAAGATATAGAGGCGCGAGGGCCTATTATGGAGATCCGAAACAATAGAGAATTGAAAACCACGTGGGTTCCAAATGGAGAACATGATTGGTGGAAACGTGACAGGAAGCAGTTAACTAAGATAAACAAATGACTGAGAGAGACAAACAAGTTGAAAAACAAGTTGAAAAACATAGTAGTCAAAGAAAGGTGAGAAAAGATTAGAATAAGGCCATTGGAATGGAAGACTAAGAATAAGCTCATAATCTATTGTACTCGACATCTTAGACGCATCCGGTTTCATTGTGTTGCTAAAGAAACAAAGGATTTGTGGCTGGCTTATTTATAGCGGATACGAGATAAAGCTATGTCTATTCTCTTTAAGTACCCTTTCTTGCCTTTCGGTGATTTTTCATCGTGATATATGATACAGGGCATCGCTGATTGCATGCGCAGGAGGCCTAGGTCAACATTTCTTTCATACACACTATTTACATTGATATGGCTCTTGAAAAGCTCTTACTATAGCTAAGCCATTGATTCAAGCAAAATGAAACGACAATGCCTCTGCTTTTCAACATTTGCGTTGTGATAAATTTGTGTGAGCTGACGTGAAGCTAGACAAACTGCTCACTTGCCCTTGCAAACGCCGCCTTTTGATTTTTCCGCTGCCATTTGATTTTACAATTCTTTTGATTTTCATATATGTTTGAATAAAAAGAGAGAGGTATTTTTGCTTCTTCTTGCTTGAATCGATGCCTTAGTTAGTTGGCTATAGTAAAAGCCCTTAAAGGGCCTTGTCAATGTAAAAAGTAATGCTAGAAAGTAGTGCTGCAGGGACGATATGCTGTTTCTCACTGGCTGATACAAGAACTGTAGGCATGAGGCTCGCTGCGCATGCAATCAGCGATACCCCGTATCATATTGCACCCTGAAGCATCACCAAATAGTCAAGGAAAAGTACCTAAAAGTGTGGAAATATTCGGGAGAACATTCTTACCTTGCTTAACGAAATAAAATCGTCGAAAACCTGCCAACCATTCGTCGAGAATCGTTTGCCAACCGTTCGTCGAAATCGTCGAAAACCTACCGTTCGAGAAACAACTTCCAAGGGCGAGAGAATAGGCGAGCACAAAAGAAACAATACATCGCGCACGAGAGATCAATCCTGATTATCCAGCATGTACCGTTTTGTTGAAAGGACGTACAGTCTGCAAGATTTCCGATTAATCGATCGCATGAATGTAATGATTATGTCATAGATAGGAACAAACAATGGTAGTTAAAGAATAGATTTACGAATGATCGATCACTACTTTCATCTTCATTCCGGTTTCTTTTAAAGAAGGTCTATGACATCACAATCGATCATAAAAGAAAATCGATTAGTGACCGAAAATCGATTATTTCAGCATTACCTGTTGTTGATTTACCCAACACTCGGCACTTATTGATTAATTTGTCAAGCTAAATGGTAATCTGTTCTTTGCAACTCATCGATTAAATTGGTGGTCGATCGGCAGATCTAGTATTCACCTACTATCGATCGGGCATCAACAGAAATATCTCGAAGAGCGGAATTTTATATAGCCTGCGTGCAGACTCAACTGATTCCCTGAAGAGAAGTGAGGTTCCTCCTCCTCTAATGGATGACGAACTTCACTTCTCTTGAGAGAATCAGTAGAATAATAATAATGATAAAAATAATAATAACAGCATATTTCTACAGGGTAATTCAATCAGCCATAAATATAGCTGCTATCAAGAGAAGCCTTGTGTAAAATTAAATAAGTTAAAGAAAAATTGTCATACTTAAGGAAGAAGATACAAATCATTTTAAAACGTTAAAAAGTATCAGTAACTGGTAAAATGTCATATTCAACAAAAATTCGTCCATGGCAAAATGACAAAAGTTAATCGATAAAATGTTCCTTCAAAGCTTTCTTAAAATGAATATAATACTTCTCAGTTTTCAGATGTAATGGCAAATCGTTAAAGATCTTTGTTCCGCTGTAATAAATCTCTCTCTTTCCACTTTCCGTTCTAATTTTCGGTATCCGCAAGTCCGTACCATCACGTCTCGTTGCTTTTCCGTGTTCAAGTTTCATAAAATAGTTGTGGAAGACTTCAGGAGCTGTTCCATTTAAGCACGCACGCAGGCTAAATTTTTTATCCAAGGTACCAGAGCGAAAAATAGAAAGTGAAAAAGACAAATATTTCCTTTCTCCGCTTATCTGTTGGCAGTTATTTGAGACTTTTCAGAAAAGCATACCATTGCATGCGCGAATTAGTTAAATTTTTCAGGTCATAGTTTTTTCAGGCAAATCTAATGAAAGTTTAAGAAATTATCCTGCAAGCAATGAATAGAGTCACTGGGTATTTTGTGACTAAAAAACAATTCCGGAATACCGCGCATAATTTTGCAAAAATCCAGAAGCAATACTCACAACCTTAGCAGTAGCATGCCCTCGCTTCTCTAAACCACAATTATCCCTTTGCACTTTGACGCACCTCATTGTTCATCACACTCACGTTTTGAGCTCTTTATGCAGGATATTAGAAGCAGAGCAAATTTATGATGATTTAATTTCTTTTATTTTAGGCGCATCAATCGACTTACATACAAGCAACCCGTCACTGTTTCTATATAAAAGAGAGACAAAGACAATATGGTAGATATTTCAGGTTTTTCTGTGATTTTTATTTTTAGGTGTAAATCAGGATTTTGTTACGAATATTCAGTCGTGTAAAAGACAGCGCGTGTTATCAATGTATATAGTGAAGGAATGGAAATTTAATGGAGCAGCAGAAGTATTCTGTCTTGTTGAAAATGAATTACTTTATGCAGCATTGTGACTTTGTTTTCAATATGCTTTGATTCAGTGAAAATCTAGTCCTCACTACGTATGAGAAAATAGACCGATTGTTCATATCGAAATAGCCGTGGCCCTACTCAACAACTTTCCTTATTGGTCTCGATACTGTCCTTTTCTTTCATTTCCAACCATAGTAATATAGCAACCATAGTAAGCCTGCATGTTACTTTGATAGTGACACCTAGTCGCTCTTCGGTCTTCCTCCTCAGTTTCCTGTTACCATACCCATTAGCAATTCCTTGTTCAGATCGTCATTCCGCAACAAGGGTCAAAGAAATCAATATTCCTTTCATTTCTGGTATTGAGCTGTCTGTTTGTGCAACTGATTATTTGGAGTACTTCTTCATGTTTTCCTTTCTGTCCAGTTTGTTCGTTGTACACACCTGAAGTACCATAGCTCAAAGCTCAAAATTTTCTCCTCGTAGGAGTTTTAGAGTACCCAGCACTCAGATCTGTATGATGTAATGGAGAAAACTCAGCAGTTTAGTGATCTCAGCTTGGTCTTCAATGTGATACTCCTGTGTTTCCCGATTTTGCTTCACGGTGTACGGCGTTGGCATCAATAAAGCAATAATTCTTCAAAATATGATAACCTAAGAAGACTTGCGAATAGTTACTAATCAGCCAACAATGTACTTTAACATATATCAGGAATTTTATTACTGAAAAGAACTTATGTCATTAGTGGCAAATGGAAGGAAAAACTGGTGCCATTGTTACGAGTGATGTGCCCTAATCCTTTTCATATCCCAATGTAAAGATACACAAGAACAAAATTACCTACAATGCCTGCCAAAAGTCTTGGAACACCTTTACTAATTTTGCCTTGTTTTGGGATTTCCCCCCTTGAAAACAATGTTGTTTAGTGGTCAAAAAATCGGGATGACAGGACTATCCGCGACTCTCATTTCGCGAATCAACATTGTTTCGGGGTTTAGGGGGTATTTGAACCTGATGGCTAGTGGTTAGAAATGCGGAATATGAAGAAATGGCCTAAATGTTCCAAGGACTTTTGGTAGCCATTGTAGAACAACACTTACAAACACAAGAACACTATTTGTGAAAATCAAGCTTCGAAGTTAAATTTGAATTTAAAGAAAGTTTTGCATGAAATTTTTTCAGTTTTTGGTTATATTTAGCTACACACTTGATATGAAAATATCATTTTATTGAAATTAATGATTTTGGAGTGATATTTTGGCAGAAATAAGCCATTTCTATTGACGTCATTTGTGCTATTGATTTGTTCTTTGTCTTTGTCAAAATAGACAAAAAGAAGCTGCAAAATGGTAATGGCCTATTACAAACGTATCATAGGAGTGTTTTCAAATTGAAATATTTCAAAACAATTCAATAAGATTTGCTAATTAGCCCAAAATGGCGGCCAAAGTGACGTCATTATCAAAAAATGCTGATGTCTTCAAATTCCAGAAACGCTGGTATCAAATTAAAGCCATTCGTTTTTTTAATGATTCATTTGGTATATACCACCTCATAATTTCATCAAATCTTGAAGTCTTCAAAAACAATGATTTTTCTGCTAACTTATTCCAAATATGGGTATGTCACATAAACGCGGCAAAGAAAAACCTCGAGGGGGCTGGAAGACACTACTCTCACAAGTAGATCGTATAAATTGCAAATCGCCAGTCTCGTCCCCAGAATGAGTTCGTTGCTCTACCTCTACTGTGGGATACCAGAGGCCGTTCTGCAAATCTATTGTCTATTCGAGAACAATAACAAACATAAATTATTCCTTAAAAACTTCCTAACTATTCTAATAACAACAGAATAATCTTGTCACTAAGCAACAACCATCACAATGTTGCTTTGATGTATGGAAGCGAGGTTGCATAATTAGCGGTATCTGGTAAACTGCAAATCTATAATGGCTGCAAATCTGCCCATTTTCTGGACATATTTGATTTTGAAGTGTGCTTGGCTGTTTATTCGTCTTCGTGATAAGCGTATGATGTGAGGTCACCTTGGGAACGAGGTCGGCAAATCGTAGAACCTCCTTCATTGCTAATGCTGAGTTACTGCTGTATGATTTCAGGCTATGAGCTCATTGTGATACTTTAGCTAAAGAGGCGTCATCCATGCTGAATCACTATCTTCTTTAAGAATTAGTGGAGTATTCTATCAGATTTAGGAAATTAAATGTCTTTATGCATCTCGGATTTTTCAATTTGCTTACTCATTACGTAACAGCTGCTGAATCTAGCCACATAAAGCTACGTTTGTCATATATGCATAGACCTTCTCACTTCTTAAAATAGAGGTTTGGACCGAGAGATTAAATCTGGTAAACTTAGGGTGTGTTTGATTGGTACCAATTCTGAAAACGGTAGACTTGGAAGACTCGGAATTTATGTTTGATTGACACAAGAATTCCGAAAACGGCAGGTTTGAAAGGTTTTGGAAGGCCTGCTGAATCTTCTACTCCAAAGGCAGAAGGTTTGGCAGACTTTGGAGAGATTCTCGATTTCATTTGCAGAACTCTGAGAAAAAGGCGACTTTGCTCGCGTTGCAACGGTAAAAGGTAACTTAACTCTTTGTTGCCGAGCTCCAGACTTGTCTAGTCGTGTTTTTCAACCGGAAACCTCGGCTTCGCGATGATGAATCTGAAACCTGCTGTTTTGAAGAATTTTGTGTTTGATTGGGAACTGTGTGTTCCATCTCTGCGAAGTCTACCGTTTTCAGAATTTGGTAGGTTTGGAATTACCAATCAAACACACCCTTATAAAGGGAAATGAAAGCATGATCCTCATTCTCAGTAAAACGATGCCAGTTGTGGCAAAAAGTTGCTTCCGATTTCATGACACTTTTCAGAGAGTTAATAACGATAACTTTACTCACAAAGTGAGTTATATTATGCATTGGCAAGTTTTATTTCCCTTTTGGCCTTGTTTCTCGTTGTGTTTGTTCATTTTTATTTGATTTTGTGGTGTAAAAGTTACAATTCAAAAGTGCGAGCATGCAAGGGTCTCATTTTGCAAGTTGCAAATCAATGTTTGCTGTTTTCAACCGTTGTTATTCAATTAAAAGAAAAATCAGCTAGCAAGTGAATGAAGATACCGAGAAACAAAGACAGAAGATCAACGGCACTTGTCTCTGTGTAAGCTGAACTACTGCTAACTCACTTTGCGTAAGTTTGTCGATAGGAAATTCTCTGAAAAGTCTTCTGAGATCCGAAGCAACTTTTCTTGCCTCAGCTAACTGTGTTTATACCGAGAATGAGGGTCATGCTTCCTTCACAAATTTACCAGATTTGAACTCTCGGTCCAAACCTCTCTGTTTTTAAGGAGTAAAAAGGCCTGTTTGAACTTATAAAGTCCAAAGCATTCAATCAAATACCCAGAAAAATCTTTGTCCACATCGCTAACATCATGTGCAAATCTTCATCATAGGTAGCAGCTAATAGTTGTATTAATTGTAAAAGTAAAATTGCAAACCAACCTTTGTTATCTTCCATATCGTTCTTCTGTTTGTTGTGATGTTCATGTTGTCTTCTAACTCCCTCCATCAAAATACTAGGCCCGTCGAAAGGCCCAGTCCCCAAATGATAGATTCTAAGCCTTTGTAGGCCTTGACCATATTATGTTTCAATAAGGCCTGGCAACAGACCCGTGCATCTGGTCTTACAAAAAATTGATAAGATTCAATGAAAATGTGCTGGCAAACTTTCCACGCCCGTGTGACGATCTCGATCTTCAAGGCTTCCTGTGGCCAATCAATGGAGTACACGGGCATGGCCTATCATGTCAGCACAAATCCCACTTCAGTCGCATGTTACTCTGGGCCTTGGGTTTCAACCTTTAAAGCCCTTCTGAGCAGTACATTGCCTATCATAGCAGCGTTCATCCTACGATTGGCGGCAGCAATGCCTATACCAGAAGCAGAATCATGCAGCTTTCAAAAAACTTAGTATTTATTGCAGTTGCATCGGCAAACTTGCCTGAGTCCCCTGTCTTGCGTAGAGCTGGATTTTCGAGCCCTCACGAAGCTCTTTGTCCTGCTAAGCATAAACCATACTTAGTATTGCAAATCCTTCTCACAGGTTTCTTATGATTATTAACCGTGCTTAACTAATTAACTAATCGCTGTGAAGGTACGTATTCAGGTCATGAAAATGGATCCCGTTTAATCTTTGAACTGAGATACATTGTAGCCTACTCACATCTGCTCCGAATAGTTAGCGTTGTAAAGGCTGTTGTTGTGTTTCTTAATTGGCTTCACGTAGAGTGATATTTATGCTTCAAGATGTTTGATACATTTTGCCACCAAGATGAAACTTTGCAGTGAATTATGAACGCAGGATTGTACGGAATATTGCTTCATGAATATACGACTTTGCAAAGGTGAGTTTCAAATCTGTGTGAATTTGCTTTCAAAATTGTTCAATTTATTTCAGAAGCCATCCCGTTCTCGGTGTTATGTCTCTGCATATGCATCTGTGAATGAACAAGGCATTTAAAGTATTGTCACAATCTACCTCTCTTTCTACATAGCAGAAGGGCCTGCCGAGCTTGGATGAAACTCGACTTTGAACTCATAAGATAACTGCAGGTCTTTAATTTCCTATAGGGCATAGAGGAACGGACATCCTACTTTCTAACAATTGGGTCTGTCATATATTTGACTTGGTAACTCTGCCGCCTGGCAGACCAAATTCTAAAGTTTTTCCGGGGTTTTTCCTTGATATTTCAAGAAGTTTCTTACGGTTTCTTTGATTTCTTCTAGGCCTCCATCTATTCAAAATTTGAAGGAATACAGGGTGTCTTAAAAAAATTTTTCGACGTTTGATTAAATATTAAAAAATAGCGATACTCTGAATGGACACTTGGTTTGGTTACCCTTTTCCTGAGATTTTAAATTAATTGTTAACACAAGAATTGTGCAAATCCGCTAAAAAGTCATGGAGTTACAAGCCTTTGAAGTTCAAGTTTGTGCGAAAGCTGAAATCAGAGGCCTAGAAATGGCATTTTTGGTAAGAATCCCATAGGCCATCGTTTCTGTTACTTCTCAATTATTTCACGGTTAACCAAATGGGATTCGAACAGCTTTTCGATAACATAACTTCCAAGCACATGGATGCTTTGAGGAAATAGGTTCAGTCTCTCTTCGATTATGTTTTGAACCACTGTTTTTCGGACATATTCAATCTTAAGCAAATTTTTACGATGATTTTAAGGATTAAATTACTTTAGAAGTTTTATTTGGTTTGCTCTGATATCAACGAGAGGTATGGCATTAGAAAGGCTGCTTTTACCTCGGTCTTCAAGCTTTTTGCATCACAAGTAATCTGGGCATCTCTGGTTTCAGCTATCCCATATTTTTATCTTTCAAAGCTCGCAGCTCAGTGAATTTTCAATTGATTTGCAAGATTCTTGTCTCCAAAATTATTTCATAATCTAAAAGACTGGGCTATCTTCCCATGAGCCTGTTCATGTTATCGTTATTTCTCAATATTTAATCAAAAGTTGAACAATTTTTTGGAGACACCCTGTATATTTCTTGAGATGAAATAGGAATCTTTTGTAGTTTAGCCTGTGAACTTTGTTCTATGTAACAGTTTTAGCTTAGTTTTATGTTTACTATATTTTTATCTATTTTGAAAGAGCCAATTCAAAGGCAGTTTGAAATCTACAAGTACATAAAAACAGCCCATTTTTCACAACCAATAACTGCAAAATTTCGTGGTATTCCACCACAAGGGGTTTCAAGAAATAACACAACCCAACTATAATTGAAAATTTTTAAAAGTAATATTATTCAAAAGATTTGATGCATACCATATCGTCTTCTTAATTTTATGTGATCGAATAATTCATAATTAAATTGACATAGTAACTATGGCCAATTTCGTACGCAACATGCTGTAAGAGACAAATCAAGACCTTCTTTTCCCTGAAGTAGTTATAAATGCATTTTCTAGAAACACTTCAGACTTTGAGGCATTTGAGATGTCACCCTTGAACGTACAAATTTACTCCCAAGAGATGCATCCATCTAAAATGATACACAGGGATAACAACAGTGACAAATTCCTCATTAAAGCCTGGTTTCCATATGATCGTAACAGTCGGCGACGCGTCGCCGAGACAGGCTCGGGGACACATAGGGGACGGTTGCGTTAAATGGGAACATTTTCTGAACGACGTCGCCGATCAGACGGGGATGGTACGGGGACGCATCGAAAAAGTTGAGATGAGTTTAAATCGTGGTTTCCATATGATCATAGCAGTGATCGTTTCCATATGTCGGCGACTGATCGGGGACACGTCGCCGAAGCGTCGCCGACTGTTACGATCATATGGAAACCAGGCTTCAAAGATGCTTTCAGAAAGAGGTCCTCAAATGCTCTGTCATTTTCTGCACCTGAAATAAATCATATTTACTAAAACGTCTGTTAACTGATAAATCATTCAATTATGCATCTGAGCTGCAAATCATTGGAGAGAAGATCCACTACACTACAGATGGGCGTGGGTCAGATTTATTCAAATTTTATCACTTTCTGCAGAAACTCAAAGAAATAAAGGCGGAATTCATTTTCTTTGAAGCACTCCGTATCCTCATTTGACTTGCGTCAAATTTCAAGTGGAATCTAGCCTTCGCATGGGTTACATTTAGAAAACTTGTCAAAGTTCTGCGTGAGGTTGTCACAAAATTTGTCTGGGCCACGCTGAGCTCTTGGCTCGTTTCTTATATTTTGAATAGATATGCAGTTAACCAAACTTTAAGTTGTACTCCATGGTCACCCTTTCCAGTTTAGAGCAGCTTAGCCAAGCCAGTTTATCACATTTTGAGTTCTAATTAGTCAATCAAACAGATCGATTGCATCTCATTGGCTGAAATTCCTGGCTTTATTCCTGGTTTGGAATACAGATTTAACTGTATCAGTGGTATGGGGGTATTTGATAGAACGGTTTTCAGTATACTCTCGAACGAGCTAATTAGAATAAGTTTTACCTTCCAGTTTTGAGAAAATCTGGACAAATGCCCCCCCCCCCTCCCACTGACATATTAGGCATCAAAATTCCAATAGTGTGATGCCCCCAGGATTGATTATGATATTCAGTTGGTATTGCCCAAACTTTCTTAGATCTATTCAAACAGGGCCGCCGAGAGCTTTTCGAGGCCCCGGGGCAAAACTGCGAATTGAGGCCTCCTGCGAGCGAAGCGAGCAGAAAATTCTTTCGGTCACCCTTTCAGATTGGCTGAAAACGCATTTAGGAGTATTTCCTGCAGTCGGAATGTCAAAATTCTTTAATTATGAGGCCCCTAAGACCTTGAGGCCCTGGGGCAAATTGCCCCTCCTGCTCCCCCCTCTTGGTGGCCCTGTATTCAAATGCTTAAGAATATACTGTGCTCGTAACAAGCGTCTGATTCATCCAGCATGCCTTGCATGTGTCGTCTCTTGGATTGCCTTTGTTGTTGCAAACAAAGGCCAACCAAGAGACAACCTGTGCAAGGAATGCTGGACGAAACAGACCCTTAAACTCCCAAAGAGAGGAAATTTATCAAAAATCCCACAATGAATACATTTAACGACCCTTGAAATGGTTTTCTAAAAATCGAAGTGAAATGATATGCTGCAAAAAATCTTCTTCTGAGATTGCTCATAAAAACTACATTGCTATGAAATATCATCCAAAGGTTTCTATGGTAACTGTGTCCCAACGAGAAACTAAGAAAGTTTTGGAGAATCTTTTTGTGCAAATCGTCTTTGATTATTTTTGAAAACATTCATTTGCTCAGTAAGATCGGCATTCGATGGCACCAAACACAGGTTTGTCATGATCCCATCAATTTTTCTCTAGTTTGAATGAAAGCTCTCGCCATTTACATACAGCGAGAGGAAAAGTCATCTCCAAGAACATGTGACAACAACAGTGGTGCCAGGCGGTGTCATTTCTGATGAGATCGATCTATCTTCCTTAGGCTAAACTGAATTTAAGGAGATATAAATTGCAATACCCTTTATGATTTATGTTTTATGGTTAGCGACATTGTATTATGTAGCGTTGTCCTTTTACTGACCCCAAAGTTTTGCCTTAATCAGGAAAGCATCAAAAAGAAGCGATGTTTTGTGTCAAATACTTTGAACTTAAATCATGTTGTGATAGGACACGCTTTGACAAGATGAAACCCTGTGTTACTGGATTTTACTAAATCCAGTGGTGAAAGAAAGCTCAGTTTATTGCACTAAACAGGGTATATCAAAGCGGCAACTGGTCGAAAAAATGCGAGGCGCAAATCACTCCAGAAAATGGTGTACGAGATTAATAATCACTTGTTATTGTTTTGTAATCAATTTGATCTTTTAGTGATTCAAGTGATTACTTTGTGATTATTTTAAAATCAATCACATGTTCGAAGATGTCCTCAACCAAGTTCCGATACTTTGAAAGTCGTATGAACGCGTACTCTCGAGTACCGAATAATCGTCCCCCCCCCGTTTATTAATTTTTCAAAAATTTTCCAACCCCCCCGCTCTTATTCCAACCCCCCCCCCTTTTATTAATTTTTTGAAAAATGAAATGGTAGTAAACAAAATTTCTGAATAAATGCAAGAAAAAGTCTCAATAAGTGCATTCAACAGAACCAGAGTTCATAAGTAACTGTATCAGTAACATCACTGTTCACATAAATATATAAAAGATACGTGTTTACCTAAGAAAACGACTATTTTCTATTTCTCCAAGCACCCCCCCCCCGATTATTCCAGCCCCCCGATTATTGCTATATCGAGCCATTTCCAACCCCCCCCCCCGATTATTCCAACCCCCCCCCCCTTTTATTAATTTTTTGAAAAATGAAAGGGTAGTAAACAAAATTTCTGAATAAACGCAAGAAAAAGTCTCAATAAGTGCATTCAACAGAACCAGAGTTCATAAGTAACTGTATCAGTAACATCACTGTTCACATAAACATATAAAAGATACGTGTTTACCTAAGAAAACGACTATTTTCTATTTCTCCAAGCACCCCCCCCCTCCGATTATTCCAACCCCCGATTATTGGCTATATCGAACCATTTCCAACCCCCCCCCCCGATTATTCCCATCCCCCCTCCCATTTATTCGGTACTCGAGAGTACGGCAAGAAAGAATAAGATGCATAAACCAAATGATAAAATATAACGGTATCGACTATCATGGTAAGAGCTTTATTGTAATGCCAAATTTCTTTAAACAAGTGTGTGGTTTTCCTAGTGACCTTGCGATAAGAACTAGGCTCCATTTTGCTACATCACAGGTTCCTCAGAATCATATAATTGTGTAGTGTTCATGTTTTTAAGCGTATGTTCGGACATTCGAGGATGTACATTCACATAAATTTGGGGATTGGTGAAAGGGACATTCTAATTTCTTGAGTTTCTTATAAATGTGAGCAAATAAATGTGGTTAAAGATTCACAGTTTATGAGTAATGTCACTGTTGATTTTTCGTGATCAATGTGATTTTTGTGTGATTAATGTGATTAATTTGTGATTAGAATGTGGTTATTTTTGAGGGCGTAAGTGATTCTTAGCAGTCGTTTGCCCCTCGGAAAAATTTAATTTTTCTCTGGAACGAAGGTCTAACATAATTGCTATCTGACGGTCCAACTCATTCGTATTCGTTTGTGTATAGTTTTTGGAAAAATATCGATATCTAGGGAATTCACAAGGAGCGAAAAACGACAGAAGATCAAAATCAGGTGTTATTTTCATTCTATATTAGACGTTTTCCGATAAAGATATCGTTTATCACCAACTACTTAAGTTATTATCAGTAATTATTTAAGTTACTGCTTGCTCTCCACCTTTCCTATGACTTGACCAATGCAACTGAGATAGACAGAGCAGAAACTGCGCACGCATGCGCGAAAACTCGTAGCTTTGAGCCCCCTTGGCTCCCTGCAACAGATCCCAAAATTGGGCAACACTTGATATTTTCTTCCTGGGGCCTTGAACGCTTGATTTATCATTTCAAAAGCTTATCTGTCCAAACACTTCCTTATCTCAGATTGGTCGATGATGTCATTTTACGCTGTCATTGCTTTGTCACCGAGATATCAAAGGCCCAACTTACATCCAATGAAGAAATTAGTAGAATATTGCAAAGAAGTGCTACCTCATTTTTACATGCGACCACTTTTTTCTTGCTTGCAAATTCTCTTGCAACTTATTTTGCAAACCAGATACATCAAGCAAAAGCGCAGGGGTCAGCCATTGGAAAATCACTGTTTCGCTTACGTCAGCACTTTGGTTACAGAGAAAAATTAAATTTTGTGGCTGGTAGCCATTTCTCCCAGAGTGGTAACTTCGATATTTTTTATATATAATCTCATAAAAATACAACAACTACACAATTACACAACTACACAACTACATAACTACGAAAGATTACAAAAAATGATGCCACAAGGAGAACGGAAATACATATCAACCCTGTGGCCATTTAACGAATAATTATAAATCTAAACATGAAGAAATTAACTAATATAAACCTAAGGTTACATTTACAATACAAGGGAAAGATGTATCCATGTATTGGGGTTTGCAGAAGAGATTTAAAAGCGCTTAGTTGCGTAAATGAATTTCAGTGTAGCCTCTATGAGTCGTTTATTAACATCAAATGGTAACCTGGAGGCAAAATTGCGTTGAGACCATTGCATTGAGAAGCTCGCGTCTAGGTTCTTCATAAGATTGACAAAGCTGCAGGTAATGTTCCATGTCCTCAACACCATCGTTTGCAGGACACATCGGGTCTGTTGTGTCTCTAAAATTATGCCTAAATTCGTGACAATTTAATTTGCTGAGACCGACTCTTAACTGTGTAAGAATAGCTAAACCTTTGGGGTCATGAATCCCATATACTGGTTTTGAAGGGGGGCCAATTAGAGCAAGTATTTTTTATTCAAAGACACTTAGCGAAGGCGCCTCCCTAACTTCAGGAAGCAGCTTGCCCAACCGTTCAAACAATTTGGGTAAAAGCTGTTTCTAAATCTCTCTGTTCTCGCCTTTATTCGCCCATTCGAGGGGTTTATAACTCCTCCGAAAAGGCGTACGAGATTTTTCAAAACAATAGGATTTTTAGGAGTTTTTTATGGATTTTTCTTGAAAACAAAAGGATCTTTGCCAAAGGTGTACGAGATTTTTACAGAGCGATACGCCCCTCGCGCCCATTGACATGGTGCTCACGAAGAGAGTACATAGGCTGTTCAAGTTGCGGTATAGGATGCCTTGTATACTCTGGCGTAACGTTATTCACAATCTTATAAAACATAACAAGGCGTCTACTCCATCGTCGCAGATTCAAAGATTCCCATCCGAGCTCATCGTACAGTTTCTCGCGGGATGCCCCCCTCCAAGCACCAGTTACTGCCAACGCAGCAGAGTACTGAACAGCTTCTAGTTTCTCCATGTGTGTGTTCAACATAGTAACATGACTGAATTCACAGATTTTCGCTGGGGTATGGTAGATGTATGTATGTATGTAAAATTTGCCATCACTAAATTAAAATTTAAAAATGATTATCTAATAAAACAAAAAAAAATCTAATTACAATTTTTACATAAAATAAGATGTTAAAAAGCTAAAAATCTATTTAAAACACCCCCAGTTTGAAATGGCAGGGATAGCATTAAAAAGGTCAGTGCGACTTTGTTTCGATAATGGTCCCTCCAGAGGTGTCTTTGAAAGAAAAGAATGTTTGACAAAAAGAAAAAAAAATTTTTTCTCGACAGGTAATATGAGAAATGCTGCGTATTCAAGATTGTTGATAGACTGTTTTGTTACAGCTTTTTGGATCCTAAATAACATCACCATAATCTAGATGCGGTCTCGCAAAGAGTTTGTACAGCTCATTTAATGTGTGACGTGGTAAATACTTTGAGAGGTATTTGATCATACCTATTCCCTGTCTAGATTTAGTAATGGCCGTTTGTATATGACTAGCAAATGACAACTTCGAATCTAGTATAAAACCGAGGTGCTTGTGCTCCTCAACTTTCACTACAGGAACACCTCCAAATAGAATATCAGGATGATCTGTTTTGACTCTTTTCGTGGAAAATGTCACTTCTACAGGCCTGTTTATTTGGATCAGGATTGAATGACATTCTCCATTTAGACGCCCAAGCTTTTATGAGATCTAGGTCATGATTCATGTCGGAAGCAGCAGCGTTTGCATTATGGACGTATCATCGGTAAAGAGCTTAGCGTTGCTTCTAAGGTCCTCGGTCAAGTCGTTAATATACACAAGAAAGAACAATGGACCGAGGATTGAGCCCTAGGATTGAGAACTTCAATATGATGAGCAGAGATCCAATCTCGAGGAAAAAAACTACTTAACTAATCCTAGGATCCCCCATCAGACGCCTCCGCGGCAGCAGACCGATGAGCATAGACAGTCCAAACAAATTCCGGGAGCACTCCCGGGGGGTACATGACTTGCGGATGGACGGGGGTCTGCCGCCCGGTTTTCAGAAAGGTACCCGCTTCTAATTACCGAAAGTTGCCGTCATACCCACTTTTATGATGAATTTTGGCGAAAAATCACCCTTTTTTGCTATTTTCGCCATTTTCTGGATAACCCACCCTTGTTTATGGAAAATCTTCCGAAAAAGAGACCCTTGTTTAGAGAATTTGGGGCCCAAAAACCCACCCATATGGGCGGCAATACCCGTACCCTCAACATGTTATGTAGCCCCCCCCCGGGGGGAGCACTTCAGTCAAAAAGAAGAAAAGATAGGGTTCGGCTGCTGTTTTCTAGAAATCTCCAGAAAGAAATAGCTTCTAGGATGATTCTGTTTGCAAAGGTGTTTTCATTTTGGTTCCCAGAGAATAACAGATGATGAAGAGACACTGAAGTGAATAGAATCTAAGTTCCAAAGGCTTCTGCGTGCTGAGATATGAGTTGTGTTTTTTGCCTCCACTTTCTTGCAGCTTTTTGACGTGAATGATGTAGCTGCATAATAATGATGTTTAGAATCCTTAGCTTATCGGCAGATTTGATCTTATCTAAAACAATAAATTCTTCTTTGGCTTTGTTTTTCGATGTGAATTGAGTGGTAACTCTTTCAGATGACAACTTCTCTGTATACCTGTAGATAATGCTGTTGTTGTTACGTCAATGAAATGATAAGAATGACAAGCAAGTAACAGTATTTTGCTCACGGTACGTGAAAATCATCCTTTCTGTTACAGATATTTAAGTCAAGCCTGCCTTAAACTGAAATTAAGCTTTTGTACATGGTCTGATTTCCTTGCAAGTAATTTTTCTTCTGTTAAAATTCCTGTCAAGAACTCATTCTAATTTTATATCCTCAATCTGTCAAGATTTTTGTGTGAACTGACAACAGTCTTCTTCCACAAGAATTTCTGTACATGCTGATAACACCCTCCCTCTGTACACCTTTCCGTATGTAGTTCTAACGCTTTCCATCTATCAGAATTTCTATGTTTATTGTTAACGTTCTCCCTCTACAAGGATTTCTGTATAAACTGTTAGCATTTCCCCATGTGAATATTACTATCTATACTCCTAACACTCTCCCTTGGTGAGAATTTCTCTATGCATTATTAACATTCTCCCTCTAAAACGATTTTTGTGTATGCTGTTAACACTCTCCCTCCATAAGGACTTATGTATATACTGTTGAGATCCCGCCGCCCAAAATATTTCTTTTCATATACCGCATCCCCACTTTTGAGAATTCATAGCATCAAGAGTACTGCACAGATTTCAGTGATTCAAAGCCGAAAGATCAAAGTATTTTTGTGATTTTGCTCGCTGTCTAATGAGCACTAGGAATTTCGGTACATTCAACTTTAAAAAAATTTCATGGCTCCAAAATGACCGAACTAAAACATTGATAAAATAATAAAGAACTCCTTGCACAGACCAATGAAGAGAATGCAATTGTTCATTGGTGAGTGATTTCTGCTGGACATTTGTTGTCACGGGATTGCAAATAGATGTCTTTTAACTCTTGAGAGAGGTGAAACGCCCATTGCGTATTGTTCTGTGCAAGAAGAATCCGTGCGATTTGATCAATGTTCTAGGCCCTTTATCGGTAATTTTGCAACCATTAAAGTTCTTATAAAGTTGAATTTACGTATACTTCTAGTGCTGGCAAAACAGCTAGAAAGATCACAACAATACTTCAATCTTTTGGCTTTTAACTGAACTTTGAATCATTCAAATATGTGAAGTACTCTTGGTGCTATGAGTCTTTGAAAGTAGGAACTTTTTTCTGGCTCATCCGCTAAATATATTTATTTTCTGATTCGTTACACTCTAACGAAATAACTTTATTTTCTAATCAATACAATAAACTAATTACGTTACAAATACTACAGGTGCAATACAAGATATCACTATCGAGCTGTGAAACATCTTGCCTCGTGTCAACCTTATATACTATATATACACCACTTTAATTAAGCAGCTTCGTTTTGGAAATTTGTCAAAATCTCTTCCTATTGTTAATATGAACATTTCGAGCCCAGATTTGGATTTAGCACCCAAACTTTAGTCTGGTTTACATGTTTTTAAACCGCTGACAATTGTGATGTTGATTTTATGACGATGTAAAGTTCAGAGATTTATAAGGGATTTCAAATCCTTTATAAATCTCTGAACTTTACATCGTCATAATATCAACATCACAATTGTCAGCGGTTTAAAAACATGTAAACCAGACTAAGATTTGACCGAGAAAAGTCGTTCGGGGTGAAACTTTACACCCCGAGTCATTTTCACGGTCAAATCCCTTATAGATTTTCAAACTTAACAACGCCATAAAAATAGCATTACGACCGCTAGCAACATGAAAACTTAGGGTTAGACTAAAGTTTTGGTGATAAATCCGAATTTGGCGTCTAAAATTTCATTTGAAAGAATTTTGAATAATTTCCAAAGCGAGGCTGTTCATTAAAGTGGTGTATTCCCTTGGGTCACTCCTAGGCAGTACTGCATTATGCAAAATTCTAGGGGGAACTTTTCCACTCCTTAAAACTCCAGGGATCAGTAAATTCATATACAGGGTGTCTCAAAAAAATTGTTCGACGTTTTATTAAATATTGAAAAATAAGGACAACATGAACAGGCTCATGGAAACATAACCCTGTTCCTAAGATTATGAACTAATTTTAGAGACTAAAATCGTGCAAATCGGTTGAAAATTCACTGAGTTACGAGCTCTCAAATATCAAAAATATGCGATAGCTGAAACCAGAGACCCCCTAGATTACTTGCATTGCAAGAAGCTCGGAGACGGAGGTAAGAGAAGCTTATTCAATGTCATACCTCTCGTTGATATCAGAGCAAACCAAATACGACTTCTAAAGTAAATTATTTCTTGCGATCATTCTCAAAATTCACTAACATTGCATAGGTCCAAAAACAGTGGTTCAAAACAAAATCAGCGAGAGACTGAATCTGTTTCCTCAAAGCATCCATATGCATGACAGTTAGGTTATCGAACACCTGTTTGAATCCCATTTGTTTCGCCCTGAAACAATTGAGAAATAACAGAAACGACGGCCTATGGGACATTTACCAAAAATGCCATTTCGAGGCCTCTGGTTTCAGCTTTGGCACAAACTTGAACTTCAAAAGCTTGTAACCCCATGAATTTTTATCGGATTTGCAAGATTCTTGTGTCAAAAATTAATTCAAAATCTCAGGACAAGGGTGACTTGACCAAAGGCCCATTCAGCGTATCGTTATTTTTTAGTATTTAATCAAACGTCGAACAATTTTTTTGAGACACCCTGTACTTTAAAGATTCTCCCTTGGTAACAACTTCTCTATGAAACGTTAACCTTCTCCCTCCGTGATAAGTTTTTCTGAATATGCCGTTAACCCTCTTCCTACCGGGTGAGCCAGAAAAAAGTTCCCACTTTTGAAAATTCATAGCATCAAGATTACTCCACAGATTTGAATCATTCAAATTCTAGTTAGAAGCCGAAAGATTGGAGTATTTTTGTGATTTTTCTCACTGTCCTACCAGCACTAGAAGTATTGGTAAATCTAACTTTACAAAGATTTTATGGTTGCAAAATGACGAAAAAAGGGCCTAAAACATTGATCAAATCGTAAGGATTCTATTCAAATCGAACAATAGGCCATGGGCGTTTCACTTCCCTCAAGAGCTATAAGACATCGATTTTCAAACAAATGCGAAAGATTTTCAATCCCAAGGAAGTTAATGCCTAGAGGATATCTCTCACCAATGAGAAATTGCATTTCCTTAATTATTTTGTGCGAGAAGTCATTTATGCATTGATCGATGTTTTGGGCCATTTTCCAGTAATTAAGGGGGAATATCCCCTAAAAAACCTAAATCCTTTTCTATTGATGCTATACACTTCAACATGGTACCAAATCAAAGCACTTGATGAGCTGTTATCAAAATTTCCAAATTTGATTATGCAAATTAGCTGTTGCCATGGTAATAGTGGATTTTAATGCAAAATCTAGCAATCTCGTAACAAATTTTTTGAAAGAATGGTAGGCCCCAGGTGGACAAGTGATATATCAAATTGTAGATCTTAAGTAGCTCTACGTTTGCTCAGAGGGATTTTTGGCCAGTCCACATGCACCTGATGATATTCTGAAAACATTTTTTGGGATGTTTTCATCATCGTTAGACCACGCCCAAAAATTTTCCTTGAGTTAAATCAAAATTTCCTTCTGAGCAAACATAGACCACCTACTTGCCTAACTGTGGCTGAAATTCTAGCTTCTTAATACAACCACTGCCTTTGAAATCCTTGTTCCAGCAAAAGCAGTCTTTAAAAATCCTGTTTTGAGAAAAATGGCTTTAAAGTTTTGATATGCATAACTCAGCTCAAATCGCGCATAATCACACAGTACTGCTTCTTCCCCTTCATGTCTGTCTTCCTGGTGGAACCATTCCTTCTTGCATGCATTTGCTTCTTACTTTTCTCTGAAAATTTATATTCTGCAATGTAAATTGTCCTATCTATCATCATCTTTCCAACTTCCTTTGAACAAGACGCACCAACATCTAACAAAACTCACTAGAAAACCTAAAAATTCTTGATTTTCAGTGTTGTACGAAGTGACTGCCAATGCTGCACACACTTTAAATGCCAAGTCATCAGCAAACATTGACTTTGACAAATCTTGCAGAAAGAAAGAAGCTGTCTAGAGAAGCAAAAGAGCACACCACATGCTGATAACATCAATCTAAAAACCTCCTTCTTGTTTATATGGAATATCATGTTTTGTTATCAGGATGACCTGTTTGTGGAGTAGATCCTTCAAATGAGCTTCTAGGTGTCTTCTAGACCATCTAGCCTTGAGCCAGGTTGGAACCATGGTGTCAAGCAAATGTTGTATTTGTCTGGCAGGCCATTGTTTTTATCAAGCCTTCAAAAAAGGCAAAAGAGCCCAAACCAGTGGCAGTGATTCTGCAACCTGAGATGCGATCTAACTCCTCTGTATCAGTTCTCCTGCGATGGTTTTAGCTTGGTTACATCTGTTCTCGTTTCACTTTGATGGTTTTGCAACCTTAGCAGCCTGAATGTCTCCTTCTTATTTACCAAGATTTGTTTTAGCTAGTCAATGTCACTTCATTCCGTGTCAGCCATCTTGTTCTTCTCAAAGACACAGGGAAACAAGGTCATATGAGTAGAACACAGGGTATCTTGGACAGGGAAAAGGGGCTGACAGGGGAATTAAAGACCTAAAATGTCAACAATTTTTCTGTAATTTTTCGATCACACTTTAAAAATTCTGTTTTAGCAGAAAAACGAGAGGAGGTACATGCAAGGTGATTACAGAATCGCATTCTACGGTAAATTTTGGATCCGGTTGGATTAATTCCGAAAAATCTCAAAAAAATTACTAAACCTGTATTTTTTTAGGGGACATTCCCCCTTAATCAACCATGAAATTTTTGTAAAGTTGAATTTACCTATATTTGTAGAGCTCGTGAGACAACGAGAAAAGTCACAAAAATACTTCAACCTTTTGGCTTTTAACTAGAATTGGAATCATTCAAATCTGTGAAATACTCTTGCTGTTATGAATTTTCAAAAGTGGGAACTTTTTTCTGGCTCACCCGGTAGACTTAAGACGATGAGTTCCTTGTATCCCTGCAGTGAACTTTGCTCATCATCAGGGACTCATAATGAAACAGTGAAAAAGCTGACCCTATTTTCTGCAATCATCAATGAGATTATGATGGAATCATGGTCTCCAGCTCGAATCCAGTGGAAATGTTTTCAGTTGTTCCAACGAAGCGAGAATTCCATCACATTTGTCACATTAAAAATGGTAACGAGACTGGTACTCAAGGAATCTCAGAGCTTGGGCCTAAATAGGACCAGGCTTTTCAGATCAATATTATGAGTCTCTGTTGACCGAAGCGCCATTTTCATGTCAAACCAGAGACTCCAGGTCATAAGTCTACACTCTCCCTCTTAATTCTGAATATTCTGTAAAATTCGGTTGACTGAGGCAGTGGGACCATATTAAATACTGGCATTAATTTTTTCAACTCTTTGCGACTGTCCTAAATATTTCGGCATTTCTAACAAGGTATTGCTCTCGGCTTCACTGGCTAAGCATGTTTAATACTTCCCCTAGAATGGCATCAGAGCCTGAATCATAGCTGATACCATGTTTACATTTAGTCATTTAGGTAAGATGACGTCAGTATTCTATTTGCTGCAACAGCATCCTTTTAGTTCTAAATGCATGGCACGCCATGTTGAAACTTTCAAACATAAAGAGTTGCGCTTGTGAAAGTTTAAATTCCTTGCAACACTGACTTGAAATCCAATGTCGGACAGATTCTGGTATAGTATCCATTAGTCTTCAATCGTTCGAAGTTTAGTTGTGTGTATATAAGCATAGTTGTGTTGTGTTTGTATATATTGGCCATGGGGTAGTCATTGTCTTTCGCTTCCCATGGTATCATTCGAGATATCTTCCCTGTAGTGTTGTATAAAGTCATGTAGAAAGTATAGTAGAATGTCAGAGTAGAATGTCAGATATATCGTAATATTTGTTCATTAATAAAAACTCTTCACAGTTGCAACTTGAGAATAAACTTGATTGGCCGAAACTGTCACAAAATATACCAAGAAAGTAAGGAGCTGATTATACGAGGGTTTTCAGCCTGCTTACAACTTCACAGGCCGAAACTTGTATCGAAGATATGGTGGTATTAGCCAAGGCTGAAGTCCAAATTTTGCAAGGTAAATAATTTCAAGGTGGCATGCTTATGGCCTATGTTGTAATTTCAACCAGGTTAAAGATTTTGATTTGCGATTATATGAAACGTTTCAGCCTGTTTGATGTAGCTAAAAATCCTAGTGCGTTTGTTAAAAGCGAATTGAAATGTTAGCCTAACACACCGGGTTGATAGCTACTTTCATCTTGTAATCGCGACTTTGTTTTTGCAAGCTTTGACCGTAACATGGTTGGCTGACTTTTAAGCCCCGCTAAAATTACAGACGTGCTGAAAACTCTCGTTTAATCAGCCTCTAAGGAAATATATCCATTGTTTGAAAAGTCGTACAGGAAAAGATTTACAACCAGTGTGTAAAGTTTTAACTCCATCATCTTACCCAAGCTTAAACTTAATTTTGAGAGACGCCTCACAATTCTTAATGCATTATTACCTTGTTTGCCTCCATTATTTACATAAAACATGATTGACTCAGTGCCTTCATACATTGCCTTTGCTTTCATACTTTCGCAAAATGATTTTATCACATTCAGAAGCTTCTCTGGACATTCAAGATTCCTAAAAATGATATATAAACCCTCTCTGCTGACTTTGTAGAAAGCCTTGGTCAAGTCAATGAAGACGAGGTAAAGGAATGTTCTTTTCTCTACATTTCCTTGAATCAGACCTTTTAGTTATTCTACAAAAGAGCCTGGATCGAGCGATATTTTTATACAATTTTATACACGACGTTCGATCGAGTGGCGTTAGAGCTTCGATCGTAATTGTGCACATTCGAAAATTCTACAAATTGTAATGAAATATCGTTCGATCCACATTCGTTTTCAGAATAGCTAAAAGGTCCATTTGTCTAACAGAGAACATCATATCTCTTGTTGAGCGACCTGGTCTGTAGCTACATTGACTTTTCCGGTATGTTCTTTGTATGCTTTGACCGAGTACTTGAATTTTAGGTTAGAATTTCGAAAACATAGACTCGAATGACGTTTCGCTTTGCTTCATCAGAGGACCAATTTACAATGATTTGAGGCTTACCTATAAACGTAAATTACAATAAAATCACATGGAAACAATAACCTAACAGCCGGACCAACCTAGTATGATCTGTCAAACAAAGTCAATTAAAACCGGGAAGGGCCAAATGGAGAGAAGACAAAATGGTTGGAGAATAAAGGCGGTGTAAAAAAGAGCTATCCCCGAGGGAGGTAACACAGTTGCAACGATACGAGATGAAAGTCATGATGTTCACAAAAAAAGATAGGCACTAGATTCTTACTAGCTAGCAAAATTGACACGTGGCACGCCCTAAACAAATCATTTTGAGCCGACAGCCAACCCCGAAATTCCAAAAATCAGATTGTAGACGGTTTTCTTTATTTTATGCCGCTTAAGGACGATTTTACCAGCCTTCAACAAAATTTACATTTATGTTGATATATCGTTCGTTCTGGCCACGTTGGATGTTACAGCTCTTGCCATTCTTGAGCGTAGCAAAGTCATATATTTGTTATTCATTTAAAGTTCCTTGGAATTGTGTGCTATTTGACGATAGCTGACATGTAACTGATCATTACGACTTCGCGCTCTCTTTGTTGACAATGTTGTTGTAAGAGGAAAATGTAAACGCGATATTGTTGCTTCATGGTATGATAAATCTTTCAAATGAAGAGTTTATTAAAAATTATCCTGTATGGCCATGAACAGTTACCGTTTGATTCAAATGCGAAAATTCTCACAGCAACACTAGAATATGTCCAGGCTTCAAAGCGTTTTGAATAAGCTGGTAATGAAAACTTGTAAACTCTCCTCTCCTTAAAGGCTTTGCTTCATCCAGCATGCCTTGCACGTGTCGTCTCTTGGTTTGCCCTTGTTGTCGCCATTTTCATGGCCCATGAAAATGGCGACAAACAAAGGGAAACCAAGAGTCGACAAGTGCAAGGAATGCTGGATGAAACAGAGCCTTTAAAAATTTTTCTTTTTCGTTTATTTGTAAGATCGTTCTTGTGTGTCGTATGATTAGTCGTATTTTAGATCTTCTATGTCAAATGCCAGGGGGTAGTCATAATATCTTGCTCCCTCTGGTATCGCCCTTGTAATGTGGTACAGTAGTTCGTAGTTAGTGTCTTAGGTAATTTCGTTATTGTAAACTTTTTAAATTGAATATATAAAAAAATTGTGAACAATTCGTTGGTGAAACTACCAGTAGATTGCGGTAGGAAAGTGAATTTTTACCGTTAAAACCATGGCTTTTGTGAATCATTTTGTGCGCGATATATCAACTTGTTTTCCTTCCGTTTGTACTTCTCCTGCGAAGACGCCATTTTAGTCCCTGAGAGTGGCGGCAGATTGACATGACCTCAAGTGCCCTGGAGAAAGTATGCCACTAAAACAGTTCCCTTTTTCATAAGGAAGCGATTCCTGCACTTCAGGCATATCATTTTACCTTCTTAATTCACGAAAAGTAGATCAGGTTGAGCCGCGTGCCAACAGTTTTAGTTATTTTTCGAGAATTCTTGAGTTGAGATTCAGATTGTGCATCATAAATGAAAAAATTTTCGAAATACACCTTTTCAACTAAGCGGCCTTGTTCTGGAATTTTTCAAAGTTTCTTTAGCTTGCATCGTATGAAATTTCTGACCCCAGATTCACACTCAGCGCCCTAATTTTAGTCTAATTACAAATCTTCATGATCTTAGACTTAGCCATTCTCTGAGGAGACAGAATGAGATGAAAAACTCGAATTAAAAGTCGCATCTACAATCCTTTTCATTCATTCATTTATTTTGAATTATTTATCCACGGTTACCCGTCAATCTAAGAAGACTGCTTTTCAGGGGGCCGTGCTTAAGATCTAAAAAAAGAAAATTTTATTTATCGTTTAAAAACCTTATCCTAATTACAATGATACACAAATAAATAAATGAATAAAAAGAAACAGCAAAATCCTTGCCAAAACCCTTGTCACAAAAGGGAAATAATTAGATCTGAAGAGCAAATGCCCCCCTTAATGTTAATGTTAAAGTCAACAAGCCAAACAACATTGACTTGGGGGGAGGGGGGTTTACAGAATATTTCAGTTTAATTAGTAGGCAATGTGATTTTTGTCGAAAAATGCTGAAAATCTTTGTTTGTGACAAGACGTTTTGGCGAGGATTGTAGTGATGTTATTCTGTACTTCAAACCAGGATAGCATGTAAATTCACAAATTCCAATAGGATGAAAGCCATTTCAAGACTTTGCAATGTCTCTCATATCAATTCGATCCTTGATACGTTTGCAAAACAGTTTCCATCATCTTAGAGATTTTGCGAAAAATTCTTTTCTGGGCTCACCTGGTATAAAATTTGTATAGAAATGCCCTTAATAGATGATCCGATAATTAGATTTAGAAGAATCTGAAAATATGCGATTTTGTTGCATGTTTGGATGCATAAACGCAGGATAAGACCTTGGCGAATCAACGTTTTTCTTACCACTAAAACTTCTTATGCTCTTATTACGTCTTGATGGCCTCTCGGCAATCTCTTAAGTTCCCTTTTATCTGTTTCAGTACCACCCTGTTCAGGCATTATAGGCTTACAAGATGTTGTCAATTGGGAGAGAATATTGTAACTGTCGAAATTTGAAACATTTGAGCCTAGAATTATCCTGGTTTGCCTTCATTACTACATTCTTGATGGCTCTCAGCAGTTCCTAAAGTTCCGCTTAATCCGTTGCAGTGCCGCCCTTTTTAGGCATTAGAGACTTACAAGATGATACTAATTGGAAGAGAGCGCAGCATCTGTCAAAATTTGAAAATTTGGGATTAGATTTTTCCTGGTTTGCCATTATACTACGTTCTTAATGGCTATCACCACACCAATTAAGCTTATCATAATTTGTTGCAGTGGCTCCCTCTTCGGGCATTAGGCATCAGGTGCTTATAAGTTGACGAGAGTGCAGCATCTGTCAAAATTTGAGACTAGAATTTTCCTGGTTTGCCACAATCCTCACGTTCTTAGTGGTATTCGTCAATTAAGCTCATCATAATATATTGCAGTGCTTTCTTCTTCGGGCATTTTGGTCCCCATAAGTTGATGCTAGTTGAAACAGAATGCAGCAGCTGTACAGGTTTGAGATCTTTCAACTTTCAGCCTACTTTCCTGGCAAAAACTCTTGATATTGTATGAGCAACTGTACGTAATGCTGGGATAATGCTATTGAAAGTCCCCCCCCCCCCATATCAATATTGAAAGCACTCACTTGGAACACTGCACACTGGAATATTGAAGTCTTAAGAAATCAAACATAGAACTAGGCGTAAGGGGAGAAATGAACAATCTGCACTGTTCCTTGATCATAACATAGACATCGGCCTAATTTTTTCGGAATGTCAAGAGATTTTGGCTACGATCGTAGAATGATCCTGGTTTTGTCCCATTCGAATAACTACGTTCTTGGGAGCCTTCGGCACTTCTTTCAGTTCCTTTTAATCTGTTGCAGCACCGCCCTATTTGGGCATGAGAGGCTTATGAGGTGAGGTAAATTGAAGCAAAATGCAGCCTAATCTTGATAACTGTCCAAATATGAAAAATTTGAGTCTGGAATGATCCTGGTTTTCCCTTACTACTACGTTCTTGGTGGCCTTTGACAATTCTTTAAGTTTCTTTTAATCTGCTGCAGTATCGCCCTGCTTAGGCATGAGAGGCTTATGAGGTGAGGTGAATTGAAACAAAATGCAGCCTAATCTTGATAACTGTCCAAATTTGAAAAAATTGAGCTTGGAATTTGCCTGAGTTAGACCAGATCCGTGATATCATGTAAGATAGATACCTGGCGTCTAAAAAGCGTTCTTCACTTTGATTACGCCATACTCGCGAATGTAGCCTTGCGGAAGAGTCCTTGCTTCGTAAGTGGAAGACCATTGCTTCAACTACTGACCAAATCATACCAGAGAGTTGAAAAGGTACTCGGTGCCCCTCTCTGCTTGGCGATCAGCATGAAGAGTTGGACTAGGGGTAAGTGGCCAGAGATAAAAGTTGCATACACCCTCTGTATTGAGATGCCTCTGTGTTGAGATTTCCACTACTGTAAACCTGAATTGATGCAAAATATTTTCGAAACTAGAACATCAAATCGACCTCAACCAGACAACGCTCGGTTCAAATAGTCTCAGGTCCCTTGGGCCGCACATTTGGAATGGTTTGCCAGATGACAGAAAATCAGCCGAAGATCTGGTCCAATTCAAAAGGCTAATCAAGAGCTAGGATGGGGTACCTGCAGGTGCAATGTATGCCTTCGAAATTAGTCTTGTAGATCATATATTTGTAACTAATTGAATTAGACTAGTTATTTTGTTAGCTAATAAATATTCCGCTTTGAATTAAAATGACACACACATCCGTACTTTCTGGTAACAGTGAACTAAAGAAGAGGCTTCTGTTTGCCTCTTTTGACCTGCTTATGATTAACGCCAGTGAGCCAGCATAGAGCGATAGATTTCGAAATTTGCCTTCAGTTGCAGAAAGGCTTAACTTAGACATCTAAGTGGGATCGAAGTCTTGGTCTCCTGGCCTTTATGTGGGTCTTGGCCTTGTAAGAACGTCATGAGTTATGAGCTTTTTAAAACGGTTCGAACGTGTAAAATGGGAGCCGAAATTTTGCATCAAACAAATGGAATCCGGATGATGCCCAAGGAATAGGAATGGATGTTTTGTTGTGGAGCTATAAATTTGATCAACAATGACAAAGAAGAAAATGGACCTGGCATATAGTAGGATTTTGATCAATGAGTCTATCTTGAAAGAAATGTTACTAGGACTTCCACAAGATGCCTTTTTAGCAAAAGAGATCATCCAAACATTTGCTTTAAAGCATATGTGAATGACGTTACGATTTGTTAATTTAGTTTTGAGAATATAGAATATAGACGTCATCAAATTATCATAAAGCAAAAAGTGAGAGACTTTTTCTTGATACCATATTGTAAAAACATCCAGCAATTAGGGTTTTCTTGGAAATTATTTCATGTAATGCAAAACAGTTTATGAAATACTACAGTTTTAAGTTTTATTGAAAATTTTCCTTGAATTGTCGCAGCGAAGAAAAACACTCTAATTCTGAAAATATTGAGGATTTCAGAAAAGTCCAAAGGCAGAATTATAGCAAAATCGCTGAAGGTTCTTTGCAGCCATCCAGTTCAAAGAAATAAGTCATTGAATTTTATAAAAATTAGGAATCTATGCTTAAAACACAGTTCCTAAATGTAAAGAACAGTAGAGTTTCTTTCTACATTCAATATACAGGTTTTACAAAAGCGAATTACCAAAAACGATGACCTGAGCAGCAAAAGATCATGGCTACCCTGACTCCAATTCATAAAGAACATACATCAATTCAAACCCCATAAAACTAAGTTACAACTAAGCGTACGACTACCAAAACCTACATATTAGATATGAATAAATTAAGAGACACAATTGGAAATTTAAAACAACTAGATTCTGTCTGATATCAGATGTCTGGTTAGGGTTGTGACAGCTCGAAATAATGTCGCGAAACAATCTCGGTTGTTTGGTCGTGGATAACAGCCGGTCTACCGTCTAGTACCTACCCAACTCGTTGCTTAGGCCATGGAGATGGCCCAAAAAAGGCTTTGCATTCATCGTTATTGTGTTTAAATGTTGAAGAATATTATCCAGAAGTATTTTGAGATAAGACTTTTTAACCTTAAAATCACTTGGGACTCGAGAAAGATACGAGCGATTTTAGTCAAATGAATTTCAGGATCTAAGCTGACATGTTATTTACGCAGTGATAATCAGTGTCAAAAATCTGACGAGTAGCTAGCAGAGCATCGCTCTGGAAACGTTTTAACTTTTTGACTCATCCGTTATAACTGCGTTTTAGCAGTCCTTTTTGCTCGTAGGATGGGTCAGAAACCTGGGGCCCATAGCTATAAGGGGCCCATAAATAATAACTGAGTTTTTTCGAAATAAGGCTCAAATGCGGGTCTCTAGACCATGGCCAGTGCTAATAGGGGGCCCATCCATCAATATTTTCTCAATTGTCATAATGCTTCAAAAATCAAGAAGAGACTGAAAACAACAGTTCCTACGAAGTTAAATACATCTTCTAAACCATTGAACTTTACCAGATGAGCTAGAAAAAATTTCCGAACAAATTCATAAGACCAAGATTGTTGAACGGATTAGAACGGTTCAGATTCTTGTTGAAAGATGAAAGACGAACAAATTTTATTGATTTTTTCAATGTTCTTGTAAGCATTGAAAATATAGGAAAATTCGACTTCACTGACATTTTCGTTGCAAAGTGCTAGATAGGAACCAAAAACATTTGATCAAATCGCAAGGAATCTCCTCACACGGAAAAATACGCAAGGGCATTTCACCTCTTTTAGGTGTGATAAGAGACAGATTTTCGAACAACTATTGGAGATTTTCAAAGCCATGGCAAACATGCGCAGAACTGATCATTGTACATTCTTCGTTGTTCTGTACGAGGAGCTTCTTTGTGATTTCATCAAGTGCTTTGGGCCAATTTTCAGGCATTTCGCAATCATGAATTTTCGTTGAGTAAATTTATCTAAATTTCCAGAGCTCGAAAAGT
This sequence comes from Aurelia sp. 3 sensu Dawson et al. (2005), assembly GCA_964020215.1. NCBI lineage: Eukaryota > Metazoa > Cnidaria > Scyphozoa > Semaeostomeae > Ulmaridae > Aurelia > Aurelia sp. 3 sensu Dawson et al. (2005). The sequence goes on from OZ026590.1 coordinate 12,530,103, forward strand.
GCGCAAGAAAATTACAAAAGTACTGCAATATCTCGGCTCTCAAGCAAAATTCGATTCTTTCTAATCGATCAATTTTCAGCTTTTGATGTTTGAAAAATTTGAAGAATCCCAAAAAAAGATGCCCATACAGATTGTTGTTCACTAACTGTTAATTGTTATTATATAATGATTCTTATGCATGACGAGTAGCTTGTTGTATGATTTTACGATTGTATCAAGAAGTGGAAATAGTGACCAGAGCGATTCTAGCAACCTTACTTTTAAAAATTTTCCCGGGGGAGCATGCCCCCGGACCCCCCTAGGTGGGTGCGCCTTTGGCGCACGGGTACGCCTTCGGCGTACCTTTCAGAACTCATTTGACAAGGGGCCCATGCTGCATTCTGACCCGGGGCCCACCAATTCTCTCCGCGGCCCTGCTTGTTTCAGAATATCAGATAGTTACTCCATGTTCTTATGTATATCTCGTCCAATTTCTATCTTTCATTAATCTAGGAAGCACTTTGGGGGCTATTTACAAGGTAACAAACTTGTCTCGCACACCAGATACATGACGCTATTAACTCTACAACAGCCTTTGGGTAAATCAAGTTTTTCTTTGTTTTTTTCGGATCCCCCTTCAAAGTTTTGGCTCACTTTGCTCCTCACCGGGTTTGCCCATGGCCCCTCAAGTTACAAGTTGTATCTCGGTCCTTGCATTTGACATGCATCGAAAGAAGATTACTAGATCTAAATTAAGTATTTCTGCTCGCAAATTTATCTGGCTATATCAGAAACTGCTCGAATTACACCCGGAATGTACGAAAATTGTGGTGCCTACTTCTCATCACCCTCTGGAAAAAACATAAGAAATACGCAAGTATCCTTCTTTTTTCAATGCAATGAAATGATTTGTTTTTCCTGAGTAATGGTTTTCGGGTGCACCACGAGACAGTTGGCCTTCTTTTGTATCCTCGGTTTCGGTTTGTGGCTGCTGCAGTGGTATATCATCATTCAAAAGCAACATCTATCTTGATTTGCAATGATTTGCATCAAATGTGTTTCGATCTGGGAAGTTTGCTAAAACATGGAATCGGGGAATCAGGGAATCGGAGAATCGGGGAATTTGGTAACGGTAAGAGATATCGGTATGCAGTTTTTGTTATGTTCACCAGCAACTATGTACAAGTCTCTTCCCAAAAGATCAAGGGAATCCCCCATGGGATCTAACCAGAATACTCACTCAAAGAGCAGTTTCTGAAAACTTACTAAAATGGGGGAATATGGAGACTAAAACCTTACAGAGGAAAGAAGCATGTCAAGTCGATAGCTCTTGCCTACAAGTTTCAGAAACTCAACAATCTAGCTCCTATGTTGAACGTGAATTGAATTCCACAATCGAACCGATAAAAATTACTAAAACGGGGAATCGGGGAATCAGGCAATATGAAAACTGCATAAGCTATGAGGACATTTTAAACAGCCGCATGCAATTCTTTTTAAAATTAAGTTGATATCCAAGTCTCGTATCTTTATCTTGGATAGTTCAGCAATAGCAGAGCTCTGAAGTTTGCATTTTTTGTCATAGGTCATGACAGAAATTGGGCCTGTGCTTGTTGGTGAACCAGCAAACGAGGGTTATTGGAAAGGTTTAAAGAATAAGGTTCTCGTGATGATCAACTCGTGAACGAGATTTTTGATATTTTTGTCATGATTAAAGATCTTATCTGTGCAGGATGAGGATAGCTTTAAGGTCTGAACATGCAAAGAGGCGTGTGTAAGGTGATAGAAAGTACTTGAATGCCAAAAAATTAATAAAAGACTAGTGATACGTTTGGGGAGAAACCCTTGAAAGCCAAATGCAAGGACAATATATAGGGACAGCGCAGAGGGGCTGAATTGCGAGCGAAGCGTCTTTCGAGGGGGGAGGGGGATAGGCAGTCTGACATAAAGAGTTCTACATTACGAGATTCTTCTGACTTAAAACTCGTAGCTTCTTCAGAAACGCAGTTGCTCAATTCGCAAAACTTATAACCCTTATCTTCGAGAAAGTTAGGGGGTGGTAACGGTAAAGAAAGTTAGACCCTGCTAGCCCAACGTCTTTGTTTCAAAAGCACATCGTGCGCCTTTTGAAGAAAACATTTGTTGTTCACCTATTTTTGCAGAGATTTACCCGGGGCAGCAGAGGTCGAGGCAGAGATCGAACTCCCCACTGCCAAAATCTGTCAGAATGACCCCCAGCAGGAGCAAAATCATGTGCCCCGGTGGTTACAGTATAAATGAGTTCTTATCATTCCTCCGATCGTTCCTGTCTCTGAAGCAATAAATTACGTCCGTCAAACGTCAGACGAGTCAAGCAAGGCGAAAACATATTCAATTTCAATTCCTTGATAGACCATACCCCCGTTCTTTATTTTCGCACAGTCTGAATGGAATCTCGTCACCAAAGCAATTCCGCTTATTTTTCTCTATGTTTGTTTCAGTTTCTGGTTCATAACAGACAAGCTGCGAAGTTGAAAGCCAGTTTCATCAAGAGAGTTGACAATCATACCGTTCAAAATGGGAAGTACAAGAAACGGCGGCTTAGAAATGAAATTGCAAAAAGCTGCGGCCTCCATAGGTCTAATTAGCAAGAACAAGAAAGAGACAACTGGAAAACAGTCCTCTGATAATGAAAGTGATTTGGAAGAGAAAATTCTCAAGCCCTCCAGCCCTGTTGCACATCGAGAAAGAAGGAGAAATATGGTGATGATGCCCCCAACAGTTGGGCATGGACTTGTGAAATATCGCTTCAAGGGGAACCAAAGGGCAAGGCGACTGAGGGCAGATATTTTTCACTTCTTAGAAGGTTGCAGAACCACATACAGTGCCATTTATCATGCTTTTGTGTAAGTAATTTTACATGTTCTTTATTCTTCACAACAATTACTAGGACTTAGATTGGAAAGGAAATGTAACAGTTTCCATATCAGCGTATAGTGAGCGTCCCAAGTGTTGCCACGTCCCTCCTAAATACTTCATTCTGGGTCATTCTGGGATCTTTTTATTTATTTTGAACTTTGCAGTAGATCCCCGCTGTTTTCATGTCCTTTTGAGTTCTTACTTATTCAATATTTGGTTCCTGTTTAGCAGGAAATAAATAATCTCTACAAAGATAACAATGCTGTAGTTTTCTCATAAAAACCTTAGAAATCAGGGACCATCCTGCAAGGGTAACACTGCAAATGCTGATTACTGTAGCCTGATAGGTCCTGGTTCAAATCATCAGTCACAAAAGCTGGAGAAAATCTGTAGACTACATGAAGATTTTTACAAACTTAGTGACCTTTTTTTCTTTACCCAATTTATTGCAAGTACAACACCACGAGACGTTAACTCTAGTACTGAGTACTAGTTCCTGTGGTAACTACTTCCCAAAATCCCTTAAAATTATGGTAACTACTTCTTGTTCCGAGACATCCCGGAAATACCCCAGAAATCATTTTGTTCTCCAGTACACGCTCCTAGAAAGATTTCAGTGCACCCCTCGAATTTCGATGTTGGAGCATTTTCGGTCTTTTTGGGTCTGTTGTCCATTCCAGAACGAAAACAACCAGGGGGTTTGCAACTTTGCATTCATCAAATGTCAGACTAAACAATGAACAGAAATATTTCACAAATTGCCGCAAATCATTACCATTGACTGTCAACAAAAGAAATGACAACATAACTTCTTGAACAATAATTTCATTGGATTGATAAAATGATTTGATAATGATTTGTTTATGCATCGTTACTTAAAACTCAGAATACGAAATCCGGAATAAGGACTCTGGAACCACCTACCTACAAATCTGTAAGAATGTACTGGTTAAAAAAGATAGAATTCCTTTCTGCCACCACTGCTTAGCAGATCAAGGAACGAGAGATCCTAATGGCTCTGAACATTTCAACAGCAACCCATCATCATCATCATCATCATCTTTAGCCTACGCGTAGACCCATTATTCCAAAAGAAGAAAGGGTCTACGAAACAAAGAGCAAAAGCTTGCCACGAGGTTTCTGGATTTCTGGAAACTTAATTTATGCAGCCTTTGTTTGGACGCGCTTAACAAATAATTTGAAAAGAGGATTAGAATAATTAATTGGGCGGCCGTAGCAAGCGTTTGCTCTTTGTTTCGTAGACCCTTTCTTCTTTTGGAACAATGGGTCTACGCGTAGGCTACATCATCTTCATTATCATCATCATCATCATCATCATCATCATCATTATCATCATCATCATCATCATCATTGTCATCATCATCATCATCGTCATCATCATCATCATCATCATTATCATCATCATCATCATCATCATCATCATCATCATCATCAACATCATCGTCGTCATCATCATCATCATCATTATCATCATCATCATCATCATCATCATCATCATCATCATCATCATCATCATCATCATCATCATCATCATCATCATCATCATCATCATCATCATCATCATCATCATCATCATCAACATCAACATCATCATCAACATCATCATTGTCATTAATTCATTTCACGTAGGCTATATTACAGGAGAAAAATAGCCCACAACAGCAAGGACAAGTCCGGGGTTGGTATAATTGTTGATTATTCAAGAGATTACATTGCTGTGAATGGTCTGTAGTACTTCTTTTCAATTGTTTTCTCTTTTAATCTACGGAACTACATATTTCAATCTGCCAAGAAGTGCGAAATGACGCCATTTTGTATGACGTCACTTAACGTTGACCTGAACGAGGCTGCCAAATGTGTTGACATTATTCCAGCCGCATTGCTAGCCTCCTTATTGTGCATTCGCATACTCGTACAAATACAAAATGGCGACGATACTTGGCCTAACTTACGAAGATTAATCATCCAATTAATGAAAGTTCAAGGCATGAAAACTTGGAAAGAACTGACGACTGGTGCTCAGCAGTTGGTAAGGTTGCTCTTTAACAATAATCTTATCAACCCCGGACTTGTCCTTTGAAGAAAATCGACATTGTTAAAGCTGGTGCTGGTTAAGAATATAATCTATGGTATTCAACAACTTTGTTGCTTGCAGTTTCATTGTGCAGCGAAGGAAACGATGAGTTTTTGGGTTCTTGAGCCTATTTATAGCAGCTTGTCGATGTAGCTATGTCTATTCCCTTTAAGGCCTTTGCCCAAGGAGGCCGATTTTTCCAAATTATGAGGCTCCCGCCCTTCCTACTTACCGCCGCTTTGGTGCATACGTTTTGCCAATATGGCACATGCATTACATTACCCCGTGTTATCATTTTGGGAGGATAAATGTGTTATTTCCTGGAGCATAACGAACCCCTGAATCCTAAGCGGATAACAAGTGCTAAAACATGTTGAAGTTATTGTTTTAAAGCAAAACTATTACAAAAGTTTGGTCGTAGTTTTGGGCCTGTTTTTGCGATTTCTTGAAAAGAAAGGAGAAAAGAGGAGGGAGTAGTCAGTTTCACAACATTTCCACCCTAGTATTTGCCGATATCTTGCTCTCCATGAAGCCGTGGCCTTCCAAACAAAGTTTCGTTTGCTCACCCGGTAGAGTGAGGCACCTAGGCACCATCTAATCTGAGCCTAAAGTTTTGCATCGCTCTCTCAATAGATCGCATTTCCACGGCATAAGAACGATTCTATCATTTTGTTCTAGATTCCTAATAATCCTTGCAAGTTTGGCATTGGCTATAGCAATTTCAATGGACGATTTTAAGAATTCTTGGATATTCAATTTTATAATGTTAAAAGTCGTAAGTATGCAAAAAAATTTTATCCTAGAGACCATCGCTTCATATTTCTATGCTTAGTTTCTATGTTTAAAACGTTTTCAGTTGCAACTCATAACAAAGCAGGAAAATTGCAGTATTCATTTACCACAATTTGAACACATGTAAGCATACACTAACTGCTTCACTCCCAGGTTTCGCTTTGTTCGTTGAATTGGATGATTGCACTCCGCTTCAACTTGGTTGTACCCTGGGTACCAGAGCCAAAAAATAATAAAAGAGAAAAATAAGGAAGCTTTTCTCTTACCAATTTCCTTTCACCTAAATCTCGAGGCTCTGGTACCCAGGGTAACTTGGTTGTAGAGATTATCAGCCCATCAAGGAGCGAAACTACGACGATTTTGATAAGTGTAATCGAAGCAGCTTGTTAAATCTGGATTCATGTTGAACCGATTTTCCAAGTCTTAAGTCTTGAGCCAAACAGTAAGCAAATTTGCGATACTTTTGTTGAATAGTTGCCTACACGTCAATCGAGGGATACCTTTCCCGCAGCTACCGTTTATTTATCTGACGTCGTGATCATGCATTTGAATGTTCGGGCCAGACGTGCGAAAATTTTTGGACTCTGATGGAAGAGTATTGCTTGGTATTCCTATTAACCCTTTTTTAACAGTGTGATAAAGTGATTTTCTACCGGGGGCGTCCCCCCCCCCCCCCGGTTGAAATAGGGTTAAATAACGTCGCGATTTACATGTTTCACTCACAATCAGATCAAAACAGTTAAAAAAGAGTGCTTTATGGTCAGGATAAGGGCGCTCTTTCGACAAAATTGAGCCTTGATCGTGAAGGGGGCAGTTGCCCCAATTTCCTTCCCTAAATCTGCCACTGGCTATTGGTGTGATGTTGAAACGATAGAATCGGCAAACTCGGACTTCAAAACCTTCTACTTTGATTCCACCTCTGCGGTTTCTACAGTTTACAGGATGCAATAGATTTGGAATTTCCAATCAAACACGAAATGACTGCAAAATTAAACATCTGGTTGGTCATGTTATAAGATTATTTGCCCTTCTTCGTGAAACGTAAATACTTTTCAGTGACACTGTCAAATCGAAATACTTCTATGAGTCGGGAGAAATATTTACTGGCAAGGATTTTGTGAAAACCATCTCTCCTGGAAAGAGTCTCGGTCAAACGCATCCAACATTTCATCTAAACACCCCTGTCTAAGTGCCCCGGTACATCCTACTCCGGTGATTTCCCCGGCGAAAAAAATGGAACAAAATTAGTCCCCGGATAAGCTGTGAATCTCCCCGGTACAAAACGCTTCACAAGTGAAGCCTCAGCAGCAAACAGGCGAACCCCGGAGAGAAATTTGAAAAATTATTTTCATGTAGAAACAGTTCTCCACCAATAATCATGCTGTCCTCGTTACAAAATTCGAGCTCCCCAGAGAAAATTTCCCCAGAGACCTGGCAGCCAATGTGAAACAGCTTCCACCATTTATAGTATCGTATCGTATGTGTACCTTTTTGTACGTATTTATCTAGTTGTCTATTTAATTGTATATCTTTATGTGTTGGCCATGGGGTAGACATCGTCTTCTGCTCCTCATGGTATCGTCCTCGTAGTGTTGCATAGTAGTTAGAGTATAGTAGAATGTAGCATGTATTGTAAATTTTTACATTGATATTAAAAGAAAATTCACCATATCCTTCGGTCACTAGGACCCCGGTGAAAATCTGACCTCTCACCGAGGCACTTAGACGGGGGTGTATCTAACATCTACTTCAAAAAAATTGTAAATTTTGTTGATGTTGATGAGGGTATGGTCAAACACATCTAACGATTCATCCAACATTTCATTCAACATTGCTAGCAAAATCAATCATCGTCATTCGCCTGCGGAGCGACATGTTTAGAATGATTAAAACTACTCGTAGAGCAACCTAAAAAATACAAATTGCTGATCTAGAATGGACACTACTGAAAAAGATTTAAAATGACGCTTTGATGACAAAATATCAACTTTTTAGAGCGTAATGTGCATGCTCACAAATGAAATGTTGGACGAAGTGTTGGATCAAGCGGTCCAACGCATCCAACATTCCATCCGACATTTAAAAACAACATTTGTTTTTTATCTCTATCAAACTTCATCCAACATCAATTTGCAAATGTTTGATGATCCAACATGGATGGTCAAACGCATCATCCAACATTTCATCCAACATCAGTTTTCCGCATGTTGGATGAAATGTTGGATGCGTCTGATCAGGGCTTTGTTTTACTTTTTCGTGAAGATGTTTTTTGCAAAGCCGATCAAGTAGCATTGTCATCGTAGATTGTCATGATAGATTTCTGAAGCAAATTCTCAATTTCCAAAAGAATTCAAAATTCTAAAGACCAATACACCACTTTATTGAACAGCCTCGCTTTGGAAATTATTCAAAATTCTTTCATACGAAATTTTAGACACCAAATTCGGATTTAGCAACAAAACTTTAGTCTAACCACAAGTTTTCATGTTGCTAGCGGTTGTAGTGTTAATTTTATGGCAATGTAAAGTTTGAAAATCTGTAAGAGATTTGACCGTGAAAATGACTCGGGGTGTAAAGTTTCACCCCAAACGACTTTTCACGGTCAATTCCCTTATAAATCTTTGAATTTTACATCGTCATAAAATCAACATCACAATTGTCAGCAGTTAAAAAACATGTAACCAGACTAAAGTTTGGGTGGCAAATCCGAATGTGCGCTCGAAATTTTCACATTAACAATAGGAAGAGATTTTGACAAATTTACAAATCGAGGCTGCTTAATTAAAGTGGTGTATTGCTAACAGTGATCCTTTAAGGGCTGAAAATAACAAAACAAAAAAAACCAATGCCAGAATGAACTTTCATTTCATACAGCCGTCGATTTTGGGTTCACAAAGGATTCTGGTTAGCAATGAGTCTTCTATACAACAAAATCAATCGTGCTTCTTAGAGTTATTTGCAGTATAAATATTGGCTTGATTGTAGGTATAATAGCCTGCGTGCAAACTTTACTTTTGCGGAGGAGCATGGAAAGGGGAAAGGGTAAAGTCTGCGCTTTACCGCTCAATAAAGAGTACAAAGCAAGTATTGACTCCTCCTCGGAGAAAGCAAAACAGTCATGAAATTGCGCGAGATTGCAGCTCCGCATTTTTACGCTCACGTTCTCCTCCGCAAATGTAAAGTCTGCGCGCAGGCTAAGGTATTGATTACTTAATCTATACTTTCACTTATCTCCTTCCTCGTTTAGGAATATGTACTTCTTGGGATCTTCGTAATAGAGTATTTACTGAGATTATGGTCTTGTAGTTCTCATGGGCATTATGGCGATCTTTGTGGCAAACTCAGATATATGGTTACTGCGCATATGATCATGGGTAAGCAACTAGTATTTTGTTGATGCATCAGTCTCAAAAACGTGTTTCTTACATAGCGGCATTTCTGTGGGAATTTGTGCGATTCGTATATTTAAACAAAGGAGACGGCTATACCCCTTAAACCTGTATAGTGAGAACTGCATATTATCTACCAACATTAAATATGAACATGTGTATGATCGAATTTGGTCTTTCCGTTCCATAATTACGATCAATTTTTATTAATATCGCGTTTCGCAATGTTTTTGAAATAAGTCAATTTCTAAGTTATGAATAACATACTGCTCCTGAAATGTATATAGAAGGTATAGCAAACTAAATTTCTACAACAAATCTAATCTTTCTTTTGCGTTTCGAATTTCAAAAGATATGTACAACTGAGTCATTTTGCGCCAAGACATGGCTTGTCAAATGCCCCACTCTTGTCCCACTCTCCTGATAGAAGTCTTGTTCCTGCCCCATTTTGAACCAGGGGGTCAGCCTTTATCCCAGATTGAGTCTGACAGGCTAAGGGTGTACTATCAGATGTGCTTAGAATAGGGGTGTTCTATGGTTACTTTTTGGGTCTAGAATTTTTACAAGAATCATTTTTCGGGATGTTCATTTTCACAGCTATTTTTTGGGTTCCTGAAATTCTGGATTACTTTCTTAGATTTCAAATAAATATGGCATGATAAAAACAACTGAGAGAAACTTCATTTACGGACAAAATTGAAATCAAGCAACGTTACTTAAATTTCTTATATAAGTTGCATATAAAGTTCCAATTTTAAAATTTCTAGACATAGTACATGAAACCTAAGTTAGGGCACTTTTTCATAGCTTTAAGATGCAGAATTAGTAGATTTTGGGTGTGCAGCCTATGAAGAATCATTATGTTTGGTTCGTTTTTATTGCCAGAAGTTATTCTTTTGGAATGATGCTGTGTACCTCTATCCTAAGCACCCTACTCCTAAACATACTAGAGTACACCCCTTCGTTTGAGTTTCAGTTCTCCCAAAGTCTACATCAGCTTTTGTAATTATCCTTTATCACAGCCCTGCTATCTAGTAACAAACCAAAGAAAACATGTTTCAAGCTTTCGAACTTAGGACTGTTTAACAAAAGTAGAAGGACTCCCGGCTTTCACGCCTTAAAGATTATTTTGTTTGATCCGTCTAAATTCCATTATGATATGATTAGGAATCTCTCAGAGATATCCAGGTTGATTAAGTATGAAGAAGACAACGTAGCAGTTGTATGTATGTATGTATCTAGTTTGGTCAAGTAGCAGATTTCGTGGATCATGAATTATCGAAGATAAGCTCTTACTTTGCCCATCGGAATAAGTAATACCCAGGAGGGCAATCCATGTTTTTTGAGTAATGAAGGATCGTGCATTGAGCTGATAGCAGAAACTGAAGTGGTACACCCTTGATCGAGGTGTTACCGTAGCCTTTGCAATGTTTTCTTATTTTGGTCCACCTTCTTCGCACACCTGGAATTGGGAAAGTGTTTGGGAAATTCACTACCAAAAGGCTAGAAGGATCCAAAATTCTCGGTTGAGAAATCTGAACCAGCAAGGAATAAATAAGAATAAATGGTACATGCTTGGCAGGAGATTTCTGCTAGGATAGACACCTTTACGTTCATTTACGAGTGGTGTCCTTAAATGCTATCGCGTGCAGGCTTATTCATAATGCTACTTGAAAAGATTTGTTTCCTATTGACCTCAAGTTTTCCTTTTTGAAATGATCTCAATCTTGATTGATTGATTGATTGATTCATTCATTCGTTCATTCATTTACATATTCATTGACTTGCTTGTCACATTTAAATATTTTCAACTGTCGTCCACGAAGAATCGGATTAGGTGTTTAAAGTAGTAAATTTTTCTACCTCGATGATGTTTCTTGCCAGCTCAGGTACCTTCTTGCCCCCGATCTCTTTCTTGTAGATCCTGTTACCAAGGGTAACTTCCTATCGATTTATCGATCTTTAAAAGAGAAATAACAACTGAGGGCATCATCGTTATGGGAGAATTTTGTCTTTATTTTGAAAACTAATTAGTGAAACGAAAAGACCTGAAGATACTCTACACTGGCTGCATATTTTGAGTGGAGTATGTTTAGTGAAATTAATTTCAATGTTTTACAAATATCTGCCTGAAAATCAGCAAAAAGGCAACAATTTTCATTACACTACTGAGTTCTTTTGAAACGAAAATAGTTTCTGTTTTGGTCACGTGCATTTTTGAACGAAAATATGTTTTGATATTTCGACAAATCATAAAAGTTGTGACGTAAACAAAATGTATTTTAAAGCTAATATACAGATGTATGAAATAACATTATTTCGATATTTTGAAAAATCAGTAAACGAAAGCAATGAAAACAAAGTACCTTTATTGTACCAAAACAGTTGAAGAGAAAATGAGCACATACTTGAAAATATTTTTAGAGTAGAAACAAAGGTATGTTTTCGATCAGTAATTCACTGCTTTGAAATTAAATCGTCTTTAAAACCAACATCAACATAAAGTTTATTTTCTAGCCAATGATATTTTAAAACGACAGTTCTCTTGATCGGTTTATTTACAAAACAAATAGAAAGCCAATGTCAAATAAATGGTTTGTTTTCTTACATCTCTAAAGTCCGGGATAAACGTCGCATTTCACATGTGCCAAACCTAATTGAGAAACATGACATTAACTTGACTTGGTTCGACAGATTCAATTTGGCACGGCTAGCTGCATTTGGAGCGACTTGTTTCGTCGAACGTCACGGCAAAAGCGCGACCTAAAGTTAAACGTCGAGCTTTTCATGTGCCGAAGAAAAGGCATAAATCATCATCAATTTATCTTTGCTTCAAAACGAGGCCTAATTTGGTTGCTAGGATGCAACCGATTTTGATTAAGCACGGCAGAACTGGGCTCGACGTTTAACTCAATGTCGTCGAACTTAATTATATTAGGCTCAGCAAATGAGAAGATGAGAAGTGCGACGTTTAACCTGGCCCTAAGATACTCTGTCACGAGTTTTTCTTTGTTTAGAAGTCTGAAACTGTTTCATTGCTGAATATATCACAAAGGACCCACACGTTTGACATTTTCATATATTTGAGCCTTTATTCCTGACCCTGCAACTTCTGTTGTCATTTCATACCCCATTCACATACCGGGTGTCCCAGAAAAGTGTATACGAATTTGGTTGGCCTCAGCGATGTGAATTTAGCTTTAATCAATAGGCAGTCACTCTCAAGATGATCCTCGATAATTGACTTGAGCACAGATACTTCGTTTGTGGGCATTGGTATAGTTCTTTGGGAGCAGACAATGTTAGATCATATGACATTCTGTTGCTAGAAGTCATTGATTGAGCAATTTTTGTTTATTTTTCTTTAATTTCAATTTTTGGTTTGATTCAGTTCTAGAATTTACCAAGGCCAAAACGCCAAAGCTCTGTTTTGGAAATACACTTACCTCACATAAGTATTGCACCATCGAAAACAAAATGGCTTCCTAAAGTTTCTGCAACTCAGTCGACAAAATTTGTAAAATAAAGTAACAGAATTTACAGGTTTCTCTACTGGGTGTTTTGAGACAGAAATTAATTGCTTATCCATGTTATTTTTAATTAAGGTAAAATGAAGTGTTAATTTGTTGATTTCTTTGATAAATTAGCAAAAACTTTAGAACAACATCAAACAAAATTTTAGTAAAAAATCTAGAAGAGTAGGCCATGTAGAAACGAAGAATGAACAGATTTCTTAGATCAAAGGTAACAAAATCTTGTTGTTTTCAAATCTGGACTGTGCAAACTTCATTGCCATGAAAAAAGTTTCCCTCTTTGAATGGAGTAAAAGAATAAAATTCAAGTAAACAATGAGGAAGTCATTCAAGGTAAATGAACTTGAATCAAGCTTAGGAGAAGTCATGTTGAAAAAAAGCAAACTCAAGTCACTTTCAAGTTTTTAATCACTGTCAAACTAAATTCGAGCGAGAGGATATTGTGAGGTATATCCAAATCAAGATATCTAATTGTGAACCACCTACCTAAAGTTTTCCATGAACAAAATTAATGCTAATGTGATAAAAATAGTGTCAAGCATATTCTTACCTTGGAATGGCTTCTTTCATTTTCACTTCTGTTTTATAGCCAGGTCGCATTCCTCACGGTAATCTTTTGTCATAGCGATAAAGTTTGGAGAATCCAGATTTGAAAATTACGAAGTTTATTATCTTTGCTCTAAGAAATCTATTCATTCTTCGTTTTTGTTATGGCCTAGTCCTCCAGTTATCCAGCCAAAATCTTGTTCAATGTTGTCCTCAGGTTTTTGTTAATTTATCAAGGAAAGCAACAAAACAAAATTTCATTTTACTGTTAAATAAACAGTAGGCAAACAGACGATTATTTTCCCGCCAAAATACCCGGCAAGGAAACCTTTAAAATGCTGATGCTTTTGTCATGCAAATTTTGTTGCTTGAGTTACATGACATTTTTGGCCGCCATTTTGGATACGGTGGTGCAATACTTACGTGCGGTAAGTGTAGATGCAAGTTTGAGGTTCCAAGATTAATATTTCTGCTCTCAAAGCACCAATACCAACAAGACAAGTACTTTTATGTTCAAGTAAACTATCAAGGAACATTTTGAGAATGATTAGCAATAAACCTTTTAGCTATTCTCAAAACGAATGTAGATCGAACGATATTTCATCACAATTTGTAGAATTTTCGAATGTGCACAATTGCGATCGAAGCTCTAACGCCACTCAATCGAACCTCGCGTATAAAATTGTATAAAAATATCGCTCGATTTAGGCTCTTTTGTAGAATAGCTAAAAGGTCTATTGATCAAAGCTGAATTCACAGCATAGGGCTCGAATCTTTGCGAAACTTCAAAATTAAATGTGTAAAATGTTATTACCTTATTCTTTCAATCAAATAGATTGGAGGGAACTTGAGGGCGTTTGCTATGATTCCAGAAAGATCGTTTTTGATATTATCATTATTTTCAGAGTTACAGCATTTTTAACATTTCTGCTGGTTTTGAAGTTGTGACGTCATCAAAATGTTAAGTCGTACGCCATAAAAGGTACAGACTTTTGCTTGCTACCATCTCGTAGATCGTCAAAAACTGAGTATTTCTTGCATTGGTCATTTTGACTTTCCTCAACCAGTTTAGAATTTATGTTGCTTTTAATCTTTTCCAAAGCTTCTGATACCTCCTCTCGTACATCCTTTAATAAATCTTAGAACCGCTGTAATTCCAAGAATAATGATGATATCGCAAATGCTCTATCTGGAATTATGGCAAACGACCTGAAGTATCATTCGATCTATTCAGTTGAAAGAATTAGGCAACAACATTTTACACACTCAATTTTTAAATCTTGCAAAGATTCGAGCCCTATGTTTGAATTCACCATCACTGGACAATACCAAATGTGTGTCCGTTTTCTTGGACACCCGGTAGATACAGCTAAATCAGCTTTATCCAAACCAGGTTAATTTCCGCCACTATTCTCATGGCGGCATGCTTTGAAACTGTTTCTTGAAAAACTACACATAGTGATAAAACTAGTATAACTTCGAACAGGGCCGATACCAGCTATGCCTGCGTAGGGGGGCGAAAAACCAAAATTTTCCGACGAAAAAACCATCAACAACAACAGCAACAACGATAGTTGTACCGATCTAACTCCGCGGTAACTAGAATTTGGCCAAATATCGCAATTCAACGTTGAAATCAACACAGTTAGTTAATATCAATAAAAAATATGCCATAAATTCAATAATTTCTGTTGGAATTTATGTTTTTACACTAAAAAATTCATGTTTTTCTACATTATTTCTCCTCAAAATCCTCCAAAACTAGTTATTTTGAACACAAAAATTCCGACAAGAGAGCAAAATTTTCCGACAAATGGTCTGCTGGGGGGGCGCTCCGCCCCCCCCCCCAGCCCCCCCATTGGCTTCGGCCCTGACTTCGAATGATAGGTAATTAGCTAATGTAACAACGAATTAATTGTATCTACCTAACAAGGACCGAGATACAATTATTTACTTGAGGGGGCCATGGGAAACCGGGCGACGAACGAAGCGAGCTAAAACCTTGAAGGAGGTCTGGGGGTACTCTCCTGGAAAAATTTTATACCAGGCTCCTCAAATTGGCTGAAAACCACGCTAATCTTTATTCCTCAATACAGATTGATTTTACAGGTAAATCTATTTTTGGATGTACGAATGGCTCTGGTGTAGGACAAATTTGATTTTTTGTACATTCCGCCAAAGGGTTTTCTATACTAGTGAAAGGTAGAAATTGAACGAGATATAAATAAGAAAATGAATTACCTATCTGATATTCTGAAATACTACTAAAGGAACAAAGATTTACTGCAGCAACTACTGAAAGTTTTTGAGGGGGCCATGCCCCCTGGACCCCCCTGTATCTCGGTCCTTGGTACCTAACAATGCCTCTCGCAATCATATTATCAGCTATACTTCATTTCTTATAGAGCTTTTATAATATGCATTTTTCTCCATAGATTTGCTGATCATCTTTAGTTCTGTTGGCCTAATTTATGGTAAACATTGCAGCTTGGATGCTAGGACTGAAAAGTAACTTACTTATGAATATTCGCTCTCTTTAATTGTTTGGCAAATGTATTGTAGTACAGTAGAAACTCACATAAAAGAACCTAGTTTTATAAGAACCTTCAAAATCTCAGAACTTTCAAGAATTCTTGACATTCTGATTAGAATACAGGTGGCGGACATTGGTTCAGTAATACTTGCACGATTCAGTAATACATACAGACTGTACTATGATTTAATCTCTCTTGTGACTATGATTTAATCTCTCTTGTGACTATGATTTAATCATACCTGCCAGTTAACTGTGTTAAATTGCTCTTGAATCCTCTGTTAGTTACACAGACTCCCATCTCTACATCTCTGTTTTCGTTAGGCCATTAATTGTGTTGTGTTGTTGCAGTTGTATTGAACACTATATATTCAATACAACTGCAACAACACAACATGATTTGGGCCTAAACGAAACACAGAGATGTGGAGATAGGAGTCTGTGTAACTGATAGAGGATTCAAGAGAATTTTAAAACAGTTAACTGGCAGGTGTGATTAAATCTTAGTACAGTTGTATGTATTACTGAATCGTGCAAGCATTGCTGAAGCATGCTCCGCCACCTGTGTTCTGATCAGAATTGAAGGCGTTGTGGCGCCGTGTTCTGATCCACTGACTTTGCAGCCAGAGCAGTCATGCGTACGGGGTTCAAATCCTACCAGCACCTTTGAGCGTCATGACAATGGGTCTTGGACTCGATTAGCGATTTCCTATTTCTGCGATCCTAGCGCTTGGCGCTGAAAACCGCAACTTCACCTTACTATGAGATTTTTAACAATAATTCTAACCTAAAAATGTTCTCAAGACTTCTCAAGGAATTCTCAAAAAGTCTTTCGATTTCTTGTGCTGAAGCAGTATTAATGTGTGCAAGGTGAGTACTGTATATAGGAACCTCGCAGGCTGAGATTAAGAATAAAAGCCACTTAATTAAGAACCTATTCAAGCTGCCCAAGAAAAACCTAGGTTCTTTTATGCGGGTTTATACTGTATTCATCAAGTTTGCCAAGAATGTGTACTTAGTAGGTGTTAGCAATGAAAAAAGTGATCGATAGAGAAAAAATGCAACCCAACAATGATTCAAAATCTTACAAAATTGACGAAATTTGATTAGATGTAATGTATACCATCTGAAAGTACAATCTTTCTTCTGTCTAATGATGTGCAGTTTGGATAAGAAAATAGCAACAAGAAAGGCAAACCAAGAGACAACGCATGCAACGCATGCTGAATGAAGCAGACCCTTTAAGACTGTGTTCACACGATGCCGGCAAATTTTGAAAACGGTCAAAAATGTTACAGTAGCAAAATTTGAGCTAGCGTTCACACGATGCCGGAACAATTTGAAAACAGAAGGAATTTTGAGTGTAAAACATCGTTCCTGATTTCGATGCCAAAGAAATGTACCTACACCCTAACAATCGATCAGTCTCTTTCCAAAGGTGCCGAGAAATGTTCTGTATTCATCATTCTCCAGTGTTCACAAGATGCCGTTTCCAAAAGTGCCGTTTAGAGTTCCGTTTTCAAAATCTACCGTTTTAAAAATCTGCCGGCAAAAGATGTGCCGTTTTCGTGTTAACGGGAGGCCTATCCGTCAAATTTTTCACCGTTTTCAAAATGTGCCGGCATTGTGTGAATGCAGTCTAGATTGCAGATGAAATGTACTTTCGGTAGAATTCGGCTGAATAGCAAGTGATTAATAGGGACGATTCTTGTGTCTCAATAGATTTTATGATTCGAAGCATGATGAAAACATTTAATTTTATATGGGCAAATTCTTATGATTCTAACTACTTCTTACTTTGAATTTCAGATTATTACATATGCTGCTTTTGCTACGGATACTTCGAGTCGATAGACAAAATAGATCGTTTGCCATGTTCAAAAGAGTCTTCTTAAAACATAGAAAGGTATTCATCAAATTTTCTGTTGAATTTGTAATTTCTTCCAAATTCTACTAAGTTGCTGAAAAAGTCTACAAATTTTGGAAAATGCAGTTGATCATAAAACGTTTTAGCATGATTACACCAGCTATCAAAGAAATCTTCCGGAGTGAGTCAGAAATATCTATACAGTGATTGAAAAATCGCATCGGAAAATCTATGCAAGAGATTTGTAAAGATTTGTTTTACTCAGCCTTCAGCGTAATTCTTAGAATTTTTCTCATGATTTTCGGCACATCAATTTCTTCTGAAATTAGGAATTAGCCATACGTCCTGGTTTTGATGTAACCAAAGCTGGCTAAAAATGGTCTGTTAATTATCTTGTAGCTTTTGACCTCTTTATGCCCACTACTGATGGGAAACATAATTACATCTCAACAGTTTCCATTTCCTTAGAAAGCAATGCCTGAGCTACGACATTCCTTATTTTGTCATCTTAATCGCCGAAAAATGAATCAATTTGAGCCAATTACTTACATTTTTAGGCAAGCCCCATACAAGATAGTTTTCGGGAATTCTTCCTTTGAGATTAAGATATTGCATTGTAAAATATGAATGATTTCTTAAAATCAAGTTAAACCCTCAGTCAGATAACGGAGCCGTAAGTTTTCAAATCGGTGTTGTAGTTCTCATGTTGTGATTTTTCAATGGAGTGGATAGATTTTTCTGACAAAACTGGTAAATTCCAAGCTGACTAAAGTCTCATTCCCTTAACACACCGATTTCGAGTAATAGTACAGTTGCTTGATAACCTACCGGGAAGTCAAGAAGTTAACCCGTTTGGCGGGCTCTTGGATAAAAAGTATGTGGCCCATATTCAAACAAAGACGTAAATCTATTGGTCAAAGGCTAACTTAGATGTGAAAATCTTGTCTGGTAGAATCACACGTCATTAAGACAAAAAAAATTTCGAAAAAATTCTTTAAAAAGCATCCATAGATGCGAGACTTCTACGTTCCATTTCCGTCCGGTGATTTACGTGCTATTGAAATGAAACTTCTATTGCTGAAACTGAAAATTGCCATGGACCAGAATGGAATGTGAAATCCTCGATTCCTATACAGACACGTTTACAGGCATTCTTCTAATTCTTGGATCCTAAAGATGAGTGATTTTACCAAACAGAATTTTCTCATCTAAGTTAGCCCTTGACCGAGACATTAAATTGCAGTTTCGAATATCGGCCACACACTTTTTATTCTACAACCCGCAAAACGTGCAAACTTTTTTGTCTCACCCAGTAGTCTATGCATCACTTAGCAACTGATGTTTGTCAGTGGCAATCATAAATGAGCTCCAGTACGACAAGAAGTCGAGATGTTGAAGGCTAAGATAGTCAACAGTCTGTAAGCTTTAGCTAAGATCTAGGATTGACTTCGTCCGCAACTTCGTCCTTGTAAACTACAGAGTGGCCTAACGAAAAATTATGCCGTATTTGTGTGGCTGCTGTGGATGAGCTATACTTTCTATCCTTTCGTTTTTGGTTACAGTGCATAGGATAGACTTTGAATGAAAGTTTGATACCTTGTTTATCAAATTAGAGAAATGGTTACCGATTCATGGCATAGGAAAGGCAGAACAATTGGTTGCTTTAGATACAGCACTTTCTTTGTTCTCCAACAATTTCAAAACCTCTTTATATTCAAAGAAAAGGGTTCTGATGTCCGTCTTAAATTACATGTCACCTGAGATTTGCGATAACGCAAAATTCATTTGCGAATACTTCTATTGTTGTTTTTCGCCAGCATTTTCAGGTGACATCTAATTTAAGACAGACGGTAGTGTTGTATTCATTTTTCTCCACATTTGAAACGGCTTGATGTTGTTTTGTTATTATCAGTAAACAATGCAACCATTTTTAAGCCATAGAAAATATTTCGTCACAGCAAGAGAGCCCTTTCTTGCAGTATTTACATAATTTTGGCATTTTTTGGATAATATAAAGGTACTTGTTTTGAAGCTATAACTTTCTTTACTTTCGTGTGCCATAAATCAGCAACCACTTGTCAGACTAGCTAATACAAAGTCTCAAACTTTGAGTTGAAGCCTATTCTATGCAACTGTTTCCAGTGGCGGCGCCAGCTCTGAAAAATTCGAAAGAAGTGGGGGGGGATTTTGGCGTAATTTTTCCGTCTAAAGGTATACTCAACTAATTTTATGCCATTTTTCTTTTACAATTTTGCCGACTTTTGAGAAATGGGGGGATCCCCCCCCCCCTCCGTGGCGCCGCCACTGACTGTTTCAAGAACAGCATATGGTTCAAATCATTATAAAACTTTGTAAAACTTACCGAGTGTCCCAGCAGTTACTGTGAAGGGACCTTGGATTCGAAAATTTTTATGAGTATTTACTGAGTATTTTTGCATTGGTCTTTTTGACTTCCCTCTATCATTTTACGATTTATGGTGCTTTAATCTTTGCCAAAGCAAGAGATACCTCATCTCATACATCCTTTCATAAACGTAATGATGGTGAAATTCCAAAAATGATGATGGTATCAAAAATGCTCTTTCTGGGATATATGGCGAGTGACCTAAAGTTCCCTTCGATCTTTTCAGTTGGAAGAATTAGGCAGTAACATTTTACACATTTGGTTTTAAATTTTGGAAAGATTTGAACCCTATTCTGTGAAGAACGGGACAATAGAAGTGAACAGCAATCACAATAATATGGCACAGTGTTTTTGGGCACCTTATATAATTTCAAACTTCCAAATTTCTTGGGCAAAAAGTATAGAACTGTTTGTAGCGCAATGAACCAATGATCAAATGCAACGGATGTTAAACCTGTTCTGACGTACCCATTATTCATGACAGTAATATCGATAACGTACCTCTCTCATTCCATAGGAACTGTTGACTTGTTGGTATATGAGTTTTATCATGATTATGTTCGTTGCTGTGCTGGTTTACGCTCTAGAAACTAATCCCAAAGATGTCACTGTCAATAATCTGTTCAATGGATTTTACTGGGGTGTTGTAAGTACTAGCTTTCTGCTTTTTTGACCTTTGCAGACTTGATCTTTTTAATCAATGTAAAAATACATATCACAGCCAATTTTTTCGAAATCAGTTTGTGCACATAAGTTGTAAATTGTTCTCTTGTGCCCTTTGATGTGACTGATTTTCATTCCATGCCGTCAGCTGTCTTGTTTGCTCTCTTGTTTTTTTCATGTGCACTAATATCTCAAATGCTTGCTCTCTTGTTTCGTCATGTTCATTTTTTTCTCAGACATTTGTTAGTTTGTCTTCATTTATATCTCAAATGTTTGCTCCCTTGTGAGAATGATACAAAAGCATGCTTTTGGAGCAAAAATGGCTGACTAACTGTGTTGATGTTGATGAGAGATGGTGATTTATTTAAACATTTTCCAAATGCGACGAGCAGTAATCAAAAAGTGCAGGGAGCGTTGCAATCAATGCAGCATTGAGTGCAACGAGGAGTTTTGAAGTTCAATAGCTCAGCCGAACAAGTTCTCATTGTTAAGCTACGTGGTTCATTTGGAACAGATCCAGCAAACAAACTTTGTCTCAAAGAAGATCTCGCTTGAGATTTGTGATAACACAAACTTACTCCTGTAAAGTACTTCATGTTTTGTTGTCAGTAGGTATCTTCACGTGACATCTAACATGTGACAGACTGTAGTCAGTCGGTCCTTGTTGCATGCTCAGAACACATGTTTGCTTTAAATTATTTCTATTCCGTTCTAACAGATATCCTTGGCATCGATTGGGTATGGTGACATTAGTCCAAATACAGCAATTGCAAAAATTCTAATATGTGTTATAGCAGTTTTTGGTACTGCTTTCTTCGCTATGCCAGCGGTAAGTTTTCTCAACAGATCAAGCAGAAATAATAAACATGTTTTAAAATACATCATATTACCGAAAATTTTTCATCGCAAGGAACTATTTTGACGTTTGCCCAAAATCTTTAAAGATCGATGTAAGATTTGTTTACCCATTTCTTTGAGTTGAACAGCTTGCGGGAATTTGAACTATTATGCTAGTTCTACCGTAATGATTGTTTATAATTCTTTATAATTTTTAATAGTTATTTTTTAACTTTTTTGCTAATTCTACCATAATGAGTATTTATAATTCTTTATACTTTTCAGTAGTTAGCTTTAACTATTGTGCTTGTTCTACTGTAACAATCATTCATAATTCTTTACAATCTTTAGTAGTTCAGCTATTGTGCTAGTTCTACCATAGTAATAACTTATGAATATTCATAATTCTTAATAGTTACTCTTCAGATATTGTACTAACTCTACAATGATTATGATTTATAAATCTTTATAATTTTTAATAGTTGCTTTTTAACTATTGTGCTAATTCTACCAAAATAATTCTTGATATTTGTTTTTAATCATACAATTGGAGTGAACTTTGCAGAAATCGTGAAAACTTCTTGAAATTGCAGCAAATTTGGCATTTTAAATAATTAGAGGATAACACATTATCAAATATTTAACTTGTAAACAACAAGTATGTAAGACTTGTGCTTGGTACCATATTGTAGACATTCATAAAGACATTAAATGTGGTTTCGTTGAAACTTAGTCTGTGTTCTCTCAAACGTTTAGAAATTGCGCTCTGTTTATGATAAGTTTTTCAAAATTTTTCTTGAGATCTTGAAAAGGAGGAAAACCCTCTGATTGTCGATTTGTTGAAGATTTTGTTTTTTTTTTCATGCAATGAAAGGAAAAGGAAACAGGTCATTGAATTTTACTACTGACGAAGGGTCAAGTCTGAAACGTTTATTAGGCTACATACTGTATTAAAAGTTATCTTATGCATAGAATTTTACGCCAACCTTTCTAGAGATTTTGAACCTATGCTTAACCCTTACCCGTTTTTTTTTCCATTCTTTGGTTTTATTATCAATTTTTATTCCGGTCCTTATTGTCGTCGGTTTGTGCAAAAAATGAACGTGTCGATGTTATTGTTGCAAAAGTTTTTACAATTAACTCTGGGTGGGTAAAAGGATGCCCTCCCTCAAACGTATATACTCTCTGAGACTCCTGTTTAAAATTGGTTAGAAAGGCCGCAACGTTTAACTGGATAAGGCGTCAAATCTTTTTTTCCGAATCATATTCTTTGAAAATTTTCTGTGAAATACAATTCTTCCAAATATTGTAATATTTCTTTGAATAGGAAATATCTTGTAAGCTATATCAAATACACTGAAAATTTCTTGGAAATTTCGAAATTGCCTTGGTTAAATGAGAGATATGGCATTCCTTGTGCTTAGCTATGCAGTTAATTTGTTAAGACCAAACGAAATTGCTAAGACGTTATTTAGCAGACTTTTTTGTAGACTTGTTGCAAGTCTATTTCGTCAAAAAGAGTTGGGAAAGGAATGAGCGAAATACTTCGTTTGTTTCGTTTGCAACTTTCGAATAGACTTATTACAGGTGACGAAACAGATCTGGGGCAGGTCTCACTTGCTAGGTGTTGCTCCTTAGAGTGTCCAGTCCACTAGGGACTTCATTTGACAGTATCTAACGTGCATATTGTGAATAGAAATGTTGACAGTATCTAACTTGCACTTTTCTTAGCACACCAAGGCCCTTCAACTTAAGTCATCATCGGAGTGTGACTGACTAAAACGACAAATATAATACCTTTGTCGTTTTACTCAGTCACACTCTGATGATAACTTAAGTTTGAAGGGCCTTAGTGTGCTAAGAAAAGTTTTCGTTTTTTGCATCTGCCTCTTTGTAGTATCTGACGGTGAGTCAAAAAAGTCGCCCGGCGTTTGAAAGGCTACTGCTCCCTAAATATATAAGCAACGATATTTCGCAATATCTGATTATATAGCTAACATGTTCAATTATTTTTAGAAATTTTCCTGGCTAAAATCGGTCACTCCATTCCGATTCTGTAGGCAATTTTCTAAAATGAATCCCTTTGAGAAACCTTTAAAAACGTGCTAAAATTACAAGCAAAAATCCCTAATGTGTTTACCTCACAGCGATGACTTTCAGCACGCTTTAGCACGTGCTTTCGTTTTGGCCGGTTGAAAGGGTTTCCTCCTAGTGTGAACAACTTATTGAGGGGATTCCATTCTCCCATGAGGATAAAATACATGAGCACATCCAAGAGTCATTATTGCTAGGAAGGAGAACAAAGGGAAATTTTGCTTGCTGTTTTCGCTCGTTTTTGCAGATTTCGAAAGGGGCTCTCTGCAGAAACTCTCCTATTTCGACGGGAAGGAACGACCGATTAAAGCCGGGTAAATTACTGAATCTAATTGACATATCGGGAATAAAACAAGACAGTTTTCAACATCATTGCTGTGATATTCAGGGATCGGGATTTTTTCAAACGCCGGGCGTTTTTATTGACTCACCCGGTATATTCTAAGTATAGATCTTTACCATGTGCTGCATAGAATTTTCAAGAATAATGTTAAACGGCAGAAACATTAGTTCCATTCTATGTCTTATTCGATGACAACAATCGTATTTCCATTTGAAACCGTTCATCAATACTGAATGAATTGTTGGACTGAACTGGTGTTATTATGGGGAGCTTACCACGTGCAGTAAGAAACTTATACCGGCTGTCACATAAAAAATACTCCCACTTGAAAATTTATCACAATTTGATTTCTCAGCCGATCTTCAACTTATTATTTCCCTGACATAGCTGATCTTTTAACTGATTTAAGAATCTGCAAATTTAGCTCTCTTTGGAGCTGCCTGATTTGAATCTGACTGCAAAAGAGCACTGATGGTTGCCAAATCAATTTCTCTGTGTATGTTAAGCTTGGTATGTTTGGTCATAAATGACAGATAGGAACGCGCATTATCATCGAAGACATCAAGGATAATGAAAAATCTGAAGATTTAGACTTTTGACCAAGAATGACCAGCTTTCTTAAAAGGTAGCTATAGCTCAGAATAAAGTTTTTCAACTGGTAAATTAAGCAAAAATTTTATCATCTACAAAATATTTTTGGGTCATTGACAAAACAAGTCAAAAAGGAAACTTTATCAAATGAATTATGGTCGATTTTTGGTGATTTTTTAAACAGGATTAGTTTTTGGGACACCCGGTAGCTGGTCTAACCATCTGGTGGTTTTGAATGAATAGGGGATAAAATGCTTGGTTAACACTGTGCCAATACTTGAAGGGATGGTCTAGAATGATTGAGTCTTACTTATCTTTCACAAAAACGAGACTGCAGCCTGCCAAACCAAGACCGCTCAAAGTAGTTTCAGCGGGGTATATCAGTTTGGGGGAGGAGCGAAACTATCGCATGTAGTCAGTCTAGGAGTCGTCATTCTTAGCCACATGGTGAGATTTATTAAATTGTTCCTAAATTCAGGTTCTAATAAAGGTAAAAGTAATATACTATGCAAGAAAAATGAGAAAAACGGCAGAGGAAAAGCAAGATTCTCAAAACAACTTTAAAGTTTTATTGGCTTTTAAAATAGATCTTTGAAACCACCTTTCACTGAAGCAGCTGTTTGACATCTCTTTGTATATTATCTTCTAGGGTATCATAGGTTCTGGTTTTGCTCTTCAAGTAGCTGAGCATCAAAAAGAAAAGCACATCAATAGAAAACGAAGGCCAGCTGCTGTGGTAATACAGGTCAGTAATAGACAAATTTCATTAACCCTATAGTGGTTGGGCTATCTGATGCATCCTATTTTGGTTGGGGGGCAAAAAGCCCCCCTCCCTACCTAACTCTTGACTGGTAATAGATAGAGCAAGCAAATTTGGTGTGCTAATAGCCTCAGGCATGTACTTTCTGAAAATGTAAAAATTAACCTTAAATTAGCCATCTTTTTTGCTCACGTCAGCATTTTCCTTTGTGTGGTTAAGAAAAGCGGCAAAGTTGGCCAAAATCAGGAAAATCACGATAAAATTAAATTTAGAGCACATTTTCCACCCAAGCATGATAATTATGATAGAATACATTAAATAACACTACCTTACAAAAGAAATTTGCAAAATATTCAAATTCTGCTCCTTTTTTGCGATAATTGAAATTTGAGAATTTTCGATTTTGCGATTTTTCCAGGGTCAATCCCAGAAAGTTGTCTCCTGCCCCTTCATTTTCAAAATATTTAGATGAAACTTTCTGAGAAGTTGCATGGCTGTAAAATGTTTCCTAACAAAGTTATTTAAAAAAATCTACTTGGAGGGGGCAAAGTTCCCCTTAAATCAAAATAGGGTTAACAAACATAGAACTAACGCGCGTGCAGTAGATCATACCCGATCGATCTCTAAATCCCAAATCACCGCACAGAATTTTCTGTGTCCACTCATGTGGAGTCTTTACATGTGAGCGATGTTATTTGATTTTGAAGAAAATGTGCAAGGAGCTTAACTCAAGCTTTTGGCAAGAGAGTAAATCAGAAATCTTCAAATTGGTCAGTGTACGACTCGCCATTGACTTTTAAAGGTGGATGGTTTTCTTGGCTACACAATATCAAATATCAAGAATCCTTATTGATCAAATGCAGAATCGCGATGTAAAAAAGTCTTTATTTTTCTCAGCCTAAATAAAAGAAACTTGGGTACGAGTTTTTCTAATTATCTGGTGCCTGAAGACAGTTTCCCAAGAGTTTCTAGATTGATGATATTTGATACTCAGTTTTATTTTATTTGAATTTTGTCATGAAATTTCTTTTGTCGTCTGCTTCATATTTCTGAAGACGAAAAACTTTAAATCATTCCAAACAGACTAGGGTGTTGCTTTTGACCGTAAAAAATAGTTTGCACCTGGTGGGTCAGGAAAGTATACCCACTGTTTCAAAAGTCATACTGAAAAGCTATGCGACCAATTTGTAAAATATTAATTTCATCATCTAACTGAGGTTTGGTTTTAACTTAATTTGCCGGGTTTTTTCTCTTAACGTTGAGCGCATTGTTTCCCTCTGAAATCAAGCCCAAAAGTCCCATTTCTTGATATACCTAAAAGCAGATAAAAGCTTGGTCACTGCTGTCATGTAGATTTTGGCTTTTGGTCCCCATTATTGATTGGAAAGCATAATTTTGCTGCAACAGTTTCCATATCACTAGGAAGCAATGCCCAGCCTGCAAAAAAATACTGTTGCCAATTCAATCCTTGAAAGTTAGATCGAATTGAGACAACCACTTATAATTTTTGGCAAAGCTTGCGGAAGCTTGTTTACGGGAATTCTTTCTTCGTTTTAGATTAAGATGATGCAATCTTAAGTAAGAATGACCCAGGAGGTATTCGGGTATATTTAGGATAGCGGTGCTCAGGTTACATTTTTGGGTGGAAAATTTGGGCAAAACTTATTTTTTTGGTCAATTATTTTTATGCAGCTATTTTTTATGTACCTGAAATTCTGCATTACTTTTTCGGGTTTCAAATATGGGGAAAAGTAAAAACATTTGGGAAAACATATTGTGCAAACAAAAACAAAATCAATTGATACTACTAAAATCAACAGATGATGAGAAATCTAATCATTCACGGCACTTTTCCGCAGATATTGAATTCATAATCGTCGAGTATGTTTGATCAGTAAAATTATGCTTTGGGTCTATTTCCATGCCAGAAATTAATCTGTTTGGTGTTGGGTCGATGCTTCATACCCCTATCATAAATGTACCTGAGTACCCCCCCCCCCCCGCTCCTGGGAAGTATATTTTCTCAAAGTTATGCTAAACCCTCTGTCAGGCAGCGAAGCTGTAATGTTTCTAATCAGTGTTATGGTTTCTGGCGGTAAAATGTTTCAAAGAGTGTGGGTACATTTTTGTTACTCTCTTGGTATACTTCTCGTTTTTGAACTCAGCATATGAAATAAGAAATGTTTTGAATTCTCTTTGCAGAGCTTCTGGAGGAGGTACGCTGGAGATCACGACTTACATGCGACATGGTTACGACATATGATCGACAGAGAATCACGCAGAATAACAAAGCAGCGAATTATCAAGTCACAAGATGTATTACAAGGACATATACCTTTATCAGCTGTCACAGGTAATTTAAATGTATGGGTGATTTTTCTTGGAAACATTTTATGAAAATACTTTTTAGGGCACTAGAAGTTTTGGTCAAGTCTGTCCAGTTTTTTTAATCATTTCATCATTATTATATGAAAAACACATGAGCATCTGTTTCCGTAAAAAATGGCTTTTGCTGAATTGCAATGGGCGAGAGGATATGAGCCGGTTGCGAAGGTAGGCGAGGGTAAAAATATGAATTTCAGTCAATCAGCTGTCCTTCCAAGGGGCACTCAAACTTGAACCTATCATAACTCATCAATGTCCACATGTAATACTGCATTCACATTGACAATGTAAAACCAGCTTTATCTGAGCCAGTTTCAATTTCAACCAATCAAAAATGACTGGATTTGTTTGATTGACCAATCAGAAGGCCCTAGTCAAAAACCTATGGTTTAATCTAAGCTGGTTTAAATTTGCAATGCGAATGGGACATAAGTAACAAATATGACTAATAAATACTTTTCGGAATTTGCTAATTTTTTCAATTTATTTATCGTTGGACTGCAACATATGATAGCAAAATAAAATTAATGGCTAATCAGTTTCAACTTAAAAATCATCATATAAAATCACGTAAGAATTGGTCGGTGAAAATTTTATAAGTCATCGAAGGATACAACATAAAACGGATAAAACGTTTATCATGAAAGCCAAAGTTTGGATTAGACTCAAGACATAGGCCAAATATCGCAAAAATTGCAGCAACAACAATAATAACAACAACAACAACAACAACAGTTTTTATTGGAGCATCCAGCAGTCTATTATGACTAGTGATAACTACGAACATGTCATCAGTCTAAGTTTTGCTTCTAAATTTGGCATAATTTGCATGCACAGTTTTCTCCATACAATTTTTTTGCCGTTGTTTTAAACTGAACAACTAATCTAGATCCTTCTTGTCGCTATATCCAAATTAACGAATAAGTTCTCGAATTTAACATATTTCTTACTCAGGAAAGTATAGAGATTTTCTCCAAAGGAGATTTTCGTAGTTCTTTGACATGTTGTACCGACAAAAGTACTCCTTTATCGACTTGGATGCATTTCCAAAAGGAAGGCTAGCTAGTCCAATGCAGCGACTGTGCTAAATTGATCATTGATCGCGCTGATAACTGGAAGAAGTACATCGAGGCTTTCATACGATAGTTTCTTCACCTTCGTTCTCCTTTCCACTTTGAATTAAATCCATGACTGAAGTCTTCTTCAATTCAGATATCACCTGAAAATGTTCGCGAATAAAAATGATCGCAGTGTTTTATTTGAGATATTTTGCCCTTATTACGAATCTCACGTGACATCACATTTGCGATAGACTTTGATTGAATGTTACGGTTTTGTTGTCTCTTAAGCTGTATGTTGCCTAAAGTGTTAGGTCTTACATTGATTATGTTTTATTATCATTATTATTATTATTACGAAAAACACAACTGTTCTATATCATACGTTTCGATGTAAAATCTTCTTCAGATTTTACATCGAAACGTATGATATAGAACAGTTGTGTTTTTCGTAATTTTCTTTCTGTTTTATTTTGGTGATGGTTTGAGTTAGATATTACTATTATTATTATTATTATTATTATTATTATTATTATTATTATTATTATTATTATTATTATTATTATTATTATTATTATTATTATTATTATTATTATTATTATTATTATTATTATTATTATTATTATTATTATTATCAATTTATTTATAGCAGGCGTTAAGGATAGCTACTACAGCTAATTGATGCCTACTATGTTTGTCAAGCACTTTGATTAGACAGTATTTTCGGGTAAGCTTGATCACGTGGCGATTATGCAAAATGGGCAGTTGGTTTAGTGAACACATTGAAATGTTTATGTCCAGTGCAAGGCAGAATTAAGCCAGGTTATGCTTGGTGTGAGGTTAGCTACTGATCGTTACTACTATTTGACAGACTTGTATATATCTAAATACGCAAATACTCTATTGCTGAATTTCATAGTAAATATTTGCTGGTTATGTTTGGATCGTACTAGAAATGCACGATGGAGACCGGGAAATCCAGTAGTTTGGCAAACGCCAATAACATTGGCTCACCAAAATTGGTGTCTAACGTATCTTTTTGTCTCCTTGTTAGGATCAGCTAAACCAGCAGCATTCCTTGGAAGCCGTTCAGAGCCAGTGCAGCTCCAAAAGTGAGTACACTCTATCTTTTCTCTATGATGCCTAAAGATTGTTTATAATGCCATGCAAAATGTGAAATAGTTGCAACGTCCATCTAAATAGTTACTGTTTATGGAGCGATTCTGCAAGCATGTTGTGAAGTTTGTCTATAGAATGTGCTTACATCTATTTTCTACGATGGCCCACAGGGGACATGCAGCATGCACTAAGTTTAGCACACACAAAATCAGATTGCTGCACACAAAATCAAAAATCGCCCACAAATTTACTTTCCATGCACAAATTCAAGGTTGCTGCACACAAATTTGATTTGCTGCATACAAAGTTGGTGCTGCAGCACACAAATTGTGGCCTGCTGCATACAAGTTGTTAGCAGACAAATTTAGATTTGCTGCATCTGTTCCAGTTCACAAATTGAGGCCAACAATTTTGATCAAGTCTTTTAGGTCTGCAAGTTTGATCAAAATTGATCTGAAAAGTGATTTTGATCTTGATTTGATTTTGAAGACGACTGATTTCTTGATTACAATGTACGGCAATCAAACCAATGGTTTGCACTTAGAGAATTGAGCATTGGGACGAAACAAAAACAACAAGACTACACTCTAATATTTCACATTTAAATTTCGTGTTTTTCTACCATCCATTCCATTATGGTAGCTTATCCCAATTCGTCTCCACTAATAGACATTTTTCACATTTACACCGACGCAGCAAGCCATATATCATTCCTGTTTCAAAGCTGTTATTGTTTCAACTCCACCTGAACCTTCGTTGCTATCCCCAACGGTTGCCGAGCACCCATTCCATCTAGTGCATAAATAACAGACATGATAAATGATCTCAACACCCTGCTCAACACCATTAGTCACATACCTCAGTATTGGTTTTTCCCTGAGACAATTGGAGGCAATTTAATACCAGGCAAGAAACGTTTATTATGCAAATTATGCCTACTAGTTTTTATGTTTATCAGGAATCAAACAAACGACTGGCCTAAGGGAATGTCAGCAAATAATCAAACTGGCTGGTAAATTTGATAAAATGAAGTACACATATTTTTCCATAAGAATCTAAGAATTGAGGCCAGAACTGAAAGTTTTTCTCAAAATTAGTAGATTTGAGTGCCCAGAGTTTCTTAAAGGTTCCATCAAAAGCTAGGTCTGTCCTTGTGCACTATTCCAAACAATGTTATCTGACGCCATTCGGATAGACATCACTCAAGTACATTCCGAGTAAGAAATAAAGTAAAAATATGTCAAGGATTTCGTTTGTTAAAAAAAGTTTCTTTAGTTATATTGTCCCAGTAGCCTAAAGTGATCTCTTTGTCTTCAATAAATTGACAATACACTGTGTACAACAGCAGTTATTGGTAAGTGAAAGCAAGCATAGCAACAACAGAAACGCTCTTTGCATGCTGCAACACCCACTTTGTATGCAGCAGGCCGCAATTTGTGTGCTGCAACAGAATTTTGTATGCAGCAAGTCTGAATTTGTGTGCTGCAGCACCAACTTTGTATGCAGCAAATCAAATTTGTGTCCAGCAACCTTGAATTTGTGCATGGAAAGTAAATTTGTGGGCGATTTTTGATTTTGTGTGCAGTAATCTGATTTTGTGTGTGCTAAACTTAGTGCATGCTGCATGTTCCCTGTGGGCCATCGCAATTTTCCTTTCACAATAGAATTTTTTGCAATAGCATCAACTCTCCTATCGCTACAAAATAGAGAAACTTTGATACCAGAACTAAGGGAGCGGTTACTTTTAGTCCTGGGTACCAGGGCGGAGGATAATTCCACAGAATTAGAGAAAATTTTATACCCTACCTTGAACACAGAAACGATTTTCATACCCCACCATCTCTCAGCAAAATGGTTTAGTACCCAATTCAGAAGTCTTTGAGCATAAAACATAGATCTGCGGAAAGATACTAAGTTGTCCAAGGAGATTTTTGTACCGTTCAAGTGATTCGTCATTTCTAGGAGTCTATTACGTTTTCTTTCAATCTTAGATCAATGACTTCATCCAAAATTTTTCAAGCTAAATAGTTTTGCACCCCATAAAAATTGTTCTTAATATTTTTGTACCCCCACCAAATAGTGGAAAAAGTTTCATACCCCTGCCAAAAATCCTCCGCCCCGGTACCCAGAATTGAAAATGACAGCTCCCTCAATGATTAAGGAAACCTCTTCGTTCAGTCAAGGAAATCCAAAGACAATATTTCCCTCAATTTTCCATGTTTCTGAGAGTTTCTTGATAGTGGCAAGGCTTCATAAATCTTTGTTGTTAAGTAGTCATGATGGCAGCGGACGTGAAGAGCAGAACTTGGAAGAAAATCGTAAGCAACCCTTAAAACACTAAACTTTTTAATACTGAAATGATGATGATATTAAAAGTCTTTCAGTATCGGGCAAAATTCTTCGTTTCTTT
The DNA here is from genome assembly GCA_964020215.1 of Aurelia sp. 3 sensu Dawson et al. (2005). Lineage (NCBI taxonomy): Eukaryota > Metazoa > Cnidaria > Scyphozoa > Semaeostomeae > Ulmaridae > Aurelia > Aurelia sp. 3 sensu Dawson et al. (2005). The sequence goes on from OZ026590.1 coordinate 12,562,399, forward strand.
TAAATAATACGTAGCATATGACAAAATCTTTCAGATGAATATTCCAGCATAAACTCCTGATTCAACAAGTGAGAAGCTGCATGCTCATTTTGGGTATTAAAATCCAAGCCAAAATCACAGAAATCACTTTAAATATGTGAACTTTTCTTGCGAAGCTATGATACCTTAGCAGCAAATATTCTGTTCATATCATTATCAATTTCAATGTTAATTTCAAATTATTATCAATCCAGGTTAACCCTTTCGGAGAAAAATGCATTGCGATTTATAAGAAGACTGAAAATCAGAGCTGCGCTTAAACAGTTCAGAGTGAGTATGGTTAAACTTAGCTATCTGTAGCATCGACACTGAATCTTGATTGGCTGACAGAACAATTGCAAAACAATTAGAAAGACAGCTTTTGTTCATATTCACACTACTGTTTCACTCGTTGCAAAATGAAAACCTGCCATACCCAGATCTTACAGCGCTGGTCGCAGGCACAAGATATTGTTGTACATTAGTTGCTCGTATTTGCACTGTGCACAGAGTGATTTGGTCGAAGGCTCAGGTTTCCAAAGCCATTTCCTCATAGGCACAGAATGTTTTGATGATGTCTGGTACAACCGTGTAACGAAAAGCAAATGAAAGGCCCTTTAATTCACTGCATCAGTCGATTTTCATTAGTTTTGATTGACAAACGATTTGCACAAAACTTCGATTTGTCTTTAATTCTTGCGAATTCGTTGCTCGCACATTGATTCAAAATGCATTTCTTTGTTGATTTCTAGCAAGCAAGACGACCGTATGATGAGAGAGATATTCTTGATCAGTTTGCTGCTGGTCAGATTGAAATGTTTGCAAAGTTACGGATTATGGGCTCGAAGTAAGTTTGAAACAGCTATTGTTCTTGTATTCTTGCTTGCATCCTAGAGCAGCGATAACATTTTCTTTCTCTTTATATTCATAAAAATTTACAATTACAATATAGCGAACAAATTACAGTACAAGACGATAGTGCAAGGAGGATGGAAATACATTGCAACCCTGCAACTATTACACTTAACATCACATTACGTAGTCAAACTACGCACTAATTACATAGTTACACTGAACGTAAATATTGCTTAACATACAGGGTGTCTGAAACAAAATGTTCGACGTTTGATTAAATACTAAAAAATAACGATAAACTGAATGGGCACTTGGTCAAGTGACCCTTTTTCTGATATTTTCAATTAATTTTTGACCCAAAAATCCTGGAAATCCGCTAAAAATTCATGGAGTAACAAGCCTTTGAAATTCGAGATTATGCCAAAACTGAAACCAGAGGCCTAAAAATGGCATTTTTGGTAAATGTCTCATCGACCATCATTCCTGCTATTTCTCAATCGTTTCAGGATGAACCAAAATGGGATCTGAACAGGTTTTCGGTAACCTAACTTTCAAGCATATGGATGCTTTGAGGAAACCGATTCAGTCTCTCGCTGATTATGCTTTGAGCCACTGTTTTTGGGCATATGCAATGTTAAGCAAATTTTGACAATGATCACAAGGATTAAATTACTTTGGAAGTCATGTTTGGTTTGCTCTGATATCAACGAGAGGTATGACATTAGACAAGCTTTTTTTTACGTTGGTCTTTGAAGTTTTTGTATTACAAGTAATCTGGAGGTCTCTGGTTTCAGCTTTCGCATATAATTAATCTTTGAAAGCTCCCAACTGAGTGAATTTTATACCGATTTGCGAGATTCTGGTCTCTAAAATTATTTCATAATCTTAGGGACAGGGTTATCTTCCCAAATTTTTTGAGACACCCTGTAGATACTGATATTAAACAAATACTAATGCTATAGATACTAACACAAATACACGAAAATAATCTAACAGGAACTACACAAAAGAAAAAAGAACCGCTACAGTGACTACTGCACTTAAAGAACCCGTAAAAGAATCCAGATCATTAAACAAGGGGTCTGAGCCTGTTCCCGTCACATGAACAACAATACTACTTAACATTTTCTGAGTATGTTCAAGTCAAATGCAAAGTTGCTGTTAGGGGCATCCACTTTTGCAACATCAGCATCGTCATCACCAATTGCTCGCATGGTGAAGTTCAATTTATTATCACTAAATGTTGGCCTGAAGTGAAACCAATGTATCTTCATATCTAATTATACTCATGCGTTTCTGGCAATATTTTTGCTCCTCGTTCAGAATATGGCCAGGTGGTCTCAGAAAATATGCATTCTTGTCGGCACTTCAAGAGAGAGAACCAAGAATTTGATAAGCTTGCATTCTCAGTGTCCTAGGATTGCCTACAAATGCTATAGAGAAATTTGAAGAAAACCATTAAAACTTTGGCTGTTGAACTAGAAGGTCTGGATCAAGCAGTATTTGATGCAGTTGTACTCGGAAGATTCGATTGCTGGACGTTAGAGCTTCTATCACCATGGTACATGTATCATCATATTTTCAGCTTCCTGCAATCGTAAATAGATGTTCCTTCATCCAGACCCCGGAGAGGGGGGGGGGGTTTAGATAACACATTGAGCGTGCGGGCGTATGCCGCCCATATGGGTGAGTGGGCTCAAATTTGCAAAAAAGTAGCTTCAAATAGGTTTTCTCCTCCGCTGAAATTCATTTCAAAAGTAATGAACGCAAGTTTTGGTAATTAAGTGGACTTGCCCAAGTTGGGCAAGTCAAGTAATTAGGTGAGGGTAGATTTCTAAAATCCGGGCGACAGACTGCTGTCCATGCATAGGTCTTGTACCTCGGGATTCAGACGATTTTGCAGAATAGCTAAAAGGGATCTTGTTGAAAGTCAGATATAATTTCTTATTTTGTTCCAGCCAGTTGCATTGTAAAACTTTCTCGCTGAAGGACAGTTTTCTTTTTTTCCAGAGTCGAAAAGATATCAATGACTGTCGGTATGTATTATGCAGTTAAAGGGAAAATGTTCCTAAAGGTTATAAGGTGGCCCAAACGAAGAGCGCTATTTAAGGACTACAGTGCAACAGTCACAATTGCCTATGAATTTATTAGAACTGCGCTGGATAGGCTTCAGTTGAAATAAGCTGTTATGTTGCGCAAAATTATGATTTAAAGTGCATATGAAGCGAAAATTTTTATTCGCTATTTTAATAAAATCGAGATCGCTGATCACGAATATGGCAATGAAATCTTCGAGAAATTTCTGTAAGCGACGTAATAACCTCTCGTAAGTCCGATTCTGGTGGTTGAGGGGTCTTGGTCGGGTGTTACGTTTTGACGTCATAGGTTTGTCAGTCCACAAAAGAAAACTGCGTAACAAAGGCATCCCTCAGCATTGCCGGTCAATGGCGTGTTGCACTTCGACGTTCTGAAGACGTATTCTGAGGCTTTCAGAAGCAATTTTTCGACATCAAGAGTATCAATACAATGGTACAATATCAATACAATAATACAATATCAATACAATGGTACAATATCAATACAATGGTACCTTATGGAGGAAGTGCCTTCAACTCTTGATAAAAAAAGGCGGATAAAAAATCGATAACACCATCGAAATCAGGACGAAAAGTTCTATCGAAATCGAAAATAAAAAATTTCGCTTCATATGCACTTTAAAGGAAAGATGGTATTTCCCTCCATTCGTTCATCGTCATGATCAATCCGAACTGTTCGCCATTAAGCCATATTTTGGCAGCATTGCGCAATAGTTCTTCTTATCTTATGGCTAAAATACCTCCACGAATTGATTTAAACTTATTGGTCATATCACCGTGTATTATCAGATGGATACCTACTTTTACCGCCTATTTTTATTGGGTTTTCATTATTGCACAAACAAGCACTGCAAATTGCCCCATTTTTGCTTGCAAATTTCGTCCCCTGGAATCACGGGGGGGGGGTTCTCAGCTAAATTTCGGGTAGGGGTGTGCCGCCCACAATTTCAAAATGGGGCCGTTGGCTATACCAATTTTTGTGAAAACGATACTCTTGGATAGACTAATTTCTCCATTAAAAGTGCCCTGAAAGGGCGTTTTCTAGACAAAACTTGCCAAATTTTCGCTTTCTCAGGACAGAAATTTTTTTCAAATTTGGTTTTTTTTACAGAAATTACCGAACTTTTACAGTTCTTTGACCAAAATTGCCAAAAAGCATACCCTTGCGTAGACGAAACTCGACTAAAATTGCCAAAAAGTATACCCTTGGCTAGACTAGAGGTCCTTAAAAGTATACTCTTGTGGGCGGCACATCCCCAGGTACCTTTACTATGGAAAGAGCCCCCCCCCCCGTGTCTGGAATCTACTGGCGTAGCATTAGTTTCTTTACTAAACGCTGAAGTTTTGTAAAAATTGAAAAATTGAATTGGCTAAGGGTGCCGGAGGCACGGGTACAGCCCCAATATTGCTAATCTTATAAAAAGCTTGAGAAAAGGATCGCAAAAAGAACAAATAAGGCATCCTTGAAGGACTGCGCAGAATTGCAGATGCACACAAACTTGTCTTGCCTTGTCAACTTAGATTTTCAGCACCAGTATCCTCAGTTTACCATGGCTCCCACTTACCTCCAATCTTTCACTGCTTCTTGTAACTTGTGTCAGGTAGAAGAATTCAAGAATATGTCAGTTCTCCTGTTTTATAGTGCAGTTTTGAATGGCTGCCCCCGAAGAAGAATGATTAGCGATGAAAATTTGGCAACAGGAATCATAATCTATCTGTAAAAAGGAAGTTTATACTTGGCATAAACCTAGGTAGTATCGATTATGTTTCGTTCAGTTCTTACCTTGACCATCCCCCGGGACACCCCCTGGCATTTTCACATAAAATATACCCCGTCCTCCCCAAGCTTTCGACTGTCAATTTTCCTTGGTCTTCTGATCGTTTGATAATACCAGGGGCCTTTGCCTATAAAGTTAGTGAAAATGTGCACTTTTTCAAAGCTTGGCCCCCCAGGCATTTGCCAAGAAATTTGCCCCGCCTGTCAGCGCTTGTGCATGAAATCCTTTGTTTAACTCCGGGCTGCCCGGGGTGGATCATCTGGGTAGGAACTGAACAAGACATGAGCATATAGCTGAAGAGATGTCCCGTACAGAACTTAAACTGAAAAATGCTTTTTCCTTAGATCGCCAAACAAAGATCGTAGGAGAATCAAATGGCAGAGTCACCAGAGTTGAAGAAGAGGTTATTATTCCTACAATTTACCTTCTTCGGCTCGTGTTTTTTTGTTTTTGTTTTTTTGTTTTTCAATTTGTTTATAGTGGGCTTGTCTGGATTTCTAGCTGCTGAAAACTAATTTAGGCCCACTGTGCATGCCGCATCCTGGCATGGGAACCCTAGTTTAACGTCCCTTCCGAAGGACGACGAGGTGAATTGTGAGGCCAGGCCTCCGAGGTCACCCATCCAGAGTTTGGCATCGATCGACCGAGCTTAACTTCAGTTACCTGACGAAAACTGTTTAAGCCACTCGGCCACTCACCCCGTGTTATTTATGTTAGTTGAAAATCTGATAATTCGATCAGACTTTTTGCCAGAAAAATTCAAGATGCTAAGTGATTAAAAAAAGTTTAGGCTCGAAAGGAACTGTATGATTACTCATGACACCAAAATACTGTCGTTCTATATGCCATTGTATGGTGGAATAAATACCTATAGAATTCATTTTACTAAGACAAACCATACGTTTTAATGGCGCTGTTTTTATGATGAATGAAGGGCTGGAATTGTTCATCAATTCTTCTCTGATGTTCATCTTCTGAGCAGTGACAGCGATTGTAGACAGATGTGATGATACTATGATACTAGTATCTATTTTGCTTCTAATTCTATTTCTGAGATCAATGAAGCTATTAACGTCGATTTAGCTGCGTTGAAACTGTGGCTACAAGGAAACAAGCTATCATTAAATGTTGCTAAAACTGAAGGCATAATTATCGAAGCCGATGCAAATTAAAAAAACTAGCTTCATCTGACTCAGTTAAACCACGGTTTAATATTGAGAATGATGATATCAAAATGGCTGAGGATACCAAGTACCTAGAAGTTAAAGTAGATCAGCAATTAAAATGGTCTTCCCAACTTGCATCTTTGACAAGTAAGATTTCCAGGGGTATTGGGATATTACGGTACGTACCTGCATCCGTTGTTAAACAGATGTATAAAAGTCTCGTAGAACCTCACTTTAGAAATTGCTGCCTTGTTTGGAGTAATGTTGGCGAGACCTCTTTAACTAAACTCCAAAAGCTACAAAATCGTGCTGCTAGAATAGTCACCGGAAGTCGATATAATCAGTCAGCCTTTAATTGTCCTATCCTTTCCACTCAACTGATCTAAGGAGCTTTTAGTAATTGCCTTGGGTCACCTTAATAATGGTCCCCTTAGAGATGGTTTCAAAACGTACTGTAATTATGACCGAAGAATTTAATGCTGAAGCATAATTTAGTAAGGCTGAATCATAAATGTGAGAGGACTTTGCAAAACTTTGCAATTAATTGTGCATAATGTTATTACCCTATGTTTCCACTGAATTGCCCTAAGGAGCTTTAGGTAATTTTCCACAATCGAAGATAGCGCATTTTGGATTTTATCATAATTTTCTGAATTGCTTTTGCCGCCTTTAAAGGCTCTTATTCAACCAGCATACCTTGCAAAGTGCAATTCTCTTTGGTTGGCCTTCGTTCTCGCCATTTTCAATGACCATGAAAATGGCGACAAGATAGGCCTACCAAAAGATGGATCGGGCAAGGCATGATGATGGTTGAACAGGAGCTTTAATATTTCTGTCAGTTTTGAAGTGTGACGTCATCAAAATGCTGAATCGTAAACCGGAAAAGCTACGGACCTTTGCTTGTTACCATCCTGTAGAAATTCAAAATATCGAGTGTTTCTTGTGCTTGTCATATTGTACTTTTAATGTTTGCCAAAGCAATAGATACTTCCTGTCGTACATCCTTTCATATGCATAAAAATGCTGTAATGACAAAAACAATGTTGATACGCTATCACTAAATGACTCACTGGGGAACGATGTTGAAGTTGGAGAGACAATGAATGAATTTTTTGTTACCGTTACTGATTCTCTTGGAATAAATGAAAATTTCTGTGATGAAAATGCAACAGACGGAATCACAGACCCTGTTGAGAAGGCTGTAATAAAGTTCTCAAACCATCCTAGCATTCTAAAAATCAAAGGTCACTATCAAACTGCTGGCCCCTTCGTTTTTAAAAAAGTTGCCCCTGATACCGTTGACAAGGAGGTTAGATCTTTAAATCCTAAGAAAGCTACAACACACAAAAATATCCCTCCCAAAATCCTCAAATCTATTTCTGATGTATGTGTAGAGCCTTTGACACAAATCTTTAACGATTGCATTGAAGATTCAACCTTTCCCGATGAGCTAAAGTGTGCGGATGTCACATCTCTTCCCAAGAATGGACCAACCAATACCAGGACTAACTTTAGGCCAATTAGCGTTCTGCCAACGGTCTCTAAGTTGTTTGAAAGAATAATGGATAGACAGATAGTTACTTATATTACACCTTTATATTGCACTTTATGAAAAGCTATTTTCTCCCAAAACTCCCTAGCTATAATCTTCGAAGAAACGACGTTCTATCCATTCCTAAAGTTAAAACTACAAATTATGGCATAAAATCCATTAGCTTTTTGGGTCCTAAGATCTGGAATTCTCTTCCAAATGAAATAAAGTCATCCAGAAATGCAAATCAGATCAAAACTCTCATAAAAGACTGGTTTTTCGAAAATAAATGCGCGTGCAGCATTTGCAGTCAATAAGTTCCATAATGCTATCTCTAAAATTGCTTTATGTTAGTGTATATTAGTGCTCACACTATTGTAAAACTAACATTAAAAACGGTATTATTATTATTACCTTTCTTATCCTCACTTCTCTGTGGTTTTCGAAAAGGCTACAGTGCACAATATGCTCTCGTAAGGCTCTTAGAAAAATTTAAAATTAGCCTTGATGAGGGTGGTAAGGCAGGGGCCGTACTGATGGATCTCTCCAAGGCGTTTGATTGTATTAGACATGATCTCCTGATTGCAAAATTGCATGCTTATGGTTCTTCTGGCGAAGCATTAAAACTCATTAGTGATTACCTCACAAACAGACAACAGCGAGTTAAGGTAAATGGTTCCTTCAGTTCGTGGCAAGGCCTAACACGCGGCGTTCCTCAGGGGTCAGTTTTAGGTCCTCTGTTGTTTAACATATACATTAATGATCTTCTACTTTTTATACAAAACTCAGATATCTGCAATTATGCAGATGATACTACTATCTATTCTTGTGATAAGAACCTAGATAACATAACTCAAAAGCTTGAAACTGACTGTAACGTAGCCTTACAATGGTTTGCAGACAACTTTATGAAATTAAACGCAGATGAATGCCATCTTCTGGTTCTTGGGCAGAGATGTGACGATCCAGTTACTGTTAAGATTGGAAATACTGATGTCGTTAATAGTTCCCAGGAGAAATTGCTCGGAGTTCATACAGATAGCAAACTCTCCTTTGATCGTCACGTCTCGAAGCTTTGCCAAAAAGCCAGCAATAAACTTTATGCACTTGCCCGCATATCCCCGTATATGAATCAGAACAAACTAAGATATTTGATGAAGGCATTTATTACCAGTCAATTTCAATACTGCCCTTTAATCTGGATGTTTCACAGTAGGCAGCTTAACCAAAAAATCAACAAAATACAAGAAAGGGCTTTGAGAATTACTAAGGACACCGAATCTACTTTTAGCGAGCTATTACAGAGGGATTGTGCAGTTGCTATTCATACGAAGAACTTGGAAATACTTATGACTGAGATGTACAAAACTAAAAATGAGCTAAACCCTTAATTTATGCAGGAAGTCTTCCGTGAAAATACAACTCGCTACAATTTGCGAAATAATGACGAATTTATTCAAGCTAGAGTGCGATCTGTCAGTAACGGGACAGAAAGCGTTCGGATTAAAGGTCCGCAGCTGTGGCTAACGTTTAGACCGATGCCTTTTCGTCCCTTGTTTCCCTGCGTTCCTTGGTCAAGGGACCAAGTGATATCAGCAAATCAAAGAACGCAGGGAAACAAGGGACGAAAAGGCATAAGTCTAGCTAACGTTGCCATCAACAGTGCGGAATTCAGAAACCCTTTGTCAATCTAAAAGAGAGATAAAAAAATTGGTACGGAGAAAACTGTTCCTGTAAATTATGCCGAATCTTTATTCCAAACCTGGGCTATTTATAATGATTGGCTTTAGATATCCGGTTTTAATTGTATATTTTGATGACTTGTAAATATTTTATCTATTACTTTCTTATGCCATATTGTAAATACACCTTGTAACGTTGGAATTAATTAGCTACTTTTTTATTTTAGCTATCGTATCCTATTATCCAACGATAAATAAATTGCTAATGATAATGATAATGAAATATCGCAAATGCTGTTTCTGGAATTACCGCAAAAACACATATATAGCAATTCAGGTCAAAGAGTGGAGCAACAACATCTCACACATTTAAGTTTGTTTAAAGTTTTGCACAGATTTTGTGCTATTGATCCGACGTTTAAGGTTTTCCCCAGCTGATACTTCACAATTTTTTTCTGTTTTAGATGATTGTTCTTCGTGAAAAAATCATCCAAACCAATGAACTGTTGCGAAGGATGTATAAAGGCTTTCTAAAACAGGGAACATTCGAGGAACTAGAAAGCACTGAATCATCTGAGTTAAATATGGCAACTGAGAGGAATGTGGAGGAGCATGAAATCGAGACAGAAGACTCCGAAATTGAGCCATATAGGGAAGAAGAAAGCCCAATACGACAGAGTACGTTAGAAAGACAGCAATCTTTTGAGCAAGAGTTTTCATCGTTTGACAGGGAGCATTCGCCATCCCCCTTTGAAGCAGAATCAGACACTGGGAAGGTTCAGCGCAAACCAAGTTTTTTAAAGTCCATGAAAAGGAAGTTAAGGATTTCAAGGCCTGGAAAAATCATATCGCTCGCCGGCTCTTCTCGGTCAAGTATGTATGAAACGAGTTTCGATGACGCACCACTGTGAAAAATCATGGTACCGCACTGAAAGTGAGAATTTACTCTGGCACAGAATATTGCAATCATTGAAGTTCTGCCGAGATGAAAGGCTCGTCATGAATTACGTTTTGTCTTGCCAAAGGCATTTCGCGATGCTGTGTTCAGAGCCCAGGTTTGGTCTGTTCTCAGTTATCTTGCAAAATGTGGATTCATGCTTTTACTGTTCATTTGAAGATCTTGGCTTTAACTGGCTTGTTTAAGGCATCCAAGTGTTTTGTCGCTACACAGTTACGTCAAATTGTCTGCCCATATGCTGCAAAAACACAAAGATGGTAGATGTGATGATCCAGGCCTATGAATTTCACTCGTCTTCAATGAAAGGCCACATTAGTACGACGGATCAACAGAGTTGGTATTATATTCTTATCGGTCCATGAATCGCCAGAGTCTATAGTCAATTTCTTAAAGAGAGAGCATTTGCTTGTAAACAACGTGAAGGTCCATGTTTTTGTGCCTGATTGGGAGAGAAAATGTAACTGGTGAGTCCATGAGCGATAGGGTACCTAGTGTGTAGCAGTTTGAAATTTATATCAGTAGCGAGCAATCTTAACTTATTATGTTTTGTGTTGTGAACGTATTTTTACTTTGTGTACAGCCACCTTTCACTGTTTCGTAATTTTGACATTTTCAATAGTGACCCACCTAAAGACGATTAAGGTGGATCTGCACTTAAGGTGACTCACTACTGAAAATTTCTAATTTACGGAACGGTGAATGGTGGCTGTAAACAAAGTAAAAATAGGTTCGCAAAACAAAATACAGTAAGTTAAGGTTGCTTGCTACTGATGTAGATTTCAAACTGCCACAAACTAGGTGTCATATTGCTCATGGTGTGTCCAAAAAAGTTTAAATGTTTCTGGAGATGTGGGATCTTGAATTATGGACAGACTTTAATGAATTGTAATCTTTGTGTGAATGGAAAGTCTAACTTAAATTTTTGAATCATCTAATGAAAATCGACTATGCTATATATTTGAAGCTACAATGTAGAGAAACTAAAGAAATTTCCATCAAGTTTCATCTGATTCCAACTTACAGTAAAGTGACCATTGGGACTATGCTTAGGAAATATGTATGGCTTTCATCACTTTCCCAAGTTGTCGCCAATAAGTGCAACTGTCATTTTCGAATGCAAAAACGAGCAGAATAGATTTGAACAATGTTTCGATTAAAGGCGGTCTGTCACGCATTTGATTGGGTGATAATGACAATACAAAGAATAGGAAATTTGAATGGCTGACGATCCTCTGACTTTCTACGGCCGTAGAAAGTCAAGAAGATTAGCCCTCCTTTGTTTCAAATACACACATTCACAAAGAAATCCGTTGTGTTGAGCTATGATTGTAGCGACCAATCAGATACGTGACAGACTGCCTTTAAGTTTCAGTTATCGTTAGAAACATAACAACTGACAAACTTCAAAATTCAATGAAAGACTTAGTGACACGATCAAAGTTAGCTTTATGCTTTTCTTTTCAAGGGTGTTAGGACACAGATGTTTGAATTGATTATTTTTTTATCAAAACAAGCTAAATAAATAATCAATTAAAGCATCTGTGTCCTAAGACCCTTGTTCTTTCCCTTGAATTGGTACATATTAGGTCTCTACAGGAATAACTTTCCGTCTCGTCTGGCTGACCTAGTCTAAAGTGAAGCAAAAGAATCTTCTGCAAAAAATGCACCTGCTGACCGGCAGAAACGATGTACCATGATTTCTGTTGAAGATGTGCTGCTCACAATTATTTTTGCTTTCCTCCTTACTGAGGGTGACTTTGAGGGGTACCAGAGCCCGCTAGCCGGGACCAAAATCGGCAACAACTCGAAAACAAGGAAGCAAGAATCCAATCTTCAATTTTAATCAGTAATTTGCTTTCCTTCTCATTTTGAGGTTGGCTTTGAGGGGTACCAGAACCGCAAGACCTGACAAAAATCAGCAAATACTCGAACACAAGTAAGCGAGGATCCAATCTTCGCTTTAATCAGTAACATTCGGTCATTTCCAACCTTTCGTTTTCAGTGACTGACCCTGAATTGTTCTGAAGAATCAGAAAGTTCATTCTTTGATCTGAGTAAATAACTTTAGCTAATAAATAAAGGAGGGGGCCAAGTAAATAAAATTTAAGTATTTTGATGCAAATTGAAATAAGTAAGGCGTTTTGAGGGTAGCCCGTTATATGGCTGTAATACTTTGGAAACCCAAAACTTAGGAACTTTTGTAGGAAATACCCGAAACCCGAGCACAAAAATAGACCACCGATACGGCAACGTACGACACATCATAAAACCCGATAACTTGGACGAAAACTCGGAGTGTTGAACTTGGCCGTACCCACTAAGCATGAAAGCCCAAAGCCTCCCTCCTTCCATGTATCGAAAATCATAAATTCGCAACAAGGGGTGATCTGTTGGGTCAAGCTTACAAGCATACGTTCCCCATTTGGTATTGAACTCGTGGTTCACCTCTCGCAGATCTCAAGCGGCATTCTTAACTGCTTAACTGTAATCAACATTCGAAACGCAAAAAATAATCAATTGTGGAGAATTCTGCTGAATGAACTAAATATATTAAAAACTGAAAATTATTTGATTTGCAATTAACTGTATTTTTATAAGATCTAAAGGAATGAGTTGTGCAGTGTAGTGTACTGTAGTTATTTTCAGACTAACAAAAACATAATTGAAATTTGTGGTGATTGTGGGATCTCTGGCCGTTTTGGAGATGGGTTAAAACTTGTTTCTATAGATATTGTGGGACATTTTTGAGCCACTTGCACCAAAGAATACCTTATGTTGAGGTATCAAAGGTCCTTTTGCAAATCAGAAATACAATTTATGCACTCTTCCGCCTAGCAGAAGCAAGCTAAATCCTAGGTCATCTAACAACAGAAAAGATTCCAACGTTTGCAGAGAGGTTTCTTGTTCATCACAATATGAAGAGAAATCTTGATTTTCATACCTCGTATTGTTCCTGTCTCAACTTCACATCTGACGTGCTGTTTCAGATCTATGTAACTTAGATTTAAAACGAAGTGAATGACCTCTGAAGCATAGAGTAGAAATTCTGCGAATGTAGAATGTTTGCAACACTGAATTACCCGAATTCTCTGCAGATATTTCTAGGAAAATAAAACAGCAAATTTTCGTTCTTCCATCAGCCTTGATTATTAGGAACCACGTCATTTCACTTCCAGAGAAAACTGAATAAAATAATTTATAAGCTGCATAAACATATGACGTTTTAGTGTTAACCTTACCCTGGGTACCAGACTCCGTCATTTATTTAGAGCCTGGTAACGTGGTATGATAATTTCAACTCGTTGGGGACACGGAAAAATTTACCATGTTCAAGTACCATTTCTAATTCATATGATTATTCAGAGCCTCTAGCGACATTCAAGAGGGAGATCGAGTTTGCTAGTTTACTTGCCAAACGGGACGTCCCCACAGTCATCACAAGTATAGCGTAGACAGGGTGAACAATACACCTTCTGGGCATCTTTTAATCTTTGTGTGAAATTGTAAATATTTGTTCAGCGTTTTAGTTTTTACAATTTTGTCAAGGAAATAGAATCAAATTGTTAGTTTAATATATTTTTTAATGTCCTACAGTACTTCCAATGACTTTAATGGACCGACAGATTTTAATCGTAAAGTTTGTTGCACCATTGAAACTTTGTCAGCTTCGTGATCGCAAAACAGGGAGGTTTGTCCCTTTTGAATTCTAACAAGATTTTATTCCAACTCTTATTGAAACCAGTTCTTTAGGACTGACGTGGCTACCGTGCTTAAAAACGTAAAAATGAAATGAAATGAAATTCTTGTTATCCAATAGCCCATCTATATTCCAGATTTCGATTCTGAAACTCAGCTGCTGTTTGACTGTGAATGTTTGCAGCTATGTGCCATTTCCTTCAAAACATTTTGCCAAAGATTTTACAATGAATTGAATCGTTGCCTGTCAATATGATATGACTTAGAATTGTGAAAGTACAAATGAAAGATTTAAGTTTTCAGATTAATGATGGGAAGGAAATGGGTTTTCAAAATGTCGTAGAAAAGTTGACCTCACTTGTATTCGAAAAGATGGAAATTGCTTGGATGTACAATGGAAATCAAAACTAAAAATTTACGAAATTCAAACTCAGCTCCTAAAATCTCTCCATCCATTATTTCGTCAAAAATGGTGGCAATGACCATTTTACCAAAATCTAATAGAGATCCAATTGAAAATGCACATCTTAAAATTTCTGCGTCACATTCTTTAGTATAATAGTGTGTTAATGCCTATTTAAGTAAAGTTTGGGGAGTAATAAAGATTTTACGGCTAAAGTTTTGCTTGTTCATCAAAGTTTGGCAAGTGCTGTAGAGTCCCATGAAATGAAGAGCCGATGGCAACGTGGAGTGCTTTTTCTCAGAGGTACTTTGACAAGTGAATGTTTGTTGCTTCACCAGTGGTGCTCTACTGAATATAATAACATACAGCATAATGATAGACTCTTGTGCGTCATCAACCCCAGTTCAACATTTTCCCGGTAAGGGACAGTGCAATGTTTATTTTATGATATGGCCGGTGCAAAACGTAACGGGGCAACTACTTTTCTTGAGGTTGTACAGAACAGGGTCAGCACTTTCTTTAAAGCAAATTTGAAATATAGAATTGTTCATTCGAAGACAAAATTGTCAGTCATGCAGGATGAGAAATGCTTCGAAGGTGTACATAAAATGATGCAAAATTTCGTTGTCCGTTACTTGCAAGAACGATTCATCAGTCATGTCTCTTAACCTTCAAGGTCGATTTTTACGTTGACAAATACTCGAAAAGGCCAGAACTGAATTCAGTCGTCGGTACTTCATCTTTGGCTAATGCATCGTCGGTACTACATAGCATCTGTTATTAATGAATACAGGACAGATACATTTTTAAGAAAAGGATGACGGGGTTGTTGGATTTTTGCAATAATTGCATACGGGGCAAGCAGATTTTTATTCAAGAATTTTTCTTCTCCACCGGCCATGTCAAACAATGAGTTTTGCACTGCTCCTGAGTCAAAAAATGCTAAAGCATTGTGGAACCTGTAGTCTGCTCCATGCTTATCATTGCGTGGGTAACATCTCACCATGAAGACATCGTTCTGACTCTACGAGTGATTTTATACATTTGAATCATCTCAGAATCCTTCAAAGCCGGCCTGAAATCCTTGATCAAATTTGCTAACAAATCTGGATGACGGTACAGTAAACCATTAGAAACTCATTTCACAATAACAGCCTGATTGGTTGCTTATATTAAGATATATACTTCTTCAAAAACAGGGTGTGTATACCATGGTATAAGAAACACTTTTATATTCCAAACAGCTGTAAAAATAGTTATGAAAAGGTTTTTGAAATATGCACTGTTGTACAATGATCTAATGGTATGAGCCAGCACTGAAAGTTTCTTGAATTTATAACAATTTGGGCTTTAAACTTTCATCCTTGTTTCTAGAGCTTTGAGACCTATTGCAGACACATTCAAATGTACACCTAATGATATTACTATGTACCATTGTAAAAGAAATTAAACGTGAATCAGTCTGGATAGTTTCTTGTAGAGAGGCATTTTGGCATTTTATTCAGCGAAATCAGGCCTGACTTTCTGATAATGCAGTTTCTTATAATGCAGTTTCTTAAAACCGAGCGCATGCTCTGATATGTAGTAAATCGATGCTGTGACGTCAGCGTTTCTGAAAAGCTACGTTTTCACCCGTCGACTCATGATGCTATTAATTTTCAAAAGTTGGAACCTTTTCTGGCTCACCCCATAGATTACCAAACATTGATATTTTTCGGAATATTTCGCTTTGTATCCCTCCCAAGAACATAAGCCCATAAGATAATGATGCATAACCTCTAATAAAGCACTGAATGTTAAAGAATTGCATATTTTTAATATTTTCAGAGTTTGTATATGGTATTTTTGTTGAAAATAATCTTCCTGTGTGAATTTGTACATGTTGGTCAAAAGTAGTTTGTGTCATTCTATCAGTGTATTTGATATGAAATTGTATGGTGTTATGTATCAATATAGAAAAACCACTTAACTATCAAGGTGGAAACACAAGATTTATTGCTGTGTTCTTGAAAGTTTCTTCTTTGCGCCTCATTGTAGTTCGTGTGTCTCAAACTGATGTTACTTATAGCAATTTTCCATCATGAATTATGCATCGATTCGTATGAAGTATCAACCATACTATGCGCATACTAACCGGTTTTGTGTTGTGCAGGAAAATATAAAGCCTGAGATCTTAAGAGTACAGATTGAGCTTGCGAGGTCTGTGCATTAAGACCGAGGGCTTCATATTTTCCTGTACAACGACAAAACCGGTTAGTATGAGTTTTATTACCTGATAGCTTCTAATTTTGACTTGTATCGGTTAGTCGAACACATTTTGTTACTGTCATATCGTTTGAGTCACTTGTAAACCTCACAGGCCTAAAGCAGTTGCTGTGGCGACAAAAACGCGTCCTTGTATCATATTATACAAGGCTACGGAAAACCCGCGGGAAAAGTGCGATTAACCAGTAGGAGTAGCGGGATTCTGTATTGCCTCGTTTTTGAAATTCAGTCAGGTAATATCGTAACATAAAACCTAATCTAGATGGAAAAGGTTATCAAATTAACTTTGGTCATACACTTCTAGATTTACGGATTATTTTGCATGGAGGTTATGTTTAGTTGGGCATACCCAAAAGAGACCTAAAAATTTCTTCTCCAAAGATAAATGATGCAATTGCTACCTTTTTTAAAGCTAAAAATAGGAAGAAATTTGTTGCTTTTCTCAAGATTTAATAAAAAATGTTCAACTCTAGCAACTCTGGAGGGATGCTGTCAATTAGGATGAAGTAAATTTTCAGAGCTAATTAGCAGCATTGATCAAATCTAAACTAATCAAAGTGGTAGGTATTTTATTCAAATCGATACATAACTCTTGAATTTACCGTTCTGCGAACGCCAATACATCGTTTTGGCATCGATAACTCGAGCTGGCTGAAAACTATACACTAAAAACAAAGAACTTTACAATAAATTACATGTGAATACAACAGTTGTGGCCCATGCAGATACAGCTAGTTCCCGCTACAGCCTAGCAATAGGAGACTTTTCAGAAGAGTGAGTAGAGGTCCTAAGCCCATGCTGCTTATAATGAGTCGTCTGTTTGCGCTAGGACAGACTTTCAAACATTTTACAGCAGACAATGGTAATGAATAGAATTTAGCATTGGTCTACAAGCAGCGAATAACCCATAGGTTATTATTCGATCCTATAAAAACTCAGGTAGAGCCTTAGGTCTTTTTGACTTTAAACACTGCACCATAGCAAAAAAACCGCTGGTCTATCGCTGCGTTACTCTCCTTGCTCTTTGCTTGCGCATTTGATGTCTGAGAACAAAATTCGAAAGTAAGAAAAACGCTTGAGAAGTTCCGAACGGTGCAAAAATAGGGAAATGCAAGCTTCAGGTAGAGAATGGCCTGAGTCTTAGTCTGATTCCGTGATGGGTGATGTCAATATTTGCGACTAAGGGGACTGGACTCCAAGAAGAGAGGTGGCTTTAAATGATTCTTTTTCAAGCCATGCTGCTGTTGCCAGGCAAAAATCTCAGAGAATGCTTAACTTTTTTCCATTGTTCTCGTGGCGTTGATGCCGTTTCCCCTCCTCAATCCAGTAACAAGAAATTTGCGTATGTCTCTTCGGCAGCATTGACTGCTTGGAAGTATGTTGAGCACTAGATATCTCTATGGTTGAGTAGTTTGAGTAGTCTGCTTGCAGGCTCTGAGGAGGAGGAAGATATTTTTTTCTCCTCCCCTGGGTGTCTGTGTCTGCAAAGATTTAAAGAAAGTACCGTCAATTTGATGTGGGGAGGAGAGAAAGAGGTGAATTTCGTAAAGAAGCAAAGCTCTCTGACGAAGCAATTTGGCTTCATGAAGAAAAAGATTTCACACCTGCAGCGCATTTGATCTCAATGATGTTTTACTCTCGCTGTTTATTTGGATTTGTTTGAAATCTATTCTTCAGGATATCAAGTCGCTTTTTGATGTCAGATGCAGTAAAAACCAGCATGCAAAAAAGCCACAGGGAAGCCAGGATTGATTGGTAATGAATGGAAAGAAAGAAATGGAAATATTGAAAATAGAGAACAAATGATTTTACATTTGCCCTCTGCGGGGGACTATCTGCTTCGGAGATACTTTGCCATACTGCGAAGGAGAGTAACGCCGCGGGGAATGAGCACCAGGCTCGAAGGAGGAGGAACAGCGGAGAAAGCGAAGAAGAAAGTAAAGGGGAGAATCTCGGCCAATGGCATTCCGAGGTGTTCCGCATAGCGTGTTGGAAGGAACCTTGATTTATGGCGGATCAAACATCATTACCAATACCAGAGATCAGCCCTTGTTTTGAAGATGGGCTGACTCCAAAGTGAAGTCTGATCGGGTTAACAAAAATAAAGAGATGAGAGATGTGGGATTCGGGAGAGTTCATGTCGATATCAAAACGACGTGCCTTGGCACACCCCCCAGTAACGACCCCGCCGGACCTTGTAATTACAGCGGGGAAATTATGAAAACATACATTTTCAGCGGGGATAAGAAATATCACGACGGGGAAATGAAATTTTAGGCTATCATCTACGATGGAGCTTGCATAATTTTGACGGGGAAGCAAAAATTTCAGCGAGGAAACAACAAAAACAAGGCGGGGAAACTCTTCAAACTCAAAGCTTAGCGGGGAAACGAGTTTTCTTGGCGGGTCATCCTTCAACCTTGGCGGGGCAATGTTTCAGCGGGGTCGTTACTGGGGGGGGGGGTGTCTTGGCATCCTACTTACCATTCATATGTATCGTTTCGTCCTGTTCTTGAGTGATTAGAAAAAATTTTCGTGGCCCTTCAATTCAAATTTTTGAGATTTGCCCATAGCCACCTCCATAGCACCAGATGTTCTCTTCTGTCCACGTCATCTTTAGACTTTGATTGCACAGTAACACTAATATTTTCCTCCACCATAGACATCCCTGAATATTACCTAACACTATTTTATGCTGCACTACTTTGCATGACATCACTGTACCAGAATTATGACTGTTGGATATGATTTATGAATTGATAGAATTATGATTTATGACTGTTGCCCCATTTTGGAGACAAAGCAAAAGATCACAAAGTTTGGAAGAACAACTTTAGGAATTTGTCTCCGAACTTTGAGTTGTTTTCACCTCAATGCACTTTCAGCATTCACTTGCAATGATGGGCTTGGCTCATGGCAGGATTTGAAGGATGGTTCAGTTGTGAACATTGAGAGGCAGCAAAACATGCATCAGGAAAGGGAAAAGCCGCTTATGCTTTGAAAAAATGAATGAAACTGGAGCAGAAGACAAATGCTTTACATGTCTAATTTTCATTACTGTTACAAAGAATGAATAAAATATCATTAAAATTCTTGTAATATTGCTAAAACAAGGAAAAGTTGCTCAATGTTACAAAAGTTGCCGAAATTCCTAGAAGTTGCCCAAAAGACTGCAAGTTGCCCGAAAGTTGCCGAGCAACTTGTGGACAGGGCTATGCAAAAAGGCCCAAAAGAAAAGCCTGTCGCATAAAAATTTTGCCAAAATCCATTGTTTCAAGATAACTGTAAAAAGCGTCCTTGTTTGGCCTGTCGCACAATTTTTATCAGAAAAGGACACCCAGTCGCATAATTTTTACCGAAAAAGGACACCCTGTTGAGCAGCACATTCCGTCAAGACAAGTTTGAGAACAGAAAACACAGAGAACAGAAAAAAAAGGAACGAAAGAACATGCGACTTCTGCAATGAAATTGGTAAACTTTGCATAGATGATGAAATCCACTTCATTTTGAACTGCAAAAGTAATATGCATTTAAGAAATGAATTTTTCAAAAAAACCGAAATTGACGGTAACAAGTACAAAAATATCTACTTTAATTCAAAATTAGAAATTATCAAAGAAATAATGAAAAATCCTAAATACAGAAAGGAACTGAACCACTTAGCAGAATTCATATACAAATCTTAAATCCAGAGAAAAATCACTTCGATATAATGAAACGATCTCTTATGTATTCAAAAATCTCATATTAGTTCAATTATTGTATGTTATTATGCTATACAACCATGTTATATTACGTTATATCATGTATCCATATCATGTCATATCATGTCATATCAATCTTAGTAGACTTGTAGGGAGCAATTTATTTGTAAATATAACATTGCTGTAAACTACAAGGCACCATCATGGGGTGATGAAAATATGAAATTGAAATTGAAAAGTATGGGAGTAACCCCCCTCGGGGCAGGAGGGCCCAAAAGTTATCGCTCCAGACATTAAAAAGTTCTCAGAAGCAAATTACCAACTGTCCTGGAAGTCAAGAATGAAAAATTGTTCCAAAGCATTAACTTATGGAAACTATAAAAATAGGATCAATCTCGAAGCTTAATCAT
Organism: Aurelia sp. 3 sensu Dawson et al. (2005); assembly: GCA_964020215.1. Classification (NCBI taxonomy): domain Eukaryota; kingdom Metazoa; phylum Cnidaria; class Scyphozoa; order Semaeostomeae; family Ulmaridae; genus Aurelia; species Aurelia sp. 3 sensu Dawson et al. (2005). Next base: position 12,582,961 of record OZ026590.1, read on the forward strand.
TAATAACTAACAGAGCCGACAGACGAATTATGTCAAAACTACGACTTAGCGACCACTGCCTCACAATAGAAAGAGGACGCCATTGCAAACCTGCAATAGAAAGAGACAAGCGGTTCTGCTTAAGCTGTAAAGGCAAAGTTGATGACGAGACGCATTTTATTCTCGAATGTGACATGTTTAAAGAAGAACGAGTAACCTTCTTACATTACACAAAAGATACCTATCCAAATTTTGAAACAATTCCAACCCTTGAACAAAAGCTCATTTTTGATTACAAAGTCCACTTTGTAATCTAAGAAGGGGCTTCGATGTCAGTCAGAAAGAAAGAAAGAAAGAAAGTAAGTAACCCTCTTCCGTCACGCTCGTTAAAGCAATTGATTAACGTTTTATCTCTGCTAATTGGCACTGAAATAAAGAAAGCGCACACAAAGCGCATACAAGACAGAAGTTTCCCGCGATCCTATAGCAACATTTGACGTCGGCTTATTTCATGTTAGACAGATTTGACACCATAAGATGGATAAATTACTAGGATGTTTACCCTGGCACAGCAACAATTCACCCAGAATTGGCACGTTCTTGACTTCATTAGCAGCTTAATTATGTCAAAACAATCGTTTTCTAGAACGAACGAATCATTAGCCACTTATTGATAGTACTCATTATGCAAATAACTCAACTTTAGAGGATGATGTAACCGGCGGCCTGCACAGAGGCTAGCATTTGCAGCATAACCAAAGGTAGAAGGACCCCCCTCCTACACAGCAACGGATGCAATCATCGCAGGTGAAGTTGAGACGAAAGGTGCAGAAGCCCAGCAAGCAATGGCGCCATGGACTGGGGGAAGGGACGTGATCACACTGAACCAAAACATCTTCATGCATATCATTCTGCACAGAGGAATCTTCGTGACTGCTTGTCTCAAATTAGATGCCCGCGAATAGCAACAACTGAAACGTTCTGTACGGTTCTGCATAAGTAATTTTGCGTTGTCGTAAATCTCACACGACATCTCATTTGACACAGATGCACCAATAGTTTTGTGCACGAACTATAAGCAAACTAGGGGTATAAATGACTTTTGATTTTTGCGTATCATTCTCGTTTGACATAAAGACCAAAATATTGCCTTTGACCTTGAGGCGATTCTTGTCCATATACCAGGCGCTCGATTTTCCATTGAAGGCGACTTTAGCAGCAACACTCATCTCTCTGACTCGTAGCAAAAAAGAGGCCCCCTAAGGGATCCAGGGCTCCGAGTCTCCTGGGCGTATTTTAATGGGCTCCGAGCTCCCAAAGACAAATTTGCTGTGCTCCAGAGCTCCATTGCATGCTCTTCTGGGCTCCAGGAGCTCTATTTCTTAAAATTCGAGAAAATTGCCGTGGGAATTGTCTGGGCTCCAGGGCTCCAAGCTTTCAAAGTGATGGGCTCCAGGGCTCCAGCGACCCCCCCCCCTTTGGGGGCCTCAAAAAACAGAATCAACGATCATTTGGGGTTATGAAGAAATCAATAATCAGATATTCTTATGCTTGTTTAGCTCAGGACGGACTTTGTAATCATCCAAAAGGATCTTATGTTTCTACAAACCAATGAAAACTGTCACTTTTTAGAGACATTTACAAGATATCTTACTTAACACAATTTATAAACTTAGATCGCAAAATGAAACCCAGAACATTGACGATGCATAGCCTAGAACAATAAAAAGACATTTTTTACGAATACTCGCTGATATTTTGTTAGTAGGCTCATAATTTGTGGTTCGTAGTTAGACCATGTATCTTGTCATAATATTGAGTCTTCATTGAAAAAAAACAGCGATGATGTTACGATGTGTGCCCCCGTCAGATTTGCATCCATAGTTAACGTCACTGAAGCGTGAGCAACTTTATCCTTTATTGACATTTCACCCATTCTTTTCTTTCCTTCTTTTTATGCCGTCACAAATCCTTTTGTTTTCACTTCCAGCGAATTAATTGTTCAAAACAAACGGAGACAAGAGTCCTTTGTAACAAGTTTGGTGTATTGTGAAGCCATTCCAATGCTGAGGAAACCTTGCTAGTGTGAGTTGTTTCTCTGTGTAACAACACCGAGACAAAGTAAAAAGAGAAGACCAATGGATTAGAAATCAATGCATGAATTTGCAAGGGAAATTATTTGTATGTGAAGCGTTCCTGGTAGCAGCGATCAAAACCACAAAAACGCAGAGCAGACATTCGATTGCTCATCCTGGGAATTTAACTGCTCATCTGCTGTGATCGTATTTTGTTTGACAGCTTTTCCGTAAAGGATAAGGTTTGTTTGTTTACTTGTTTCTTCCTATTTCCCATTTCCCATTGGAGCTTATATTTGTTTTTCACAGATATAACTTGTTCAAAACTGCTCTAGATTTCTTGTCAGACAAGGATTTCTCAAATTTAATCGGTCAACGTGGCCCGGCCAGACCAAGAACTTCGTTAATCAAATTTTCTTATCCTACCCTTTTTTTACCAATCCTTTTCAGAACATAAATGCCTACTCTTTCAATGCGACGTTGTATCTTGTTCTTTGTTTGAGTTGTGGGGATCGAGATGGGAAGAGCGCTGCATATCTCGATACGCAAACACATCTTACTAAAGAACGAAACCATTTTTTGCTTTTGAAGTTTTTTTAGGGAACGCGACAAATTTCAACAGATGGTACTGACAAAGCTTCTGAATCAGTTTAAAAACCTCTACTAAAGTCACTACTTTACCTTTCCATTTTCTATAGTTCAGTTCCGTAATAAAACCAGAAAAAGCTGTGATTTTGTTGTAACAAGATACCGCGAAACTGCGAGAGGGTCACAACGTATCCTATGCCATTTCAGTCAACATGAGCTCACTTGATGACACTCATTTTCTATGACTGTTGTAACAGTTTAATTGTACTGTAACAATAATAATTCCTTTTTCACTAAACGGTGAGAGCAGATATTTACGCAAAATACCTTCAAATTCAACGCGTGAGATCTTTATTTGCTGATAACTTTTCGTGAGTCATTCAGGACTGTGATCCGCAGAGACACGGACAGGAAGGAAATCAAGATCGAGAAGGTTGAGTCAACGAACGGGTGAACAACTTTTAGTTTCTCTTCCGATGTACCGGTGCAGTTAGAAACGTCATTATTGTTTTAAAGCTCCCACACACACCTCAACACTTCTTGATTAAAAATTGGCAAATTGCTGTACTCTCTAGCCTGTGGACAGGCTTTCAGAGTGATAAGGCCTACTCACAGGCTGTATTCTCCCAAGTATCCACCCCCCCCGCATGTTGCCTTGTTTTTGTTTTGGCCTTCACTACATGTCACTTAATACCTCCTCGCAAGTTTGACACTTCCGGTGCCCCTCGCCTCCAAATGGCCGAAGGGGACCTCAGAGGGCTGCAGGTCAGGAAAAGGAGGGTCATAAACTCATGTTTTGCATGTGCAAGATACAACTTTCCAGTCTGACATGAACCCCATATCCCACATCCATTGTCTCCAGGAAAAGCTTGCACTCTCGGTAGACTTTGTTGGACCACATAGTTACCCCGCAGGTTACCTTGCCATTGCACCCTGATACATAACCCGACCATGCAACATTATTTTCACCCAGTGTTTTAGCAGATGTTTCTTCACATTCAGTTGTATTCTTAAAAGTTTAAAATCCTTTCTGTGGAGCCAAAATTAACAATCATTGTTCAGGCCTTACCGGGAATGGCGTGCGATCGCTCTCGCACGCCTTGGCGCACACCTTCTCTGTCCAAGGAGTGCGATAAATCGCACGCCTTACCTTTTCAAACGAGGATTAAAATCTTGTATTTCTCTGTAACAATAAGTCAATCAGGAAGTACTAAATCCAAAATCCTTAATGATTTGATAGTTATCATTCAATTGTTTACAAAAGATAATCCTGAAGGATGTAACATAACTTAGATTGAAGAGTTGTTTCTTTGACCTACTGTTTGTTCTTGAGAGACCAGTTCCTTTCTTGGTAATTCAACTTACTTTCGGATAGATATACATTTTTTAAGGCCCCGTTCACACTGCACCGTTTTTGTGCAAAAATGGAGAGAAAAAAATGGAAAGAAACCTTGATAGTTAAGAAAAAGGAGACTGAAACATCTATTACCGCTTCAAATCGATAACAGATTGTTTTTGTGCTCTTTTTATCTTCGTTATCCACAATTACAGTTTATTCGAAAATTGTGAACTCAGATGAATCAATTTTTTGAACAATCAAACACCTGGAATGACTTTGCATTAGTAAAACTGATCAAGTAAAACTCCAATCGACATATTTTTAATGTTGATTTGCAACTGCACTCCATCACACGCCTGAAATGGACTAGGAGTGCGATTTGCCACTCCCCTACTGAAATATTCCGAGTAAGGTCTGTTGTTAATTTTGGAAATGTTGGAAAGAAACCTTGCACCCTTGACCTTATCTGACCTGGATGTTTTAAAACAATCTTTGCTTTGGGAGGGGGAGGGGTGATTCCACCCACTGTTTAATTCTGTTGAGATATGATTACAAAATTTGGCACAGAGAGGTTCTTAATTATTTAAACAATAAATATTTGAGCTCAAAATTAGATTTGCTAGTGCTTGAGCATGATAATCATCATGTCACGTAATGTGTTATTAATGAAAGCAGTTTAAAGTTCATCAAACTTAACTTTCTGTTAAGAAATGCAAAATTATCAAATCTCAGTGACCTGCTAACTTATACCAAGCAAACTGCAGATGAAATATGGGGCCGGTACCATATTTTTTACATTATGCCAAAACTTTAGGAGATATAAGCACCAGTCTACACTGTGGTAAGATTTAATAGGCAATTGAATGTTTGAGATTTCATTGTTCTAACTCTGATCATGTGACCACAGTGATACTACGTTTTAAGGGTCAACCAGTGCTCAAAATGGCCATATATATCTTTTGTCCGATTGGTCTCAAACATGTACCATTGAATTTCTTTTGATGAGTACTTTGCATTTGACCCAGTGGGGGACTTCTATTGGTATGTGACAGGGGGGGTCAGACACAGTATATTTTTGAAAAACCCATAAATATACTAAATTTAGGAAATTTTAGACCCCAAAAATATACTCAGCCCAAAAATATACTGAAATTAGGACATTTGTAGACCCCAAAAATATACTCACAGCTTCATGGTACATGAAAATTAAAGGTTTTATAGCATTTTCGGCAACTGCTCTGTGATATTTTGGTGAAAAACTCAGCCTAGCACTCACCTTCTCCAATTTTCTCATCAGCAATCCCAAAAATATTCCGATCATGCTCCGAATCGTGTACCCAAAGGTATACTAGACAACTTTTTACAAACCCAAAAATGTCTGACCCCCCCCCCATCACTTACTAATAGGGATTCCCCCCTGGGGCATTTGATATGTAAGTTTTTTATATTTGGTGACATAAGCAGATTTGAATACTTATGATGTCATTCACATGTATAGTGTCATTGTTCCAATAAAGAATTGTAAATAATAAGTTTTGTTTAATTTGCTTTAATAATGTGATTCATTATGAGTCTTGCAAAGTGAAAGGACAAGACTTGCAAAAAACTAAAAATATAGTAGCACAAAAAGCTAATTTAAAGCTATATAATTTTGCTGAAAGTAAAAACTGAAAAATTGTAGAATGTATTATAAATCTATGACAGTTCCCTACTATATATTTGAACAAATTTGAAGAAAATCAGTTGAGCAGTGTGACTAATTAATTACCAACATTTGAAAGCTTAAGATGAAAGCATCTAAAGAAGAAAAATCTTATTTTTATATCTCTTGTAGTTTAAGAGAAAATGAAGGGGGTGCAAAACGCCCCCAGTATGACACAACTATAAAATCGCCCAGCACAAATATAGGGTTAAAAACTATGAATTTTATTTTAAATGGTAATGATAAACATTCTCTTCTGCTAGATTTTGGTTTTATCCATAGTTATTATATGATTCCTTGTATGATTCCTTTACATTGAAAGAGGGAAGTGTACCATGTAAATTAAAAGATTATTTGAAACTAGATTTCCTTGATTGGATTACTATTCAAATATTGCTTTGTTATTTACTTACCTCCGATTTGAATGTTGCTTCCTTTGGGCGTAGTGTATGAAGGATTAGTTCCTTTCCTTCAAAACCACAATGAATGAAAATGTCCAATGATTTCTTTATGCAGAGAAAACAAAATCCAATGACGATTCGATTCTTTTTTAAATTGACAACATGGGTGGTACGCTTCTACTGCCTTCACTGTAAGGTAATGTACCAGGTCAGTCAGGTCAGTCAAAAGTACCTCGAAATTCACCAAATGTACTAAAAATGTGCAAGATACAAAGTGTCCATTTTCGTGACGCCCGTCTCACCGATCCTGCTTTCGCAATTTCCGGATCGGTAGTCCTCTGTTCTGTGGCTACATTTTTATTATTTTGTTATCATAAAATTCTTTGAAGTTGGTTTAAAAAAGTAGCTCAAACACAAGAACTAAGAAGACCAACTATTTACAAAACCTAAAGAAGTGTGACAATTCATGAAAGTAATACAGCAGTAATACCCCTTCCAAAATCAATCTTTGGTCTTCATGACCCAAGAGGATTATCGTATCTTACACAACTTAGGGTTGGTCTTAGCAAATTGAACTTTCACAAATTCAAGCACAATTTTAGGGATACTATGAACCCAATGTGCCTCTCAAACGATGGTATTGAGGATACGGAACACTTTTTGTTGCTCTGTCCATCTTTTGACATCCAACGACGAGATCTTCTCGCTGGAGTTCTTGCATTAATTCGACCGTTTGGACTCACTAACGTATGGTAAGAAGGACTTCCCAGATGAAATCAATAGAAATATCCTTGAGTTAACTCTACAGTTTATCCATGAAACTGGTCGATTTGATTGAATTCGTCCAAATTCTTGCCATCCGTCGAGCAGCCACCAAGTCCCCTTTTTTTAGTGAATTTTCTTTTTGAGTATTGTTCTATGTAGTCTTGCCTTTCCCCCCTTTTTTTTCTTCTTCCTAAAGCCACGGGGTAGACATGATATCTTGCTCCTCGTGGTATTGTATTTGTAGTATCGCAGAGTATTTTGTAAGTAGTGTAGAGAGTATCTTGTATTTGTAAATCTTTTAATTGATGATATATATAAAAAAAGTAATACAGCACATGGTTGACCCCATTTACATGTATCTTACAACGTTAATTCTCTCCATCCATTCCATTTTTTACGTATGGCTTGAAGGAACCATCGGAGGTTGCAGTTTTTTTTATCATTGGGTAGGGAATTTCATGATTTGCTACCTAGAAAAGGTGTTAAGCTCAGAGGCGCCGGAAGGAAGACGGAGCGGCAGGGGCAGCCAATTAAAAAAGGGCATTGCAAAATAGGAGCTGACAAACAACACACTCTCCCAAGTAATGTTACTTGTTACGGGCTACGGGTAGCAGTGAGAGTGGAGATGAGTACCTTGGTAAACTTTGGATTTCGGTGTACAAGAACATGAATTGAAAAGGAAAACAGTACCCTGGGTACCAGAGCCTCAAAAAAATTTTTTTGAGGCTCTGGTACCCAGGGTAGGAAAACAGTAGCGAAGCCATAGCAATGGACTGTTGGTGTGAAAAGGAGGGGTCTGGGGGCAATCCCCCAGGAAAATTTTTCAGGACACGCCTTCTACTTTGTCTTAAAACATTGCTACCGATCCAACATTTACCGCCGAACTAAAATAGAATTTTCGGTAACATCATCTTCATAAATTAGCGTACCAGGAACATTTCGGCATTTTGAACAGTTCGAATGCCTATCTCCGTCCAATTTTCAGTGAAACTACAAATTTGATACTTTCACAGTTCCATGATGGTTATCTATCAATAGAGTTTTCTATTTGCGCAAACACCTTTTACAATGTCCCTTAGACTGTTTCTTCAGTGTTTGCTTGCTTCCATCATGAAATGCCTTGACAAGTTTGCCCACGACAATTTTTGAAAATGACAGCCTCTGTGGCTCAATATGACCTTCTCAGTTGCTTTCGTGCATTTCTTAGACAAAAATGCTTATCTTACCATGCCTATACTCAACTACTGTCTACCTGTCTTGGAAAGAATCTCAAAACCATCTTTTGACAAAGTGGAGGGCGTTTGGAGAAGGAATAGGTGAAAAGCGTCAGATGCAGAGGATAAACTAGAAAGTTTTTTTGAAAAGGGCACTGGCTGCCCCCGTGCTGCCCCCGTACCACCATGGCAACGGGGGCAGCTGCCCCCGCTGCCCCCGTGCCTCCGGCGCCCTTGGTTAAGCTATCGTTGTCATAAGTAGTTGTTTTAAGTTGAGGTAACATCCAGTGGCGACTTGGTAGTTCATCTCGGTTCATGGTGATGTATCAGATGCAAAATTTTGCAAAACCCTAAACCCGTAGGGGTAGTAACTTTTAGCCTAAGTGTTAGTGACTTTTAGCCTAAGTGTTAGTGACTAGCCTAAGCGGTAGTAGCTTTTAGCCTAAGTGTTAGTGACTTTTAGCCTAAGTGTTAGTAACTTTTAGCCTAAGTGTTAGTGACTTTTAGCCTAAGCGGTAGTAGCTTTTAGCCAAAGTGTTAGTGACTTTTAGCCTAAGTGTTAGTAGCTTTTAGCCTAAGTGTTAGTAACTTTTAGCCTAAGTGTTAGTGACTTTTAGCGTAAGCGGTAGTAGCTTTTAGCCTAAGTGTTAGTGACTTTTAGCCTAAGTGTTAGTGACTTTAGCGTAGGTGGTAGTAGCCCAAGCAGTAGTACCTTTTTCATAAGCAGCAGTAACAATAGGTCAATTGTTCCAGACACAATGGTGCTATTATATAGCAGACATGGGCAAGAAAATGACTTCCGTTTACTTTTAAATATTACAGGTGTAGAAGTAAAGGTAGGATTGGGATGTAAGGATGTAAAGAAGAGGAGTAAAGGAAGAAACTTCTCCTAGTATGAGCGTATGACAGAAATGGTCAATCATTGATCAGAAAGTAATTGTAATTTGTTTTGATAGGTTTGCATAACGTGAGGAGACTGGATAATTGGTTGATTTCTGTCGTTACAAACTCTTACTCTGTACTAACAACAATTCAGTTCATCAAACTCTCTTACGTCCCCGCGAACAAATCTTATCAATTTTTCAACCCTGAGCGGTAGTAAATTTGAAAATTTTTTGACCCTGAGAGGTAGTAAATTGCAGAAAGTGAGACCCTAAATTTTGTAACGGGTACATCACCTTAAACCACCAAGTCCCCCCTCCCCCTTGGAGGCAACATCTGTTGTATTTTTGGGACCTACACAGATCACACGCTTATTGAAAACTACATGTTTTCTGAACCGAACAAACTCTACAGCCAGCCAGCGTGACAAGTCATAAAAAGCATCTACCGAGTCCTTAGCGTCTCTTTTGTGGTTCGTCCTCCTTCGCAGTACTAGAACATAACATCACTCTTTTCTTTAAAAAAAAAATAAAAAAAAACTGTCCAGTCAGTGTATTAATGACGAGTCTACCGGATCTCCAAAACGTCTTGTTTGTACACGAGCTCTCGTTGATCTTCTCGTGGTTCTATCGTTCACATCATCATTGCGTGGAATGTAATCCTCATCATCATTATCATCTGGACGGCTATTTGCCCTTGGTAATATTTTCTTGAAGAACGAGGAGTTTCTCTTCATATAGTGTCTTCCTCTCTTAGCAACGATTTTCGAACCTTTAACAGTTACTACTGTATAAGGATTGGCTTCAAATTTTGTTGAAAATTTGTTCTGCTTATTTTGCTTGCAGATAACGGTATCGCCAACTTTTATTTCACTTTCCTTTACTTTTCGTTTCGCGTCTGCATAATCTTTCGACTTTTTCTTCGACTTCTCATCGTTAGCTCTTGCTTCATCGTGTCTGTCAACTGGGCAACTTTTTGTTGGTAACAGCGGTAGTCTTCCTTTAACTATTCTGTTGAACAATAATTGTGCCGGTGGTACCTTTGTGGTTGCATGTGGCGTTGTACGATAGCTCAGCAAGAAACGATGCAATTCTTGTTTCCACTTACGATTCTCTAAGACAGCAGTGCAAATGGCTTTTCCAAGTGGTTTCATGAATGCCTCTGCGGTGGCGTTTCCTTGTGGCCATAATGGTGTAGATGTTGTATGTTTGATCCCTAATGACTTCATGTATGTTGTGAATTCATCCCCAAAGAACGGTGGTCCATTATCAGATTTGACTTCGTCAGGAATACCGTGTCTCGCGAATATAGCATCAAGTTTAGGAATAGTAGCTTTAGCTGAAGTTGTTGTGACATGTTCAACTTCCGGATATCGTGAATATGTGTCTATAACAACCAAAAGATATTGATCTTGAGGCAATGGACCATAAAAGTCCACTTTTAACTCTTTCCATGGTCCCTCCGGCAGTGGTGTTGGTTGGAGTGGTTCTTGTGAATTTGGTGTTCCGGTTGCTTGACAAGCAATACACGTGTCAATCTCTTCTTTCACTAATTTTTCTATTTCCGGAAACCAGACATACTCGCGCAACAGAGCTTTGGTCTTTGCGAGTCCTTGGTGTCCTACGTGAGCTAGTTTGATAACACGACTCTGGAGTGCTTGAGGTATAATGATTCGTGTGCCTCTAAGAACAATATGATTCTTGTGATCAACTGTAATCTCTTCACTTATAGAACGAAACGGTTTCACGAGATCCGAACTCCATAGGTTAGTTTTTTTAGCTGCACATACTGCACGTAATTGGTTGTCGTTCTTCACAGCTGATCTTATTTCCTCAAGGGTCAAGGCAGGAAATAAAGCTTCTTGTGCAATGAAATTCACGTATTCATCTGCAATGTTAGGACGAGAGTGTTTTATAGGCAAAGGATGGCGTGACATGAAATCTGCTGGATTTTCTGCACCTTTCTTGTAAACTACTGAGAAATCATATTGTTGTAGTCTCAACATCCAACGTTCTATGCGAGCTGGAGGCTTAGAACACGGATTAGCATAGATGACTTCTAGAGGCTTGTGATCCGTATAAAGGATGAAAGGAGCGCCATACAAGTAGATGTGAAAATGCTCAATACCCCAAACAATGGCAAGGGCTTCTTTCTCCGTTTGAGAATATCTTGTTTCAACATCTGTCAATGATCTACTTGCATACGCAATAAGCTTTGTTTCTTCGGAATGAGGTGCTCGTTGTGCCAAAATTGCTGATAAACCAACTGGGCTAGCATCTACTAACACAATCGACTCTTTGTTTACATCAAAATAACTGACAACTGGGCTACTTGTCAACACATCTTTTAATTTGTCATACGCCTCCTGGCATGCCTCTGACCATTGAAACGGAGTGTTCTTTTTAGTCAATTCACGCAATGGTGCAGTGATCGTTGCATAATCTGGTATAAATTGCGAGCAGTAGTTGGACATACCGAGGAGACTGCGCACTTCACTTGCGTTTGTCGGTGTTGGTGTGTTTGCGAATGCGTCAATTTTCTTGGGGTCTGGGCGCTTGCCATCTTTCGAAAACTGAAATCCAAAGAAATCGAGGTTTTTCTTTAGAAATTTGCATTTATCCAAGTTGAGCGTGAGATTGTTTTCACTCATCCGCTTAAGACATGCTTCTAGTGCCTGATTATGTTCTTTCATGTCTTTTCCAAAAACTATGACGTCATCTGCGATGTTTCTTACTCCTTGCAGTCCTTGAAGGCTTGTTTGTAACATGTGTTGGAAGGTTTCAGCTGCACTGTTTGTGCCATAATTTAACCTCTTGTAACGAAATAAGCCCATATGTGTCGTAAATGTTGTGATATGACGGCTTTTAGGTGACAGTTCTAGTTGATGATACGCCTGTGTGAGATCTAATTTTGAAAATACCGTCGCGCCGTTCAGGTCAATTGAAATATCTTTCACAGTAGGTATTGGATGCCTTACGCGTTTAATTGCATTGTTCGCAGCTCTCATATCTACACATAATCGAATTTCTCCATTCTTTTTCGGTACACAAACTATTGGAGACACCCAGTCTGTTTTCTCGTTCTCAGGAACCCTTTCAATAATATCTTGTGCAACCAATTTATCCAATTCGACTTGTACTTGTTTACGTAAATGAAATGGAATTCTTCGTTGTTGCTGGGCAATAGGCTTGACCTCAGAATCAATGACAAGCTCTACTTGCTTCCCTTTCAGTTTTCCAAGATTTTTGAATACAGCAGGAAACTTATTGAGTATGCCTGCAATTCCTTTGTCCTTAACAGGAGACTCTTCGTTGTCGACTTTATTGATGTGAAAACTGATAAGGCCTAAGTCCTGAGCGGTTGATGAACTAAGAAGACACCCTCCATTGTCTTCAGTGACGTAGAACGTAGCAACTGCAAAACGCTTCTTTGTCTCAATCAGGGCTTCAAATTTCCCTTGCATTTGCACGGGTGTTTTCGAGTTGTAGGCATAAGCTTTGACCTTTGTTTTCTTCAGGTCAACACCATTCATTCTCTTGAAAGTGGCATTGTCAATGATATTGATTGTTGTACCGGTATCTACCAGAACATGACATTTATTCCCTTTTATGGTGACGTAGGCTTCTGGTTGTTTTTGTTTTGTGGAATTTACAGCGTAACAATAATCAGAGTCTGATGAATCGCTGTTCTCTTCTTCCTCCTGATGAATGGGGCGTACGTTTGGTTTGGCTGTGTCTGACGTCTTACTGCTAAAGCAATATTTCGCAAAATGATTGGGTTTTCCACATTTATGGCAAGTTTGGCCTTGTGCAGGGCAAGGTTTGTTTTGGTGTGGGAACTTTCCCCCACAACTTCGGCACGTTTGTTTTCTTGGGCGTGTTTTATTTCTACCCTCCGGGGTGTTCACAGCGTGCACATTGTCCGCCTTTTTCTCGATCTCCGCAGCTTGATATGTGCTCATCTCAGCACGTCTTCCTTCCAGCAAAAGTTCGTTCAGTGTCAGCTTAGGGTCACGGAGTGCCATTTTACGTAAGCGAGTGGAACTACCCCCAGTAACAATTTGAAGCATGATTTGAAAATCCATCTCGTCGGTTGTAAATTCACAGCTTTGTGCCAGAGAACGCAGGCGTGTGTGAAACTGATCGATGGTTTCGTTTGATTGTTGGGCTGCTTGGCGAAATTTATAAACTTCGTATAACTTGTTCTTTTGGGGTTCGAAGTACTCGGTCAACTTCTCGACAGCTTTCTTATAATCTTTCGCTTCCCCCGTGTTAGGCAACTGTCTAAAAATTTCTCTTACTCGAGGGCCGGCTTGATACAGGAGCAAAGCTCTTTTGCGTGTATCATCCGTGATCGCATTTGCAACAACAAAGGTCTCAAAATCTTCCAACCATATTCGCCATCTAGGCCCAACCGAAGCTCCGACGTCTACATCTGGATCGAATTGCGGCATACTCTGCACTAACATAGCCATGATTTATTACAAAATAACTCGTAATCCTCGTCGCCAATGTTGTATTTTTGGGACCTACACAGATCACACGCTTATTGAAAACTACATGTTTTCTGAACCGAACAAACTCTACAGCCAGCCAGCGTGACAAGTCATAAAAAGCATCTACCGAGTCCTTAGCGTCTCTTTTGTGGTTCGTCCTCCTTCGCAGTACTAGAACATAACAACATCCACAGGTTCTTTGATCTTCAGGTATAATTATTCTTATCATGGAACATACTGTATCCCACAAAAAGGAAGGATCTTGTCGTTTTAAACTGCCATAAACCTCGAGCGTAAACTTTGACAGGTTCTTTTGGTCGACAGTGCACTCCTTTCCTCTCTGCAACAACTCATCAAAAAAGAATTTAAAATCGTTGAATAGAATTCGAAGCGTTTTTATATGGGTACGATTGAGATGATTATTAGCAAACTTTCCGCGAAATATAGAAACAAAAACCTAGATACAAAATATACATTCCATAACGGAAAATCACAGAAAATACCACAAATGGGCCTAAATGACATGACATTTTATATCAGCTATAAAATTTTTCCTGAGCGAATCTGAACGAACCCTTTGGCAGAAATCTTCATCGATACCTAAAGTTTAGTGGGAAATGAGTTTCTAAGACTCTGTTCTCCTCACTTTTTTTGTTTGCACTAGGGAAGAAGAATTTTACGGGTCTCGTGCTGTTTTACTGCTAAAAACATTCCTTGATAAATGTGTCCCAAATAAACACATAAATCGACGTAAATTCATGAAACTTGTACGTTGTTTAATTGTGCAGACATTGAGGTTTAATCTGAAAAAAAGTTTATCGAAATCGGATGAATACAAGTGGAGAAATGAAAGTTTGAAATATTTAGTTTAGGTTCATTTCAATATTTAGTTTAGGTTCATTTCAAATGTGATAGACCGGAAATGTAAACAAAAGAATGACCTAACAAGTTAGGTCAACTTCAAACTACAACTTCTCTGCACACGTTGGTCCGATTTAAATGCGGATTTTTGTTCTGAATAGCTCAGAGTGTCCTCTTTAAGATAAGCTTAATGTTTGATGCATTTGAAAGGTTTTGTATTTTGACATTTTTCCATGATTTCTAAAGAGCTCGATAGTGTTGGAGTCCTTATGATTTGATCGATGTTTTAGCCCTTTTTCAGTCATTTTGCAACCATGAAATTTTTGTACAGTTGGATTTACCTATAATTTCTAGTCCTCGTAAGGTGAGAAAAATCACAAAAATATTTCAATCTTTTTGCCTTTAACTAGAATTTGAGTCATTCAAATCCCTGAAGTAGTCTTGATGCTATGAATTTTCAACCGTGGGAACTTTTTTCTGGGTCACCCGGTACAGTAAGAGATTCTTTCTAATTTAAATAGTTTGAGACTCCAGAGAAGGCACTGATGTTGTTGTTTGCTTTTTGACATAATTTTGTCACATATTGATGGAGTTTAGACACGAATCTATGGTAATCCCCAATAACTTAACACTACTGACAACATCAATGGATAAATTTCCAATATCGAGAGCAATGTTATCATTTGTCTTCTAGCCGAGCAGAAGGAATTCTTGAGTATTTAGAGCTTACATGAAAACAATTGCCACACAGCTCTTGAATCAAATAAACAAAATCTGCCAAACAGGATTTTAGATTTACCCTTCTTCTTTCGTTATAAGCACATTACTTTTCTTAAAAACCACCTTTCGCTTGCACATAGGCGGGAGTTTTCCCTACTGGTTTCGGGGCAACTTTTGCGGCCGTGTTTGTTTTTATATACCGGTTGAGAGAATTTCCTTTGTATGCAGTCACTAATCGCGTTGAATTGAGGTGTCAGTTCCAGCAACTGTTGCTATTGTATGACAAAATCTGCCCTTGTTTAGTTGGTCAAGTATTGAGCAAAGCCAAAGGAACAAAGGAAGCTGCAATAGTTGCCCAAGAACGCAAATAGCTAGCACCCTCGTTGTCCGTATGCCAGAAATGGTTTTTCAAGCTGTATCCGTTGGCATAATCGAAAGAAGAATGACTTGCCTAAACATCTGCCTCGGGAGCGTTGTTTGTGTTTTGATTGCATCTAAAAAAATTCCAGAATTGAATCGCCTCCCAATCGGCTTCTGAACTAAACAAATGGAAGGCCTGGGGCAGTTGTTTTGAATTCCACCTTCTTTGATGGATTTCTGATGAATTGAAAGCAAAACGTCGTCACTAGAGTTCACTATATTTTTGAATTTCCTCTTTTTTCGATGTACAGGATGTTTCAAGAAAAACGCAACTCACTGTTTTCGTGATTGTCGGAGAAGTAATGGTACTTGAATCAATTTGACGTAGACCATGCGAAAACACTATCTATCATCTTTATCCGAGTTAAGCGTATTGATTGAATTATTCATCCGTTCATTGGCATTTTCTTTAAGTATGGCCCGTTTACTCTCGAGTAGTGAATAAACGCTGGGGGGGGGGGTGAGAATAATCGGCGGGTTGGAAATGGTTCAATGTAACAATGATCGGGGGTTGGAATAATCGGGGGGGGGGGTTGGAATAATCGGGGTCTTGCAGAAATAGAAAATAGTCGTTTTCTTTGGTAAACAGGTATCCTGTAATTATTTATGTGAACAGTTATGTTACTAATATATTTACTTTTGAGTTCTGGTTCTGTTGAATGCACTTCTTGCAACTCTTTGCGTTTATTCAGAAATTATGTTTACTATCATTTCATTTTTCCGACAATTAATAAAATGGGGGGTTGGAATAAGACCGGGGGGCTGGAAAAGTTTTCAAAAATTAATAAGCAGAGGGGGGAAGATTATTCGGTACTCGAGAATAGATGGCAGAAAGTGAGAGGGCATTTTACATACATGTAAATATATCGTTTTGAGAGCTTAATTTATCATTCTTAATAAATGCATCAAACTGTAATTGCTGCTGAACGTAGTGAAGCAGCCATTTAGACGAGTTTTACAAGCAAAACACGGGTGGCCGACTATCACCATGGTTGCAAACTACAGAACAAAAGGACAATCTACAGACTCATCGATGCTTGTGATTGGACAGAACAACAGTAGTGGCGATAGAGCAACAGCAACAACAAAAGCTTTTCAGCACACTCATGACAGTTTTGCGAGAGGAGCTGGGCGACTTTCGTTCCAAGGAGAAGAAGATTTTCATGCACTCTGGTACGTATCAAATCATTCTTTACACCCATTTCATAACCAGGATGAGAGGATTTCTTTTTATCCTCTGCGTTGTATTGACCATTTATTGTTCTGCAGCGGACAGGTTTCAAAAGTGGCAGGAAGATGACATCCAGCATCAGGAGGCCTCCTAGCTAGGGCCTACGTGTTGCTTGCGCTTTCACCAACAAACGGCAGCAAGCATTGCTTGCCACTGGCAGGAGATGGATAAAAAACCAGTCTTCAAAATTGCAAGGAGTTGTCGTAACAAGTCGAATGATACCTACAATAGTGTTTCAAGTTTTTCCTTGCTTTTTCTTTTGTTCTTGGCAGGAGATGTTGAATTGAACCCTGGACCAGCAGTTACATCAAGTAACAGCCACTCTGAAAATTCAGTTTTGGAATTGCCAATATTGGTTGCAATAGGAAACCAACACCAAGGGGATGCATGTTTCAGTGAAGAATCACGTGGAAGACAGTGTGCTTTTATGGCACTGACATCACTTGCCTACAGCCAGCATGCAATGTCAGCAACACATTGGCAGTCTGAGACATTAAATGAAATTCTTGACATGGGTGACTCCCTGTTCTTGAATGCACTACAAAGAGGATTCATTCCTGATGCCCCAACTTTGTCAGTTGAGCAATTGCCAACAACTGTGCATTTTGCAAGATCAAATGAAGATAACAACAGTGACTTTCCCTTTGAGGCACAAAATGAAATATCTAAACTCTTTGTGGTATTGCCACATGTGGCAACAAAAGCAAATGCATTAGAAACGCCCATTGAGGCACCCATGATAATTTTAAGAAACTTCAGTACTGGCCCAAATTCTTAGTTTCTTATAAAAAAATACGTGTACTGCAAAAGCTCTATTTAGCTCATTTAGCTCCCAGTGAGGCCTGTTTAATTTCGAAGGCTTGGAAAAGAACAAATTCCCAGGAAGGGGGCTTATATCTAGAATGAAGTGACATGAAATTTAATGCTAGCTGTTTATTTTTTCCTAAGGTTTTGCTGAGTTAACATTACGAGTCCAGTACAGTACGCAAATTCAGCACTGTTTTGTCCAAACAAGTCAAAGTTGATATCAAATCTGTCCTGCAAAGTAGATGGAAAATTGTTGGTAACTGCTGATAACAAATGAAGGTTAGGGGGAGGAGGTTAACAAAGAGACAAAGGAGGTAACAAGGACTAAATAGAGCTTTACAGTACATGCAGGAAACTTTTGCAAGCTCCAGGTGTTGTTTTGCAACTTTAAATTGTTCAGCTTGATGACAAAATTCCAATCATCCAGTCGTCCAGGACAGGGATTGTTAGAAAGATTTATACAAAATTGTGATAATTTGCAGCTCAGATTCGTTTGTAACGACCAAATGTTACGATATTTACTCGCCGTGTTTACTGCTGTGACATGGGTTAAATACTTTGGGTTAAATACTTTCCAAGTAAGAATGCCAGGGCAGTAGATTATTTGGGAAAACGTTATAGGAGGGGAGTTGATTTTTTTGCAAGCATTTCTCCACCAGCCATGTAACAATAAATTTTGCACTGTTTCGTTCATCAAGTACTGTAGCTGCTAATTTGTTAATAGCATATGCTGACACTGTTTTGTTAACGGTTAAATTTTCAATGCCTTGAAACTTTCATCGAGTACTTCTGTGTACATTGTCTCAGTGCAGCCTGCAGGTAGTTTTTTTTGTTTCAGAGCAAGAGCAGCTTGAAAATTGATTCTATAATATAAGATTTGAACGATAGGACCCCCATTGTGCAGTAGCTTGAAATTTATATCGGTAGCGAGCCATCTTAACTTATTTTGTTTGTTTTGAACTTTGTTTACTTACTTTCATTGTTCAGTAATTTGACATTTTCAATAGTGAGCCATCCTAAGTGCACATTACGATTAAGGTGGATCTGTACTTAAGGTGGCCTACTACTGAAAATTTGAAAAATTGCGAAACAGTGAAAGGTGGCTGAAAACCAAGTAGAAATAAGTTCACAGCACAAAAAACACTAAGTTAACATGGCTCGCTACGGACATAAATTTCAAACTGCTACAAAATGTGGCCTGTAATCGCTCATGGTCACATGTCAACTACAACGCTCCCCAGCCACCATCTGGACACGTGCTGGCATCCCTGAAACTCGAATAACTTTATTGCGTTTATTTCACCCCATTACAAATAGCAAGCCGTGAATTTCCAGCATACAAACAGCTGTCAACGTGTCTTCTCGGTCTTTTCAAAAAGCACAGCCACTAAAGCAGAAGCAGCAATTCCCTTAACAAAGTTAACAGCTAGTAACTATGTGTTTTTCTTACGTTAAGGCACCACGTCAAGTGCTTCTAGGCTTGTATTTTATGACAAAGTCTGTCGCGCAATTTGTTACAGTAAAAAAGGTGCAGCTCAACATAGGAATGCGTCAGATTGATAAAATAATTAAACAGTCATATCAGCTGCAGGAAGAAGCTGCGGGCCTACTTGTAATCGTCCGTTTCCCACCGTCCAGGAGCCTGAAGTTCTGGAAAGTGTGCAATATCTTCCATGGAACTGCTGAATTTATCGAACCCGGCTCTGAATTTCTATTGAAATATAAAAATTCAAGGTCACCATTCAGATTTCCAAGCCACGGGGGAGGGGGTGTTCTCGGCTAAATTTCAGGTAAGGTTGTGCCGCCCACAATTTTGTGAAAATTATTCCCTTGGCTAGACTTAAGTCTACATCAAAAGTGCCATGAGTTGGTTTTCTCTAAGCAAAGTTGCCAAATTTTCGCCTTCTCTAGACTAGAATCATCAAAATTTTGGGTTTCTACATAGAAATTACCAAAACTTGACTTTTCTTTGACCAAAAGCTCCACAAAAGCATACCCTTGCCTGACTAAGATTGCCAAGAAGTATACCCTTGGCCAAACTACGAGTCCGAAAAAGTATACCCATACGGGCGGCTCATTTCCAGGTAACTTTACTATGGAAGAGCCCCCGTCCCCGCTATCGTGATCGTGTTGAAAATGCTTCAAAATTCAGTTATCTCACTTTAATGAGTTATCGCGCCTAAATAGAATCAAAACTTTTTGGTTACACCCCTGTGTGTTGGAACATCTTTAAAGAAGTCAACAAAATCTCAAATTGGGGTGAAAATAATTTCGACACTTCTCTCCGTCGTATTTTTTATACATTTCAAAGGTGCTTTTGCTCTGGACCTCTGATGTGTGTGAGCCAAAAATTAGTTGCACAACTCTTCATTGATCCCCAGCGACCAGATGACACAAATCCCCACCCCCCCCCCCCCCCCGATGTATTCAAGGTTTCCAATGTGTCGAGTCTAGCCTGAATAAGAACCACTTTCGACCACAGTAAGGCAAAGAATGGACCATGTTTGATTTCGTAAAACTGTTTGCGATTTAGTCGCAATTTTATTGAATCTGAAGATAGAACTGAACAATGTGCAAAGAAAGACATACGTAACTATCTTTACGATGAATCCAATATTGTTTTCAAAACAACATAGCCAGTAGTTGCCTGTAGCTGCATAGAGACGTTTGATGTCGTATTTGTTTATTAGTGTTTTTTGATAGTTTTGTCGGCTCACGTAGTGGTTTTCTTTAGGCAACCATGTAGAAAATTTCTCTCACCGAAATCCCCTTTGTTTCTCGTTGATGTTCCCACTAAATCGGCAGTTAGAAATATTCCATACTTCTACCCCATGCTGTCTGCATAGATTTCGAAGCGGTCTGCTTTTTTCAAGAAAGATTAACGCATTTAAGGCTTGGGGAATCATAAGGTCACATTTAGAAACATTAAGTCTGTATCCAGCTGACTATTCCTTTGAATTTTAGGTATAAAAGTAATCGAGGAGTATTATCGGTATTAAAAATACAGTGGGTGCTATTAGATTACTGATGCGTTGGAAGTGTTTATGGCAAATGTTAGGTGAATGAACTTGTAACTGGCTGCAAGAAGAGCTTGCTCTTTCGAAGTTGGAAGATTTGAGTATTTTAGAGGAACCATTTACTTGTATATTTTCATAGCCACAGCGTTTCATCAGTTGGGGTCCAGAAGAGAAGAACTGAGATTATGATATTGCATTTTCCTTGAAACAAGCCATCCAGAAAGTCAGTTCGATGCAGTTTTCTGATTTTGCACCAACAACTGGAAGAATCTGGCCAGGTTCTTGTCCTAGTAAAGGTATGCTGTTTGAATGGAAGCAGGTTTACCATGGATCTTTTACGGTTCTTTGGTGCAGGATATGGCTGCCATCGTTTAGGCTTACCAAACAGATACCTGTTACCGAGTTCGACCTACCGAGGTCGACTGTCACCGAGGTCGACTGTCAAAGCCGTTTGTTCAGTTTACAAGTGGAGCTCGCCAAAAGTTCTGTCGTTGCATAACATCTGATCATTTCACAACAGTTAAAGGTTGTGCTTATAGTTTGATAAAATAAAAGTTTATCTATTATCGTGCCTGAGCCCACCCGGGGTTTAGGAGCTAGATCTTCGAGGCTTTTAGGCATAACTTTATGCACGTAGCTTACACCGTTTGTTTCATTTGGTTTGCGTATTGACATGTTTGTTTGTTTTTTTGTTTATTTGTTTGTTTGTTTGTTTGTTTCTAGGAAACATTTTGAGGTAGATTGAAGGATGATGATGATGATGATCATCATCATCATCATCATCATCATCATCATCATCATCATCATCATCATCATCATCATCATCATCATCAGCATCATCATCATCATCATCATCATCATCATCATCATCATCATCATCAGCATCATCATCATCATCATCATCATCATCATCATCATCATCATCATCATCATCATCATTATCTTTCTTTTGTTTACTTTATGCGAGAAAGAATAGTAATGAGAGCTCTAATCACAGGTAGCAACGAATGCTTGTACAACGTTATTTTATTCCATGTTGTCTTTCTCTTTGCCATTATGTTCCTCAGGTCTTCTCACACCCTTATTCCAAATATCAGAACTAGCAGTTGACCTTGTCGAACGATGGGTCTGATATTTGGGTTGAGGGTGTGAGAAGATACGAGGAAGATAACAACAAGGTAAAAGGCGATATGAAATAAAACAAAGTTTTATATGATGATTATTTTTATACGACCATATGCTGCTACCTGTGCTCATATTACAGCTAGCAGGAGCCTACCAGGACATGGGAAGGAATATAGGAATGCAGAGAAGCTATGTGCATCATTAGGTCATGCCGCATCGCTGGAAGATTTCTCAGTGTTGGACAGAGCTAACAATGACTTTGATTTACTTATCCATGAAAGTCTACTTATTTTGCGTGATCGTCCTTCACTTAACTCCCAACAGTCTTCTATCCCCCTAGCTCTGTTTTAAGTATTATTCCTTTGGGCTTGCCCTTTCCCTCCTTTTTTTATACTTAGGAACTGTAAACATGCACTTATAGTTGTTTATCGTTATGAGTATAAATAGAGCCTCGTGCTGTTGGAACATTAATTCTGATGATGAAGCAGGGAGAATTGCTTTGAAACGTAAATATAGCCATGGACTAGTCAACATCCTTTACTAATTTTTTCCTATTAACATCGGATATGTCACACTTGGAATTGCCTAACTTGGAATTGTCTAACCTTGTGGAATTGTATAATGTCTAACTTGGAATTGTATAACTTTTCAAACTTGGAATGAAATAATACAAATATGTTTATTGCCGCAATCCTTTTTCTCTTTTCTATGTGCATATCGAAACAATGTCCTTGTCCTTTCTCTCGATGAGATGAAAACGTATGATACAGCAATGGCAGCAGGTTTGGCAGTGCAGGGCGCAAACCACCAACCTTCGGACTGAAAGGCCTAGGCAACTTGCAAATGTCATCGCTTTGATTATACCTCGGAAGGAACCATTATGGAGACAAGGTCGCATTGACCTTTTTAATGCTTTCCCAGGGTATTTTTAGATTACTCTTTTAGCTTTTTGCCTGTAAATTTTGTAATGGATGTAAATTGATTGACTTTTTTTTTTCTTTTATCATAAATTGTAATTTTAATTTTATGGGAAAAATATGCATACATACGTACATACATACATCATCCGAAGATCGCTTCATTTTGCACTAAGATCATGCGTCATTGTTAAGGCGATATATATCAGTTAAAGTGAAAGAGTCAAACTAACACAATTATGGTTCTCTGAACATATGGCATAGTCAGTTGACACGGTCATTGACAGCCAGAATTTATTGCTGAGATCAATATTTAAACGGAGGATTGCGCATTATATTCAACATCTCTGGCTTATAGCTTGGATTTTAAAAGATTTAGAAAAATATTTCATTCCGCAATTTGACTGATATTAGCTAAACTAACCAGTTGGTTTTAGACCTAACACGATTTACCAGAGTTAAGGATTTTAACGAGTATTATAATAGCACAAAATATTCGACCTCATATAACTGATTTATTTTCAAGGTCCTTGGGCAGATATCATTTCGCAAGTTATTGGTCATAGTTAAGCCAATGTCTTTTGTTCAGGTTTTTTTTGATAACGCCAGTCAAAGGCCCATTATTGTTTGTGGTCAACCTCGTCCCCAGGGCCTCTTGTCATATTGGGACGGAGACGAAAAGTTGTTTTGTGGTGTTTGCAGGGCCGTCGAGAGCCAGCTCGGGCCCTGGAGTGATCTATCGCGACGGGCCATAGGGGGTTTGGGGGCGCAGCCCCCAAGAAAATTTTTTACGACCACGCCCTTTAGTCTCCCGGAAAATGAGGGAAACGCCCCTTTTTGTGACTAATTATTCTAAAAAATTGCTTAAACATTCCGTGTAAAGGCTATACGAAAAATTGTATTTATGAATCAAGGACGTCGTTTTATGCTAGTAATGCCTTGTTCACACAAGGTGGTTGCAGTTGCTGGAGGTGCTAGAAGGAATGAGCGACTGAAAGGCCGAAAAGAATGAATGTGAACGGAAACTCAATGACCCTACGACACCTACGAGTGACTCGCTGGGATAGAAACAGTTTCGATAGATTAGAAATATCGATACGACAGTTTGGTTTCGGACATGAAAACTGTCATCAAAGTCAACGGTTCTTGCAAATAACCTTTTAAAGCAGATCAATTGCCATAAAAATGCACTGAAGAGATATAAAGCAATAACAAAATTGTATGGCACAAAATATTTACGGGCCCCCTCGGGGCCCGGGCCCTGGACCTTTTACCCCCTCTACCCCCCCTTCTCGACGGTCCTGGGTGTTTGTAATGAACAACTCGTAACAACTCGTCCTTTTTACAGTTCTTGTAGAGATCCGGAGTTTATGATGGCGATGATGGCGATGATGGAAGACTTACCAACTTTTGGAAGACTTAAGAAATGAGTTGCAAGATGTCATAGATTGGCTAAGACAAAACAAGTTAAGCCTAAATGTAACGAAATGCGAATTCATGTTCTTAGGAAACAGTAAGCAATTAGGCAAGATCTCCGAAATCGGTGATCTGAAGGTTGGAGAAGATGAAATCAAGCGAGTTAGAAAGACGAAGTATTTAGGGTTAACTATTGATGAAACTCTGTCATGGAATCCACAGTATAAGATAGTAAAAGGAAAATTAAAGGGAGGTCTTGATTCCATCAGAAAACTTCGACAATTGCTCCCTCAATCACAACTTTTTCAAGTATACCGGGCATTGGTGGAAAGTCACCTCAGATATGGTAATCTCATATGTGGTCACCTTTCTGCAACTAAACTCCATAGCTTAGCTTGCAAAAGTTACAGGACAGGGCAAT